>OY796686.1:19990492-21190492 GCA_963680715.1 Tetragnatha montana
CTCCATGTGGCCGGCTTCCGCTCTCTCTCTCTATCTGCTGGGGTTCAAAAACCCTCCGCTCACTTTTATTTACGGGCCACGGGAGGGGTTATCCGAGGGTTCTGGGAGAACGACACTCGAGAAACGGCCTGCTCTCTTCTCTTCCGATCATCGATCTGACTGAGAGATTAAGAAGAATGCAGCTTTGCATATCGAAATCAAAGAAAGCTATTCTCCGAAAGTCGAACGGGTGTCAAAGAGATTAAAGATGACGAGTTATAGGTAGGAAAAAGCAAGCCCATAGTATGAAATGTCAAGAGGAAATTATATTTTTTGAAATGCTGAGGTTGTGAAGGTATAGTATAATTTTGAGATATTGGGGAGGTTATTTCACACTCGTGTCCAAAAATTAAGGATAATTTTATTTTTGGAATAACAACACAAATATTAGTTCTTTGCAATGAAATTTATGCCATAGTATCTTCTAAGAGTGGAAATATGTGGCCCGGGATCAAATTACCCTAACAATGGTTCAAGGGGGTACAGAGGACCTCCATTGATAATGAAATTCTATATACATTCGGAATGGTAGTAGAAACTTTTATGTGAGGGTCATTTAGCAAAAAAAATTCCTTGTTGGATATGCCTGACCTCCATGCATGATTATAATTGCGTTGAGTATCTTTAAGTATAATTTTTAGACGATATTAAGTGACACTTCCTCAATCTTCATTCTAGCTCTTGGATTCTTTATTGGTGGGTTGTTATATTTTTTGAAGCTTTCATTTTTGTTTATTTCGACTTATATCAGGGGACCCTGAAAATACATTACAGGAATTAAGATTTGTGTCATTATTCCCAAAAAATCTAATTATTGTAATATGTAATCAGTAATAACAATATATGTAAATCAGTATATTGTTATCATTACACTGACAACAAAACTTTTTAGATAAAGATATCAAATAGAATGTAAAGCTAAAAATACTGTGACACAGTGATGAAATTTTGTTTCTTTCTCAACTATATTTTATTTTGAATGTGACACAAGCAATGATTTTGGACCATTCTACTTCTTGTCTGTCTCATATCATCTTGAATACTTTTTGATAGATTCAGAAGGAGCCATGGTAGCATCTATAAAATAAGGTTGTCTCATTCATATTCATCATTGCCAGGATGTCACAATGCTACATTTTGGAAATGATAAATAGCAAATAAAATTGCAGAGTAAACAAGGTAAAATTTTAAAAAATCTCATAAAACAACTTATTTTTTATCTCAATATGTTCCTTCTAAGAAATGATTGATAAATAAAAATTAAAAATTAATCAAATCATTATTAAATAATTAAATTTTAATAGGTCAGATAATTTTTTTGCGTCTACAGTAAGTAATATTTTCGTTAAGTATATTTATGTGGATCATTTTCATTAAGGTCTATTTTAATATTTGAAAATATTCACTATAAGCAAACTTTTAATGAAAATAACTGCTTTTACTCTCGCAAACTCTCACCTGATTAACATGGTATGGAAATAAATTACTCTTATTTATTTAAAATTCTTGTTTTTCAACGCAAGACTATCTAGCTAGAAGAAAAAACACTCAAGGGAACTTTGGTATCATTGAATTCTTTATCATTATTTGGACACATTCAAGATATTAATTCAGTAAAACCAGCAATAAATAATCAGCTGATGAATTAAAACACATATCGTGTAACTGAATACTCCTGGAACCTATTAAACTCGATGACAAAAAGAAAAATCCCTCTGAACTTTGGATCCTCCCAAACGCTGACTCTGTCTTTATTAATAAGACAACAAATTCAGGGCAAAGAAGATAACTTTTGGATACATCTTGTGTGTTTATCTTAATTACTTCGATGAATATGATACGATACAGCGTGTTTCTCTGATGTATTTTGGGCGGGCTGCTTTTGTTTCTATGATAGAGAAAGATTATATAATATAATATATCCTCTATGAAAATTTTTGGGGGTCTTATGAATGTTACCATACTGTTTCGTTTTTTAATATCTTAACTAATTAACATAACTACTAATACGCATATTTTCCGAATAAAAATTCAAATTGTTTAAATAAGTTGAAGTAAAGAAGGATTCTTCCTTTTTTTTTTCGTTATTATACTTAGCCAGAAAAAGATAATTTGCATTTAAAAATTGAATGAATCCTCAATTTTGAAGAGCATATATCGTATATACAAAATAGTCAAAAATAATGTTAAAATTAAATATGCATATTCTAAAACTTGGTCATTGTAAAAGTATCGAGCTTTTTTTGCAATGAAATACTAAAATTATTTTTTCCTTGGTAAATTGTTGTGAAATTCTGATGGTTTTAAAAGCACTTTTAACGCTACTAGAATTTACTTTTTCAACTTTTCCAATTTCTGAAACATAAATGTTATAAGCATAATTTTTCCACTTCTCTTGACTATTAAAATTGCATAAGAAAGTCAACGAAGTACTTAACCTAATACCCGATATAAATATTATCTTTGAAAGTATAACGTGTGTTGATATCAGTTATGTAATATCAAGGGTATTGGAGCTTCGTTTGTTAACAGATGGTTTAAATTGGTTGGTGTCTTATTACTACTACCAAAGATAGGTTAATCTTCAAATGATTTTGAAAAGCTGGTAGAAGCTGCTGAGTCAAAAACTTTTCTCAAAATTAAAAAAATAGGGTATAAAAAGGGTTTTCTATTTAATATTTATATCTGTAGGATAAGAAAGATTCAAGACTCAAAATATGTATGTGTATAATTGTATTATCCGACATTCTTTAAACATTTCTTAAGCAAGTTCAAAATTGCAATTTTACCAAACGACCAAGTTTGAAATGGGATAGCTAGTTTTATGAAGACAGAAAAAACTATCAAAATCTAATTATTATATCTGACTCCGGTTATAATAAAATTTCCTTCATAAGACTACAGAAGTCATATAGAAGAAAATTACACTTAATGTGTAAGTTCTTTTTTTTAATTGATTCGAAAAGAAATTATGAGTTTATTTTATAACGTTCTCATACTGTTTTCGAGAGAAGAAAAAAAAAAACATTGTCATCCCCGAATCGGAATCTCAATAAACCAGAAACTTTCGTTGTAAAAGAGCTACTCGTTTCCACGTAAGAAACTACAACCGTACCAACTTCTCTTAAAAATCTACTAATTCCAAAACAAGCTTAATTCGACACACAAAAAAACATTCTCTTCACTTCAACTCTCCCTCTGATCTTCACTTCACCCACTTTCTCTTCCCGCATTCCAAACCCCAAAAGAACAATCCTAAAAAAACCTCATCCATCCCCACCCCCTTCGCTCCGTTGCCATTCTAGCCTATACAAAAACCCTAAAAAAATCCGCGCAGGTGCCCGCTCCATTGTAGCCACAAAGCTCCCTTCCACAGCTGCTTGTCAGGAGCATTTCTTCTCCACTCCACTTTGTTTACCACCTGACGATGGAACGTTTTCCCACGTCTCGACCCCACTTTTTGAAGTGCCGAAGCTGAGTAAGAATGTCCGCCACATGTTGCCATGCTGAAGAAACAATGGTATCGTTTGCTGGATGGGTGTGGAGAATGTTAATTATTCGATCATTGTTTTTTTTATTCGCGGGGAAGCTTTTTTGTAAGTTGTTGAATATGACTAAAGTTAGGTGGAGAGTATGTGGCATATTGACATGTTCCCCTCGTGGAAACTAAAACAATGGAAAAACATCTATTTTTGTTTCAGATCAAAACACATTTTGATATTAAAACTTCATAGGTACCCGATGTTCTAGAAAAGGCTGGAATTAATTTAACTTTGCTTAAAAGTAGGTGCTAAAAAACACATTAACTTTGATGCAAACCTAATTATGCCAGCCTACAGTTCAGCGGGTACAAATATCTATCTTGTTCAATCCATAGATATACATACTAACGTAACGTTAGTATGTATATCTATGGTTCAATTCGAAGGCCAAAAGACCTATAAAATTTGACTATTGCTTCTTCACGTCATAAAAATGTGCTAAATAATTGGAAATGGGGTTGGTATCACTATTTTTTTATTTTTCATTAATTTGATTACGTGTTTCTCTTTTAAAAAAAAGTCTTTTAAGCATCTTTTTTAGTAATTTGCTCTGTAATAAACAGAACAGAATTTTTTTTTATTGAAAAATTATGCAAATCCTAAAGGTTTCTAAACACAAAAGAGTTTTTAACACGGTTCATTTTATTTTTAGAATTTTTTAAGAACTTGGGGCCCAAAAAGATATCTAGCGGGCACATTCACTCACTGTTTATTTATCACCTTTTCTTGTGAGCTACGCAATTAATCAAACCCTTGTTTAGCTTTCTATTTAGAACCTTATTACATGGGCTAGGTATTTAACTTAACCCTATCCATCCAATCGTAATTAAACAAATCTTAATTACCATGATTATTGGGCCCTACAACACTAAATAACCCCCAACCAATCAAACTTGTCTTCCTTCGGCTCAACTAGGCTCTCTAGTCTAGGCTCAACTGGATTTCAGCACCTGTAAGTTGTTTTCCCCTCTGATAGCGTACATGACAGGAAAAACTGGTTTTACAGCTACATTTCCTGGTTGATAGTTAGAGGAAGCTAACTATACAGAGATTGTGCGTGATGATAGCTTTGTTCATTTCGAGAAGTATAAAGTTGGAATTTCTGTTTATTGACTATGAAGTGAACTTTTTGGTTACTTTCCTGTTTGTTTTTTATGATCACATCACCATTTGTTATGAACCTTTTTCGAATTTAATCATTGAATTTGGTTAAGAAAAAGGTTTTGTCTTCAACGTCTATTTTCTGGTTTATTCAACCTATCGGGCACTTTTTGTCAAATTTTCTGTTTCCTTCTACCACATATTAACTTTACTTTTTTATTGTTTATTTTTTTTTAGTTTGATTCTGGTTTCTTAGTTATTTTTATCATTATTATTACCAATAATTACATTTAGCTCCGAATTCCCCTTCTGTAATTTTAAAGATAATTTAATAGAATTGGATTTATGTGATAACATGTGATAATAATAGTAAAAATTCTAATAGTAATATTATCTTAAATACTTAAAAAAAAACCCTAGGATTCAAAAAAAAAAAAAATTATGAAATGTCAACCAAAGAATAATATTTTATGTATTTATATAATTTGAGAAATACACAACTGTATTAATACCTCATTAATACTACAATATTATACATCGTTATTTTTTTATAGAATTTTAAATCAAAATATAATATTTCAAAATAATACAATAATTAAACTAAGAAATCAATGAATCATGAATATGTTAACTAAGATACAAATTCAATTTTTTAGTCATTAAAAATAGCATTTTTACAATTTAAGATATTTCAGTCTATGATCAATAGTGTTTAGTTTATAGCATTAATTAGAAAAAAAAATGTTTAAAATTCTATGAAATGTGAAAACTTATATACATGCATAATCACTATCATTTCACTTTAATAAATCCAAAAATATAGATCGAATTTCTTAAAGTGTGTGTTAAATTTCTTATGCTTGAATTTTTGTATGAATGTATAAAAAAATACATTTACATATTTTGTCTAACAATAATATTTTCACTTAAACACATAATGATTTAAGGCTCATTATTAATTATTATGATTTAAGAATCATTATTGCATATAAAAAGTAAACTTGATTTCAATATCTTCATCAATTTTTTTCAGTTTCTTTAGAAAAATCACAAACAGTCCTATAATCATTCAAATTTTGTTAGTAAATTCTATAATTTTTATATTTTGTTTGTTATTCCTGAATTCAACCTATGTTGTGTTTTAGTACTTGATTAGCAAGATTAAATAAAAGAAACACATTTTTATTTCTATCTATTTTAGCAAAATTTTACCTTAAATTCAATACATTAAAAAGGTAAAAAAAAACAGTATATGTTTTACATCTCAAAGCTTTAACACATCACTATTTGATTGATTGATGATTACACAACGTCACACTTTTTTCTCCTTGTTATCCTTTAATCCAGCTTAAGTATTTCTGTTAAACCTTAAATACCCATTCACACACCATAAATACTATAAGTGATCACTCACTAACTACCTCTTACTATCCTGTGAACGGCTGCCTTCAACACAATCCACCCTCGACAATGGTATCCATAGCAACCAATCAATCAAACGACACCGACGCCAACAAAAAGTCGAAAGAACAGAAGCAATTTCACAACTCAACCACACCCCCACGGGATAAAATAAACGCGATCGGGTCCCACAGAATCTGTGTGGTCCGTTTTATACCAGGGAATAATTGGTAGTATTCCAAGGAAGGAAATAATCTCTTTTTACGACAAGATTATAGCTTGCCCTCCTGGTGCGGTATTGACTGCTGCTGCTAGTTCCTAGAAGAAATCTATCACGCCCGGCTTTAACAAAGGAGATCAGTTTGATTGAAGGGTGTTCGGGCAAAACACCCTCACTTGGTTAGGGGCATCTGTTTAGGATAGCGACCTAAATAGGGTTTTTGAGGATTTTTCCCTTTGGAGTGCCGATGTTACGAAATGGCCTCTTCTGTTTATGATAGGAAGTGTAGCAGTATACGCAACCAGATACTACACTATATTCTCTCTATTTTTCTTTTCATTGAAGTATTTTCGATCTTTTTTACTATAAATAATTAGCTTTTTTGCGGCTCAGAGAAAAGAGATGTTAACTCTTTTAAGCGTAACATCTTTTTGAAAAATGGTAAAATTTTTATGAACATAATTATTTAAAATCACTAGTTTACATTGTGATTATTATTGTTTTGAGTGCTTAAAAGTATAATGAAATTAGTTGGTTTAATTTAATTTAAAAAGAAACTATGTTTACTTATTGCTTTGATATTCTGTTATGCAATTGAAGAACGACACATATTTAAGTTTTGAATAGCTTTAGTAATATAATTAGCAATAGTTAGCGTAGTAATTTGCATTTAATCATTGCAACCCCCTTTTTCTACATGAGAAGGAAAGATGATTTTTGCTTTGAGCTAAATTTAATAACTTAAAAACTTAGAATTCATAACCAATGTTACTTTAATTTTATAATTTTGGTTTATCTTGCTATTTGCTAACCTTTAAATTTCAACAACATTGTAATTTAATTGATAAATTAGTTTTTATAGGTTGAAAAATTATTTGACTGAAACTTCCTGTACAAAAATGAAGCAAGTGAAGTTATTTTTCACGGGATAAGTGAAGATGGAGAATTAATAACATGTTTTGTGAAACAAATTTTTTTAACATAATTATTATTCAGAAATTAGTAAAATAATTTAATTTAAAGAACAAAAAAGGATAAAATTATCGCACAAAACAACTAACGATAAATTGCAAAACCTTATCAATTATAATTATACCTAATTAGTATTTATTAGATACTGTTTTAAGTCAATTATTCACAATAAAATGATAAACATACTGATTTAAATGCGACAAAAACCATTGCCTAAAAATAAACAAGGATTTGTTTTAAAATTTAATAAAAACAGAATAAAAATAAATAAAAAGTGTGAAATTTAGTTTGATTTTTATAATTTAATGTTACATAAAATTAAATTTCAACAGTAATGTTGATATTGCTATGATAAAATACAATTAATAGTTAAATATTAAATCCATTTATTGAAATATTTTAAAATGTTTATCAGTCAAGAGTACAGTTAGTATTTTTATGTAAAAGCTACCATAGTAATTAATTTTTAATACATTATCAAATAAATTTTTTTGACAAAGAAAAATGTTAAATTATGATAATATTAGTTTATTATTATCATCTTTATCATATCATTATTATTAACAAAATTAAATAATAGCTAATAGCTTATAACAGCAATAAATAAAAATAATAATTTATAATAATAACACTAATTATATTTATTATAAATTATATTTATTATAAACTAAATGGTAATTATAAAAATTATTTCATAAAATATTATTGTTGCTATTATTACACAAGCGTATAATAATAATACATAATTAATTGTTATTATTTTTATTATTTAGTTTAAATAGTAAAGAGAAGATTTATTTAAATAAAGTGTGATTAAATATTTTCATTAAAAATAGAAACGAATTCAATGAAAACACCATAACATGCTCCTAAATATATATAAAAAATTATTCAATAGACTTTATTTATTTTTACATTCTTTCATTTCATTAAATCGTTAAATTGCAAGTGTATTCTATGTATATGGATATTTTTTAATTTTTATGGATTAAGTTTTATAGAGTCCAAAATATGGATTCTAAAAAAGTGCATAAAATAAATTTAAATGTGCAAATGTGAATAAATTATGCCTACAGATTCCGTGAAACTTGAAATCTTAGACTTGGTGTAACTTTGAATATTGGAACACAATTGCGCTTAAAACGCAGTAAATAAGTACCCATGGTGTAGTGGTTATCACATCCGCCTAACACGCGGAAGGTCCCAGGTTCGAAACCTGGTGGGTACAGAAAAAGAATATCCTAGAGGATTATTTTTTTCTATTTTACTTTTTAAATATGAGTAGTTTCTCAAGTCCCTTCAGTGAAATACGTTTTAAGGTGTTCCCTCGAAAAATTTATTTACCACCCGTTTAAAACTCAAATAAATAGATCTTTAAAGGGAGGCATACTTTGGGATTATCTTTATTTTGATGAATACATTATTTTTAAATGCTTTATTTTATATGAAAGAAATCAAATACAAAAATATGATTTGTGCTCCGGATTTTATTATATTATTGATTTAACAAAATGTTCACTAAAAAAATCATTCTAATTTTTGTTTTTCTTACATTATGCATTTTAAAGACTTTTTAAAAACTTTTATAATACTATCTAATTATTTTTAACCTATATGCATTATGATTTAAAGTCACATCAATTGATATAGCATAAAATATTAATAGGTATTTGAAATTTATTAAGTTAAGTGATTATTTTTCAAGATGATCTTTTATAATGAGAAAAGCTTTTTATGTCCTTTTGCACTCGTACTCTTGTATCTATCTAGAGTCTAGATAGATACAAAATTACGAGTGCAAAGTTTCAATATAAAGAAGGTATAAAAATTGTTATTAAAAAACCTAAAATATTGATTACTTTGTATACTTTTATGATATCCTTTTGATTATTTTTATCTGCTGTTCATGTCAAAACTTTGTTCTTATGCATTTCTTCATATTTTGAAATGGAAATTTACAAATTGGTGCATATAGTTATAGTAACTTCCTTGCAATAATTTAGAGGGTATTTTTTTTATTTAAATGTCAGAACAGACGAACAAATGTATTTATTGAAAAAGAAAGAAGTTACTTTCTTCCTTACTTAGTTAAGAAAGAAGTTACTTTCTTCCTTTGTTAAGAAAGAAGTTACTTTCTTCCTTAGTTAGAAGTTAGTTCCTTAGTTAGTTTGAAGTTAATTCCTTGGTTACTTTTAGAAGTTACTTTTACTTTTTACAGGAAGTTCTTTAAGTTATTTATTGAAATAAATTATATTATAATTATTATATTATATTATAAGTAAGCTTTAAATGAAAAAAAAATCAGTTTAGTTACTGTAATACTACTACTCACATTGAATTACATTTTTTCTTAGTTTTAATTATTTAACATGGTTTACATTGTTATTTATAAATTTGAATATTTATATTGATATATCAAGGAGCTAAGTTTGAATATTTTATTGTACGATAAATTCAGACATTCAAGTTGTACATTTTTCTATCACAGGCAATATTAATTAGGTACAATATGTTATATTGTAATTAAGCAGGTTGTTATTAATAAGAACGTTTAAAGCAATTCTAAAAAGACTCAATTCTAAAAAATTACACTTTTAATTTTTTCATGACGCTCGCATGGGTATCATTTCCATGGCAGTTAATTTTAACACGAAATTTCACCACTAATCAAGACCTACAAATTACTACATGAAATCTCCTACAATCCCCCTGGGGGCCTTCCCAAGAATCCATCCCGTGTTCATCTTAATCGGCGCATAAAAGCTCCAGTTCCGAGGATCCCGCCCATAAATATGGCGATGTGGCGGCGATAAACGCCCGCTTTGCATAGGGAGATAGGGCGCGCGCCCCCTTATTTCAGATAGGGATGACACTTGTTCGCATACCGGGGAGATCCCCCGCGTCAACGAATCGCGGGTTTCTGGGGGTGAAGATAGGCTTTTTTTACTGTTGGGTGTTTTTTGATGTAGATGCACCCTCGAAATCTTGATAGAGGAGCCAGGGGCTAAATCCACTCCCCCCCAAAAAAATAAAATGAGATTTGCGTTAGAAAAGTATTACATTTACTTCAAATCGTCCCCCCCAAAAAAAATCCAATATTTCCTTCCGAATTTTTTTTTTTGGCTATGCCATTGAAGTGATTGTTTTTTTAATTGGAAGATTGTTTGGTTTGAGTTGGATGCCGGGATGAGCTAAAAATCATGACATGATTGAATTTAATAATTTTCAGTTTAAGGTTATGAACCCGCGAACTTCACTGTAAACTCACTGCATATAGTTAACTCCTAGTAATACTAGTTATTTTGCTTTCACCTATTCCTAACCCCATTATTTTGAACCGTCCGTCATGGGAACAAATAAATCGTTCACTTGAATCTCAGGTTTATTATAATTATTATTACCCTATTTGGTAATCAAAGCTTTGTAAAACCCTATTATTATTAAGTTGGCGGTCCAAAATATGTTCTTCCGTAACCGATGAAAAGGTCCTCCATACCCAGGGAGGTATTTTGTATCAGGGTTCGCCTGTATCAGTTTTATACAACTAATTTTCTTCATATCTTTATGCTCTAAATCTAAAACTATAAATTTAAATAAAATGTAAATAGTGCAAAGATGTTCCCCAAAAGTAGATGCAAAATCTATAACATCCTAGGAATCACAGAAAAATATTCTTTCACGTACTTATTGGTAGCATCAATTATCTCTATGTATCAAGCAAATGACACAATGCAGTAGTGAAGGGTCAAATAACCACATCAGATACCTAAAAGTATCCAAACTACTGGAAGATACTTAGGTAAAAGTAATCAACACCTTGAAGTTACTTATCGGTTTCCCTCACATCACCACTACTCTCGCGGTCCTTTTGAAGGGAGAAGGTAGTAGTAGATGGATGGGAGCAGACACCCAAATGAACCCTTGGAGTGCTCACCGGAATGCGGCGTGAAGATACATCTGTTTACGCTCCATCTTTCCCTGCTTGTTTACTACTCCATGCTGTCATAACAAACAGAGCTTTTTATCGTTTCGTGGAAATACATGGGGATCAACTGCTTAAGACATTTTAGCTACGAGAATTACGAGACAAATCTTCTCACACTTATTCTATAGAGAATAATATTATTTTTATTTATTTATGGCCACGCGTAAAGTCAGTACTTCCCTTCTTGTTTTGGTCAGATATAGTACTTTGGTATGGTATTGACATTTTGGTTAGGACTTTCATGTACCGACCAATATCGTTCGGTCAGTATTTGCCCTTTGCCAAAATGTCCTCCTTTGAAATCGACAATATTGCCCAGTATTGGTTTTGCTGGCCACTTCGCTTCTCCGACATTGATTATCACAAACAAGGGGAGAAGAAAATCTAATATCACTTTTACACGTTTATTTCATTAAATGGTTCCTATTCAGAAGGTTTTAAACCTATAGTTTCTAGTGATTGAAAATCCCACAAAATGTTCGATATTTGTCAGTGTGCGAGATATTGGCCAATCTTGTTACTCTTATTAATATTTCTGGACTACCTGGATAAAGTTAACCCTTTTATTTATCATTTCAGCCCTTAAATAATTTTTGAGAAGTATTGTGTATAAGTCTGTCTCTAGAATCCTTAAATGCGTTGGTACAGGAGCGTTATAAGGGGGTGTGGGGACGCTTCCCCCCGAAATTCTGTTTTGGTCTTCCAAAACGAGTTAAAACCCTGTTTTTTAAGGTAAAATTTCCAAGCATTTCTTGGGGGAGGATTCCCTAGACGCCTAGACCCCTTTTGTACTTCGGACTCTATTATTCACAATTTTTTAAATTTTAAGTTCCCAAATCCTACCTATAAATATATTAAAAAGCTACATTGAACTTATTAAATATGCATGGGAGGGGGCTTAGGAATAATTTTGGGTCCTCTCCCCCCGGTGCAAAAATCTAGCTTTAGGCCTGATAAGGACTAAATTTTTTAAAGGATATTTGGGCCCCTCCCGAAATAAATTTCTATATACTATTTAATATTTCTGTATAATATTTCTCTATATTAATTAATATTATAATATTCTATATTTCTATATAATATTATTATAAATTTCTATACACTATATACTATCTGCATTGGGTTCAATAAATTTCCCAAAATGCTTTTCCTAGGCAATTATTAGCAAATGATTCGTATGAATATGTCTCACTGCCATTAAAATACCGATAAGAAGAAACAACATGCAATAACTGGAATTCACAATCAGAGAAAGTGGCATTCTTTTGCTGACTGTCAACTGTATCCATATCATAACTACTGATTTCATATCCCCTGAGATATGTAAAAACGAGAGTAATACAGACGACGGCATTTTCAAAAGCGGGGAAAGTTCATGAATCGTACTTATTGTAGGCGCAGATTACAGAATATCGGCTACATTTCGAGGCAGCCCACGTCACCTGTGCCACAAACTATCTGATCAAGGGACACCTTTATGGCCACGATGCCCGGCGGAACCTGCAAAACATGATTAACAGTCCCATCGGCACGAGGAGTGCAAAGCTATCTGAACCCCATTAGCCATAAACAAAGCCACTTTGTTGGGTTCATATCCTCAGACATCTCTATTAAACGAAACCAAAATAAAAACACGCAAAGGGACCCGACATTCCACCGTAATCACCGTTGCCACTCGGCAGAAACAAAAACCCGTAAATCCTGGTCCTATTTACAAACACGGGCGCGCTTTTTCTCACACGGCCCCCCTCCCTGGGGCGCCTTTTTCTCGGAAGCAGAGGTCCGCCTGTGCTGGAGGTCTCCTCCGCCGGTTCATTATGAGGCGGCCCCCGCGGACGTGAGAAATGGGAATGGCCGGTCGCCTTGGGATCCGCTTGTTGCTAGGCGATGGCTGGGATGTGTCCACTCTGCCCGAGGGGGAGCTTTGGTTAGAATTGGTCGAGAAAGGGTTAAGTCGGTCTCTGTACTTATTTAAAACAAACCCCGTTCCTATGGTCGTATTTAATAAATTAATTATTTACGTTAAGCTACAAAGAGAAACTTCGTAAGCAGGTAGTATTTTTGAAGGGAACGTTTGAAGGGAACTGGAACGTACCAGACCAGACGTTCTGGAAAATTCCTTTGTTGTGAAGTAGAAGTACAGTGTTGTGGGTTCAGTCTTCTCTCTCATTTATTCATTCTTTCTATATCATCAATCCACTATCATCTCCTCTCCATCCTCTTCTTTCTATCATTCTCCCTTAAGCACACTATATCATCCTTTCACTATCATCTTCATCCTCTTCTTTCTATCATTTTCTCTTTATCATCTTTCTTTTATTTCCATACTATCCTTAATCTCTTTCAATTTCTTCCTTTTCTCACCTATTCTCATTTTTTAATTAATCTCTCTCATACCTTCTGTGTTTCTCTCCTTCTCCCTCTTACATTCAATCTTTGTATTTTTGCCCGAAGCCAGATTAAATTACTCCATCAACCTGAATAAAAACCCTTAAAGATTACCTAACAAATCAAATCTAAGCGAAGAACCGTCAGGGAATTCCAAATTTTTCCTAAGATTTTTTGACCACTGTTATAGTTTCGAATTGAAAGCTGACCAAGGATTTATAATAATTGAAAATCCTCTCAACCGTTTCAATACACCATCTAAGGGGTCCTAACCATAATTAAAAGGCAATCGTGTTCCTGTCGGAAACCACTGCTTTCAATAACAAAAAAAAAAAAAAATGAAGTATGATAACAAACTAAACGGAAATTGCATCACATCGACTGAAGTGTAACCCCTGCTCGCGAGCAACCACTGAACCACCTGATGACGATCACGAAGGCCCCTTTCATCCAATATTCCCCATCATCAACAGGTGATTCGCCTCTTTAATCTTTTCTTCGGGGTTGCCCAGTCGTGTCATTATCCCATACTCTTCCGCACCCGGCAAATTAACCTGTCTTTCCTCATCTGTGTATCCGACGGATCTTTAATCCCTTGCACCCCACAAAAACGGAAGAGCACCCCTCATTATTAAAAGAGAGGGGTGGCTCGCGACACCACACCTGTTGACTCGTGCCGAAGATTTATATCTTCCTCCTCAACGGGTTGTATGCGGGACAAGACACAGGAACAGAAGGTCGTAATGCCAATTTGTGGCCAAGGGGAGGTGGCCGGAAATATATTGTGGGAGGAAGTGGGAGTTGATGAGGGATTTATAATTACCTCCTTGGGTGCGCAGGGATGACCCTGAGGTCGCTTTTGTTTGACCGCCACGTGAGGGCAGTGGAGCGTAGTGTCTTTCACTTTTGCTGGGAGATTTTGTATTCACAACCATTGTTCTTTCTGTACTGTGATGATGACTAGGTTTTTAGTTGGGAAAATCTTGGTTTGATCGGAAGTTTACGGTAAAGATCGTAGATGTAATGTGATTTATATTTCTGATAGATTTATTACTGCGATTTTGATGTGGCTGTGTTTTTGCAGAGGTTATAAATCATCTTGTAAACAGGTGTAAAGTTTTGTAAACTTCCATCACAAGGCAGCGATTACCATTGGTTAAATCTTCTCTATTAGGATATCCTTAAAGAATGAAATTATTTTTCAGAAATTATCAAATACTTACTGCACAAGGGTTAAGCAAAGCTGTAAATGCCTTCAACTTTTATCTTATTAAACCTTGTTATTTTTCCAGGTACCAGAGTTATTAAAAAATCCAGAGGTAAAACTTAAACTATCCTAAATTCAGTTGCGTTTCCACCTTATTTAAGGGGGATAGTTTGCCTCGAAATTACCTTTGCAGCTCGCCTTTAAGCAGTGGTAAATTACTGAATTTCAATATATTCCCAATTTCCCCGTTGGCTATACACCCCTGCCTTTGAGCTAGCTAGACTAATTAATTAACTTGTACATTGCTTTAAATCAACTCCAGTTTGGTCTATAAAAAGGAATCAAACCTATCCAATGCCACTGACATTACCACAATGTATCTAACGCCCTTTTGAGGACAAGGAGGTTCCCACAATCACCACCACTTTCCCGTTCGTTCTAATGGCGTTCGACGTGAATTGTTTCTCTTCCTTTCAGCCCACCCAGGCGAGAAATTAACGAGGACCCCGAAACACGTGAATCCGTTACACGCCAGTGACAATACCCCCTCTACAGCTTCCGCCAAAGGCCTTTTGCTCTCTTCTGCTGAGACATCGGGCTGAGAGAGAGACAATAGGGCACGACTCTTATGGGACAGTGGGGCATTTTTAATTGGGTCTTCCGGCCGGTATTACACGAGTGCGTGCGTGCGGAGATGGTATCGGTGGTGCCATCTAGGGTGCGCGAGCTTTTTGAGGGGGTATCAATGAGGGGGGTTGTGTGTGGTGTGACATGAATGAGTATGAAGAGAAAGGATTGGCATTGGATGAAATGGAAAGGTTTGGTTGGGCTTTTTTTTGGGGGACAGGTTGGTCTGTCCCTCACATCCGGTTTTCGGAATCTATAAAGTGCTAAAGTGCAGGCCTGTACTCAGGAGCACGTAGTCAAGGGGGGATTTGGGGGGGATATATCCCTCTGAAAAAAACTACTACTACAATACTTTTTACTATAGAAATAGAAAAGTACTAAATTTATCTTATATCCCCTCTGATCTCCTTCTGATATTTTTCTGCCTATTCGCGCTGCCCAGGGGTGGAAATAAGGAGGCCCGAATTGGCCCTAGACCCCCCTCCAGGAATTCGGACTAGGTGGATAAAAAAAAGAGCTAAAATGCTGTTTTTAAGGATCAAACTTCCAAAAAATTTCTGGGTAGGGGACTGGACAGCCAAAGATATTCCCCCCCCCGAGATATTTTTGAAATTTGACTCCTAAAAATAGCGTTTCAATGCTTTTTTAGTAATCTGAGATAAATTAAAGTTACTATATCATTTCCTAAAAAAGTTCTTACAAATTCAAATTTTTGTCGCGACCCACCAAAAACTGACTGGTGAGCCGCAGTTTGAGAACCTCCCAAATTGTGGTGCTGCCATCTGCGTGTAGTTAAAGAAAACAATGTCCCAGAAGTAGGATTATTCCGTATAAGTTTTCAAAACAAAAAAAGCTTTGATACCAGACAACTACAACAGATCACTAGATGAATTAGAATTCAGCAGACCACTTATTTTCAGTAAAATATTACCGCAAATGAAAAGATGAAGGGTTGCGTGATGGATGGTTTCTATGGTAACAGGACCTGTTTTTCTTTTTAGTGGAGTTGAGAGTAGAAATTATTTTTCCAATCAATAAAAGAACTTTTACCAAAAATTTTGTAAGATTCTACAGCAAAAAATCAAAATACATATCTTGGTTCATAATTTTATTTCAATACTTTTGAATAGTAACTATTGTTGTACTCAAAATTTTCAGTTCATTCATCGTTCATTTTGTTTACTAACTTCTACTCCTACTTCGTTCGTTCACAGGAACTTTGTTTTTGTTATTGACCGTATTTTTGACTGGAGCCGGACAGAAATGAATAATAATATTCAATATGCTTTGAAGAACTTGATGTTGTCAATCTTTTGAGTGTGAAAAATCTTAAAAAGTGTTAAAATAGTTCGTTATCTGAACTGTTATTTCTGGCATATGGAAGTATTTTCTGTGCTTACGTCTGTACGAGAAGAACAAACTTTTCAGATGTATTATAGCATGATGAGTCAATGTATTATAAAATTGGTAACGAGTCAATTATTACAAAACTAATCGTTGTTTCTGAGTTCTGATATATTTATTCTTAGCCAATTTTGTTTACTGATCACTAATTTCCCCCCTTTTCTCTTGTTATAGTTTTTATCGATTTGTTATATAAAAGAGGCATGATTGGAAAAGTATTTACTCTTGGTGTTCTGTACTTTGTACAAGGACTACCATATGGCTTCCAAGATAAATTTATTCCCATGTTCCTCAGAGCTGGAGGACTGTCCCATACTCGCTTGTCCCTCATGAAACTGCTCTTGCTCCCCTGGCTATGCAAAGCTGGATTTGCCCCTTTGATTGATCTATTCTGGACCAAATGGCTCTGGCTCATGTCCAGCCTTGCTGTTTTAACCGTAATTTCATTTTGTGGAATGTTTATTAGCACCGAACATATCCTGCTCATATCAGTTTGGTTGTTCCTATTGAACTTCTTCTCGGCATTCCAAGATGTATCTGTTGATGCCATAGCAATTCTTATGTTGAAAGATTGTGAGAGAGGGTATGGTAACACTGCACAAGTTGTTGGTTATAAGCTTGGATCTTTACTTGGTGGAGGGGTTCTGTTTTGGATCCACTATTACCATGGTTGGACATACCTTTGCCTCTCCCTATCTAGCCTGTACATAATGTCCATTGTCACATTCTTTCCCATGTGCTCTCAGCAGCTTATAGCGAGACATAACAAAGAGAAATTGAAGGAGATGAACAGGAAGAAGACTAGGGAAGATAAAAAACTGGAAGATGACGATGAAGGAAAGCATAACAAAGTAGAAAAAAATGAAGTTCCAAAGCCTTTCAGTATTGAAGAATCTCATGAAAGTTTGTTAAGGCGTAGAAATTTGAGGAAGGAATCGGCTAGTTCGCCTGAGGAACCAGAACTATTGTCACCCACTTCTGAAGTAAGAAAATACACTGCATACCAGATCATGTGTCAAGTATTTTCCACTGAAGGAACTCTACCTGTTATTGTCTTTCTGCTGGTTTGTAAATTAGGTAAGATTTAAAATTGCCTTCTAGAAGTAAAGCTTTTGAAAGTAATTTTTTCTGGAGGTTTTGGTTCAATTCCATTATCTGTCCCGTTAAACATCTTCAAGAAGTTTTATGTTGTAAAATATTCAAATCTCCAAATTTTTATGGTTTTTATTGATACATCTGAATGTTTTATTCAGTTGGTTTGCAGTTATTTATGATACCTATTCCTAATCTTTGATAACCAAAACCACTTGTCAGGACAAATAACAAAATTGAACTGAGTTTTTAAAGATACCTACTTATTTATTTGCTTCTATGTATTTTCTCTATGCAACACTATCTGTGTTTTTCTCATTTAAGCACTTTGTAATGTAAAAAAGAATATTTAGTAGACTCGAAAACTAAACTGTGTTTCTATCTTTGTTGATCTTTAGGTGAAAGGGGTGCACTCTCAACATTCGCATTATTTCTGGTTGACCAAGGAGTATCAACCAAAGATATTGGACTGTGGAGTGGAATTGTCGGGCAGCTGTGCAATCTTCTTGGTTCTATAATTGGAGGATGGCTTGCTTCAAGAAAAAAGTAAACCCACTCAACATTTTTCTAACCAATTACTAAAGAAGTATTTCTCCTAAATATATTTAGAGATTAATTTCCTCTGGTTCCTTGAATCAGAAACTGTACTGAAAAGTTCCACTTATATTAGCAAACCAACAACATGGGTTTTATAGAAAGGTAAAAGGGATTAAATATATATTTTGACACAAAATTTAACAATGATTTTCCTTATGCTCCAATTTAAGTAAGCTCATTCATTTAAATATTCAATAATATGGAGTGGTCCCTACACTGTAGGTCATCTTACTAAATTTGTTCAAAAAATCTTAATTAATATGGGAATTATTTAGATTCCCCCTTAATTTTTTGTGTTGATACTAATACAAGATCAGGTTATTCTGCACATTTACAGCACACACGGTTTCATTTGTTAATATAATCATGAAAATACTTCATTTAATATCATTGTTCTCCTGTGATTCTTATGTATAGAACAGTTTGGCTGGGTTTTTTTTCATCCATTTTAAGTATTTATATTTGTGTTATAGGGATTTCTCAAAATTTCTTTTCCTTGGTTTACTGGCAAGAAGTGGACCCATATTTGTTCAGCTTATTTTAGTCAACTTATGGGATCCTAGTGCATCAGGGATGTGGAGGTCTATTCTGTTTTGTAAGTTTACTTATTTAATTTAGTTTTGAAAGTTTAATCAACTAGTTTACACTACTTAAAATTTGGTCTCAAAACCCACACCACTTAAATGTTTTTACATATTTACTTAGTTTTGTAAAAAGTACAGCAGCGACTTTTCCCATTGCTTAGTGTGTTCTACTCTACCTAATAACAAATAAAGACTCATATAAAACTGGTTCCAAACCATTATAACCCTCAGATAAAACTGCAGTTAATTCAGGATTGGCTATGTTTTTGTGTTTTAAACTGACTCTTCAAGACCTAATCTATGTAGCCTTTTTTACCCTTTACTTGACAATTATAATACCTACATATAGTTCCTATTTTGGATGTGAAATCCCTATTTGCTGCTTAATAGCTCATGTGTGGTTATAAATTTGGTCAATATAAGGCTACAGTTAAGTGAATAAACGCACTAATTTTAGAAAATGACTTAAGACCAGCTTTATTTTACATTATATTCACTTCTACTAAAAAAAATTCCTTACCTTAGTGTACTTAACTGATTCACTTCTTTACAGTTTTCAGTGCTTCTAGCTTATGCCTCTTGGATTTCACTGCTGGTTTGGTCACAACCTTTATCTTTACATTGATGATGTCCTGTTCTTTACGAGCCCCTCCTGCATTTCAAGCCACCCATTACTCTGTGTTAGCATCTGTGGAAGTTGCTGGGAAGCTTCTGTTTGCATCTATGGCTGGAGCTTTGATAGACTTCATAGGCATATCTCAGGTTTATTTTTTGTTCTTTGTTCTGTCCTCAATGTCTGCACTGATGGTTCACTACATTGATGTTTCTTAAGATGATTGTGATATTTTCTTAATGAAAGTGCAATAATCAAAAATTGGATATGCCTCCTATTTATTTCTAGATTTCTTATGGGGCTTTGATGGTATGTGTATTATTTGATTAGAGGTTATTGTAAACATTGAGGTATTAATTAGCTATGACAGATGGTATTTTAGCTATAAAATACACTTAGAACTTCTTGTCTGTCCAGAACGTAAACAAAGTCTTTCATATGACTCTGGAATTCAGAATTTATTTTCATTTAAAACTTGTGGCTTGTCCTCCAAGCATTTTAACTCTTGAAAGCTGTTTTCCAATTTTTAACTAAAATGTTTTAAATATTTTGTTCAGCATATACAATTCTGAGTATCTAGTACAATTCTGAGTTTACCTTTCGGTTGCTTTCCCATGGACTTTTAGAATTATTTCGTTGAAATCCTTTTATTCATTCTAGATCAGGCTTGCATAAAATACGGGCCGGATGTGGCCTGCAGCCCTCTTTTTATGGCCCAATAAATCTTGAATGAGTCTAAAAATTAAAGTGACTGCAAAAGTTTAATCTAAAATAAGCATTAATTTTTTAAAAATCTTTATTGATATGCAAAAAAATTCACAAAATGTGGAACTACTGAGTTTACCTACTACAAATGCAGATAAATGAAAAAAAAAAGTTAGAGAAATTTTATAGAAGTAATAATGCAGAAACTAAGCAATATCTTTTGAACATACAAATTGTGATCATTTATCTCTATTATACAATTATTGTTTATTAATCAAAATAACATGAGAAAACACCAGTGAATTTTGATCAGTATTTTAGCCCACATCACTGTTAATTAAAGTTGTACAGGCCTGTTCTAGACAAAACCTCAGACCATCTAATTCTCTAGGTTTTTTTTTTGTGAATTGTCTCTTGAGTTCTTTATGTTTTGTATATGTAAGAAAAATTGGGATTATTAATCGACAATTAAATTATATTGCTCAGTTGGGCATAAATAATTTGAGTTAAGACTGCAACTGCATGTACAGAAAAATTTGTAAGGAATAAGTTAAAATATTTAATTTCTTAAAAGTTAGTTTTATTTGTTTTACTTCTTAAAGTTTATTAGAAGTAAGTTTTAAATTATCAAGTATAAAATTTTTAATAGACTAAAAGCTATTTTAATTTATTAATAGAAGTTATTATTGGAGTGTTTTTACTTTCCATTTGAAGTCTTTTTAAGTTTTATCTGAACTCCTAATAGTTTTATTACTCCTTAAAATTGTAATTATCAATAATTTCCTTAAAATGTTTTTATTAAAAAATCCATTGTTATTCATTTCTTTAAAATGTACTTTCAATCATCAAATTAAAACCAATCAATTTACCTTATAATAATCATTTGTTTTACATTGAATTGATAACACAATAATAGTTTTATTTCAGGTAGTAAATTTAAGAAAATTAATTTTAATATGTATACTTTTTATGTAGAAAGTGCATTTTATTAGATTTTATGAACTATTTTTCTGTTATCTGGTTGCATTTCTGTTAGATGTTTATGAAATAATTGAAAAAAATCATATAAATAACACATATCTTTTAAAATCACCTTAATTAGTTATGGTAAAACACCAAATAGCATTGAACACCACATGTAACAGTAAAATAACTTTGCAATGCAGTTTTAACCCTGTTCATACTAAAATGGCAAAACTTTTTGGATTGTGTCCTGGTCTTTTCCCTCCCTCATTCAACCACTCATTATTCTTTGCCTAGTTAGCCATAAACAAAGCAGGGGATCTCTTATAAAACATAGGTAAAGAAAAAATCATTGAAAAACCATTAATATGAATGACACTGTTGAGTGTTTATTCCATTGTCTGCTCCTTGTCTATTATGATAATGTATTTTTGGCCAACTTTGAAAATTTACTTTAAGGATGCCATCAAATGCCATTTCAGTATGATTATCTATAAAACAAGATTTCTAGGCTCCATGCTAGAACAATTAAACTGTTATAGTGTGTATTATAAACTTATACTTGTTATAAGTAAATTCAAAATCACCTGGATTGATCCAAATTAATTAAGTTAATTTTATTCCATTAATGCTGTGGGTTTTTATAGAACACATATTTGTTATCTGCAGTTGTGTAAAAAAGCTTGAAAAAATAATCACTCATACCTTATAAAACAAAAAGTCACTTAGTGTTAATAATGTGACTATTGTTCAGCTTTAGTTTTTTCAGTTAAGTGTTCTAAACCAACTTATATCCAACTGGTAGTTTATTCATGTCAGCTTGTAATCATAGCTAAAAAAATGTATAAGCCTAGGATCAAAGTTTTTTCCAAATGCATGTTGGTATTTTTACATGAAAGTGTTAGATCATGTTGCTGTGATATTGTTTATTGTTTAAATGCACTGCTATTTACATGTGCTTAGTATTTATTATAAATAGCAGCTGTAAATTGTTAGGTATCTAATGTTTATGTGATGAAATTGTATGATCCTGTCCTGTGTATCTTGAAGCATTTTATATAGTGGGTCATTTAATGTTAAAAAAGAGTTTTAGTTCTCTTATAATTAAAATTAAAACTCATACATAACAGAGATAAAAGATATAAATAACATCAATAAAATACATCAAACATAAAAACATCAAGTTTTATATTAATAAAAACATAAAGTGAATTTTCAAACTAGTTTCTTTTATTTCTGCTATGTATTTTCTTCTGTCGCAAATGCAAGCCACGGGGGAGATACTGATCTGAAGGTCATACGACTCAAAAGTTTACTTTGGAGTTAAATAAACTTCACTCGGTATTTATACCTGATTTTGAATAATCTGACTTTCGGTGGTGAGTAAGCTCGCCCCACCTTTTATTGTTTTTAAAATATTTAAAAAGTTATTTGTTAGATGAACCAAAGGTGTTATAAATTCCTTAGACAATCATAAAAATACATTAATTTTGGCTACAACCTTTGTGAGTAAAATGAATGTATAGGTTTTTGTGCAAGTTGTTTAATGAAAATGCTTTACCTCATGTATTAGTTGAATTGTTAAGTTAATTCATGTTGAAATATTTACTGTTATTTAAAATGATGCAACCCATCTTATAGATAAATAATAATAAGAAGTTGATTAAGCTAAACTAGGATTAGGTGTAATTACTTTCAATGTGCTCAACTGTTTGTGATACCCTTCTTTAAGAAATTAAAATCTAGATAGACTATAAACTAGATTTTAGAGTGATAACTTTATCATTTCATTTACTTAACTGAGCTAATAGCTTTAAAAAGATTTATGAAAAAAAGATTATTGTTTATAACTATGCTGTTGTAAATTTTTCATTTTGTAATTTTATAAATTTTAATAACATTCTTTATCATCAATAATACTGCATATCTAAAAGTTCTCATTATGAACAAACATTATTTCTTGAGCACACATTTTGTGCAGTTATGAGTGATAAATACATGAGCTATTATTCTTATGTTGTACTGTTTCATGTAAGAAAGTTTGGACCAATGTTTAATGAAAATGGAAAAGTGCCTAAACGTATTGTATAAAAAGTAAAGTGTGTGAAGTTGAAAGTACATGATTTTTATGATAGAAAATATTATATTTAGGATACCAAATTAAACTTTTTCATGAAAAGTATTCTAGAATACAGACATTTTTCCTACTTTTCTAAGGAAATTCTCTATAATTTCTTAAAATTTCCACTTTTTTTTGTTTTATGTTTTTCAAAAAAGTTCCCATTTTTTAGGAAACAGGAATGAGATTAATATACTTTTTTTTTGGCAATTTAGACCTTAAGTTATGTTTTTTTTTTTAAATTGTAATTTTAAATCATGATCTCTAGTTGATTGTTTTCTAGATGCAATTTTTATGGTATGTTTTATTATTTTATTAAAAATGTATGTTACTTTTAAACCAATATTGTCATTTACAACATATTACCATTACACTATTGTTTCATGACCTGATTATTTTTTAAAAATAAAGCCTAAAGCTAAACAGTGTATTAAAAGATCGTAAAAAGAAGTTATACTGTATTATCTCTTAAATGTTTTTCATGCAGTTTTCAGGCTTATCGGGTTTTTATCCTTGTGAGGTTGTAACTTCATATTTTCAGTTATTGACTGTTGCTATTAAATGGTTTGAAAATTTTAACTCGTTAGTTTTCATATTAAAAATAGTGAAGTTTAGGTAAGAAAGAATTGCTTTTGAACTATGTATTTTCTTTTCAACATTTATTTGGTCTATAATTTTTACATTTATATCGAAAGTTTTTCACCCCTTGTCTGGTTTACTTCACCATTTTTAGAATGTTTAAAAAATTTCTGTAGATAAAAACACAGAAATTTTTCATATTTTACAATCAGCAATCACTTATTAGGAATAAATGGCTTTAAACACAAGTAGTATATCATAATTTATTGTATGCATTTATTCAAAATTATTAAATATTTTAAACATGATAATAAATCAATATTAAAAAAATCATTTATCATTTTTCTAAAAATACCCTAATGGTTTTGAATCTTCAGTATTTTAGCCCCAGGCTTATTTTTTCTGTTTCCTGGATTTAAAAGTATTTTGTGTTAAACAGGCATGTCAAACTCATTTCAACAATGGCCACTTTACACAGGTGATACAAACTATAATTTCAGTTCAATGACATACAACATATCGTCGGCTTACAGTCGAAAGGCACTAAGTCACTCTTTGCTCAACTACTCCGTACGAGGTTATGCCAAATTTGGCGATCATTTTACCGTTGCCATTCTAGTTATAGTGTATGAAAAATAAAATATTATTATAAAACCTTTGAAAAATCGAATTATAAAATCTTTTATAATCCCTAAAATAACTCAATTATGATCAAATAATTTCAATTTAATAAATTATTAATCGCGAACCAACATTTAAGCTTTTTACTGTATGAATTCTTTCGGGTTTAAAACAGTTTGACGAGATTTTAGAGATGGCGACATTCCACCGCTTTCAAAATATCTTCCATGAGTGACTTAGTGCCATTCGACTGTAAGTCGACGATATGTACTATTGATTTAATAATTTATTTTAGAAAATTAATTTAGAAAAAAAATCATTATACAACAGACCCTTTTAAAGTGAAAAGTACAGTTTCTGGTAGTTAGAGCTTGAATTTTTAAATTAAAGAATTATAGGTAAAAGTTTATTTATAAAAATACAGCATATTATAAAACTAACATCCAGAAGTTTCCCATGAGAAAAGTTTTGGGAAAATGAATTTTTAACATTTAATTTCAAAATTGAACTTGATATTTTTAAAGTTCAAGAAATATACCTGAATTAAAAAAGGTTAAAGGCTGTATCAATAAAAGTAAAATAGTTGTGGGCCATGGCAGAAGATTGTTATCGAAGGCTGTGAGTTTGACACCCCTGTCTGTCTTTCCTATAAAGAGATGTACTGAGTAAATTAAGTTTTTCTTCACATTGGATGTATTTCATATATTAAAATCACCAAACTTAAATTATTAAAGTTAAAATAATATTTTACCCTTTAACACATTTTACTTTATATCGACAGCCACGTTGCAAAAGCCTGTAAGTGCAAAACCTCAAAGTTTTGAGGAGACAAAAAAAAACCAAACTATCGCAAGTTTGGTTTTTGGCAAGCATGGCAATGGGTTTGATGATAAGCATTTTAAAATAACGCTATATACTCACGTTTTTCTGAGGACGACACGGCTTCCCCTCAGCGTCACTGCAACTTACAGAGTTTTGCTTGGTGATAGGGAGGTTCCCAACTTACAGGTTATTACAAATCGTCATGAAGAAGTTTTGAAGAGTCTTTGGCCGATTTTGTGGTGGCACTGAGATGTGTGTAAGGCCATCTTTAACAAGTACAACTCAAAACCTTATTTTTGCCAAAAAATGTTCTTACAGGCTTTTGCAACGTGGCTGTCGATATATTTGTTTTAAAATGATTGTGTAAGATGAATTATTTTTCAACCTCTAATTACTCATTTTTCTGCTGATAACTAGGGCTGGGATTTCCATGTAATTACATATCTTTTCAGAAATCTGATATTGCAGAGTTCTCTCAAACACTTACACGTTTCAAGAGATTGTGGATTGATTTAGACCATTTTTATTTTACATATTTTGGTTTAATTACATTTTTTTGCATATTTTAGCTATAAATACATATTTTTGCTACATATTCATCCATTTTGGGGTTTTTAATTAACAATAACTAGTTTTCTCAATATTTTTTAAATAAGTGTAAAGTAACCCATCTAGAATAGTGGTTAACATTTAGTAAGTTCTGATTTAGTAATTTAGTAAAATTACTATTTCTAAAGTAATATGGGAACATTACATCCTTCTTTTCTATAAATTCATTTGTTTGGTTCCTATAAAAACTTCCCCTTTTTGGACTATAATTAAAAAGTTTTCTACATGGGCAAATAATGTATTTAAGATGTACCACTGAATTCAATGATTTAATTTTCCATTAAGTTTTTACATTTAATATTTTCCTTTTGTCCCCTTTCCATGAATGTGTTGTTGTGTTCGGCACTAGTTAACTAGAACTAGTTGCAACTAGTAGTTAACTACTGATCAACTAGTAATTTAACTAGTTATTTTCTTTTAACTGTGTATCTTCTTTAGGGCTTTTAACTGTTACTAAGGCGTTTTTTAGGTATGGGATCACGTGATTGCAAATGCTCCAATAGAAGAATTCTACGGCTAGTCATTTTCTGTAACTGTTAACCTCTGTAGGGCAAAAAACTGTAACCCTTCTGTTGTTAAGGCCGTTGTTAGGTCTGAGTCATGGGATTGAAAATGCTCTATTAGTTTAACTACTTTTTTAATAAACTACTAGTTCAAAATACTTTCAAATTTTCAACTACTTTAAAAAAATTATTTAAAATTTAAAAAGATAAAAAAGTTAATATAAAAAAGTTAATATAAAAAAGTTAATATAAAGTAATTTAAAAAGATAAATTTATCAAAGGTAGAGTACTCAAATACCATAACCAGAAAT
The DNA here is from genome assembly GCA_963680715.1 of Tetragnatha montana. Taxonomy (NCBI): domain Eukaryota; kingdom Metazoa; phylum Arthropoda; class Arachnida; order Araneae; family Tetragnathidae; genus Tetragnatha; species Tetragnatha montana. The sequence continues at coordinate 20,017,497 of OY796686.1, forward strand.
ATAGACCATTTTTGCACAAAGTATAAACTGTTTTTTTTTGTGATATAGATTACAAAGATGTATTAGAATTTTGCAAAATTAGGTTATGAAATTAAATAGACTAGTTAACTATTTTGGGAAATAGTTAACTGCTAGTTACAAGTTAGTAGTTGGTAGTTAACTATTTTTTGCCCACTAATTGCCGAACACTAATGTGTTGTCTTTGATGGATTTGAAAACACTATCTTGAAAAGGAACCTTTTACATATTTACCTGAAATAAATATACATTTTATCTTTACATATTTTGATTGTTTAATTACATGGAAATCACACAACAACCCTACTGATAACATTGTTTTTTTTTTTAAATTATATCAAATACCATTGTTAAACCTTAAAAGAGTCAAATGCAATTAGACAACTATTTATTTTATATCTATTTATGTACCTACCTCTTTTTTGTTTGAGATAGTATATATCTTTTTGTACTTATATTAGTTATATCATTGTTTTTTTATATTCTGGGATAAGTGTTGTGAAAGTTATTTTTATTGTTTCTCTTTTGTTATTAATAAAATTCTAAAATCTGAATTTTTATCTATATTTATTTATTTGTCTGTAATTCTTAATAACTTTTTATTTAAGGTAGTACTTTTATTCAATGGTGGATTCAGGGGGGGTGGCACTCTGGAAAGTGCCCCCCCTTGGACCCAAAAAATCACTCATTAGTACCAAAAAATGTCCCGAAAATTACTCAAAATGAGTTAAAACCCTACTTTTACAGGTCAAATTTCAAAACTTTTTTCAAGGGGACTCTCATACCCCCCAGCGGTACCAAATGGGGATCTTGAGTGATACTTTTTAGAAAATCCCAAAAATTTTGACATTTTTTTCAAAAGGTAAAGGTGATAGTCTGACAAAGTGCCCCCTCTTGGAGCCGTGCTGGATCCGCTCCTGCTTTTATTACTTGTTTTACCCAAACTCAAACAACTTCAGATTTAAAATAATGAAATATTATTGTAGCTGTTGGCATGCCGGTTTCTTGCTATTTATGTATTAAATTTTTACTTCGGGCGGTTCTAATGATATACTTTTTCGATAATTGAAAGAGAAAATTCCAAATTAAATTCATTTAAATAAGTAGACAGTTTCGAAATGAGTACGAAACTCCATGTACGTGCTAAACATTGTGGTTAGTTTGCACAGCGCCATCTATTGGTACTTTGAGTCATGAATTAGTTTTTTCTCTGTGAAGTAATGGTAAATCTGGGTAAATCTAGCTCAACTCTACTCGCCTAGACCTACTACTACCACTTCTACTAATGTTTGTAATCCCATCCCATGTGCCTGCCTTGCAAGAACATAACAGAATCAGATTATCATTTGCGTTAATATAGTTGCTATCTACTTTTACATCGTTTACAAATTATTATTATTTGGAGTAACTTTTGTTCAAAACGGTCACAATATTTAAAATCATGTCTTCAAACAATGAGCTCTCTGCCTTTGAAAAAGATTTGTTTACCTTCACACAGGATTCCAACTATGACGAGGTAAAACGTCTATTGACCGAAGAAAACGTTTTTGTAGATTGTGTTGATGCTGATGGTATGACACCTTTGCAACATGCTGCTTATAAAGGTTCCTACAAATTGTGCAAGTTATTTCTGGACTGTGGGGCCAATGTAAATCTGATTCGTTATGAATCTCGGTATAGTGCTCTCACTCTTGCTGGACTTTCAGGTAAATCAGATGTTGTTGTTCTTTTACTAGAGCATGGTGCGGATGTAAATAGAGTAAATTCTATTAATAAAACTGCAGCACACATGGCAGCTTTTGTTGGAAATTACCATGTTGTTAGTATAATTAATAACTTTATACCTTTGGATGAAATTCAGTATTTTACTAAAGCCCAAGGTGTAGAAAAAGAACCTAAACTACCTCTTGAGCTTTGTGGCATTGTTCATAAAATGGCAATAATGACAAACATAAATCCAGTGCGATTAGCATTGTACGTTCAAAACAACCCTTGCATCTTGGAAAATGCCGATAAGGTTATTAGAGTCTTTGATATCATGTCAGAAAAGCAATTCAAGCTTGAAGAAGTGAATGAGTTGCTTTCTTTTAAGTTTCATCATGTAAGTCAAGTATTGAGTGAATGTGAGAAGTTTTTCAAAAATTGTAAAACAAAGCCAAATACAAGTTCTAATTTACCTAACAAAGAAGTATTAAACCCTTTAATAAAACACTGGATAAAAAGAGACGAGGAAACTGGTTTCCCTATTGCATTGGAAAAGTTTTTGCGACGAGTTGTAAGCAAGTATCCTTATGTAGAATCTAGTCTTTTCCAAAAGCTCATAAGGACTCTGGCACCAACTAAAGTTGGAGATGAGACCACTGCCATGTCTACCATCAGTGAGGCTGTGATTGGACTACGAGGAGCTGACAATTCGATTGGAGCATGTGCTACATGTGGCAATTCTAATGCTGAAAGCAAGTGTTCTGCTTGTAAGTCTGTTCAATATTGTGACAGAACATGTCAAAAATTGCACTGGTTTACTCATAAAACCATCTGTTCTCTGCTAAAAGTGAATGAAGAAGCAAAGAAACTTAATTTGGAGTGTGGTTCTGGTGACAATGTGAACACTGAAGATGCGGGTTGTAAAAAGAAAATACCAAATTGGTTACCAAATATGATAGCTAATTTTGGCACTTCCGGGATGTAACGGAAGGACATTTTACTCAGAAATCAATGTAATTTAGTCCTTCAGCAAAAAAAAATAAATATTTTTTCAAAAATTGAAATGCAGACGTCCATTTTATATCAAGTACCTATAAATGCCAAATGTTGGAATGCTCGGTTTTTAACTTTTTATAAAAGTAAGTTTTGAAGTATGGTAATGGAAGGACGTGTTTACGACATGGGTTTTCAAGGTAAGGGCCATTCATTACTTACGTAAGGGTCCCGAGGGGGAGGGTGTTGAAAAAAATCTACGTACCCTTACTTGGGGGTAGGGGGGTCAAACCCATTCTTATGTAAGATTTTCCAAGTTAATGTAAACAAATTCCAATTATTCTAATCAAATTACTATTGAATAACCCCAAAAAAACTTAAAAATGTGATGATCTCGGTATATTTATTGAAGCTTTAATTTTTTTTAATAAAATGAAGGTATATCAGATATATCTTTTTTATTGGAGTAGCATTAAGTTAAGATAAAAAATAAAACTGTTGAATCCATCTTCCAGTTGTCAAAAGTTGAAATAAAACAAAAGCAAAAAGAGAGAGAAATCTTTATTAGGTTTGGTTTCAACTTTCTTTTCTTAATCATTTTGTGCGCTGATGGTTGGTAATATGTAGTTGACAGCTAGAATATTACTTGTATGTTGAAAAATAAAAATCTTTGATTTACGTCAAACTGAGAGTTTTAGTGTAACTTCACTGATCCTTGTCTAACATTTTATTATTTTGAAAAACGAAATGGAATCTTGCTAAATAATAGGGAAGGAGGGATTTGAAAAATCTTACTTACATAACATGGGTGTAGGGGGGTCAAAAATTGCCAAAATCATCCTTACGGAATTAATGAATGGCCCCTTATCAACTTCTCCCAAAAGTTCAGCCAAACTAAAAAAGGAAAAATTAGAGGACATAAAGGGATGTTTAAGTTTAATCATTATAAATTGACCTGTATTTCTGGGAAATAATTACATTATGTATTAAAATAAGGCACTTCTTTAAAATAGCTTAATGGTAAAGGAAGGACAAAATGTCTCTAGTTATGAAACTTGATAAATTTAAGTTATTATTAATTTTTTAAGCTAGTAAGACATTTGACATGTAAACATAATAGACGACATTAGTCATTACGTCACTTGCTTGTTTGGAAACGTTGATTCCATCCGTGATTGGTTCCGTACGGATTTACTTCCAATCACGGATAGAATCAACGTTTCCAAACAAGCAAGTGATGTCACACTAATGTCGTCTATTCTAAATTTATTGTTAAATCCATCTGTTGTAATTTAATTACTAATTTATGCATAATTTAGTCATATTCAATACAGCATATACTTTTTCTCATGAAATCATTCCTTCATTATCTTTCATTCTTAAACAGAAACAGGATATAAGTTAAAGCATCAAAATCAATGAATACAAAAACTGCAACAATTCCACCTTGGTGGGATTGTAGCAGTTTTTGTTTTGTTGCAATTTATTAGATTCAGTGCGGAGTTTTTACAATATCTTATTATTATGCCATTTTACCATTAATTTCATAATGTTATAATTTCATGGCAATATTGTACAGGTAAAATCATTTTATTTATTTGTATCAGGTTATATTTAATGTTTACCCTGTTCAGAAAGAGTAGCTGATTTCACAGGCCGAGGATTTTCCTTGATGCTTTGTTAGCCCCAGCTTTTTTCCTTCCTAGTTCATTTTTTAAACAATTTATAAATGGGATTCTATTAGAGAAGTATAAAAGAATCAATAGGGAATTTAAGAATACTTGTATGTTTGGTAAATTTTAAATTATATTTAAGAAAAATTAACAATGTGAGGTAAAGAAATCATACAGGTTCTGCACCATGAGAGAAGAAAATTAAGAAAGCTTTCAATACTACTTCTATCTGATTAGAAGTATGCCATAACATATAAATTCAATCATTTTCAGTTAATATCATTTTATACTTATAAAATAGGTACGAAATTCATTGAAAATATATAAAATAAATAATTTTTCCTGTGTATTGAAAATGGGTTGTATCAAATGTTTTGCCCTTGAGTCAAATAATTTGCACACCTCTGCAATTTTGTTACTAAACCCGTAACAGGGAGGTGAAAAAATGGAACATACCAGGGGATGTGGGGTCTCACAGACTGCGCAACATTTATATTTTTTAAAAAAATTTCTAATTAAGATATGATTCTGATATTTCAGTACATTTGTTCTTGGAACATTTATCTCTTCATAGGAAAATATTTGTTAACTTTATGATAAAATAAAAGTTTTCACAGACAATTTTAAAAGAGCCTTAAATTTTTCGGTAGAAACCACATGGTGAAGTAAACTCTTTATAATTTAAAATAAAATGCATCTATTATGAATTAACTATTTTGTTTTTACTATTTAATATGTAATGCAAGTTTTAATTGAAAAAAATTCATTGTAGAACAATACAAAATAATTTCGACACTACCTGAAGTATCAGTTTTTCACCAGTGTTTTAGAAGAAAAAAAATTTGAATTTTTCACAGAAATCTTATTTACAGTTAGTTACCTTTCCCACTCTAAAATCACTCCCAACTTCATATAATTTTTTTCATCTCTTCCGCGTAACCAGGATCAGAAGGATAAATTAATCTCCACGGACCGAGCTTCAAAGCCATGCGTACTAAGTCTGGACAAAAACCGTTACACTGAGTGGGACCTGAGGTCTGCTGGACCGCGTGGGAAAGAATTTGTGGAATTTCGAACCGATGCACTTGTAAAAACTTGCTGATAAGAAGGGGTCAGTTTCAAGGTCACGTAAGTGGAAGGTAGGAGAAAATTTATTCAATTCGACCCAGCATGTGGTAGGGGGAAGGGGAGGAAAAGTTTGCGCGGTCTGTGCGACGTCACGTCCCCTGCTACAGGTTAAGACAAAGGCAATCATTAATTTAACCTTTGAATCCATTTTACACAGCTGTTTGAGTCTCGGATCCCTCAGTGTAAGCATAACTAATTTACATACATAACATTACATTTATTACAGAAACATAATTTATGGAACATTTAGAGAGAAGTCATTAAAAATTGATTTTTACATTGATATTTGACTAAAAATGTACATAATTTTTATGTAAATATAATTTATGTTTTAAATTTAAATACTAACTAAAAATTTAATTTGTGTAACTCTAAAAGTCACTCCAAATCAAATTTTAGTTACATGTCCTTCCGTTACCATTTTCTGTCATATTTGTCCTTCCGTTACCGTTAAAAAACAATTAAGTTAAAAACCTAAAATGTTTTTAACAGTTTCTCATTTTCAAAAAGGTAATTCTGTTTTGCATAAGAATACATTTTTTTCTAAACCCAATGGATTCTTGGTGGAGTGAAAAAAGGTGAAGTTAAATTGTAGTTTTTTGGTAACGGAAGGACACTCATAGTAATCATCTAATACTTGATGAAAGTAATACAAAATTATAAAAACAGCACACTTGCGAAGAGACATATTTCAGGGTTAAATTTTTTTTTTCTAAATTTATTAATGGAAATTGAAACGACATTTAATGGATGAAAGTTAACCCACTCATCGAATTTTAAAAAATTAATTTGTACAAATACCAGTAAGTAACAAATTAGAGATGTTCAGCATGTAAAAGCATGATGAATAAGAGTGACTTTCCTTGTCCTTGATTTTCTAAAAGTCCTTGACTTAATTGGGAAAAGTAGGTTAAGATTAAAAAAAATTCATATATTTTTGATTAAAATATATATTGAAGGGGGATATATTTTTTTAAAAAATGTTCTGTGGAAGTAAAACGTTTTGTGGGCAGTATAGAATTCCAAGTAAAAAAGGGGGTCCTACCCCAAAAACTTTTTGGAAATTTGACTCTTAAAAACAGCATTTCGACTCATTGTTATCGACTTTGGAAGGGGATACAGACCGGACCCCTTTAACCCCCCCCCCCTTATATACGCTTTTGGCCCATTGTACTGGAGTTTCCCCCTTAAAAATTGTTAGAGTTTAACAAGTAAAAAGTGTTTATCAGACACTTTTAAGGGGTACAGACGTGCTCTGTTGAGTGGCTAATCATAATTATAACACCTAAAATAGGGGCTAAAAAGTTTTAGGTCCAGCCCCACCTCCCCTTGGCTACGCCCCTGATCAGGAACTTCTATCTTATCATCATGTCCCTACTACTCTATACCCAAAGAAAAAAGAAGGGGGGTCCTCCCCCGGGAATGTTTTGAATTTTATCATGCCAAAAAGTGTTCTGAAACTACTTTTGGGGATTTTTCTCTGGGGGGGGCGGTCGCCCCCTCCAACCGACCCCCCCAAGATTTGATGTCCACTGTCCCAACCAATGAATTGTAGTTGAGTTTACTCTTACTAGTGGCGCTACAATCTCCTACCACGTCCTACTCTGGTTAATAATTCATGATCCAACTTGGTATAAACAGGTATAGTACTTCTCAACTCTTGTGTTTTTAACTTTGTTTACAATCCAAAAAAAAAATAATAATCTTAAAGATTTCCGATTTCCACATTATTGATATAGGGCCCTTCGAATCAATTGTCGCAAATGCTAGCTGCTACGTGATAAACCCTTGCTATCTTCTAAGTGTTAACCAGTGATGTTTCTTTTATTTAGAAATTAATTGTTAAGAGCGCCAATATTTGTTGTTTTGCAATCGTCATGGAAAATCGCGGTGTGAAAGTTTTGAAACGAACCGCTCTCAATTTAAAATTAGAAAACTATAATGATTTTGACGATTCATTATGTCCAAGTCCTAAGCGATGTAAAACATATCATGAAAACTATGAAGAAAATGTAAAGCGTGCTGCTGATGAATATTGTGATAAAATAACTATTATTGTTAAAGACGTTAAAGAAAAAAGGGAGCTTAAGATTCATCCAGATGCTTTTGTTAAAGAGGTTTTAGTAGCTTTCTCTCTACACCATTTTTCATTATAACATTGTGTATGAAAACGAAAGTTTCGAAAATGGTTGTAAAATTGTAGGAATTTTTTTTAAATGTTATGCTGCTGTTTTTTCCACTATGCAATGTTTTTGAAAATTAATTTGATACATTACAGTGCTAGTTAAAATTAGCTTTTGTGTAAAATCTGCCTTAGCAAATACCATATTTGTATCTCGAAGCTTGCGCACGGCTAATCCTAAAGTGGAAGGTACAATTCCCCGTTAGAGTCCCCGCTAAATATCGCCTATATCTAAATCGCTAAATGTATCCAAATATCAACACATTTTTCTGACTTTTATTAATAAACTGAATAGTTATTGATCTAATTATACATTTAAATTCATAAGTTTGAAATTATTTATGAATATATCAACTTTTTGTTATTTAAAAGAACCGGGCTATATTTAGCGGGGACTCTAACGGAAAGTGAACCCTAAAGTGTACCAGAAATTTTTTTCACCATATGTGTTTAAATATATTCATAATTTAAGTAGTGGTTAAAAATAACAAACTTGAACAATGGATTGGCCAGAAAAACACAACTAACTTAGTGTTTGCCTAGGCAGACTAATAAAAGCTGTTTACAAGTAAAATGAAAATAATGAAACACAGCCCTGTTACTGAGATAAGTTTGATTTTGGAAATTAATCAGATCAATTGTCCTTTTCACTTGGCTTACCTAAAAGTACCCATTAATTTTTATTTATGTACTTAGATACTCCTTCAAAAGTATGGTTCTTAGGTATTATCCCGTTGACCATCCATTAGTCACAGTCTATTACAGTTATTATTAGTTAGTCACAGTTATTATTAGTCACAGCTCTTCAGATGGAGCGACACCACTGGCGGATCCAGGGGGGGCTTGAGCCCCCCCCCCAAAATGTAAAAATTTTACACTATTTAATATGGAATTTTATGCTCCAAAATGAGTTAAAACCATGTTATTTCAAGGTCGAATTTTCAAAAATTTTCTGGGGGAGGACCCCCAGACCCCCTTGGTACTTGTAACTCTATTATTACAATTCTACTCTATATTAAGTTTGTCAAAACGCAAATATTCTGCCATAACATCTATATCCGAAATTCGGATGAGGCGTACCAAAACGAGTTGAAAAAGTGTTTCTTTACTTAAAATTTCAGAAATTTTCTAGGGGGGGACCCCTAGAGCCCCTTAGTACTTGTAACTCTATTATTACAACTTTGTTTTATATTAAGTTTGTAAAAACACAAAAATTCTACCTTGAAATCTATGTCCGAAATTCGTATGAGGTGTACCAAAACAAGTTGAAAAAGTGGGGGTTTTTTACTTAAATTTCCAAAAAATTTCTGGGGGAGAACCCCCAGACCCCCCCCTTTTAGTGGTTGAAGCAGGATAATTCACTACCTTTTCCATATTAAGATAATCAAGAAGATACAATTGGATTATAAAAATTCTTAGCCCTCCCCAAAACCAAATCCTGGATCCGCCACTGAGCGACACAGTCGATGGGATAATACGTAAGTGCCAAAAAAATTAATATTTCTGTTTTTCTACTACTATGTATTAACTTTTCTGTTTTTAGCTAAGAGAAGAAATTTGTAAAGACTTCAAGATCCCTTTTGAACAAATTTCTCTTTACTTCAATGGGCAAATATTAGGAAATGAAAATACTCTTTCAAACAGCAGTAAGTTTCAATTTAAAAGTGGTTTTTTTTTCGTTTTTGGTATACTGATTCTACTCATAACAAAAGTTACACCAGCTTGTTAGAATTTTTTCAATAATATAAGCATGTTGGGTTATTGGTTGTCTCCAACAAATGATTGACAACAGTAAATAAAAATACTCGAAAATCTTGGGGCCCCATCACAAGTTAAATAAATATATATGTTACTGGCAATGTGATAAATATGGGCATTATTAATAATGCCCACATATTTCGGGCAATGTGATAAATACTCCTTGATAATGATTGCTTCACACTTTGACACTGCTACCAAGTTTGGCAATTGAACCTGTGTTTATGATAATCTATAAATCCTCTTCATAAAATTGTTGAGGGTCTCTACTCAGAGTCTGGAATAGAAGATAGTGGGGGCTGACAACCCTAAGATTTAAGTGTACTTCACAGAAATTAAGAAAAAATATCTTTTGATTACATGGAAATTTAAGTTCTTTTTAAAAAAAGATCCTGGTTTTGATCAATAAACAGAATAGACTATACATTTTTGAATACAGCAGCATAGTTGATGGGCTAATAAGGAAGTACCAAAATCCTAAATATTATTGGGGGGATATAGATGTATCCAGAATCCTATGGAAAGTTTAAAACTACATTATTATCTGAAATTTTAACTTTGTTCATTAATAAGTCAATTAATATTGTATCAATTACGATAATTATTTTATTAAAATAATATGCTTTTACACTAATGTTTATAAAAATTCATTTTAAGAGATATCTAAAAGTTTATGTTGTTTTTCTGTGTCTATATTTTTAAAAAATAATTTTAGGTATTAAAGATGGAAGTAAAATTTATCTGGTTAAGAATTCTAACCAAGTAAGTCCTGGCTTTTTTTTCTTGACAGTAGCTACTTATTTATTATATACATTGTACTGGTTATGGGCAAAACCTTCCTTTTATTCAAATACTTGCGGACTACTGTTTGTTGACATTCAAATCAAAAGGCATTTTATTAGTCAGCATCATAAATTATTTTTGTCCCTCTTATTTTCATCATTCATTAATCATAACTTTTGCAGAATTTCATTAATTTTTAATCTGAAATTCTGAATTGTTTTTCTTATATCTACTGTTAAGAGTCATTCCTTAAAATGACCTCTTATCATAGATAAATGTTAATTTTTACTAATGAATGTCTATATAGGTAAATCCCTTTTTCACTTAATTTTCCAGAGGTTTTTGCTACCAATATTTGTTAAATGTTTTCAAAATTTGATGTGATGTGTGTTTGCTTATTTCTTAAGTTAAAAGTTAAGTTGTCTAAAAAAAGAAAAGGTTCTTAAGTATTATACCGTTGACCGTGACGCTGAATCCGAAAACGTTATCATAGCCCATTATCAGCTGTGCCTCTGAATTTAACGGCCTGTGAATGGTCGACGGGATAATACGTAAGTACCAAAGAAAAATACGATATTCTTTAAAGGTCCCTGGTCCTTCCAGGTGAAACAGTAAATATTTGCAAAAAGTGTATTTTACACAATTACAAATGTATTGCAATACAATTGTTTTTACAAGTAATTAGTTAAACCCTTAAAGTAAACATCGTTTGATGTTAATTTTTAAACTCTATGCCTAGTCTGATTTATTTTCCAATTAAAAAATGCATTTATGTTTGTATTTGATTATTATATTATAACTTTTCAATACCCTCTAAGGTGTTTTCATTTATTTTTCCAGACAACTCCCAATTGTACCACTTCATTGAGATCAAGAAAACAGAATGATATGGTAAACAAGGTGAGATTCATACTCATTTTTATAGATCCCAAGCCATAGGTAAACAGGGAGGGGTGGGTCCAGACTCCCCCCCCCAGGGAAACTTTCCAATTTTGGCTAATTTTAAAAAGGGATATTACTACTTTTTTAGGGTTTTTTAATGTTTTCTAACTTAAAAATAACCAATTTATCAGACTTCAAAGTAGTCAATGCCCCCTACTTCACCAGTTTTCTATCAACTTCACACCGCCTCCTAAAAAGCTTCGAAGCCCCCTGGAGGCTGTACCACCCACTTTGGGAACCCCTGCTGTTAGTTATTTGTATTGTGAGCAGATGGTAGGATTTTTATATGAATGTAGGCTTTGCAATAAAGGTAAGTGGTGTAGTATTTTGCTTAACAAAACTAATAAAATTTTCAGTACCTTGTCTTGGTCTGTTGTAGTTGCTTGATTTCGTATGACTATTTGCAAAAAAAAAACTAATACTGCATAGTAGTCAATGATTCAGCTTGTTGCCTTCTGTGTCACCTAGGGTGATATGGATGGAGACCACCTCAGGAACTGCCCCATTAGTTTATGGTTTTTCAGTGCCAACTCTATGGAGGTTAACATTTACCCTCGCTATTTTAATTTATCTCCATTTTATTGGGCTGCTCGTGGATTAATGGCAGAGATGGGCAGATGGGTAAAAAAAAAAAAATCTTTGCATTTATTTCCTACCTACCTGTGAACTTAGTGTATTTTGAGGATGGACTCTGGTTTAGAAAGAAAAAATTCTGTAGCTAGTTAATGCAATGAAATGATTAATGACTCATGTGATCCTTTCGAGTCTTTACACCCCAAAGCACTGAAACACAGATAATTTGGTAATAAAATAAATTGTTTCCTTTTCCATGTGTTAAGTTACAGAAAATGTAACATCTCTGCTATGAAGCTTAAAAAAAACAAATGACTATTCATCTGTTTATGATGTGCTTTCAGCAAAACTTGGAGACAGTGTATATCGTGACTACTCCAGATGCACCCAATAGCTCTGCAGACGATATCAAGAACTCTGCCATCTCAGAGGAACTCTCTCAGATAGAGGTGCGTTCTGTAGTCTTTTGCATTTCTCATTCAATTAATTTTTTTTCTCGAAATGATAAATTTGAACAAACTGTTTTTTAATCACTATGAGAGGAAAGAAAATTAAAAGGTACAGTTTCACTTAAATGAGGAGTTTAACAAACATGTTAATGTACTTCAGTAAAGTAGTCAATACCGACTGAAATCTATAAGTGGAGGCCCTTCCCAAATTTATAATAAACAGTGTTGTTGTTATGGGCATTACAAAAGTTTTTTTAGTACCAAATAGACCAAATGATGGGTTTGTGTACATCTATTGTACTGTATTGGCAGTAGCAAAGAAAATTATGGAATTTTCTGGTGATGCCACAGTTGATAGAGGGAAATGGGGTTTTTAATTACTGGTTTGAATATGAAGTGATTTGTGTGAAAAAAATTAATCAAGTGATTAATATTTTTTTTAGGAAATTGAGGAGGAATCCAGTGCCAGTTGTGATAGTAAGTATAATTTACTATTGAAGGTGACTCTTTTTGGCCTCTTAATCAACAATATAAAATTCTTTTGTTTAAAAATTTCAAAAAATACCATAAGCCTCAAAAATATAATTGTATATTTTTACTGCTCTATATTAAACTTTTTTTCATTATTTGGAAAGTAAATTGAGGCATCTCTGCAGTTAATATCATTGATGTTTCTGTTTCATTCTTTAAAGAAATTATTCATTGCCATTAATTCTCTTTGGGTTTTCAAAAAGAGGACCGAGAGGTTTTCTATATCTAAAATGTAATTGTATTCTTGAATTCTTTTATTTGAGTATCAATCTTAAAAAAAATTCTTCATTTTAAATATTTTTAATCAATAGCTGATTCTGAAAGTTTTAGAGTATAAAGATTCAACACATTGTACTTTCTTGCTCAACTTAATCTAGCTCTCATTTTATGTAGTCTTTGACAAAATTTACAGCTACTTTGGCAATTTTTATTTCCACCCTTTTTATAATGAGGGAATTGCACATTTTTTTAAAAATTTTATTATGATAGAGGATGAAAATCCATGAAAAATGACATAAAAATTATTGAAACCGGAAAACTATTCCCCAAGATATTAATTTTTAAAATGTCGTTTCCAGTATTGGCGGGAAAAACAGTAATTTCGTTATGGCTGCTGTGTGACGTCACAGCGCTTGGACCCACTGGTTTATCCATGTTATTGTATGATTAGCTTGCTTCATTCTGCTATTATTCACAAAGTTTAAACTAAAAAACTATGATATTTTAAAGACACATACAAATATTTTTTATAAAAAGATTGGCATTTTGTTTTTCAAAAAATATTAATTGGTTTTGGAATTATTAGGATTCAAAGTTTTAATTTTTTCTTTTTCTGGCCGTTCACTAGAGAAACAGACGAGTTTTATGCGTGTTTTGGTTTTACGTGGCGTGTTTTGGTCTGATTTCTTTTATTTTCAACAATTCACTAGTTTCGACGGCGCTGTGACGTCAAATCCCGTTTTTTGATCACATGACTTTACTAGTGTTTTGGCAAAAATAAAATCGAATTTTAAGTTATTTAAAACATATTTTTGAATTTTAAAATCTGATATTTGAGAGTTTTAAATTATAACGTATCAAAAAAGTGTAAAATTAAGCAAATCCCTCACCTATGCAATTCCCTCATTGTAGGGAAGGGAGACAAGAGCTTTAAATATTTTAATAAATTTGTGTCTTGAAATTCACACATTCCATAATGTATTTTAATTGATGAAATAATCAATATTTCTTTTATTTTAGATTCCACAAATGTAGAAGGTATTGTTGAATCAATGTTGACTTTAGGACATACACCTAGTGAAATAAATCTAGCTTTATGTAAGTAACTTTTTTTTAACTCGTTTATAATATGAACTAAAAGAATAAATTATGCTAAAAACAAAAATAAATTAAGATAAATTTATCTATTTGAATTCTGTACAATATTTTTTTATCTTTAAAAGAGAATTCATTGAAATGTGATTTGTACTGTCTGTGTTTCACACAAGAAAGTTTCTATTTGTTTTTGAGGCAGGTTTGGCCGATATATATCACTTGATATGTATCTCAATATTTATAGGCTGATATATGTCATGATATTTATCCAAAATCAACTAAAACCTCCCCAAATTCATTTTTTAGTACTTTGTTTAGATGTTAATTAAGATATGAAAAATTCAATACAAATTAATGACCATAAAATTGTTAAATCATGAAGTTAAAATATCTCATTTTATCAAATCTGATTAGATCTTAGCAATTTAACAAGTTAGTACAGGAATTAAATTGTGTACTTTAAAAGTATTGATTTTTTTCTTTGGCACATTGCATTTAAAAATGCCTGTACAGGTTTTTATTTTTTCTTATCTCATTGTTTCTCTCTGATTAATAAAACAAATTATCACAAATATTTTTATAAATTTTGTAATGAATGTTACAATCATCATAAAAGAGTGAAGATAAACTAATTTATATCTAAAAACATTGATATTTTCTCATAATTATTAGTAAATATGCTCTGGACAATTAATATTTAATTAAAAATGCTCTTTAAGTTGTAATACTTTGTTTAGACTAATATTCACTTGAAAGGAACAGTATTTTTCTAGTTTAAATGCAAATATATCAGATATATATCAAAATTTTGATATATATCAAAAATATCCTTATGTAGCTTTTAGCTTCTTTGGGATTTAATAACAATTCAATATTTTTTCCCCTTTGCTTTTTGTGTTTCCCCCCCCCCTTGTAATTTGTTTCCCTACTTAAATTGTTCGTATTGTTGTATGTATTGCTTTGTATATTGTTGGAAATAAACTTTGATTTGATTTGATATCTGATATTTTGATATTTATATAAATATCATGATATTTGCCAACCCTGTTCTGAGGTTTTCTTTAAGTGTTTTGCAAATGCTTTACCCACTGAATATTTGATTAAAAATACTCTTTAAGTTGTAATACTTTGTTTAGACTAATATTCACTTGAAAGAAACAGTATTTTTCTAGTTTAAATGCGAATATATCAGATATATATCAAAATTTTGATATATATCAAAAATATCCTTACATAGCTTTTAGCTCCTTTTTGGATTTAATAACAATTCATTATTTTTTTTTCCTTTTGCTTTTTGTGTTCCCCCCCCCTTGTAATTTGTTTCCGTACTTAAATTGTTTGTATTGTTGTATGTATTGCTTTGTATATTGTTGGAAATAAACTTTGATTTCATATCCGATAGCTTGATATTTATATAAATATCATGATATTTGCCAACCCTGTTCTGAGGTTTTCTTTAAGTGTTTTGCGAATGCTTTACCCACTGAATAAGTATGAACTTGACTTGTTTTGTTACTTTCTCGAGCCCTCCTGAATTACACACCTATATTAGGTTGTCCAAATCCTTTACTTCTATTAGTTCCTCTTTATCACCAAATAAGAAGAGCCATTCATCTGTTGAAATAGGTTTACATTGGCCTTTTTTAAGGGTTATTATAATTTTATAAACATTAGGAAAATAGGTTTCTTCAAAAGCTGACGGGTAGCAAAGGGGATACAGAGATATCTCTGTATATTGAGAGATATCTCTGTATCCCCTTCTATCTTTTACAGTTAAACTCAGTAAGTTTAACTGTAATTTTAGAAGCAAAGATTTGGTTGTTGAAGAGGTGTAACTATATTCTTTAAGTTTATATTTTTATATTCATTAAAGTCATAGAATATAAGAGTTTAACCTATTTTTTACCGCTTATAAATGTAGAAAAATACAACTTAACTATGTTCTTTCATTTTTTTAAAATTTTATTACTTTTATTGTAAAAGAGTTTTATTTATTTTAAGTGTTATGAATTTCAGTTTTAATTGTTGTGTCATCGTTGATTGTAACTTTCAGTGCAAAGTTAAATGCTAAAATATAAAAAAAAATAATACTGCACCTACATAAATTGAAATTTAGTTAAATTGTTTACAAAATATTTATTTCTGTTTCAGCTCTGTACTTAAAAGTATCTTTATAAATACTGAAAAAAAATTGGGTTGTTTTTTTTAGTTAAGAGGATGTTTAGCTGTATGGAGACAATGATCAATAAAGTGGATAAATTGGGACAGACCACAAAAAGCATACTAGAGATTCTCGAACAACGGAAAGCTGACGAAACAAACAACAAACCAGCATCACATGAAAATTCTGTATTGCACGACAAAATGGTATTACTGCCACCACATATAAATCTTCCTCTGAATACAGAAGATGACCTAAACTATTTTGAGCAGATGATTGGCTGTGATGAAGAACTGGCTTCGAATTTGGTAATTTTAAATCACAGTCATATTATTACTGTTTTTATGTATTTGATACTTATGAAATGAAAAATTGCTTCATACTTTCCATGTATTCTTATTTTACTTGCCTCAACTTGAACATGCCTCCAGAACCAGAAATGTTTTTTTAAATCTGTAAACATTCTGGATTTTGGAGTATTAAAGGTTAATTACTCTAATAGTTTTCCAGGATTTTGAGTTGAAGTCGGTTGCATCCCTGAAATATTAACATAGAAAATTACTGTGAATACCCCTTACCAGCAATGCATCGAAACTTTGCATGATAAGTGCAAGATTCGATGAAATCAGGCATAATAAGTAGAGGCGCATCTGAACTCTTTCATCAAATTATTAGCGCATGGTACACAAAATGTTGACCCACCCATGATCTAACCAAAATCCAACTAACTATTAAGTGGTAGTGGTAGAAAATGAAGCCTGGAGATGGGAGTCCTTTAAACCAAGATCAGGGTATTAAAATGCTTTGACAAAAACACTTCATAATAAATAGTGAGCATTGTTAAAAAGGGACGCTTCAGATCACATTTTTAGGTTGTGGGGAGGAACTCCTTATGAAAGAGTATAGACAAAACAAGTTTTTTCTCATAATGGTAATGTGTTTTTATTCTGACTTAATTGACATCATAAGGTAAAGTAAGTTTTTTAATTAGAAAGATGACATAAGTAACCCTTGTTAAGTCATTGATACTTGATCAACATGCTTCATTTGCATCCTTATACTATATTTAAATTATTGTTTGTTTGGATGAGGATTTTTTTAAATGTTAAGCATTTTAGTGTGCAATCCATGTGTATGAAACTTAATTGCACAAAAAAGTGTTGTATATGCCATGATACTAATTGAATTTTTCTAGGTGAAATATCTCTACCAATCATCTCATGGTAAAACACCATGTTCTTTCCTTTTAAATCTGTCAAGATTAGTTCTTGCCCAAGAACTTGCTTCTGGTTATAGCAGGTTTGGGAGGAAAGGCAAAAAATCCTTTTTGCCTTACAAAAATACTACAGATATTATATTAGGTATTGTGGATTAATACTTATATTATATAAATTTAGTTAAGTCTTTTTTTCTAATTATGTGAGGTAATGTTTATTTAAGCTGAAGAGATACTTTTATGTTTTAATGTATGACCAATCAATGACCATAAAAGTATTTAATATTTTGAGAATATATATTCTAAACTGAATTTGACAATATTCTTATCCTAATTCACATTTAAAATAATCATAAGTTGGTTTTAAAACAAATACCCGATTTTAGGAAAAATGAATTTCTACAGAATTTTGCTGTACACTACTATGAATTACATACATAGCTGCCAATTCTTTCGATTTAGGCTGTAAAATTTCAGTTTGTCAAAACAAATAATTTACCTTATGTGTTTTATCCAAATCTTCTGATTATTGTCCAATTGTGGTGTTTCATACTTCAAACTTTTTAACTCAGTCACTAATTCGAAAATTCCTTAAAAAATTAAAATCTTCCGACAAAATAAAAAGAAGCTATGCACGTATAGTCATATTACTTTTTCAACAAGATTTATTATCATAATGGTGTTATATTGCATTGAAACAGTTAACATTTTTAAGCATAGCTAATTGATTTTTTCTTCCTCACAGCTGCTGCAGCAAAAAAGTTCGATATGGACAAAGATAGCTTGTATGAGAAGTTCGGAAGAGCGTTAGCATGTGCTCCAGAGTGGAATGGTCGGAAAAGTCGGTTGGGCATGATGGCAGCAAACGAATTGAATATCAGCGAATTGACTGAAATATCAAACTGAGTTCAAGTCATCCATGTAGACTTTCAAGATTTCATCCTTTAGTCATTTTATAAATACATTTCATCATTCATTTAAGGACAAATGCAGCTTCAGAGAAACAAGTTAAAATAATGGCAACTAAATTAACAGGTTTTGTTTATTTTAGTTAAAATAGTGTTAAGATACGTCAAGTGGTAAATAGGAGAAACAAACCAACCAATAAAATGTGGTGTCCAAAACGCTAAACCATGTTTAGTTGGTTAGAACTTTTTGGTGCTTGATTGACTTCTGTTTCTGAAGCTGTGTATAGCATTTACTCAATTTTTGTTTGTATTTTAACCTATAATTCAGAATTAAACTTTAGTTTTTAAATA
Organism: Tetragnatha montana; assembly: GCA_963680715.1. Lineage (NCBI taxonomy): Eukaryota > Metazoa > Arthropoda > Arachnida > Araneae > Tetragnathidae > Tetragnatha > Tetragnatha montana. The sequence continues at coordinate 20,036,181 of OY796686.1, forward strand.
AATTTGTTTTCTAAGATGATGCATTCTTCTATTTAAGGAAAATGAGGTCAAATATTTTTAAAGTACTCCTCCAACTAGTTTTAAGTTAACTTAATCTAATACAAATGTTTTTCTTGTGTTTAAGTTTTGTTTTAAATTTAAAAGTATGGAACATCTATGATATTGTATTTAAATTGGAAGTATTGGAAATTTATTTGGATTAATGATGAAACAATATGCATATCGAAAAAAATTTTAGAAATGCACTGGCAATAATGAAAATGTATTCAAATGTTCCGGTATTTTGAAGGATTGATTTCTTGATTGAAATTTCCGCTTGTGTTATTTCGGTCATTTAATGATGGGATGCCTCCTCTTCCTCCTGTGTATCCTTTTAAGGGGACTTGGTACCAAAATTTTTTTTTTCTCTAATAACTGGATTTTATTATCTTTTAAGGTTTTAAATTATGTATTTACTTCATACTAATTCATATTTAGCCAAAAAAGCGAGTCCAAAAATTTATTTTTTAAAAGAATTACAAAAAACTTCAAAAAAATGCTCGAAATTACCCTACATTTAAATAGTAACTCCTCCCTTATTATATGTTATTTTGACTTGATTTTTTTTCTGAACATAAATCAAACATATAGTCATTTGTAGGCATGGAAATTTGATTATCTATAAAATTTTCTGAAAAATAAAAAAAAACCTCTGAAATTTGGCATTTTTTTCGAAAAAATACCCTAAGTTTCCACTTTAATGCTCCGTAAAAAAAATTGTAATAAATATATTATAAAATCCATGCCTGAAGATGTTAAGCAGGTGTTACTGATAATGACTACAAAGTTTGAAGTGGTTTGGATGATTAGAAAAAAAGCCTTTAGATTTTAAACATTAAAAACCTTGTTTTGAGAAAAAGCCGTTTAAAGATAGAAAACTAGGCTTCTTTAGCCTATCTAGGCCTCAGAAATCTCAAAATTTTTAAACTTAGAATCCGCATATCATTATAAAACTTGGTAGGAATAATTCTAAGGGTACTATCTTCACTTTGATTGCAAAATCTCAAATTCGATATTTTGACCAAATTTTGGTACTGAGTCCCCTTAAGTTTCTTAAATATTTTCCCCACAGCCCTTACTGCCACTGGGGTAACTTTAGCCTACCCATATCAAAGAGATTCTACTTGCTGTATCTAAGTAACAGAAAATTATTATTACCTATTAAGTGCTAGTGCCAGCAGGTGGTATTGTTGTCTTGAGTTTCTCAAAGTGGTGCCCTTAAATTCCTAAAATATGATCGCTAGAAGGTTTTAAACTTTGGTATCACTGAAATGCTGGGTTTTGTTGTCTTACTTTTCTGCAAAAATGTGATAAAATATGTGACCAAATCAGGTAGGTTATGGGGAAGTCCTCCTACTAATTTTGTTTCATTTTCTGGTTTGGGTAACCTTGGCCAGGGTTGGTCATTCAACTTTGGTCCAATAATGTTCTGGGATAAGTGAAATACCCTTTGAGTTTGAAGAAAAATAGGAGAATCTGGGGAAGAAATTAGTAGTTTACACACAAAAAAGATCAAATTAATCAAATAAGACTGTATAGTGTAGTTGATATATTGAAATAGATTATTGTCAAAAATCATTAATTGTTCCATAATTGGATTTTTCTCCATAATTTAGGCCAGTGTGGGTCCAGCTCACAGTCTGCATGGGGCATTCGAAGGGATATTATGGCCCCAGGTCAAAAAATATATTTATTAAAATAAAATCCAGTTTTCAGGATTATTTTTCCAAAGAATTTGTTAAAAACCATCTTTTCATGTTGAATTTTCCAAAAAAATATGGGGGAGAATCCCCTGAATGAAAAAATAGTTTAAATGGAAACTCTACTCCACAAAAAATTATGAAAGCTATGTAAGTTGCAAAGGATTTCAATTTTCAAGTTGTGGGGAGTAGTTTATACATTTTAAATTATACTGCCCATTTTTAGGGCTTTTGGGTTTCTGCTGATTTAAAAGTGTTTTGCTAAAATAAAAAGTATGATTTATTGAAGGAGCAATATCAAAGCTGTATGCTATGAGTTATTGAAATTATTTCTACCATTTGACAATCTGAAAAACACTAAAATATTATTGGTCTTTAAAAAAATTATCCCCCCTTTTATTTTCAAAACGTTGTCAAGTACAATTCTATTCAAAGTTTAGTGCACTAGTAAACTTTAGCTCACAAGTGCTACTTGTGTATTTCCTTAGTATATTAAAGAGTAAAAAGGTGTCTAAAAAGTTATTGTATTTATAATACAAAATTACCTTTTCTGAAAGTTTTGTACATTTTTCTAATATTTATTTTATAAGTTAATAATTCTTTAGCTTTATGCCACTACTAAACCTCTGAACCTAAACTTAGGTTTCCTTTATTAATAAAAGAGGCAGGTTTGAAGTATGTTACATTAAATGGAATTTTGGGATTTTATTCTCAAGTTATTAAGGGCAGTGGAATTAATTTCTTTTCAACTGGCTTAAAACTTTATTAAAAGTTTTTTTTGATAACCAATGATCTGATTAAATCTAATTGTAACAAATTAGCTTGATAGGTTGGTCAAGTGCGAAGAAAAATCTTTCTCAGGTGAAATTGCAACTAAATTATTTGTAAAAATGTTTATGTGGTTGTGTGTGTGTGCAGTGTTTTTCAACTATTTCCAGGCATGTCCCCTTACTAATCATCTTTGTGCCTAGTGACACATGAGGCTCTACCCTTCACATGGGCACCCATATGTTTGAATTCAGGAGGGACTTGAGTTTCTTTTTTTAAGGGGGGTTTATTCATTATTATTTCTAAGGGGCCCCTCATTTTTTACTTAATGCAAAAATTTAGTATAAATTACTGGATTTCAAGCAAAAGGGGTGTCTAAGGGTCCTTACCAGAATTTTTTTGAAATTTTACTCTTAAAAGTAGTGTTTTAACACATTTAGGTTACTTCTAAAATTGTTTTAATTTGTCTTGTCTGGCGCATCACATAATGTCCGGACATGGACCATGCGCCATAAAACACGAACCAACTCTTTTGGGTGACATCCAAATAGGATCGCTCCTTCGCTGAGCCTCAAAATTCCAAGTAAGAAACTAGTAATAGTATATAAATAGTGGTCAACATTATTAAAAACTATTCACATTTTTCTTTTGAGTTAGCTTACAATCATAATAAAAGGATTAATACAGTTTAAAATTAAGAAAAAAAGTTTAATAAATATCGATTATTATGGGGGCTCCAAGGCTCCTTTGCCGTTTTGTAAACCCATGACCCTACACTTTTTCACCAGGTCAGCCACAGTGGATCTTTGCGTCCATCCCGTATCGTCTCCCTCCATATGCCCATGTTAAATCTACTGCTTGGATTTTATTTTGAGGCATTCTCAGCAAATATTCCTCGTTCTTTTTTTGATGTTCTACGACTTGCCCCCTTAAGTCCTAAAATTTCCATGCCCCGCAAATCCGCAACTAGACTTCAGTTTCTTGGGGGGGGGGAGAGGATTTTGGCCCCTAAGTATTTTTGTTACATTAATTCCATGCTTATGTATCAGAGGTTCAAGATAGCAATTTAGAAAATTAAAGGGTATGATTAGAACCTTGGAGAAAAATATAAATTGTTAAATTCCGAGGGTAATTCCCACTTCAGAAAGGAGGGTCTGGGGAAGAAAGTTTTCCGGAATTTTTTACTTTAGAAAGGAGTTTCAACTTGTGTTTGAAATTCGAAATTTCCTTAGAAAATTTCACGAAGTTTATAACTCTTCTTATTCCATCGAATCGTCCCCACTGCTGTAGTTTTAACGGAAAAATTCAAAGGGAACCGAACCCTCGCTATTGATGAGGGAGCTCCAACAGGCATAAGCGAGAAATATCCAATAAATCAATATTTCCAATCAATCAAGCTAATATAATTTTAAAACTTAAGTTCTGTATCTTCTGTGAACCCCTTCAGTCGGAATTTTGAAATTTTAGTGTGAAAATATTTTCTTTTGGTACATAGTATGCTATGATGATAAATATCTCTGTCACAAATTTTAAAGTGTCTGGTATAATATTTAAAGAAATTACAGACAGAAAAAGGTAGCACTTAAAATATTAAAAATCACTTAAATAAATTATTTTTTAAATATAATAAAGCAATAAAATGAGAAAACTTGCATGAATACCGGTGTAAATAATCTTAAAACATGTTTCGTCCATGTAAAACAAACTACACGATCATTAGTAGCATTTACTTACGTTCAGTACGATGTCCGGTATAGCAGACATCCATTTTAAAAAAACATTCAGCGCCTTAAAAAGAACTTATTGGTACTCAAATTTTATGTTTAAATAAACCTTGAACAATAGTACAGATGTAGAGCATCAACTACAACAAAATCGGTGTTATTCTAAAATATTTTAATGAAGTTAGTAGAGTTTAAAGTTGATGTCCGGTATACCGCACATCAGGTCCGAAGGGGTTAAGAATATTTGGTGGCAATCCGTTAGTGAGGCCACGGGGAGTGGAAGAATTGATGTGTCTGTCGTCCAGTCGGATGATTTGAGGAAAAGATGACCCAGTTGGGTGTTCTTCCAGTAAAGTTTCAGGGTAAGTTTGTTATTTAAACATTAGATATAGTATGAAAGAGATTTTACATAACTTTGGGGGGTTTGAATATGGAATTCTCAAATTGGATTTTCTTTGGCTCTTGGATTTGTTTGGAGGGTAGTTAATTTGAAATTTTTGGTTCGTTTTTAACACGTCGATGGTCATCCGTTTTAGTATAACCCCTTTAAATTGTAGATTTTATTTCCACCAGAGCTTGGTTCCAATGCCTTTATGTGTTAGATTAATACTATTTAAATTTCGATCGAAATTACCGTGATCAATATGTCACCCCGGTGTTCTACGTATCATTGATGTGGTAGTTATATATAAAATTTTTTTCTAAATGAAGAACTAATTTAAGAATTAATATAGATCTATTCATTCTATCTAATATAATTAAGATTAATATAGATCTAGGTGTCTCTCTGTATAAGTATACCTTTATCCTTCTATTTGTGTAGTATGTACTATATGGTTAAATTTGAAATTTTTATGAAATTTGAACTTTTTTAAATCTTTAAGTAAAATATTTTGGGTACTGAAGAAGGGCACACTACGATGTTAGATGTTAATAGTACTTCAAAATATCAGGGCTCCAATCTTAGCATAGGCCAAATTCGTTCTGTCAATATTGCCTTTGATCAAAATGATCCCTTCGGAATCATCGATCGCATCGTCCATTAGTATTGTTTTTTTAATGGCCAATATAGTTTTTGATATACTTAGAATATCGAAAAATGTAGTTTAAATTATCCAAATAAAGATCACACGAAATGTTCTACTCAAAATTTGTTATTTTGTTTGTTTAAAGGTCGATTTTGAATTTTCTCCTTGATCCATAAAATGTCGTATCCCCCTAAACTTCTTTACTTTTCATTAAAATCAATTATACTTTACAGTTCGATCAAAAAATTCGTGCGAGTCAGAATATAATTATAATAATCAGAGATCTTCAATCATGAAAGAGGGTCGTAACTAGACTTTTTATTGACTCAAGATTATTCCACTCCACAGGTATCCCCTGACAAGTACTTTTACATGTTAAATTTTAAACTATTTTTTATTAAAGATTTGAACTTTAATGCACATTGTGTCAAAATTCGTAGTATGAGCCCTGAGTAAAAAGTGGAGGATCTGGGAAACTAGCTCCTGAAAGTAATGTTTGTACCGTATGGAAAAACAATATAAGAATTGATGGTAAAATTTCGGGGTGCCATATCCCCCTCTTGGATATGGCCTTGGCTTATTATGTCTGTGTGTCACATAATACGGAGGGGGCTTTCCTTTATGATTACCACTGCTGTTACTTGGTTAATTTGCATATCCTTCAATTTAAACTTCAAAACATTTTATATCACTTATAAATAGTATGTGCCAAAATGTCATGAACGTCGTCTGCAACAGAAAGGTATATTTGGGAGAGACGGCCCACGGATTCGGGATTCCACCTGAAGGATCCTATCAAAATTCTTAATTTATTAACGCAAAAAGTAAACTGCGTTACAGCACTTCTCTCTTAAATTCTTAAATAATGATCACTTTTGAAACAATGGAATTAATTTAAGCTTTTGTGAATTATCAGTAGTTTTTAGTTTAATATTAAAAAGGGGGTAGGGGGAGCTCTCCCGACAAAAAATATTTGAAGATTTGACTCTTAAAAACAGGGTCAAAAATTTTTTGGTGTGCTAGGAAAACATCAGTTTTCAAAGTATTGAAAAATTTATGCTTCAACCAGTGTTGGAATTGGAAAAAAATATTTTGGGAGACTCGCTTCTTCGGAGAGAAATTAAATACTTTGAAAACGGTGTCTCCCCAATCTCAGCTTTAGCTTCAACATAGTCTTATTAAAATATAAGTTTTGAAATCAGGGATTGCATAAAAGGAGGACGGTCCCCATCGCTCTTTATTATACAAGCCTAACATTCATTGAATTCATTCAGGTCCTTTCCAGAAGTGTTTTTGAAACAATAATGATCCTAATTATTGGGGGAATGCGCCTCCCCAGGATCCATTGAGAAGTGTATGTATAGTAAAAACCAAAGGTTACGACGTTAGTTTTAATATAATTAACAAATTGCATGGACGCTCCTTTCAATTTGCCTTAAGGCAATTGTAATAATTATTACATTAAATTTTATAAACAGATCCCTGAATATATGTTTAGTATTTGTTTCTCTAGACTGCAACGTTACTTGACCCTGTAGATACAAGCCGACAAGGAAACGTTCTCAGGCTAAACTCACAGAAATGGACGAAAATTTTACAGGTGTTAGTACAGGGTTCCCACTGTCCTTGAAAGTCCTTGAATTTTTTTCTGTTAAAATTAGGTCCTTGAAAAATGCAAAAGGTCCTTGAAAGTCCTTGAAAAATGCAAAAGGTCCTTGAATTTTGAATCCACTCCAGCCGCCTTTCGCTGATTTATCTAAATTTCCTTTCCGCATTTGACAGCAATGTTTGAAACCGTAAAACTATGGTAGTAACGCCCTCTACATCGGTTCCGCAAGTGAACAAACTAGGTAGAAAATTAAGTTGGAGTCAGTAGGCATTTTAAAAACAACTCCAATTGCTCTAGAAAGATTATAATTTTTAAGTGTCTGCAAAAAAAGGTCCTTGAAAAATTTTGTTGAGGTTCTTGAAAAGTTCTTGAAAGTCCTTGATTTTCAATGTTTTCAAAGAGTGGGAACCATGTAGTAGATGACTCAAAACACAAGCTGTGAAAAAATTAGAGGCGGAATTTCATTAGGAGAGCAGTAAAGTAAATTAATTTTAGATTAATTAGAACCCAATTTTCAATATTAATTTACTTTACTGCTCTCCTAATGAAATTCCGCAGCTAATTTTTTCACAGTAAGTGTTTCGATTCATCTTCTTATGCCTGTAAAATTTTCGTCCGTTTTTGTGAGTTTAGCCTGAGAACGTTTCCTTGTGAGAGCAAACGAAGAAAGTAGTTCCCATCGCGGTGTCTGAATTTTGAGTGAAATTTAGAAAACAATTTAGAAATATGATTAGTTTGTTAAACCCACGTACATATCTTTTTATCACGATTTGCGTACCGAAACTCCTCCTAGCAACCCAACGGGCTTTCTGTGTACTCAGTTTTTCCTTCCGAGTAGTGACGTCATACGGTCAAGAAACGTTGCAGTCTAGCATAGTGTCGTCTGTTTATTTCTTGTGTTCTTAAAAAGATGCACAAAATAAATTCAAAAGTCCTTGCAAAATTGATAATCTCAATAAAGAAATATCGTACACTCATAATAAAAGAATTTTTTTCTTAATCTCCACAGGATCCGATTGCTATACATCATGGGCAGCAAAGTTGTCGAGTTCTGGAGTCATGATTAGTGTTTCTTAAGAAAGAAATCCGGAAACAACTATTTGTGACCAAAAAAAGCTGAAAGTACATTTAAATAGTGTTATAGCTCACGAAGGACAGCTTTTCCTAGTAGCACAGCTCATACCAAATATATGTCAAGTTTACATAACTGCAACTAGAAGTAAATGAAATTTGGCCATACATGACAAATATTGGATGAATCTAGAACGTTTGTGCAGCTTGGGTTCTATAATTAAGGGACATTTGTGGAAATAAGAGATTTGTAAATGGAAGTAGAAGAGTTTAGGGCTGAAAGAGATAAATTCCCCTAAATTGTTAAGGATACTTCTATTTCAGTAGATTGGTAATGATTTTTTTTAAATAAAATGTTAAACATATGATTTAGTTGTTTTCAGCTCGTCACTGTATTTAAAAAAAATGTTTTCAGGATGGATATATTGAACTGGCACAATATCAGTAAAAATAAGGCTCAGGGAAATAAATGTGTTCAGTTATGCAAAGTAAATTCCTTCACATTTTGTCTTCTCATGTGATATTAATTTTTTAAATAGTTAGAAGTATTTCATTCTCTTTTAAAATATCGAACCTTAATGTGAAGGATGTAAGTTAAATTCAGTATTTGCTTTTGAGTCCAAAGAATATGTCAATTCATTAAATATAGAGGCATCGTGCTACCGCAGAAAATTTTCTTTACCAATTCCCCTTATTCAAAGTTTTAAATTTCCAGAGTTAAGTGTTGGTATACACTTATGCAGTGAATTGCAGGAATGTTCAAATCCAGGATCTGACGCCGAAAATTCTATCTCCACGCGCAGATGAGGATTGCGCATGCGCATGTGGAACAGATGACTATAGAGCTTAGAAATGCAACATTTTGGTCTCGTCATGCGTTAAAAGAAAGATGTTATGTGTAGTTATAGAGTAAATGAATGCCCGCTGGAGCAGTGGTAGGATGCGGCAGTTCCTCCACACGCATGCGCATTGAATTAAAATTTTGCATTAATAAGCGCTTTTGATGACTGCAAGGAACTGTGCAATCAAAACAGCTTAAACGAAGGCCCGTTCATCATAATACTGCTCCACATGGGAAGCCGCCATTTTAAAATAAATGTATATTTTTCCTTGCATGTTACTTTCTTTACAGATAAGTCCCCGCGCATTATATATCTGCGCATCGACGAGGTGGAGATGAGCTTTGCGTCAGAAACGTTGACTAAGTTGCCTTACCAATGAATGGTATATCATCTTAAGTTACAATTAGTAACCAGGCCCTGATTATTGCCTAGGCCTGCAAGGCCCGGGCCTTGGGCCCATGAATTTTGGGGGCCCCCAAATGGTCTGAAAATAATCTTTTTTTAAACTAAAATAAAAAAAGGGGTGGTGTATAATTTTGTTCTGGGTATTTGTATATGCAGCAATAGTAACCCAATGATGAAGTTTCTTATACATTTTTGTCGTGAAGGGGGCCCTTAAAAGCACCTGGGCCTTGGACCCGGACTTGCCTTAATCGGGCCCTGTTAGTAACTTATTAAGTACATTGGCTTCCAGCCTGGACTTGAAAAGTAAGTTGTAGGACTTAGTAACCACTACCAACTAGAAGTTGGATTTAGTTTTGTAGCTTAAGTTCGAATACTACTTAAGCAAACTACTTACTTGTCTCCAACAAGTGGTAGTCAGCTTTGTATGTGGAAGTCCAACTTATAGTTCTACAAAGTCCAGACTGGAAACCACCGGCAGGGGGCAACACTTAAAAGTCCCAGCCTGTAAGCAGACATTTTGTTTGTTTACAAGTTGGGACTTAGCAGAAATAGGGCCTCCCTCCACTTGCAATAGAAAGGGTTGGTTGTATGAGTGTCCCTGTTTGGCGACCGGTTGAAATGTTTCTACCCTATTGATTTACCCAGTGGTCGCCAAACTTACCTTTGCTGAAAATAAAGAAATCCAGTTTCAAATAAAGTAGTCTTTATTACACACATTATAAAAATCACTAAATTATGTTTTCAACATGTCGATTTCCATAGCTGATCGCACCTGTAAATTATAATTGAACATAATAAATTGATATTAGTACAGAATTTATGAAAAATTTCTAGGTACAAGTAAACTAAATGAGATGACCCACTAAAAATTAACTTGAATGAATACTTAAGTGGTACATAATGAAGCTAAGGGCATTAATCAAAGTCCATTTTACCTAATATGGTTAGAGTATAACGCAACATTTCTATTATACTTTTAAAATAAGGCAGAATATAATTTAAACAATTTTTCATTAATTGAGTAGGTATTTTTGCAAGTAAAATTTTACAGCTTATCAGCCCTTACATTTTTTACAAAGCATAAATATTATTTATGATTTATTTAAAGGGTAATGTAAATATTAAAATTTGGGATCGAGCTATTTCAAGTTAAAATTTCTCAGAACTAAAGGTTACAATTAAAATGACTAATTTCGTATAAGAGATTATTGGAATGTTGGGGGAATGACCACTCCAAGATTTAACTCGTAAATTAGCCAAATTTAGTATTTATCACAAGTTAGTTTGATACTGCTAAATTCTATCTCTAAACTTGACTATAGGGTCGGGTGGGGTAAAATGAGTCTAGGGATTTTAACAGTTTATATTTAACATTTAACCCGACCCTAGCACATAAATTTAATAGACAATTTACCCAATTGACAAATTTTAATATCCACAGCTGCTGAGTTGGTAAAACACCAAAGTCCACTCTACCACAAGTCTCTAGGATAAATTAAATTTCCAATATTTTCAGATGGCAAGTTGATAGGATACATGAATATGAGAGGCCATTGTCCATAAGACTAAAGCTAGCAGTTACTACTTTAATTTTTTATTTAAAGTACTAGTATGTAAATATTATAAATCTTTGTCAAATAAATATACTTCTACGGTATCTCTAATTAAAATTATTATTAGGGTTTTTCGGGAGGGATACTCAGACGTCGGTACAGTTAAAATTTATTACTTCGTATAGATACAGGGATACTTATGAAATGAAATATAAATGAGTCACTACCTTAAAAGGTTAGCTATCACAAATGTAGAACTAGTAAAACAAGGAATCTCTAATTTTATGGTAAAATTTTTAAGGGACTTTCTAGATTGGCTAGATTAGCTAATAATTATAACAATCGGATTGCTTTAAATATCCCAAGGAGGTGCGCTCTCGTTTAGTTTGGTAAAATACACTCAATATTTATAGGGTAATTCAAAACCATCCTGGGAAGGGTACCACAGAAGCAAATCCGGCGACGCCCATAAAGTGAGGTCAAAAACGGAGAAGGGGTCCCTGCAAAATCTCACCACCTTCAAATCTAACTCAAGGGTCGGGCAACTGGCGGACTGCGAGAGGTTATTCCCCGGACCACCAACAATTTTGAATTTGGATGGACAATTTATAAATATGTATAGAAATTTATACGTTGTTTCAGGGCCATAACCAGACTTTTGTTTCGGGGGGGGGGGTTGACTCAAATATTTTCTGAGGTACCTCCTTACGGGTACTTTTATATGTTAAGTTTTAGATGACAACACTGGATTGAAATTTTGATGCACTAAATTTCAAAATTGCATAAACAATATGAATTCAAAGTAAAAGGGGGGTCTGGGGGTCCTCCCCCAAAATTTTTTTTTAAATTTGCCCCTCAAAAGAGTGTTTTAGCTCATTTCTGAGACCCTTTAGATTACACCCATAGAGCACCACTCATTGTAAGCGGCCGAATTTTCAAGGTAAAAAGAAGGTATATTGTAATAAATGGGAAATGTTAAGGGGGTTTTTAGGTTCCTACTCCAGAAAAATTTTTGAATTTTTCCCCTAAAAGTGGCATTTTAACTCATTTTGGGACACTTTAGGTTACATTAAAGAGGACCACTCCTTGTAAATCACACAAGTTTGAAGGAAAAACCGTATACTTAATATAGATTTCAAAATTTCGAGGGGTTTGGGAGTCCTCCCCCAGAAAAATTTTGGAAATTTTACCCTTAAAAGTAGGGTTTTGACTCATTTTGAGACCCTTTGGGTTACACCCGAAGAGGATATCGCTCCTCGTGAGACATAATTTTCAAGAAAAATAGCAGAATAAAAATTGATCTCAAAATTTCGGGGGGGGGGGGGGTTGAACCCCTAAACCCCCCCCTTGGATACGGCCCTGCGTTGTTTGACCACATTAATGAAAATTGTTTAATAAGTTTAGCTTTTTATCGTAACCTGTAGATTTTTAACTTCTGGGGAAACCTGAAATCAAATTAATGTAGCATCTCTCCAATATTCGAATAAGATTTAGGAGGCACCATCCCCCAAAATATTTAGTTTCTGTTAAAAAAAGGAGTATATTTTTCGAACCACAGCACTCGAGGAAGCGTAAATATTTTAATACTATTTTAAAAATCATTAACATGTGCTCCTAGCTCACCATAAATAGGTTAACCTTTTTGAGATGGAAATTTCCAAAATTTTCTCGGTTGAACCCCCAGACCCCCTTTTAATACATAAAGCAATAAATAAATTACGTATTTACACCTTTCAATACTTTTAGATAGTTTATATTTTAACTTAAATTATCATATATTGGGTTTAAATTATCATAATTTATAACTAATCTCTAATCTAATTTAAACACCATTACTTACGTTCAAAAATAATCACCTGAACTCACTCAACGTTCCTCTAGAGATTTTAGTGAATTCACGGTAATTTCCTGAAATTTGGAATACGAAAAAATTCTACTTTCAAATTTTTTTATTAAAACTATGAAATTAATAGTAAAAAGGATACTTTTTTGAAATTCATCACCCTCTAGGATCACCAATCACAATTAGGTTTAAAAAAATCACTAAAACGCTTAACGGTGTATAACGTTTTAAGAGTTCAACTTGTACTTAAAAACTCATAATTTCCAATATTCGGTAGATAAACTTACATAAACTACATTTACAATATTTTTCTTAAAGGTTGGTATTTTTTAGTGAGTTTTGGTTCTTTCATTTATAACACCTATTCTAGTTCAAAGTATTAACAGGGAAAAATCAAAATTTGGATAAAATTTACGAAGATAACGTCTCTTGAGAACACTACTACTTTTGAGGGGCTCTTAACCTATAAACTTTGAAAAACACCCTACCAATTGATTTAATTATTTATCGAATTTCGTTTAACATAGATAATATCTCTAAAAGCAGTTAAAATATATATTGTACTAACTGAATTACTGGGTACAAATACAGGGAGAACCAATGAATGCTTCTGTACACGATTCCTAGAGATATCCTGACATAAATTACCTACCTAGATGATTCATTTAGCTGTACTAGACTGCAACGTTTCTTGACCCTATGACGTCACTACTTGGAAGGAAAAATTGAGTTAACAGAAAGCCAGTTGGGTTGCTAGGAGGAGTTTCGGTACGCAAATCGTGATAAAAAAAAGATGATATGTACATGGGCTTAACAAACTAATCAATTTCTAATCCGTTCTAATTTCATTTAAAATTCAGACATCGCGCTGGGAACTACTTTCTTAGTTTGGTTTCTCCAGGGTAAAGTAACGTTGCAGTCTAGTACAGACTTAAAACCTGTGAGGGTCAATACAGCATCCTCCACTCCCGTCAGGTTGTCACCAACATTCGCTAAAGCTGGAAAAGTAAAAAATTAAGATTATAATAAATACTTATCTACCTTTGGAGTTTTACGACGGCAATATTTGTCATACGCTTCGATTTCAATGCTAAAAAACCGAAACTTTCAGTTAAACGCAAGAGAGCAATAAGGAATAATCGGGTTTAACGACTTAAGTTAGTCTTATCGTACTTAATGAAACTGCTAAGTTGGCTCCGCTTAATGTGATCATATTTGTCCAAGAGTAGCAATACGACACTAAAAAATTTCAAGCAATGTATCTCTAGTTTTGCATTAAAATCACAACTGTGTAGTCCTAAATGAAGTATTTAAAACGATACCCTAGTTTGTATTTGGAAAATTATGCATTCTTAGAATACTCAATGTTTATGTATTAAAATTGGCCATCAAAAGGAAAAAAAGGAGGTTTTTAGGAGATTTCACCAAATTTTGATAACTAAGCAAAATGTTGATCAAAAACTGCGCATTTTACATTGAATTAAATAGGAGTGATCAGGACCGGTCAATTTTAAGAACATTATTCGATTGATAACACTTACCGCGATCACAATAAGCGGAGTCTACTGTATATTGAAGATTTAAAAGTACACATAGTTAGAGTTATTTATAACAATCAAAACAAGGGCAAAGAATTCATTCCATAAAAAAGCCCTATTCTCTAATGAATTTTAGAGGAATTTGCTATTTTAAGGTAACCTAAAACTATATTAGTAGTCAACAACTATCGACTGATGAGTAAGTTAAAAATTACAAAAGCTTTTACAACGCAAATGATAACTCGAGTTTATTTTAAACTGTCATTTTAAACTTTTAAATTATCAGCTACTTTTGAATTCTAAGAGGTATAACATAATAAGAGAGAGGTATATTAAAAAAAACTCAACTTATACTTTTGCATTCGATGGTAAATAAGGGAAATAGTTGAACTTACTGCAGTTCAAACTGCGACACACGTTCTTCACAGCATCCATCCGCGAAATGAGACAACAACACGTGTCAGAGTGTGCTTGCGCCACCGCCCCCCACAAGTGTCATCTCAAGAGCGCATGCTCCTGCGCATGATGCGCAGAAATATGCTAATGAGTTGCCACAAAAAATGGAAAAACTCCTTGGCTCGGTGTACCTGGTCCAACCATAAAAGGACTGGATGCTCCCGTTTAGGAGGGAGAAAGAAGTCCCCCGGCTTTCGCTTGAGGGGCCCCATGCGTTCACATTCAGTCCGGAAGGACCAGGTACATCATCATCACTATCCATCAGAATTTTGCCCGATTGCTGATTTTTTCATTTAATTTACTTTGGCCATATCTTTACCTAGGATCGAACTCGCAAACTTCCTAACCGCAGAGCCAAGGGCTGAACCACTGAGCCACAACTGGCTCGACAGGGCAACGGTTAATAAAGTAGCGGATTCTAAATCAAGAATAAACGAAAAAAAATACATAAGGTCAATGCGGAACGTAAACGGAAGGACAAATGTAAACTCCTCTCATAAAATGATTTTTGATACATTTTTAAAAACTGATTTTCCTTAATCATTATTTACTTCTTCAAAAATCCAATTTTTGAAATTTTATTGTTTATTTATGGCTTATATGAAAAAAGTGTTTACATTTGCCCATCATTTACATTTCCCCACACTAACCCTTCATTCCTCGTATGTTTTTCACATACAAAATTTTAATTTCATTTCAAAAATGCAAGGTCGAAAATCACAAATCGTCAAGAAAAAGGCATAAAATTCGAAATTTTAATTAGCTGTCATTGTTAACGAAAACACTTTGCATAGGCTGACAGTCAGAAATCTTTTCCTTAGAAGGAAACTCAAAACAAAATGAGATTCCATGAACTACGTCTTTCTTGTTGAATTTATTATGTAGTTGAATTTCACACATTTCACAGCTCTTTGACTGAATGAAAGAATCACTTGTAAGACGGCTATAATTCTGTTGAAATCCCAAAATTATTATGTAGCACCACTTCCAGTGTGAGCTTAATGCTAAAAAAATTCCAAAAGAAAATTATTACTACCTGAAACTAATCGATCTACTTACAGGGTTAACGAGGGAAAAGTCCGTAGACATAACCTAGAATATAACCGGATTTAAAAACGGTGTTCAGTAGTTTCGAAATCGCTTGGTCTAGGGATTTTTTTAAGACAATATATTTTTAGTTCAAAATAATGTTAATAGATGGCGACAACATAACTCGCGAGGATCCGTGTTCGATTCCAGAGACAAAGTCAGTGTACCAGATCAAGGAACTGTGTGATACAAGATAGGATACAACCAAAACCGTTTCTTGCGGAAGTATAGGTTCAAATTCAAAATATTCCATTTTTTAAAATTAAAGGATGCTTAAATGCAATCAGTTTATCAATCGTTCTTTTAAACCTTTCTTTAAAGTGTATCTTTACGGACAGAGCTATTCACGGACAGAGCTATTCACGGACGTAGCTATAGCTTTTACAAGGGGGGTGTTCAAGAAACCTCTTTAAGGGGTAGCAGTGGACACTGAAAGTTTAGTTAAAACAGGGTTTTCCAACTGGCGGGACGCATGCGGCCCGCCGGGTCATTTTGTGCGGCCCGCGAAGCTCCCTGAAAACCCCCTAAAAAGTAGCTTTAGCATACTAAAATTTAATTAAACTTTTTAGCATACTACAATTTAAACATTTTTGGGGGAGGACCCCCGAACCTCCCTATTACATTAAGGAGTAGCTTTGCTTTGGTCGGTAGTTTTCTATGGAGAAAAATTATAAGTTTGAGGTTCCGAAAGGGAGGTTGTATTACTTGAAATTCCCCCTGAGCGTAGCAAGGGGTTACAAAGGCTTAGGCTTTAGTTAGGTTAACCTTTATCACGAGGAGGGACTAAATGGAGTATCATAGGCGTATAAGTTCAACTTTCTGACTGGGGGGGGGGGGGGCAAAACCAATAAGACCTTAGGACCAAGGAAGCCGTTACTAGACTGTTTCGAAGTGGTTCTACCTCCCAAATGTTTCTAATAGTTTTCCCTTTCCGAGTAAAATGTAGGGTAAATGTGAATTTCTGTGAATTTAATCACAAAGTTTTGTGTTTAATACATGCCCTCAAGTAAAAAAGGGGGGGGTCTGGGGGTCCTCCCCCAGAAAATTTTGTGAAATTTGACCCAAAAAAGTTTTATTTTCTCTCATTTTTTGGATATTTGGGACAGGAACCTTTCTGTTTGCCTGACAAAGTTTAGGCTAAGGGGGGTGTCTGGACCCCCTAACCCCCCCCCCTTATATACATCCATGGAGCTATTAAAAAACAAGTAATAGCATCGAAGAGCGGGAGAGAGTCAAATCATTCATCATCAGCTTTGATTTTTAATGACAACTTTTGAGGCAGGAGTAAATTTGCAACCAACCTTTCTTCAAACTGAAGTAAAATTTCATTTCTACTTTTCAAAATTCAAACTGTCTAAGAAGTTTGGTAATTGAGTAGTTGTTATCATCTATTTTACCCGTCATTTAGGTCCCAAAACTGTGCTCTCCTCAAATTGTGGTGCTGCCATCTATCATTCTAAATTACATCCTAACGATTTCAAAGCTTTTCTTAGTTCCTGGCTTTATTTTATTCAAGTTTGGAATTTATATTGGGTCGAGAGTTTTCATTAAAATAATCTAAAAAAGAATAAAAATGTTTGATACTGTTTAACAAACAATATTATACATTAAATAAAAAAGAGACTGTACCCCTAAAAATTTTGCTGCTGCCATCTAGTATTATTTACGTAAACCATTTTAAAACTTTTTGTGTATTCCGGACGCTCGACAGGGTTTCTTTCAGATATGAAGTCAAACATGCCAGAGAATTTTTTCATATACCTAATCTATGATGAATGGTTTCCCTACAAACAGAATTAATAAAAAAACTCGATTTCTTATTAACGAACCAAGAATTATATTTTTGCGTTACCCTTTTTAATGATTTAAGGTTCTGAATCATCTAATTACAAAGTTTTTGTGAATTGCCTGGAACTTTACACTAAAAAGGGGTCTTGAGGGTCCTCTCCTCAGAAAATTCCTTAAAACAGAGCTAAACTCATTTTTAGTGTTATATGAATACACATTTTCAAAATATTAAAATTTTCCATTCTAATGCTGTATAGTTTGCCTTATTTTACTAGAAACTAAATATTTTTAGGGGACGGTCCAAATATTCTGAGGACGGCGTCCCCTCAACCTCAGTGCTGGCTTCAACCGTTTCTAATTAAAACAGGGTTCGAAATCCTAATAATAATTCATTCTTTTCCTATCATATAAGCTCCTTTTTTATATCAATATTAAGAGTTTCTATGAAGTAACTTATGTCGGTTTATGTCGGTAACTGTAAGTCGGTTTAAAAGAAGTACGGAATATTTTTAGATTAAAATTCTGAAAAGCATGTTGTGAACGATTCGGTCAGAGGATGATTGTCACAGGGTTTTGTCACCAGTCCTGCTACACTGCTTCAAGTGTTCAAACGAAGGGTTCAAGGATACAGAAGCTCTGCAGCACAAACTAAGATGTGTATATTTTGTACAACAGAAGCAGCATTCAAGCACAAAATAGAAACCCATTCGTAAAAAAGATCGGAACACGGATATATATCTGCGTACATCTGCGAACAGTAAAATCGTACACAAAGACCTCTGTTTCAAAAGAAGCCAAGAGACCGTTCTATTATTCTGTACGCTTGTGATACGTGTTAACGGGGTCGAAAAGTTCAGAATTTAACCTTTTTTATGTCACTTTACGACTTTCATTCCGTAAGATTTATTAGATCGGCCTCCGCTTTTCCTTTTTCTGGGGAAATTTATTAGTTTATGCATCGGTGGCAACAAGGGGAATCCGGATATTGTGGGATAATGGCCAATCAAATGACGAGGTCTGCTGCGCTTGTTTTGTCTGAGAAAGGAATAATTTTCGTATCATTCGTTTGACGTTTATGTATTTGTGACAAATGAAATGAACGACTCTTAAGCTTTAGGGAAAAATGAAAAACAAGTTTAGGAAGTAGTTATGTTCTGCCAAACAATGGCAAACGTAGCAGTTTCTGACAGTTTCTGGAAGGGTTCCTTAACATTGTTAGCTTTGCTAAAAATACAAAATTGCCGGTAATAAAAATACATACAAGAGTTTGAGATTTGATTGTTACAAAAATATATCTTCTTTCGGGAATTGGATAATGTATTCCTAGTCTTTTTTTATTAATTTTATTCTGTTATTCTTTTTATTAGAACTTTTATAGGTTCCAAAAATTAAGTTCAAGGAGTAAGCAATCATAATACTAATTGGAGATATCAGGTACATGAAATGTAAATCAGATTAAGAATATTGGGGGATCACAATTTATTCCCTATGATTATAAAGTTTGAGATTTATCAATTTATTTTCAAATTGATTATTTTAATATCAAAGTATTAAATATTTTAACACTTAAATTACACGTATAGAGAAAAAGATGGATTTAACATCAAGATTTAGGTTTAATAAGCCAAAAAAATATCCTCCAAATACATTAATTAAAAAGAGTCTTACTTTACCATGATATTAACAACAAAATAGACAAGATTCAGTCTTGCAAGTTGTTTTTTTATATAAACTTATTATTCAATAAGTATAAGATAGCTTATTAATTGTAATTACATGACTGAATTTCTACCTCATTTAAGATAGCATTCAGTTTCTAATTTCATAGCTTTGTTGTTGTATAAAACCATAAAAACTTTTCCAATAAAAAATCTCATATTACTAAGGAGATCATATGAAAGAAGTTTCAATGTTTTAAAAATTTTCTAGCTTCAATTGAAAAAAAAAAGGATTGATTCAACTAGGAAAAACTTTTTGAATTACCACAATGAAACAAATGTTTTTATAACTCAGCCGGAAATATTTTTATTTCATGCAAACCTTAAACTCATATTAATACTATAAAGAATAATTCTAAAGGTTGTTGGATTTTAGAAACATAATTTAAGCATTGTTGAAATTTTTGAAACACAAATTAAATAAGATTAAAAAGTAGGTATACATCAAGGGTATACATTTAAAACAATGTATACTATTTCGAACATTTTTAATCGGGTGGGATGTGATAGTGTGGCATCAACCTTTCTTCCGAATCGCAAATTATAATTTCAAGCAATTTCTGAGCATTGAATTCAAATTTGTGTTATTTTACAAACAAAGAGGAAAATTATTCCCATCTTCCGAGAGAAAAAAAAACATGGGGACACTAGAACAAAGGAAAACGGCCAGGTCAGAATAAAAAAAAAATTCTGCGGAACGGTTTTTCGGCGCGGGAAACAGATGGAAAACTGTTCTTTTTCCTTTCCGGAACGAAACTGCAGCTAAAACTGCCGTTTTTCGGGCGTTTTGGAACGGAATACATTCGAAACGGCTGTTGTTCTATTCCAGGATGTTTTGTTTAGTGTTCGGTTTAGGAGGGGGGAGGGGGGGAAGGGACAATGGCGGATGCGCGATTAGTTCGATTGAGGAAGTTTCATTGTTTCCAACGCATTCTTTCGAAGGAAGCCCAAACCGATTCGGTGTAAGGCGAGCAACACAGCATTTTATAACAAGGATTCCAAGAACTATGATACAATAAAGCGGCACCTTTTAAAAACATTTTTTTTAGGTGTCAACCTCTATGGAGAAATCGAACTGTCATTGTTTACTCTTGAAGAACCGCGAGTGGCATTTGTGCCGTCGTAGCAATGCAGAACAATGGTCTAATACACAGCATCTGAAATATTCATGAAAATTAATATGATAGGTTTGGTGCCAATGTCTTAAATGTAGTTTTACAGAAGAATATTATTGTCAGAAGTCTAAAGCATAAAACGTATCAAAATAATTAAATACTTAAGATTCAATGCATTCACTGTTTCTTCTGGAAAAATATTTTATGAAGTATTGGGTTAGAAATTAAAACGAATACACATTCAAATAAATTAATTGATTTTTAAAATTTGCCCTATCATGTAACTTAAATTCCGCCAAACATCTATGTGCAGGGCCGTATTTAGGCACGTGCAAAATTTTTTGCAACGTTAATTTTGCACAAAACCTTCTTAACTGCCTGAATTACATGACCAACTCGTGTAAAATCCCTATGGACAAGTACTTTCGTGACATCTCAAGCAAACAATAACAAAATTAGGGGATGTCCATAGTAGTCCATAAATGATGCCACACTTGGAAGAGAGGGACAACACACTTGGGTATTGATGTCACAAGGGGAGGAGGGTGGTACGAGAATTGAGACTTAAACATTGCAAATCAATAAAAAATCCAACAGCAACTATTTTTTAAATGTCGCCTGCTCATCAGAGGTATAGACGACATTATAGCAAAAAATACACTATTAAATTAGTGTTCATATTGAAATTAAAAGGTTGGGTGCACTTCTATTTAAATAAAAATATACCAAGTTCCAAAATTCTTGCCAACCTTGTGCTTTACATATAGAGCGACACATGACACGGACCTAGCAACGGCCTTAGCAACAGACGCGTTGATCTACAGCAGTTAACAGTTAAAAGAAAATAACTGGTCGTGGAATGCTTCTATCGGAGCATTTGCAATCACATGACTCGGGCCTAGCAACCGCTGTAGTAACAGATACCGCCGCCCCTAGCAACCGCCCTAGCAACAGACACGTTGACCTGCAGCAGTTAACAGTTAAAAGAAAATAACTGGTCGTGGAATGCTTCTATTGGAGCATTTGCAATCACATGACTCCGACCTAGCAACCGCTGTAGCAACAGATACTGCCGCCACTAGCAACCACCCTAGCAACAGACATGTTGACCTACAGCAGTTAGCAGTTAAAAGAAAATAACTTCGTCGTAAAAATAATAACGTCACCTGAAAACACTCTATTGTTGGTATTGGTAGGAAGGAGTGACATAGAGGTAGTGGCGTCATTTCAGTTTTTGGTAGGGGGGGGCAAGGATTTTTTAAAGTGATGCTGTTGCTGGGCCGTAACCAAACTTTTGTTTTTTGGGGATTAACCCAACGTCATTTCTAAGGTACCCCCTAACTAGTTTTAGATAACTTAAAAGTAGTATTTGAATTATGTTGCATTGAATGTCAACATTTTATAATTATTCGAAGTAAAATTTGGGGGGGGGGTCAATTGCCCCCCGCTTGCCCCCACTAAATGACGCCCATGCATAGAGGGGGAAAGAGGGTATGGTGAAGTGGGACACTTTTTTACGAGACGTAGAAGGGGGTCAAAAATGAGGAGATAAAGTGTGACATCATTTATAGACGGTCCCTTACTTCTAGTCTACGACAGGACTACCCAGCAACATACTCACAACGTCGAAATCCCCCAACTTCACTACCTGCCAACACCCGATAAAGCAAAACAAACACGACCAGCACAAAATCCACCCATTATTTGTTCCCTTGCGAAAACCACAATCTCCAATCCCAACAATATACAGACAAACATCAGCGGGACTCGGATGTCAACAATCCCGTCGTCCACGAGACCTGGAGAACACGCGTCACCTCTGATGGATCTCGTGCACCACTTCACATTGACCCCGGACACGCTCTTCCACAAAGATGGAGAACAATGTCCGAAAAGCCAGGGACTGATTCAAACAGGTGTCTTTGTGATGGTGGACCCATTCAGTGGATTTTCTGAAAATGATGGAATTAGCCCTCAATGGGGGTTCAAAGAGCTTTTGCGGAACTCTTCCTATTTTGTATGCGGTATTATCATTATTATTGGAGTTCGGTGGATGGTAAAATTTGTGTTTGTGGCGTTTGATTCATTGATCCGCTTATAAATCTTTCTAGT
This sequence comes from Tetragnatha montana, assembly GCA_963680715.1. NCBI lineage: Eukaryota > Metazoa > Arthropoda > Arachnida > Araneae > Tetragnathidae > Tetragnatha > Tetragnatha montana. Next base: position 20,058,579 of record OY796686.1, read on the forward strand.
AAAAGCAGAGAGTTCAGAGAAGTTTATTCCGAGCAGGCGAGGATCCATCAAGGGGGGGGGGCACTTTGGACAGTGCAGTGCCGCCCCTTGGACCCAGAAAAAGTACTCAAAAGGAGTTTAAACCTACTTTTACAGGTCAAATTTCAAAATTTTAGGTTGAACACCTAAACCCTCTTGCGATACGGCACTGGAAGGAAGATAGGTGAACCTTTAGCCCTTCTACAGCTTTTTAGCTTACAAAAAAAAATTGTAGTTGTACTTTACTGATATTAGTAGGGCTAATACTGGTATCTCAGTACGTACCTCTCTGAGTATCATGATCTCTTTCTCTCTTTCGTTCTCTTTTTCTCATTATTTCTCCTCTCCAAACTCTTTCTGTCTCTCATTCTCTTTTTCCCACATTTTAAATAAGATAGAGGAAGGAATCAAGGAAGTTAGCATAATGAAGACAGTATTGTCTCGTCTGCCATGTAAATCCTTAAAGATACATCTTCGCTTAATATAAACAGAAAAATGTTGGCGTGAAAAAATATTTTTTGCAACCAACTCAAGGTCTTAAAGTGTGATAAAAGTTTTTTTTGTTCCTTTCTTATCCTAATGAAAACCTAAAGAGGATTAGATATTCTCATTACAAATTAAGGTATTGGATTCGTTTTTGGGAGAATAAATTTAAGATCTGAAGGGTGATTAAAAAAATACAATAATTCATCTTTCCTAAACAACGAAACAAACACAATAGTTTTAGTTTTGTATATTTAAAATCCTTTGAATTTAAAATCGTCCATGTCACAAACCACACTTAATTTGAACTACATATTTCTATGTTTTGATTCTTATAAAAGGAATATTTTCTTAATTATACAGATAAAGATGGTTCATAAAGACAGCCATAAGTAAAATTAAATCCCGAAACCTAGCTAGGAAGTATATTGTTTGATTAGTTGAACGGAAAGTTTTAGGGTAAAATTAGGAACAGCATAAAAGTAACAATAAACAATCAAATGGAAAAGCACTGTATAAAAGAAAGTTCGACTCTTCAAGTGATGTTCTTTTGCTTTAATACGTAATTGCGATTTATATCTATTCAAGAAATGATTTCGAACAAAAAATATGTCTCATCTCATCTATATGACCTTCCTTTGTTGAATGCAAAATCTTACAAAAAATCCAAAATTCTCCAGTCCGACATCAAAATCACTTTAGAAGACCTCCAGACATCAATTTTTCTAAACAATGCATGCACAGACAATTAAAGACAAGAACACCGAGTTTAAGACTGCATCACGAACACAACATGCGATGTGTACGAAGGACAGACCTTATTACATCACTTTAAAAGCACTTTTTAAATAATAGCCCAGTAATTTTAGGGTTTGGTAGCTAAATAATTTATAATTAGCTGAAAATTTCAGGATAAGCTCTCTATGATGTGTACAACCCACCCTGAAAAGTCCCCAAAGATCCTCCATCGGCGTCATTCCAAAATGGCGGATCAAAGATGGCCGCCCAGCATTTTTGCCGATATTTTCGCTCATATCTAAGTCAAAAATTAGTATTTTTTAGTTCTGTAAACGGATTTATACTCAGGATAGATGCCGTTCTCGAATAAATTTACAGTTTTGCGATAAAAATATAATAAAAGGAGTGTGAAGGGATTTTTTTCATGCCAAACTGCAAAATTTTCATTGTTATAATGGTATACAATAGTAATACAGTTATATGGCGTGCTTTGCTATATAACTGTATACTATTAGAAAAATCGATCGGGAAAATACGATTGTTTTTAGTAGTCCCATTATTCAGGATTATTTTGAAAAAAGATTTTTTGAAATCCGCTGAAAATTGACAGAGATATTCAATTTTTAGTAAAGTGTTGTGGTACAGATGGTATTGGGTAGTATACGTTAGGAGTGGGTTTCGCGTTTTTTGGCCATTATCTTTAATAGCTTAGTTAATACCGTTGTAACGTAAGGAAATCATTATGGTGCATAAATTTTCTTACACAAACATTTAATTTGGATTTTTCTTTATCAATTTGAAAGCTGAAGATTTCCCTTTTCTAAAAATTGCTGAGGTGGAATCGCATCCGGAAGCTGCATGTAGGAAGAGAATTGAATCTTTTATTGGGCCAAGAGTGTTTTGAATTTTAGAGATGTCGTAGCACTTGTGTTCTCTAATAGTTGTTTGAGGACGCAAAAAAAAGCAGTGACTCTATACTATAGGGTCCGAAATATAGAATCGGTCCAAAAGACCTTATTAATTTTAATGAACTTTTTGATAATTAAATGTTTGTGTAAGAAAATTTTAATGCACCATAATGATTTCTTTACGTTACAACGGTATTAACTAAGCTATTAAAGATAATGGCCAAAAAACAATTATTAATCAAGTGCGAAACCCACTCCTAACGTATACTACCCAATACCATCCGTACCACAACACTTTACTAAAAATTGAATATCTCTGTCAATTTTCAGCGGATTTCAAAATTTTTTTTTCCAAAATAATCCTGAATAATGGGACTACTAAAAACAATCGTATTTTTCCGATCGATTTTTCTAATAGCATACAGTTATATGGCAAAGCACGCCATATAACTGTATACTATTGTATACCATTATAACAATGAAAATTTTGCAGTTTGGCATGAATAAAATCCCTTCGCACTCCATTTACTATATTTTTATCGCAAAACTGTAAATTTTATTCGATAACGGCATATATCCTGAGTATAAATCCGTTTACAGAACTAAATAATATTAATTTTTGACTTAGATATGAGCGAAAATATCCGCAAAAATGCTGGGCGGCCATCTTTGATCCGCCATTTTGGAATGACGCCGACGGAGGATCTTTGGGGACTTTTCAGGGCGGGTTGTACACATCATAGAGAGCTTATCCTGAAATTTTCAGCTAATTATAAATTATTTAGCTATCGACCCCTTTTTTCGCCTAAAATTACTGGGCTATAAAGCTCTAGTAGTAGTGTGTGCCTTTATTACAATGGATTCCATGTACTCCATTGTCTTTCTATTCTGACTGACAACAGCACTCAAAAACCGATAAACACTAGGAAGATTCAGAAAAATAAGAACTAATTAAACCACAAAACATCCTTCGAACATCAATTTAAAGAGCAATTAACCTCAAATCCGGATAAAACTATCGATATTTATTCATTTGCCCAAACAGAAATCACGATTTGCGCGTTTTCACCTATCTTCCGAAGGCCAGACGCCGTGGAGGTTTAGTGCTCTTTCTTTGTCGTCCCGCTCGTTTACCTCTTTTCAAAAAAATTTACGTCGACCTCGAAGCCAAGTACAAAGGTGCCGCGTGCCACCCGCTGCGGCCTTCGACGGTATATACCGTGAGGAAAGTCGTCAGGAGGTTTTGAAACAATGGCTTTGTTCCACAAGGGATTTTGCGACTTCGATTGACTTTGTTCGAACAATGTGAGCTCGTTGTATGGGGAGTGGGGTGTTAAGAGTGGTGATAGAAAAAATAAAAAATCGATGTATACTCTGATACCTAAATATCGAGTACTTTTAGAATTTGAATACTTATGTTACAGGTAGGTACAAGCACATATGCATATTTAAGGTCCTAGGGGAGCAATAGCCCTTCAACCAAACTATTTTAAAATATATATAACTTATTTAATGGTAAAGGAAGTTTTTAATGCAATAAAGTAAAACTTTTCCTCCAGTGTCCTCCTCCTGAATCCGGGTGTAAAGTAAAAGTACTGTGTGTATCTAAAATAGTACATTTAGGTATTGTAGAACAACTTAACTATCCTGGATACTGGATTACCATTTATTGAAAGTAAGTTTTGTATTGTAGGAGTTGTGATTCATTTTTTATTGTTTCGTTGGTTTGTTTATATACTAATGACCTCTGATACAGCATTTATCTAAAGGTCCCTATTGTGAGGGAGAGACTAAATCGATATCCTTAGTGATTTAGAGAAAAAAAGACTAAGAATTTGTACGCAATTTCCATTGTGAAATAATACTAAAAATGTTCCTCCCCTTTACCTCAGCTACTTCATGTTAAATTCTGCCATTTTATTCTAATTCTCTTTTACTTTCTCTCAATCCCTTTGATTGAGAAAAGTAAAGAGAATTAGAATAACTTCTCCTTTTGTTCATCATTCTCATTTTGTTGTGTCTTTTTCTATCTAGTAATTCTTTCTAGTTTTCTTTCCAAACGTTCCTCTCTTCCATTTTTCTTTTAGCTTTAAGAAAAACGGCATCGAATATATCGGTATTAGGGTGGTCCTTATTTTTAAAGTTTGGAAATCTTTATGCGTCGCCCCCCCCCCCCCCCAAGTTCCATCATACAAATAAATGATTTTTGCAAAATTTTAGCTCAATCAAAAAATAATGACACGTGCCCCCCAGGCCTCAAAGTTTCAAAAAAGTGCTGATTTTTTCAATTTTTTTTTAATTGAATTTTTTTTTTAGCTGAATTTTTTTACATGGTACAAATCGTATGAACACCCTCAAGGGAGTTTTTGAATTCCCCATGAGTGAATCGCTTTTTTTGTTAAATTACATAGAATGTTAAGGGACTTGCCAAAATTTCGAAATTTTTTATTTTTTTCTACATGATCAAATTTTATTTTCTGCTTGAAATTCGGCAGAAATGTTTATTTTGGGAGTTGGAAAACTTTAAATTTACTTAATAAAATTTCCTTTCAGATTTTTTTTTATTTAATTTTTTCCCCATTTTTTTTAATTTTGAAAATTTGTTTTTAAGAAAGGCAGTTATGTTGCACATCAAATCAAAGATAATAAAATTACAAACAAAATGGCACTAATTTCAGGTTTTTAAGTTGTATAGTTCTGGAGTTATTAGCTGTTTTAAAATGCGGAAAAAACAACTTTACAAGGGTTATTTTTACTTCAAAAAATTTTTACTACCGAAAGAGGGGTGATAGAAGAATGGAATCTGGAACATTATAACTATAACTATGTTAGATTTTCATAAATAAATCAAGAAGAATATGGGAGGGTTTAATCTTTGGTTATTTTGATGTTTTGTAAAAAAATCAGCACTTTTTTGAAACTTTAAGGCCTGGGGGGGCAAGTGTTATTATTATCCGAATGAGCTTAAATTTTGCATACATTATTATTTTCTATAGTGACACAAAACTAGGGGGCGACACCAACGGAATTCCCTAAAAAAAATTTTACCATACAAATAAGGACCACCCTAATCGGTATAAATGAATACACTAGTTTGTTTTCGATACAAAATGTGGACTGAGAGTTTTCTAGGATGAGAAAATCTGAACTGAAAAGATGCATCCAACTTGAGTTCTTCACAGCATATAGTAGAATATTTCTCTTATCAATACCCTTTTAAATATCAAACTTAATTTAATCCATCGGCCGTGACGTTTATTTTCATGATTTCATGTCTGAGAGTGCAAGTTTTAATCCACCTGATTCACCGCGACTACACACAATGACGGAAGAAGATAGTTAAGTTTGATAAGATAATGAGATAAATATCACTCACGCTGCGATAATTCCGGAAAAAATTCTATCTATAGTCCAAACTTAAAAATCATTAAAGATAGTGCCAAGGCGGGGGGTAATGACCTATCATTCTACCTTCCAGACACTGCTGTTTCGAAATAGACACCACGAATGCGAAATCTACGCGATACGCAAAGTTATCGCTCCCGCAATTATATCTCCGAAAAATTTCCCAAAAAACGTTTACGTCACGTCTATCGGCATATTGTCCCCAGCCGGTGTGTAGTATCACCCGAAGAATTAGCCAAGATAAATGTTGGAATTGATTGGGTGATTCATTCATCATGTTCTATTGTTTGGAGATCGCGGACGGCTTTTTCTTTGTGTGTTTAAGGAATGAATAATTTCTCCGATCTGTCAATGAACTTCGGAAGTTCCATAGAAGAACGGATTTTCCTATCGGAGGAGGCTGTTAAACTTTGCATCTGGCCTGTGGGGGCAGATATGTCGTAATAAGAAGAGCGACATGTCAAATTTTTTCGGGATGGATTAATGCGCAGTTGGTGGTAGTATTGCGAAAGGTCGAAAGCGTTCTTTTTTTTTATGGGATTAAATTTATGGACGTGAGAAGGACGAGTGAGTTATGTCTTCAATAAAATGCAAGTATCTGGTAGTAATAATGGCCAATTTTAGGACGTGTCGTTATTCTTGCAATGTATCAAAGCGAAGGGTGACATGCTTGGGTCTCTCCAAAATTTCGTAGTTTTGGTGCGGGGAAAATTTGTGAGGTGGTATACAGCAATGTATTTTACGTGTCGTTGACCTTTTGAAAAATAGCTTAAAATACCGTAAATGCCTTTTCGGCTATTTCATGATGCCTTAATCTTGTTGGATGGTCAGCAATGATTTATGTCGATGAACAAATAATAAATGTGAGTAACGTGTTGCTTTAGGCTTGGGGATACTGCAGGGAAAAATATAAAACGTTGTCCAATAGTCGTTTTTGCTGTAATCAAGCGTGCATACAAAATTTTTGAGATCAAAGTATAAGTATTTTTTTACTACATACTTACGTATTAATTTTGAATAATTTTAAATCAACGGAAATTAGAAATTTACAGAAATAAGTACATTGTTCTTGAATAATTTTCCCCTAAAATAATTGCATAAACTCAAAAAATGCTTCTCCTGCAAAAAAAAACTGTTTAATTTCTTAGTCATGCTTAAATATAAATAAATAAATCAGCCTTTTCCATTTTCCCGTACCCAATTTATACAATGTATCTCAAGTCATTGAAACCTTACTTCCAAGATTTTACATTGTCGATTCAATCGTGACATCGAAGACCAAAGTGGACAATACGAGATGCTAATATGTTTCTTCTTTGCGTTCAAATTAACTCATCAATGGACCTTTCACCCACAACTTCGTGGCGTGACAATTGTCCATTAAACACGCAACCGCAAATAATAATAATACCGGTTCTGGGAACAGTATAAAGTCCTGATGACGCCTAAGTCCAGTGTCCCTTGTCCTGGTGAAAATCTTTGTTCCCTTTCATTTGTTCTATAGTCGGTACTGTGACGTCTTTGAGGATAGATGAATAACCTGTTAGAGGATGTATTGTACATATTTCGAGAAAAGTAGGGGTTCAAAATGAAAATCGAGGTAATTTTTTTGTGCTACGACCACTTCTCAATATTTGAATTTACTTGAAGTTGAAGGTCTCTTAGTCGAATTTTGAAATTTTACGGAATTAATGTAAGAATAGAAGTAACAATGTAGATTTTGTAATTCCGTAGCACAGTGTTGCCAGACATTTGGACGAAAAAGTCGCGGATCACAGCCCTAAAAGTCGCGGATTTGAAATTTTTGGAGCCCAAATGTTAAATCTGTAGTAAAATTGTTGGTACATACTTTTAACAAAGTTAATTAATTATTATTATTATATAAACTCATTCCTTTTTTAAAATATTATTTTAAATTTTTAAAATTTATTTCAACTAGAACTAATTTTCAAAATTCTCTTTCATAAAATCAAATTTTTACAATAAAATATTCTAATTTTTTAACCCTTTATTAGTTAGATACCTTATTAATCTAAAACAGTGTTGTACATAGAAATTTATTTCAGAAGGGGCTCCAAATTATTCCTCAATGCATATTTAATAGGTCCAATGTAACTTTAATACATTTTCGGGTAGAATTTGTGACTTAGGTATAATTATGTGACTTACAGAACTTCATATAAGAAAAGTTGTGAGCAACGAAATTCCAAGTCCAAAGGGGGTCTTCCCCCAGAAAATGTTTGGAAATTTGACCGCAAAAACAGGGTTTTAACTTGTTTTGGTACGCCAAGTCTGAATTTCGGGGGAACTTCAGAACATTACCACACCAGAAGTGTTAATTTGTAATTATTATTTCAATTTTTTCTCAAAACACAAAAGTCGCGGATTGAAAATGTTGTAGCCCAAATTTAATTTTTAAGTAGCCCAAAAGTAGCCTGTCGCCCAAAACAAAATTTTTGTCGCAAAGGACCTTCAAAAGGAGCCCAATCCGCTACTTATAGCCCAATCTGGCAACACTGCCGTAGCATAAGGTAATTTTCTTTTGAGGTTCTTGATATTTTCAGAATTATCGAATACAATAGAATTACAGGAGAAAGAAAAGTAAGTCAAAAGCACACAAGCATTAGAGCGTTGACCAGTTTTCTGCATCTTTTCATGCACGAAAGGACAAAAAAAAGACTTTAAAATTAGATAAAATCACAGAAAGTGATCCAATTTGTAGTGCTAAAGATGTCAACTGATTTCTTAAAATGTCTTAAAGTATAGGGGGAAACGGGGCAGTTTAATACAGCAAAATTCAAATCAATTTTTTGAGTTGAAAAAATTACTTATTCGGATAGTTTTTTTTTCTAAAAATATCTAAGAATGACTCAATTTTATAAAACCAATTAGAAAAAAATATTAGTTTAATGAAAATTAAAATATAACGACCTTTGTAAAAATTCAATTTTGTATCAAAATGCCCCACCAGTGGGGCATTTCGATACATAGCTTGGGGTATTTTAATACAGTGATTAATTTGCTCAAAAATAGTAATTAATAACAAAAGTTTTGAAAAATAACAAATATACTTTTATTGACATGTGTCTGCAGCGCATTTTAACACCTTTTTTCAAGTATAAAAAATCATTTTTCCATTAAACATTTAGAAATAAAAATAATTAAAGAATTTGACAAATAGTCATTTTTGAAAAAAATCTCCAATTAAAGAAATAACAAACTGTTTTGATGGGATAGTTTTCCCGTGATCAAGTCAAATAATATTCCAAGGTATCTTCACCAAAAATCATAAAGAAAGTAAATAAGGCAATAAGGATTTGTGCCATCTATTGCACTTTATATAGAACTAGTGTATCAAAGTACCCCACATCTAAGTGTATCAATTTGCCCCATCTGTTGTTTTTGAACAGAAAGCTTTAATTAAAAAAATTAGCAAAGGTTATTTAAAATTTAAGCATTTCCCCAATTGACAACAAGAATGAACTTGCTTTTCAAATTTACAGATCTCTGTATTCCAAGTAGAATAGCTTCAGGAAAATTTTACATTTACTTAGAAATTTACTTTTGGAAATTTTTGATGAAAAAATTTTAGTTTCTTTCACCAAATTTTATCGACTTATTACAGAGCTTAATGTTTTCATATGTTATGCTTAGGCATATAGACACAACTTTTCGTAAAAACACGACCAAAATAACCTTGATAGTTTTTGAGATATTGAAAGTGTATTAATATGCCCCTTGTATCAAATTGCCCCGTTTTACCCTATATGATTGGAACTTTTAAAATATGAGTAACTAATAACATAGAAGAATAAAGAAGACCTTAATTAAGAAATAACCTGCATAAAATACAAGGTCAGACATGCCAAAAAAAAATTCTAATTGAATTCTTAAAAAGGGACGTTTGTATTCTTTTGAGACAAATTTTGACTTCCCCTTCAATGAACCAATGATAGAAAACTTCATTTTTACCGAAATAAATAATAATTTCAAGAGTCTGAAAACTATTGTTTTTTCTTTTTATTTATTATCTTGACTAAAACTATGTATATTAAACCAATAATCTCAGTTTCACACGACTTTCTCCCATTATTTACTATGAATCGTACCATTTGAATAATTTTTCGTTCACTTAACGTTGAGGAAGAACGAGTTTATACTTGTTTCCATTAAAAGATACACTTGAAAACATCAGTTTACACCCCAATTTATTTTTATTTTTATGAAAAATAATTAAAATGAGTCAAACCACCTGGTTATCACCCAATCAAAAGTTCAATACCTCCCTTCCCACCTTCAAAAGATGAAGATAACTAGATATAAGATTCGTTAGTGTGATGATATTAACAATGTATCTAATCATCATCATCATCACTCTTATTTTGATAAGAGGCGGAACATCTCATCATCATCATCACACATTGTTCTCAAATCTACGTCGCTCGCATTTTTATGATTCGAAAAGTTTTCACTCACCCCATAAACTAATTGTCTGCTTTTGTCTCGAATCTTATCTGTTGGCGGTTCCTTACACCGAACGTGAGGTCACTCTGTGGCATCCCTTTCCCATCCGCTATGATTGCTCTTTACGTGGACACTGTGTCAACAAAATTTTCGTGGTGTGACCACGTCGAATCTGCGTACATCAAGTTTCTGTCCCGGGCGGCAATGTTTTGATCGTTTATCGGTGCACGTTGCTGAAATAAAACTTCAAGAAAGAAATTTTGATGACCCGAAAAGCTGTTTTTCAGGTTTTTGTAGTTTGCTAAGAAAATTAAATTTCATCTATAAAATATGAATGAAATGAATTATCTATAAAGTATTAATTTATTCTATAAAATATGCTTATTAATATATCAAAATCCGGATTTTTGTGATAGAAAACTATTTAATAGCATAAGAACTAATGAAGTGCACAAAATTCCATATCCCACTAAAGATATATGCGCAAAACATTTTCGTATCTTGGTCCAAAGTTTTACAATAGCTCACCATTAAATATTCAAATCAGTATAACCAATGAAACTTTTAAAAACATTTAAAATTCTACTTGTTTACATTTACAAATATTGAGCAGCCTTATTAAATTGACTGGTTAACTACCCGATACAAAACCGTTTCTCCAGCGCTCTGTACATCTTTTTCCTATTTAGTGTATTCATTTGTTTTTTCTTTATTTATCATATTTCTATGTACACATGTTGTCGTTTTTCTCGTATATTATTAACTGGGATTATTATACCTGTATTAGGATCACTTCTTCTAGGCTATAATATGTAGTTCAATTTGTTTCTTCTTCTTTCTTTCTTATGCCAATAAATAAATGTTCCATTGTTGTTAAAAAGTAATTAAGAGTAGATGACATTAGTTTTCAATATGATAGGTTGATCTGCCTATATTTGTACTATTAAACTGTCTTCGGACATTTTAGGAACAAAGAAAATTTTACAATAGTTTTTTAAATTATGATTTCATTTTAATAGTAATATTTTAAACCACGATGTTCATAAAACATCAATCAGTGACAATGACGGAGTGTTTGAATGTAACTGTAAATAAAGATGATCACTAAATAAGTGATCAATTTTTATGACCACAGCACTTTATCGACAATTGTGATTTGTTTTTATTCTTTACCTATGTAATACTTACAAACTATAGTATTCTTTTTGTTATAATTATTTCTCGTGATAAAATATAATTAAATACAATATTTTTGTTTTCTTTTTTCAATATTTTGCATAAAGTAGATAGCTATATTCAATCAATCTCTAAACAGACATGCATGATATAAAAACGACAGAAACTAAGTAGGCATAGTAAAACAAATGCAGACCAATTAGTAAAGAAATTTACATACGGACAAAATATTTCTAGTTATGTATAGAAATTAAAATGAATTCCTTTTATTTAATGAAAATACAAGGAGGGATATAAATGTGTTCACAAGATGAATGTTTTGATATTTCTGATGTGAGCTTTTCATTTAATTTCAGTTATTATTTTCATTCGACTATAGTATGTTGCATACATGTTAAGTATCTCAATATACATATGTTTACTTGCAAAAAATTGTAAATATATTTATAAATGTACTCCTTCTTAACTTAAAATGTTACTCAATTCAATGGATGATCCCCAAACCTGAATAAAACAAAGCAAGTTCATTAAAAAGACAAAAAACGTCGATGTAAACTGGTCATCAACCGTTCAACCAACTAGACTCGTACACTAACTAATATAAAACACGGTACACATACCGGTTCTAATTGCTTCAAATTAAACGACAGTAACAGCTTCATTAAATCAAATGACATTCATTCCCCCAGACACGCAGCAGCAAAAAATATCATGTCACTTTCCAAATCCACTTTGTTCGCTTAGTCGTTCGAAAAGGTCGATGGCCGATTCGAAACACAGATGGAAAACAACCGAGAAATTGTTTTCCACCCTCGATTTAAATAATAATAAGAATGAAAATCACGAACTGGACCAAAAAATAGCTTCTCACTTTTCCTTTTCACTCCAAATCCTCCCTCTTTTCTGCGGTGTTCATGACGCTTATCGTTTGAAATCGCATGTTCTCTCGTTCCGAACTTAGTATTCCATTTTATTATTCGAACTTACGTTCTCTCCTTTCGATTTCCTCCCCCGATGGAGTCTCGGCTGAGTGATCATCGCCTGTGCGTGCAGAAATTCCGAAATTATAAAATTTTGTCCACTTCCGCGAAAATTGTTCGAAATGAGATCGAAAATTTTGGGTGACGATAGAGATACTACAAAAAGAGTTTCTTGAGCACCTTAGTTGTCAACATAGAATTTCTGATGTTCCTTATTTTGTCCTCAAACACATTGGAAAAGTATATTTCTAGATAAAACATGTATCAGTTCTAAAATAATTTTCAAATACTTAACAATACTAGGTTATTCAGAGAAAATTTTTTTCTCAACGTCATAATTTAGGAAGAAAGTTATTAACAGTATTATAAGAACATGCAAGTCCTATGTAACTTGGATAATTTAAAGCTTAAGAGACCATTAAAAATCCGAGTTATCTGAAACTTCTAATAAAAAAAATAAAGTTGATTTAATAAAAACTATTCACGATTTCGAATTTGAGACATCCGAGTAAGCCAAGTTGCACAGCATAAACACGATTATGTAAGCTTGAAAGTTTATAAAGTAATTAACACTATGGCGTATTCCTTATAAAAACAGAATTTGCGAAACGATCAATACAACTTTATGTATACGAACTCCAAACACCGGAAGCTAATTTTTCAATTGCACAAACCGCAAGACCAACCAACATCTCAAGAAATCCCATTACAAAACTTACAGGTGAATGTACCCAAACCGCAACGTCCAGTCTATAGATCTGACGAATCCATTCATTCATCTCTGAAAATCACGTCACATTATTAAACCTCCTCATAATTTTGGCAACCCACGGCAACATAATCCTACTATAAACTTCCCTCACAACATCCGATTCCACTTTCCCAACACTCCATTTCCATACCAAAGTAACTTTCTCACCTCCATTGCCTAACAACATCCACCAACAAACAATACACAAAAGGAGCAATTGCTCGTGATCCATAGCACCAACCTTCGTTAAAGTTTCATTACCGCGTAACAAAGACGGAATGGAGGATTATTTATTTATTTATTGTTGTGTTGTTTCTGTCGCTGCCTGTGTGGGCAGACTTCTTTAATTGCTCCTTTTCTGAAATTGGAAGGAATGCAGCCGGGCCATTATAGGTTTCGTAAAGGACTGCGTTGGGAAATGTGTGGATTGTGAGAGAGGCTCGTGCCCTCGTATTTTTCGGGGTGATTTGCTGCTTTGAGGGTTGTGGACTGTTTCGGAGGTATTATTTGATGGGAATAAAAGGGGGATATAGGAGTAATGGGGAGGGAAGTTGTTATTTTGTAGAGAAGGACGTGGTTATGTTCTGGAAGGCTGGTTTGTTCTTTGTTTTAAGGTTTTATTGAGTAAGGATTAGTAAACTCAGTTGTGCCAAAAATGGTATTATTCGCCTTGAAAGAAAATACCAAGATATTTGATCGAAGTGAAAAATATACTCAAAATTGTTGTGTTGAAGAAAGGAACTTATAATTCCCTTATTATAAAGTGTAGAAAATCTATAATGCCTTTACCAATTATTCAACAAAGCTCTAAAATTGTTTGGGTTCAACATAATATGTTTTTCTTCTCCATTTTTAACTGTCACTGAAATAAGAAAAAAAAAAGAAACGGGATAAAAACCCTACATGTAATACAATCTGCAAACTTGCACAATATGTGCTAGGCACATAGAGATTTTTAGTAAGTTAGGACTAGATTTATACAGCGACTTTTAAACATAAAATTATGAAGTGTATTCATTATCTTCTACGTACTATTATTAGTAACGCAATGTGCATTTATGATTTATTAACTTTAATTATGCATTAGAATAAGTACAATGGTATAATTGTATAATTGTTGTAAAATTAAAAAAAAATGTTTCGAAAATTTAAGTTGAATTACAAATAGGAATGATGCCGTGTTTTCTGTTCCAAAAATACACTTCAGCCGAAATGGTCTTTCTCAAACCCATCATCAACCTACCCAAACAAGGAACATGATTATTTTGACAAGCATACACAACGTCAAAAACAACTTTACAAGAACCAATTCATGTCTCTCTTCAGTCACCCCGTTTCACACAGCCCAATTTCAAAACACAAGCTCAGAAAAAACAAACTAAATATCAACAAGCCTTTTCCAACTCCGTGTTAGAACACAAATAATACGTAACCCGATTAAAATTTCAATCGCTCAACAGCTTCGCACGCAGCGAAACCTCGGATCGAAGGAGCAAACGTCTTTTTGTGACACTTCTTCCTCGATTCCATTATCTCACGATGAGTGTTGTCACTGTGACTGTCACGTCATGGACTGAATGATCAGCGCCCGTGATCGAGTCCCGTTATGCGGAAAAAGAGGAGTTTTCCTTCTTACTTTCTTTTCTTAGGGTAATGGAGATTTATGGGATTTATTTTGGAAATGGAAGTTTTCGTTTTTAAGTGAAAACAGAGCTTTGGGTGACGGGTTGGTTATATTATTAAGAGATTATGGAATGAAAGCAATAAAATTTTTAATCGAATGAAGAATTTTTTGATGATTTCCAATGCAAATTCTCAATTGAAATGGAATTCTTTATGAGTGTCTTTTTTTCAAGGAAGTTTATTCTCTGCGACCGTAACTGTATGATAAATACAGATAAAATCTTATGTTTTATTACCGATTAGAGATAATTCAAAGGTATTTTAAATTCGAATGAATAAGATATTATAAAACATGGATAACAGAGAGAGGAAAGGAAATCTTAGATAAATTGGAATCGAAGTAATCTTCTCAAGCAAAACCAAGGACACACTCTTAGTAGAAAAGTAAAAGACGTAATTGTACTTTCCTGAAATGACAAATTTGTTGCAGAAAAGTCATTAACTGTCAATGGATCATTCAGTAATAATTTTTTCACTACAAAAAATAAAAATAATACAAAGGACATTCCAACAATTTTTCTAATATAGAAGCAAGCAAGTAAGAACCTTAGTTCCCTAAGCCCTATTTTATAGTCTTCTTTAGTTACTTAAAATAAAATAAACACCTTTCTGTAATGTTTATAACGTTATTTGACGCAAAATGTAATTAAAACACAAAAAAAAAACAGCAAAAATCGTTTTATATTTTGCAAAAGCAAAAAATCATCCATTTTTGTTTACTTACAACATTTCCATTAGTAGTCATGCGGGTTTAAATTTAAATTTATTTTTGGGAGTGTTTAAAATCCTACCCCCAAGATGCTAGCTGAAAGAGGGTCATTGGACTGTCACTGTCGTAATGAACGGTACTATGAGTTCGGTACTACCCTTTCATCATTTAAACACTTCTACTTAACTCATTTTCTTCACTTCTAATCAATCCCACCAGAAAAAAATTCGCACTCCTATCCATCCCCTTCCATTTACGATTCCCTCAATCTGGCAACCGGCGAAAAATCAACACCACCGCCCGCCAAAAACCAAAATCTTTCACTTCCACTTTTGCGTCACACACCAGACGACAGACGCAACCATCAAAGAGGAGTCGAAATTTTCTGGCAAGTCCCGAAAAACCCATCCTCCAAGTGTCACAATGACGAACAGGGATGTATATTTAGTGCCTCGCGTCTCCCAACGGGCTTGTTACGGACTTGACCATAAATCCCATCTAGATATGGTCCAGTTACTGCACTGGCTTGTAAAAATACACACAGTCGGCTGTTTAAAGTGGGATTAACCCATATGTTATGGTGTCATAAGTGTTATGAGGAAAAATATTCGGTGTTTGTGATGGTAGACCTTCGTTGGAAATTATTTATTGGATTGGAGAGGATTATGGGGTGGTTTTGCGAGGTGGAAATTGTTTTTGGAGTGGTATTCTGGGGGAGAGGATTATCGTTTGGGAAGATTTGAGTTTAGTTATTGCCATGGGTTTTAAAATGCTGGTGTCAAAAAGATGGATGGAGTGAAAAGAGGATTTTATTTGTTTTCTCAAAAGAGCTTAATGTTATGCTAAGGAATTGGTGTTATGAGTATTACGAAGGGAAGTTTAAAAAAAGGTCATTCTTGTGATTCACGTTATGGAATTATTAGGTAATGGTTGTTTTTCTTTTTTTAATCCCTTGATTAAACTAAACTTAACTCTTGCTGAACTAACCATTTCAAGCCTCTGTAGTTGTTCAACATCCTATTTGTGTGTTATGAATTTAAATCCTACAGTTTACTCGTAACAGAGTGTTTTTATTATAACATCTGTCTCATCATAACTTAAATTACAGTAAAATTTTAGAATACAAGAAAAATTACGAAGGTTTCTTATTCCACATCAGGTGTTTATATTTTATACACATCTCTGCCTTTATAGGTTTTGTAACGATACTGAATTTTCCCGACCATAATCCAGGACGTCTATTTGAAGTGATACGTCTATCTGATAATAAATAAAAACGTGAAATTGACAAAAAAAATTTGGTTTTTGAAGAAAAGTACTCTTAAATGAGTGAAATGAAAGAAGTCTCTTTGAAAAGACTTAGTCTTATCTTCCGTTAAGACAAAGGTAGTTGAGTTCACTCCACTCTCTGTCAGTGTTAAATAAATTTTCTCAATGTAGAAAAACTTCTTTCTCATTGTAGGGAAAATAAAAAAAACAAGTTTTAAATAAAATTTCAATAATTTTGAACTTTTGAATAGCCTTGCCTTCCCAAAAAGTGAGAGATCTAGTTTAACAACAAATGACTCAGGAAAGAACAAGTTCAGTTATAACAAAACCCTCACAATATCACTTTATAAAAAACATTCTATTTAAAATACAAACTACTAATGGAACTATAAAGTTCAAAGTTCAACTCCCCGAAAGATCTTTTCAAGACATTCAAACAGACATTAAATACAACCCAGACTAGTAAAAACAAAAATCCAATTTAATCTTGTTGACAATACCACTTCCTCATCCCCAAACCACACTTACTCTCGTAACCAGCGCACCTTTCACTCCAAACCTTGATCCCATTTCGATAAGTGTTCTATGTCATCTCATCACGCGAACTTCGAATTACCAGAAATGCTTTTAAGCACCGTTCCACCAGGGAAAGTACGGCCTAGATTCACCCATTTGCATTTATTCATTTTCCATTATTTGGAATGAAGTTTTTTATATGGCGACGACACCCCTTCGGACAATGGTATTGTTCTTATGGAACGGATGACACCGGATCTTTCGGGTCGATACTTTGGAAGTATTCGGGCAACGCAAGGTGGTGGGAGGATGCTTGCCGTTGAGAGAGGATGGGTCTGTGGGCCTTGATCTAAATAGCCAGCAGATGTGGTGAGGTATTTGGAGTGAACAGTTGGGGAAATGTCCCCCCTTTATGAAGTTATTTGTTCCTGGAAATTTGTTTTTTAATTTGGAACAAACGTCTGTTGGATACAGTAGTGGATGCATGGGGGCACGTGCCCCCAGATGGTTAAAGTTTATTGGATTAAATGACATCAGAAGATAATTTCTAAAAACAATCGTAATTTTGTAGCTTTAAAATGCTTTTATGTGTAGATTTATGACCAAAAATGTATATTATCTTTCAATATTTTAAAAAAATATCGCAGTTTTTGCTGCTGGAGATGTTTTAAAAATCCTGGTGCCCCCAGAAGTTAAAGTTAGATCCCACCCTCGTTGGATGAGATTTTTTTTTTTTTTTGGGGGGGGGGGAGTTTCTCACTATTTGTCTGCTTAGGAGGATTAGCAAAAAAAGAGCTTTTAATAATTTTTTAAATCACTAAAAGCAGATTTTAAAAAACTGTTTAAAAATTGCCTATCAATGAAGTCATTAAAACAATGAGCATTATTTTCTCAATTCAAATGGACAGAATGGTTTGATAGTTCATCTTCATTTTTAACGAAGATTAGTCGAAATTGCAATATATATATATATAAACCTTTCCAGTGCTTTATCTTCTCATAAATACTTATTTTTCTTTGAAATTGGCCCTGTATTATTTCAAAGAAAAATAATCTCAAACCCCTTGAAAATGGAGAAGTTACTGTTGCTATTTTATTCAAGGAAGTGTAAATTAGCAGTAAAACAAATAAAGTGGTTCTTGTTCTTGTTGGTTATTTAGAGACATTTGCTGACTCCTATGGAGCTGCTTGGTCTTCTTCTAAATAAAGTGGTTAATGCAATAATTAAATACCTGAACTATAAAAACAACAATTGGCATAATACTGATAAGAGTTTAAAAATGAAATTTAGAGACACGAAAGTTAATACAACAATGTAATAAACAATGGATTCTTATATTGAGTATCAAATCAATCATGTCGTTGCTCATTATTGGGCTGAAAAAACGCCAAGAATTTATTTCTCTACCATTTAATATCCTACTGCTTACACTTTTTAAACATTTTTAGCTCATTGTCGAAAGAGTATCAGTAACTTCTCAATTTCATTGTGTGAAACTTGTTATTCTATGAAATTTTAGAGAGAGTGAGTTTAAAAGAGCCTTCGCATTTATTACCAACAAAACATAACAGATGGTTTCTCGTAACCTTTTCAGTTTGTTGATAACAATTTTAATTAATTTGTAAAACCAGGATTATGTATAAAAGGCATGTTCAGTAGTTGCTTATTCATCAGACTGAAGTTATATTGCATCGCTAATTGAAAGGAAAAAATAAACAGTTGAATATTAATTTATTTTTCTCTCTTATTTTAGATTCCGAATAAAATAAAACGTTATTTCACATAAATTTCGCATAACCTTTTGTTAATTTTCAAGTTGATTTAAAATTTAAACAAAGCAAAGTTACTTAAGCGTGTTATTTCTCCAGTTCGTTTCATTTTATTGCAAATAATATTTATTTTATTATACTATTTTATCATTACATCTCAGTATATCCCAACAAACGTTGGTAAGGTTTCATTTTATTGCAAATAATATTTATTTTATTATACTATTTTATCATTACATCTCAGTATATCCAAACAAACGTTGGTAAGATTCCATTCGATAGAAATAACAAAGATCAGAGCTTAAACTAAAAAAGTTTTAAAGGAAGTGGTTAGTATATCATTTCTGATTTAATGCAGCTCTCTAGAATGTTAAAAGGTGATTTTTGATTTTGAACCTCGTGGTATGTAATGTAACTTTTACACCTTTTACATTTGGATTAACGCTGAGTTTTATGCCGAAAAAAGGTTCTGGGGGCCCTTCCTCCTCATTTTTTTAAAAATTTGTCTCTTATAAATAGTGTTCTCATTTTTGGAATCTATGACCTTTTGATGACCATTTGGATTCCATCTAATTTGGATCTTAACCATTTTAGATTTTGTCTGTTGTGAAGTAATGACGAGTACAGTGCAGTCTATCGTTCAATTTCATTACTATTTTTTCTTACCCCCAAAAATTCCCCCAGCTGTAGGAATAAGTACCCATCAGGTGATATAGCAAGTTATTCTGAATCTCTGTGTGGTTATTTTGATAGTAATTTAAAATCAAAACTTAATTGTAATCACCCTATATGTTATCAAGTAACTTAAAATAAGCTTAATAATTTGAAAATTTAAATTTAAATTTAACTCTTGAATTGACCTCAATTCGTTTTTTAAAGGTGTTTACTTATTTTGGAATTTTTTATCATTATAACTAATTATATTTTTCTTGTCAAATTAATTTTAAAATTAAATTTTTTTAATAATACACCATCGGTGTAAAGGAGTTTTTGATATGCCCCCCCCCTATTCACATAGAAAGATCATTGTAGATCTCTCACCACTATAATCAGAATAAATCACTTTCTCTGTATTTTCTAAATTCTTTTCACAAGATAAAAGTTTGCGGTTACGGTTAAGTTTAAGGAAAACTGTATTGGGTATTTTTTGAGATATTTAAGTACAAAGGAAACTGGAAATCTAAATGTGACATTTGCAACAGAAAGGTGTATGAAATAACTTTAGCAAGTACCCATGGTGTAGTGGTTATCACATCCGCCTAACACGCGGAAGGTCCCAGGTTCGAAACCTGGTGGGTACAGTAAAAGAATATCCGAGAGGATTATTTTTTCTCTTTTTTTACTTTTTACTGATTAACTTCTCTTGAAGAAGGGAATAAGTTTTTAGGTATTCCATCGTTTTTTGCCATTCTCTCGAAAAAATAATTTACCCATCCGTTCATCACTCAAATACTAAATATAAATAAATTTCATAAAGAAGGAATGCTTTATAATAATCTTTCTTTTTTTTGTATAAAATCGGTTATTTATAAAAGCATTATTATTTGAAAATAATTAATTTTATTTTAATCAATTTTAGTATCAGAAAGACTATCCATTTTAAAACTAAAAATTTAATGAGCCGTCTCAACAACGAAATCAACTCAAGAATTTTGAAAAGTGATTTGTACTGCTGATTTTAAATTACTTTTTTATTATATTAAATATTTACTAGAAAATCATATATTCTACTTTGTGTTTTAAATAATATATTTTAAAGGTTTCCTAAACTGTATTTTTATACTTAACAATAATTATATCAAACAATTACTTTCAACGGAAAATAATTTTTTAAAGAAGATAATCTCCTAAATCCCCAATTCATAGCGGTTTGTTTTCAAATTTCAATAACATCTGTAAAACTAGTTTTTCCTTCATAGTAGGCATTGTGCAGGAAAGCAAACTCTAAAACACATGCTTTTTTTTAACCAGTATTTTTTCTTCGTGGTAAAGAGATTGCATTGTGTTCACTTCTAAAATTTGGTGACTATAAAAATAGTTTTAAGAACATTTTTAGAAATGTTTCATTTTATAGAGCATTCTCCTTTTTTCTTCTGGAGTATAATTTTAATTTTTTTTTATAATTTTTAATTTGAAAATAAGTATTAGGTTAGTTAAAGTAATTAATTAGTTATTGAAAAAGTGAAATTTTTGAATAAAAGTCGAAAAAATTGAAAAGCAAAATTTGTAAGCAGAAGTTTATAATGTGAACTTGAAAATTGATTTTAAAAAGAATCAGCCAATCCATGAAAAATGTCTCAAGCAAAAAGAATAATGAGCATAAGAATTGGATCCCTTTAAAAAATTTCAAAATTTTTCATAATAATCGTGCAAAGAAAACAAAATCCTATCCCAGCACTAGCTTGTGATACAAAAAATAAAGGTATTCTATCAAATTTAATTTAATTTATAAAAGCGGTATTTACTAAATTCTTAATGATATTATTATAAAGTTTTAATCACAAAAAAGTGCGTTGAGCAATCTACTAAGCACTTGATAAGCGAAATTGTTTAAGAAGCTAGTTTTTTTTTTCATCTCAGTTTCATTATCTAACCAATGTAACACCAACCACTTGACGCGTCCAAGTGGTCATCAAACTTATCTGCTATAATTGACGGTCTAAAACTCTAAAGATAAGAGAACAAAAGAAAAACTCCAACCTTCACCGTATTCTTTAAAAAGTTCATAATCTTTGAAGACAATAGAACTTCAGCTTTAAGAAAAGTGGAGAAAAAAATTTCATTCAATATTTTAAGCTACAGATTATTTTATCAAAGAGGAATTTTCAAGAATAATTTTTTTTTTGGTTGAATGAAAGTACAGACCTTAAAATTCCAAAATACTAAAACTTTTTTAATGTTTTTTTGTTTCATTTGAAAGTGTTATAGTAATGAAGAAAATTTAAATGCATTATGAAAGTTCTTTTTGGATAGAAATATTTTGTCTTAACTTAAATACTAGTGCTGTCATATACCATTATCGAAAAATATTATTTCTACTCTAGTAACATATTTTAAAGATTTCTTTTTTTTTTTAATGGAACATGATTTTTATATTACATTTTACTTGACATTCCTTACTTACATTTTACCTCTCCCATAGATTTAGTGCGAATTGATTGGCCTAGTGTTTTTAATTTTTAGATGCATTTAAAAAGTTTGACTGGATTTTTTTTTAAAACCATTTAAATTTTGTTTGAATTATACAAACATTGAAAAACACTCTCCGTTTATACATCACCACAAAACTTCTCATTTCTTCTCATCTTCTCACATTAAGGACGTTAAACGAAGGTGGACTCTTTCATTTTGAAACGTTTTGAGAAGAACCAGAGATGTTAGTTTCGTGAGAATATCCAACCCCCTGAGTTAACATTATCTCTGATGCGGTCTTATCTTGAAAAGCTTGATGATACAGTATCTCATTCCGGACATCATCCTGTCAAGAGCCGTGACAAAATATCGAAAACAGTGACATCTTTCCAGCGCTGGAAGAGAAGGTACAAAAACTTCTTTGTAGTGTGCTGATGATGCGGTTCATCAACGTCCTTAGATAAACAATTTTGGAGTGTTTCACTCTCACCGAAAAAAAAAAATAAAAAAAAAAGTTTACGTGCTTTTACTTATAGAAATTCATCATGTCATTCAACCATTTTAACAATATACCTTTTTGTAGAATTTTTTTTTAAATTATGTAGATTATCTTCTATTTAGAAGAGTGACAAGTTGTTCAAATTTTATGAGCTGATGATGATGGTGTTTTATGTTGTTCATATGTGACTTTTTTCTACAGTCATAAATAATTTTTTCCATTACTTTTTCTACATTCAGATACTCTTCCATTCCGATGTAATACGATAAACAGATACACATCTGAACGTTATTATGCTATTTCATTCTTTGATATACTGAGTGTATTTTATATAAAAAATACAATATTGAGTTTTACAGTTCTTCTTCTTTGGATAATTCTTCGCATCATAGGTCTTTATCTCAACTTTTCTTTTCCAATTTTCACTAATAAAGGGAGAAAAATTCCGTTTTTATATTTAAAATGTAAGGATGAACCAACCCATGGATAACGAAACGTTAACCAATGGACATCTTTGGTTCCTTTTGGATAATTCAGTAATTTCTCCCATTTTTTGTTTTTAGTTAGGTTGTTTTTCTGTGTGTTGCGTGTTTTGTAAAATTGTATGTCATATCTTGTTTTTCTTTCCCTTCTTGTTAATAAATTTTAATTTGAAAAAAAAAATAGAATTTTCTTTCCTATTTGGCAGTTGCTCTTAAAAAAATAATTCATCACTATATTGGAATACATTAAAACTATTTTTGCTTCTGTCATAGATGAAGATTTATCAAAGGCTTCAAACTTCGTGGGAGATTCGCCTCCATGAGATCGACACCCTTACTTTCAATAACACAAATTCTAATTCTTTTTAAATGTTTTTGTTCTCTAGTTCCTGGATGGGCAATTAGCACTGTTCGAACTTGAACCGTCAGACCCACTCTTTCTCGGGAAATCGGAACTCGAGACCCTCGAACCGGGAGGTTGACGGATCGTGACCTCCAAGAAATCCTCGCCTTCAGCGACATTGCAGACGATTTGAAAATAATAAAAAAAATTCCGCGGTTTTTCCAAAGTTCTTCACCACCTCTGCACAAACTATCTCTGTCAAGAGCAGATGTAAATGATCTAGTGATGGGAAATATCGATACATTTATGTATCGATACCTTATATAGGTATCGAGTACTTAAACTTTGCCATGGAACAACATGTAAATAGTTTATGTTGTTTGTTTTTAATGTTTATTTTAGTGAAAATAAGTCTTAAATGCAATAACAGTGTAAATCCTACCCATTTTACCTTACCTTATAAATTGCATTTTAAAATAAATTATTTTATTAAAAAAATTTGCTAAATAAAACAAACTTACTGCATTGCAAAAACTGCAACGGAAAATTAAAGAGAAACTATACTTTTCATGTTTTCCATTCAAACAGTGATTCAGTAAAGAATTAAACCTGAAGTAAAGAGTTACTGAACTTATCTTTGCTTAGAATTATGGTTTTACAAGTTCAATTCTGTTAAATGTTTTTGACATGTTGTTTTGCATGATGAAAATAAGAAATATTGCCAAAAACTGAAAGCTAACTGATCAAAATATACAGTTTTACAATGACAACCATAAAAATTTGGCGATATTTGAATACTTGACATCTAAAGTAGCTTGGGACAGTTAAAAGAATTGAACCGTTTCACAGTTTCATAATTTTTTTTCCATAACAATTAAAAAGGATTATCAATATTTCCGTACTTGGTAATTTTAGTCTCAAACTTACCATCTATACCATTTCATATCAAGTTGCCGTCTACATCTACGCATAAATACTTATTTTTCTTTGAAATTGGCCCTATATTATTTCAAAGAAACATAAGTTTAATCCCATGAAAATGGAGAAGTCACTGTCATAACATTTCCTCTTGGAAGTGATAAATGTTTTAAATTTGCAGCAACAAAGAAAATAATGCAACAATTATAAATACCTGAACTATAAAAGCAACAACTGAAATTTATTAGAAACACGAAATGAATATAAAAATACAACAATAAATTTTTTTATATCGATCATTAAAATCATAAATCTTTGCAATTGAAGTTATGCTCATTGTTGGGCTAAAAAATCGCCAGGAAATTATTTCTCTGTCATTTAATATCCTACTGCTTAGACTTTAAAACATTTTTAGCTCTTTGTGGAGAGTTATTTCAGTAACTTTTCTTCTATTTTGTTGCGTGAAAATTGTTATTCTTTGAAGTAGTACAGAGAGTTTCAAAGAATAATATGAGCCTTCACATCTATTTTCAAGAAGACATGCATGATGTTTTTTTTTTTGTAAGATGGAGAGTTGAAGACTAAAATACAGAGTACCGTAAGATTGTCCCTTTTCAGTTTGATGATGAAAATTTTAATCAATCTGTAAAACCAAGGTTATTTATAAGGGATGTTCGGTAGCTGCTCATACATCGGTCTGTATTTATATTGTATCGCTATTTTAATTGACAAATGAAGTGTTAAGGGTTGCCCTATAAAGAATGGGGTTTTTTATTTGATATAACTTTTCGTTAATTTTTCAAATATTTAAATAATATTAAATTAAGTTATAAATAATTTATTGTATACTATCAGGTGTTTATGGTCACTAGTTTGGATTGACTTAATTGACCTGTAGTGCACCAGGAAAGTGTTCCATAAAAAGTTATTTGTGTATTTCACTGATCTTGGGCTCAATTTTTTTTTACTCTCTCTTTTACTCTCCAATTCTCTTAATATCTCATATTTTCCCACTCTTTTATTACATTTCTCCTTCTTTCAATATTTTTCTCAAACACCCAGTCATTCTTTCTCTTTCATTCTTTTAAATTTCTCTTCTTCTCTCACTTTCTCAATATTTTCCTTTTTTACTCATTATCTTTCCTTTCTTCCTTTTCCTTCTTGTTCTTACACTTGGTCAGAAGAATTCTTTTAATCTCCCTTAATTTTTTTCTATATCATATCATCCTACTTATATTACCTTTCTCTCTTTTACTCTCCTTCAATCTCTATTCTATACTATTCCTTTTCTTATAGTCTCCCTTCATTTCCTTCTTTATTGCTTTCTCTTTTTTTGCCTCGTAGTGTCAAATTACGTCAAATCTACGTACGGCCAATTTTAGACTGACACGATTACCTGTATGAACACCTGCACAGTATTAGTGTAGTAGATATTTAAAACTACATTCTATTCTCAACGGGGGAAGCAATGAACTTTTCACACTCTAAACAACCTGCGAGGCACTTTCTTCTATGTATTTTATGAATGACAACTTCACAAAGGCTAAACTTTATTGGGCTGCCCATGGCTACTCGTCAATCCCCGACGTAGGGAAAAAAATCCTATTAGTTCTCCTATTTTCCATATATTATACTCTCTGCCTCATTTTTATCTCTTCCTCATCATTCTTTCTTTCCTCTCTTCTTTAAACTCTCATTCCTAAAGTAAGGAGCAAGATGGCTAAGAAAGTAAGAATGATAAGCATATTACAATTTATCAATTCCACTTTGGATTGATTATTAATTTGAAGAAATCTTTCAGATGAACGTTCGATAATGAACGTTAGCAATCAAACTAGTTTACTTAAAAATATAATTTCTCTCCTATTCGATCAATAAAAAGTACTCGATAACTAAACATCGATACTGCAAAGTATCGATTTCGCCCAAATGATCCGTCAAAGAATCAAAGGCCTTCCGACACATCATTAGCGGCCCTCCGCCAATCATCAGCCTTCAAACGAAGCACAAATGACAGCGATGACATTCCGTCTGCCGAAGCCGAGTTGAGTTGACTCACCGGAAAAAGAAAATCGCAAACGATAAAAGAAAATTATTTATTCTTTTGTTTCCCTCAGACGCCAAGGTCTGGGGGGAGGAGAAGAGGGGGTGTAGCTTTCTTGGCGAGCCGCCAGAGCCAAGGCCGACAACCCGAAAAACGTTCGATCGGACGCAGACGATTTTTCTCGGGGTAATCCGCGCCGAATGGTTAGTTTCGGATCGCTCGGGCATGAGATTCGCAGATATTAAAAGCCCGATTATATTGGGATAGTAGTATAGTTTAGATCTTTTTGTTCAGGCTTTGTGTTTTCTCTGTTTCGAAAAGTGTGTTGACTTTTTTTCCCGGTCGCGTTGGAAGAAGATTCGAAGCTTTTTCATTTTTCTTGGGTGATTTTCTTTTCAGATTTTCTGGGATTTTCTCTTTTGCATTTTGTGTTGCTTTTCATCAGGATGTTGCTCCCTTTGCTTGGTTTTTTTTGTTGAAAGAATAGAGCTAGAAAACGTTTTGTTTGTTAGCGTGGTTGTTAAACTAGTTTAAAAAAGGACGATGGTGCTTATTTCCTAGGAATAAAGAGATTAACCAAAATTGTCTTTTTTGTAAGAATACTTTGGCAAGTTTCAAAACTCTTTCCCAGAAAAAGGACCTGTTGTGTAATATCGATTTTTTATCACCGTGTGAGACTGCCTTATGGAGGGATGAAAGGAGAGTCGAACCCCGATAGAGCATATGGAATCACGTGACTCGCACTTATAGCAACCACCGTAGCAACAGAGGTGCGTTGTCCTTCAGCAGTTAACAGTTAAAAGAAAATAACTGGTCGTGACGTCATGTGCGAATGCTTCTATTGGAGCATTTGCAATCACGTGACCCCACACCTAACCTAGCAACTGGTGCGTTGTCCTCCAGCAGTTAACAGTTAAAAGAAAATAACTGGTCTTGACGTCATTTGCGAATGGTCTGTAGAGTGAACCCGGAATATGATAACCCTCAAGTTTTAATGCACCATTTCATTGGTCCCTAATGTACAATAAACGTAACATTTAAATACTAATATCAGTTATAGTGAACTATTTATTTGGTTCCATGACGGTCAACTATAATCTATAAGGGCAGGGCCGAAACTAGACTTTAGTTTCGTGTTGGCTGACTCAACATTATTTCTGAGTTACCTTACTTCTTAAGAGTACTTTTATACACAATTACTTTGTACACTAAATTTCAAAGTGTGTATAGGCAATGTGAATCCCTAGTAAAATTGGGGTGTCTAGGGGTCCTCCTCCTGAAAAATTGAGGAAATTTCCCCCTCAAATTAGTGTGTTATATCATTATGAGACCTTTAGATTACACCCGAAGAGGACCCCTCCTTGTAAGTCACATAGTTTTCAAAGGAAAAGACAGTATAAAAATTAATGTCAAAATTTCGGGGTGGGGTAAACCTCTAACCCCCCTTGGATACGGTTAGGTATATGGGTGTTCGACTGCATGTATAAGTTAAGTAAATCCCCCAGAATGGAACAAACATAAGTAATCATTGGACTGTTATTGATTTGGTTTTGCAGATTTTATGACAACTTACATTCATTATGAAAGTCTGTGAGTTAGGTTGGATGTTAAGTACATTACCAATACAATACTAAAAAGAAGGACAAGAGGGAGAATTATCAGGGAGAAATATAAAGAGGATAGATAGAGAAGTAGGAAGTGTATTTGAATTATAATTTCTATCATAACGACGCGTATTAGTAATTTCACAGTTGAACCCCCCTACAGTGATCTCTCGGTTTTTTCATAAAAATTTTTTTGACAGACCCGACCATAACAATCTCTCTTATTCAAAATCTTCCATCTCAAAGATAACAGTCGTAAATTCCATGTTAGATAAAATTCTTTTATTTGCAGTCTAATTTCCTGCATGATATGAGAACATTCCGTAACACCACAGATAGAATTTTTAATGGTCCACAAGAGTGAAATGCTTTGATCAATCAACAAGAAAATCTGTGGCTTTTTTTTATGGAGAAAAGTTCTCCTTCTGATTTAGGAGAAAATACAAAATTTTTTTTATGGTCATCCAGTATTATTTATGACCTACTAGATTACAACCTTTCTTGACAGTGACGTCACGACGAGCGGAAGAAAAACTGAATTTAACAGATCGTCTGTGAGTCCTCATTGACTAGCGCGTTCAATTAATTCTAAATGAATGTTCTGCATCGCGAAATCGGAAATATACAACATTTTACAATAACTATGATCCAAAAACGCAAGTTATACATCGATTTAACAAGCTAATCATATTTCTAAAGTAAAATGCCTAATATTTCACTCGAAATTAAGACATTGCGCTGGGAACTACTTCCTTCGTTTGCTCACAGGTTATTTCTCCATCATGGTCAAGAAACGTTGTAGTCTATACTAAACAGCAACGTTTCCTGACCCTATGTTGTCCCTAACAAACAAAGAAGTTCCCAGCGCGGTGTCTGAATTGTGAGTGAAATGAAGAACGTCAATTTAAAAATATGATTATTTTGTTAAACCCATGTATGTAGGGTCTTTTTATCACGATTTGCGCACCGAAACTCCTCCTATACTTACTTGGTTGCAACGTTTCTTGAACCCAGTACGTCACAAATGCGGAAGGAGAAATCGGTAAACACGAAGCCTGTTGGGTTGATAGGAGGAGTTTCGGTACGCAAATCGTGATTGAAAAGCACTATATATGCATGGGTTTAACAAAATAATCATATGTTTAAATTGACGTTCTTTATTTCACTCAAAATTCAGGCACCGCGATGGGAACTACTTTGTTTATTAGTGACGTCGTAGGGTCAAGTTAAGTTGCAATCTAGTATAGCAACCCAACAGGCTTTGTTTTTACCCATTTTCTCCTTCCGCGTAGTGACGTACGGTGTTCAGGAAACGTTGGTGTCGAGTACAGCATAGTTTAAGAATTTTTACATATTTTTCAGCCCAGTCCCAAGTTAACACTCAAACGGGCGAACGAGAATTTATAGCAAAACATTGAAATATATAAGGCGGTAAGCGTACTCTGCACTACCTATACTCGAATTTGCCAACTATTTTAGTGGTGACTGTGATCTCAGTAAAAAAAAAAAACCGCACCACCTTTCAGACACTCACTCGCTCGACCGCAACAACAAAGAGAAAGCCCAGAATACTCACCACTAAAAGAAAGAAAGTTCCAAACAAAGGGCCCCTAATGACAGCGGGCGGGCGTCCGTTAATAAAACTCCGGCCTTCGGGCAAATGATAGGCTTGGGGCGGCCTATAGCGTTGTTGTCGCACTCAGGGCGCGAAAACGGTCAAGGGTAGCGGAGACCATTTCGAGCTTAATGGACGAGAAAGTGCGTTTCCTCTCCCTTTGTGTCGAAGGGAGGCTGTTTCTGGGGACAAATAACAGTTTTCTTAAGTAGTCTGAGCTTTATTTAAGTTGTCTTTAAGCTTTTGTAGGTGGCAAAACACCTTACATCCGATAATAATTAGCGACTTTGATTAAAAACTTGAGAAATTTCTATAGATTCGAAAAAAAAGTGTGAAGTGTCTATAATCTATATAAAGGCTGTTCATAAAATGTTTCACTTTTTAGTCACATTTTTGACCCTCTCTTTCTCATATGTCACTAAGTGTCACACTTTACCCCTTCCCTTGTGTTAAATATCACTTATATGGTTAGCAAGAACCTGGGACCGCACATTTTTTTTTCAAGTTGAAGTCGTACCCCGCCTTATAATTAGTCTTAAATTTAATGTTTAACGAATATTTCGTTTACACTTTATTATATTACAAAATTTCCCCTCAACCCGCCAAAAATATTTCGTCGATTTGCAGTGTATGATATCACAATTATTAATGTGAAACCCCTCCCCTTGTCACAGATTGATTATGAGTAAACCCCCTCCCTCCCCTCCAAGTGTAGCATCATTTATGAACAGACTCAAAGAACCTTGACGACTAACTCGTATCAAGGAGGAGAAACGTTAATTGAATTATGTAAGATTTTCTACTTGTTTCCAACTATTATTGATAGTTAAATTTCAAATTCAAATTAATTAACACAAACAAACACATCAATGCACTCACAAGGTAAAAAAAGTAGAAATAAACCGAAAGAAAAATAATATGTGTGTGTGTAAGAGCAAAAGCTCGTACCATGATATCCACAATGCAAATCTATAATGAGAGTGTTGACAAATTTTGTAATAAATTTTTTGTTGTATATTGTGTATTTATATTTTCATTTTTATATTAAATATGTGCCGACGTACTGACTTAGTGGTTAGAGCATCTGACTGTGAAGCCGTACGTCCGGGGTTCCAATCCCCGTTTGGCATGGATGTTAGTGTCTGTCCTTGTGTGTGATGAATGAATGTGGCCCCCCTGTAAAAAGGGGCTGTGCCTGTGTGGTGTGGGCGACAGTACTTCACCTCCGTGGCTTCGGTCCACAGGTGCCCACTGTGTAACGGGAAGAAAGTACTGATTTCGGCATGACATGGGTAAATGAACTTAGCTGGTCAAATTACCGGCCATTAAAAAAAATATTAAATATGTTCATTCACCTGTATGAGGTGTCCTTGGTGATTCATATGAAAAATATTATCTGTTTTTGTAATTCTTCGATTGTTATGTAATAAATTGAATTGAATTGAAAAACAAAACAACGATAATAGAAAATTATTTTTTACTGTAAAGACAATTTCTATTGATTTTTGTGCCTCTATAAATTTAATGACATTTCTCCTAAAATTTGGGTAATTGTAACTATAAAGTTTAGTAGCTTCAGTTAATTTATTGAATATATATAGACCTAAAAATGCGTACGATTTGTTAGAAATTTCTTTACATGATTTAGGAATAAAATTAGTATCTCTTGTTATATAGTTTACTGGTTTAATTTCATAAAAATTTCCTAAGAAATTGAATTTAGAAATTAAATTTTATGATTTTCCTTAATATTTACCTGAAATAGATTTCAACGTTTGCCGAAAAGGATTCGAAAAACTCCTACCTTTATTAAATAGGCCAGGCCCTCTTTCTAAACAGAATCAAAGCTTCTCTCATAAACAACGGGGATCATCTCAGTCACTTGATCGTTATCTCTTGAAACAACTGTCGACTGGAAACCTTAAATGAGAAGTTTTAGGGAAAATCATTTATTAGATATTTATTTCAAAAAACTATCTAAAACATCTCAAACACATCAAAAATAATAAGCTTTGTAGTATAACATAATGTTGGAGTTGGATGTTAATCAAATATGGAGTAAAGTGTTAAAGTTAGAAAACAACAACACTGTGTAATTTTAACACAATTAAAAACAATATTTCCTACTGTTTCAATCGCTTTTCCTTCGTGAAACTTATTTTCCCCACGGTTTCTAGGTTTTTCTCACAGATCTTCCCAGTGGTCCTATTAAAACTCCTTTTTATAGCCTGAACTCGAGTGTAACCCAATGGCTACAATGTCAATAACCCGCTTCTCAGAGGATCGTTCTGGAAGCCATTACCATCATGGATGCTCTGCTCATACCCTCTACCATGGAAGCCATAAAAAATTCTGGGTCAATAGAAACACATCTTGACGAAGCTCATTTGTTTCTCCAAGTAAAATCTTTTTATTTTTTTTAAAAGTTATTAAGAACACCTTGCTTTTAACCAAAACCCATGAAATATCACATAACATTTATTCAAATTGTAGTCGATTCTATCCAAACTAAGCTCATTTTTTTGGGTTGTATGATAGACTTTATGGATTAGAGAAGTTAAACATAGGTAAGAAACAAATTCTAAATTTTGTGTGCAGCTTTGTAAATATTCTTTTAAAGTGGATGATATGTAAGATAACACAAAATTTTATTTATCTAAATGCTTAGCCCTGTCAGTTTTAATGTTATTCATAGGATCATATGCACTTTCTTCGGGTCTTAGGTTTTCAATTTTTTAGTGTTGCTAGCTTTTGCATAGTCAACCTCTCAAAGTTATATGGAAAAAAATAATGGTGTAGTATCCTGTTTAAATATTGAATGAAAATTTTAATTTCAAGTATAGGCTGAAAACAAGTTAATGTTTTTAATCAGACTGCATAAGAATATAAAATTTTAAATTAAACTAAAATCTGAACATAAATCCAAAACTTGCGCTAAAGCTGCAAACTAATAGAAAATATGCGAGTAAGAAATACAAATATCAAGAAGAGAAAAGAAATGCAAAACTCTGCCCAAGCCTCTTCATCAGGGGGACAGGACTTGAGCAGAGGGGCGTTTCTGAATGCAAAAAACTGCATCTATCCCCAACACCCAGCAAAAATATATATTGATATTTTGTCATTTTTCTATGTTTCTCTTGTCTTTTTGCTGGGTGTTGGGGACAGATGCAGTTTTCTGCATTCAGAAACGCCCCTCTGGCTCAAGTCCGGTTCCCCTGATGAAGAGGCTTGGGCAGAGTTTTGCATTTCTTTTCTCTTCTTGATCTTTGTATTTCTTAATGTTTTTAAGATATTCAAATTACAAATTGGCCTGCATTGTTAGAATTTCTTTTGACAATCTGGTAAACATGGATAGTTTAAGATTTTGTTTTTTAGAAAAACAATAAGGTTGTAAACGATAAATGTTCGCCTCTTGGATGAAAAACGGAATTAAAAGAAAACAAAGCGCCAATAAGAAATACTTAAAAAGAACAGAACAAGGTTTCACAGAAAATTGAAGTTCAAGGTGACAATAATATAAGTTTTATTGTTTTTTTTTATGTTGACCTCATATATTTCGACAGAATCCATCCAAGACAAAACAGGACGTCTTTCAACACACAAAATTAATTCTACAGGAAGAACCCATTAATCATAGGGTTACACCAGCAGCACAATAGCCGGATCATATCGTTCCACATCCACCCCCACAATCAGTCCACCCCCATGTAACAAAAAAACTACCCGAAATCAGATAGATGTCACTCCACCAAATCGAAACCTCCCTCACCCTGCAGTATTACGACAAAGCTACATACATACTTACAAATAAAAAAAAGACGAATCATGTCTTTGCAGAGTTAAATAAAAACCATCGGTGGAAGCCGCGTGTGTCGTCGAGTATCCCGCCCAATATGATCGATGGGTGATATTCAACAAGCGGTCGAGGAAGTGGTGGAATACTAATATGTTGAGTTGAGTTCCAGACGGTGTATGCGGGAGCCTGACAGTTTGAGAAATTGGAATCTGGGATCGGAGGAGGTGGTTTTGCAGTTATCTTTAGGGTTAATGGATGTTGAAGGTTGGACCTGTGACATCTCCAAATTGAATAATTAGTGAATGTCAGAGGTGGGTTCGAAGCTGATAGGAAAAAGCTTCTTTTTTTTTTAGTTTTTGAGTGCAGCAGAACTTGATGAGATGGACAACACTTATTTGTAGTGTTCGGCACTAGTTTACTAGAACTAGTTGCAACTAGTAGTTAACTACCGATCAACTAGTAGTTTAACTACTTTTACTTTAAAGTAGTTCAACTATTAGTTTAACTACTTTTTTAATTAACTACTAGTTAAAACTACTTTCAAATTTTTAACTACTTGAAAAAAAATTTATTTAAAATTTAAAATGATATTTAAAATTTTTTATCACAGGTAGAGTACTTCAAATATCATAACCAGAAATAAAGACCATTTTTGCGCGAAGTATGAATGTTTTTTGTGATATAGATAAGAAAGATGTATTAGAACTTTGCCAAAAAGTATGTTTTGAAATTAAATAGACTATAGTTAACTAGTAGTTAACTACTTTGGGAAATAGTTAACTACTAGTTGCAACTAGTCCCAGGAAAAAATAGTTAACTACTAGTTACAACTACAATTTCCCAGACTAGTTAGTAGTTGGTAGTTAACTATTTTTTTACCACTACTTGCCGAACACTACAAAATACTAGTCCATAGTTCATCTTGTGATAAGACATCTTGTGACAGACGGAATTTAGGAACTATACAGAACATTTTCTGTCAACCGTTAGAAAATTTTCTGCCACCCTCCTGTTACCAACCTAGGTTTTAAACAATGAGAATTCACAATTTAAAAAAAAAGTTCTATCTGTAAAAGCAAGTTTTCATGGAAAGAAGTTTCAAGAAATAGATTAATGATTAAAATAAATACGAACGGATGGGAACTGATACCAATTGCTATATCGAAGACTTAATTTTAAAATTTTATGGAATGGATAAAACCTTATTCAAGCTTCATGAAGTATTTTCAAACAATATATGTGTAAAAATAAATAATAATAAAAACAATATGATGAAAAATATAAATATGTTTAAATTTTGATGATTTTTATATTTTCACTTCAGTTACATCTAAAAAATATTTCAGAAAATTCCATTAAAATTAACATACATTCTGAAGTTTCTTTATGTATTTTAATCAAGAAAACTCAACTGAGAATTTTTCATAGAACTGAAAATTTATCTTTACCAAATCCAATTTGGTATTTCAGTAGATGATTCAGTTTTCTTTGCATTTTCAGAAAAAAGTATCAAAGAGATTTCTCATCATCATCAGCTATTTCTTACAGTAAAACAGGCTCTTGAAGAAATAGTTTCAATATTAGGGTAACAATATTTTCCCTAATTAGCACGGATAAATATATAAATTTAAATCACATGAGCATGGAAAACGTGATTATCCTATTTAAATAATTAAGCATAATTTCCCTTTCAATTCTAAAATCGAGGCAAGGGTCAATGTTATCCTCTCAAACCACCTTTCTATGGGTTCATTTTCAATGTGGTGTGGTAATGTTTGCTGCTAAAACTACTTTTGAGAATTGCTTTAAAATTTTCATTTTTAAGTCAATGACTCTGAGGTCAAGGAAAGTTTAATCATAAATATTTTGAGACGCCTTTGTAAAGGAAACTCCAGCTTTAAGAAGTACTAAGTCAACAGGAAACACACCCTGCGGTTATTTGAAATTAAAGGTTACCTACTATTAAAAATAATAATTTTAAGGAGAAAAATATCCGAGTTAGTCACGAATTTTCAAGTTTTTACAAGGAAAACTGCAGGAAGTAATAATTAATGTGGTTTAGAGTGATTTGGTTTTGTAAGAAATTATAAAACATTAAGGAGGTACTTGAAAGACCTCAAATGTCTTAGATGTCGGTCATAATTTTCTAAGACAAAGAAAAAAACTTAAAAGAATTGAACACATAGTCAAAGCTACAATTTTTGTCTAAAAAAATTGTCAAACCGTGTCTCAAAAAATTATTAACATTTCCATCCATGAAAATCAATATATCATGTTTACTCAAATTTCTATTATGTATAATTTTTAGTGAATCAATCAAGGAAAATATATTAGATTTATTATATCCATATCTATAAAATAGCTTTGAAGGTTATCCTCAGGTAAGATGGTGCAATATAAAACCCCAGCACAACTCTTAAGAATAACATAAAATATTAAAAAGTAAAGAGTTAATATCAAAGTAACTAATAAAAGTTTGCTACCTCTTAAAAAGCTACCTGTAATTGTGAATCGTCAGTTTAAAAAAGAGAATAAGTAAAAAAAAAATGACAAATTGACATTTTGTGCTAAAAAAAATCTCCAAGCTTTGCTCTACACACGAGTGGAAAGATGGAAAAATAACCCCCCTAGGCAATAATGTATTTTTTTTATGTAATTTGAAACTTAGGTTAATTTGTCTTTCATTTCCTATTCCATATTTCAGCTGTAAACTAAGCCAAAATATAATTAGCTTTTAATTTAAAAGTGTTTTTAACCTTTTTTTTTATTAAGTGAATGTTTGACTCCAATGATATTCACTTACTCCATTGATAGTGCATTAATTACTCAGTTTCATAATAATTTTTAATTTCTTTCGTCTTATACTTTACCTTTTTCCCTTTTGTGCTGTAAACTAAGCAAAAATATAATTTAATTGTCGATTAAGGAGTTTTTAAGATTTTTTTCTCAGCTGAAATTTCCGAACTTCATTAACTTCTTTCAACTGTAAAATATTTTTTATACATGTACTACAATAGTTTTTCGATGATTTTACTGTATTCTTAATAGAATCCTGAAATATCTGTAATAGTTTGGTGGTTATACAACAAAAATTCCATTACTTATATACAGTTTTTTGTTTTTCAATTTTCTCAAAACTTCGTTTTTGGACTTATTCCCTTTTTCAAACTGACGATCCAATTTATATGGGTCGCCACTTACCTACCCCACAAAACTCTTTACATACAAATTTCATTTAAATTTTTCCTTTTATCACTTTTTCACAATAACTTATATAAGGATATATTTTCGAAAGATATTTCCAAAAAATAACTACTTCATCCCCTCCCCTCAGCCACACAAAGCGGTTCTTTTTGTCACACAATTAACAATAAAGAACCTCTCGACAAACCAAGCGACGACACCGACCCCGTCACAGACGTGACCAACACCTCAAACGATCTTAATCACATTCTCGAACTTCATCATTCCGCAGCCTGTCTCATCCCAATTTCGAATCACGGCTATTTATAAAGACAGCCTTCTCCATGACACTGGCCACTTAAAGAGCTATCAATTTACACCCGAAATTACCCCCCCCTCATTAAAAATGCCCAGGGTCTTCCCGAGGTGACAGAGAAGGAAGTGTCGTAGGGTCATCGCCGGAGCCCCGGAAGTGACACAGAGCATGACGCAGCCATTCATAATTGGATGAAAAGAAAATGAAAGGCTCCCAGAGGAGATATGAAAAAGGACAAATATGGTTGATCTTGGTGACCGCTATTGTGGTGGTATTTGCGGTATCAGCATGACATTTGGGGGGTTTTGCAGCTCTCGGTGATTGGTCATGTACTGGTAATCATCTTCTGATGGCTAATGATGAAAATATTGCTTCGCTTGTTTTCGAGCCCTGAGTTATTTGGTTGTAGGTTCTGATTAATGTAAAATGTGTAAACTCGGTTAAAGGTACGGAATTTTTTAGGACAATATTGAAGTTAATTTAAAAGTTCTTTAATTTAATTGGACTAGGACGCTATTTCTGGGAGCTAGTGACTAGACAAATGGTAACAAATTAAAAAAAAAAGCAAATGAAAAAAATTAATAAAACTGATCAATGAAATATCTATATTGTAGTACTTATTTATACAAAACATGTAAAGAAAATGAGTGAATTCTTTATAAAAATTGTGAGCTAAATAAAAAGGTTCACGATAAGGATTTTTTCCAAATAAATATGTAGTATCTCTTAATTTCTAGATTTCATTAGTTGGATAGATAGACTAATCATTTTATATTAACAAGTTTGAAATTCTTTTTAATCATGTTTTAGGTTTTCATGACTATTTGTAAAAGTAGCACCCTGGTCAATACAAAATTACCCTAAAATGTATGTTTGGATTTTTAAACATTTGATTATGCATCGAAATATGGGAATAATATATTAGCTAATATACAAAAAATAACATTTTCTATAACGTTAAAAGCATGAAATAAAGTAAATATTTTTGAGAAACGTGACGGAATTTTCAGCATTAATTTAGATTATAAAAAGCATAAATTTATCGGTTAAAGATGGCAATGAAATAATTAAATTCTCCGGACAATAAATTGAAAGAAAACGCTATATTCGCGCAATCATCGTCCAATCTTCATCTTCAATAATTTGCCTTTCTTCGAAACACTCCGTAATTGTTTGTATTTCGCTTTTGTGGGTTATTAAAGTGGGACCGCGGACAGGACATTGGGGACAAAAGGGTTTTTGTATACAGAGAGGCAGAAAGAGTATGAATTGATAATAGCGTAATTGTGACACATAATGCGTAATTGATGGTGTTTGGGGAGATGGTTTTTTTTTGTGGAGAAAATGGGATTTTTGATGTGGTTTTTGAAGCTTCCTGGTTCGTCCAGGGCGTTTCACAGGAGACGTTTTGACTTAAATAAAACCTGTGTAAACAAATTATTTAAAAACTTACAGAGAAACTGCAATTATTAATTTTTTATTTATGATAGTAGTCATAGAAAGCATGCAATATGAAAAAACTTTTCTTGTGAATTTTCAAAAACTGGCTGTTGCTACAGTTTATTTCTTTTGTTTATTGTTTACTTGCAAAAACAGTTACAGTTACTTCACGATTTGAAAAACAGTTATACAAATTGTAGTTTAATAGGCTTTTACATTTCAGGTGCTTTATTTTTAATATCTTGTTTATTTTATCTTTAAAAAAGGAATTAAATTTGTAGATAACAGTAGATTAGATATCATAGTAAATTTTTCTTATTTATATAAAACAAATAACACATATATGAGTGGGTTAGGTTAGCACACTTTTCGAAATGTTCAACGTTCCTTTAGCTTCAAATGTTAGATTAGTGGCAATGTGATAACACAGAGTAAATATCGAGCTTCAGAAGATTTGTTAAATTTAATTTTCAGAGTTTAATACTTATCCATTTAACTTATCACATAATGTCACTTGTATACTCTTATGATGTCTTCTCCCCAACTCACACACATGTAATATTTTATGCTGAGAAACCCTTTCTCTTCTCAAATTTTTATTCAATAAAGTCTCAAAAATGTTTAACAATTCCTTATATAAATACTGGAACTTTTAAACAACGTGCTACAATTTCTATAAAAATTTTAGACTCCAATTTCCCACTATACGTTATCAATTTCTATGAGTTCCTGAGTTATTAATATTTTATATTTGAATCATCAGTTGGAAAAAGGGAATAAGTCCAAATCCAAGTTTTGAGAAAACCGAAAAACTTAGACTAAGTATTGAAATTTTCATTGTATAACACCCTATTTAGAACAGAGAGCAATAAATAATCGATATAAGTATAAGTATATTCAAACATTGTACAAGTGCAAAAGTTGATGGACATATTCCTTTTTTCAAACTTATGGATGAAAAGTTTTAAAAACCTCTTAAATTCACAATTAAATTATATTTCTGCTTGGTTCACAGCACAAAAGTGAGAAATAGAAAGACTAATACAAAAAAAAATTCAAAAGTATTATGAAACTGGGTCATTAAGGCAGTTTAATAAAAAAAATGTTCTGGCTTAGCTTACAGCACAAAGAATAAGAAAAGAGAAAGACAAATTAACTTAAATAAATTTCAAATTAAATAAAAAAAATACAATGAATGGACATCGATTGCACCCAATTCAAGGGGCTATATCTGCCTATAAGGGGTAATTATATTTCCCTCTTCGCACTCATGTGTAGAGCGAAGCTTGGAGATTTTTTTTAAGCACAAAAAGTAAATTTGCCATTTTTTGTACTAATTCCCTTTCTAAACTGACTATCAGTTGTACGACATAATAAAAACTTAGTCCTACTACTTGACACCAATAACTTCTTAAACTATATATACGGACCACAACCAACAACAAAAATCAAAAAACAAACCCCAAAACCAACAAAGGATTCTATTTAGGAACAAAAGAACACAGAGAGTCCCCTTTTTCTCTCATTACAGAGACATTCGGATGCGATATGAGCATTTACGATTTACTTGGAAACGGGAATCATAACTTTTCGGGGCCCGCCGACCTACATTTAACAATGCCTCTAACCGACATCACAAAATCATGCCTAACTTACGACGGCTCTGGTTTAGCAGGCCGAAATGAAGAGCACGATTCTTTATTTCCTCTCTGACTGCGCGACCTTAAATTCAATTTCCTTTTTGGAGTCCCCTCTGCTGGACGTTCCGTTGTGATTCGGTTGATATTTTTTTTTATTTTTGAACTGATGAGGTCGAATAGATAGACTGCATCAGCATTAAAAGAGGGGACTTGAATAGAACAATATACTACTACATATTTTTTGAAATTTATTAATAATGTTCTAGGTTGTAGTTTTTTATTGTTATTAAAGTATGAATTTAATCAATTTTTCCGAAAATTCTTTTGTAACTTTTTTATTTAAAATTAACTCACCAAACATTTTGAAGAGGTATGCATTAATATGTATAAGGGATGTGTCGTTTAGTCTAGAATTTAGCTGCTAGACATAAAATTACAAAATTTAGCCTTCACAAAGCTTTAGATATTCGTGTGAAATGTTACTCAGAATTTACAATCATGGAACGAAAAACTTAGAAAAGTTGTCAGCTTAGAAGATCAAATTTTCACAACTTGATTTCTTGGTTAAAAGAGACTGAAGCATACTCTGGTTGTTCGAAATAAACATTTTTGTGCTGTATTCAATTTTCCATAATATAAGAACCCAAACTATTGTACGTTAAGGTTGCGTTTTCTCAAAAGGTATAAAGGTTGTTTTTAGAAAAATGTTGAAAGTACTAAAAAATAATAATTTGGAGAAAAAAAAAGAATTCAGGAACATAATCAAATAAGCACGCAGGCAGCCAGGAAGTATTAAAATTAATAAATAACTAATGTACCACCTATATATTTCTATACATAGTAAGTAATCTACAAAAAAAATTCTTTATCATCCCTCATTAACAAAAAACTACACACCCATAACCTAAGTAGGACCTTTTCCAGCCACCATCAAAGCCCATCAACTAGGTAAATTCCATTTAAGTAACACACATCTCCGGCATAGTAAAAAAAAATCCACATTAAATATGAAAAAATTACCCAGATCAAAACCCTCATTTCACATTCGATTGAACACCGAATAACCACTTGAATAACCCACAAAGTGAAAAAAAAATGCCCCGACCTTGTGTCCTGGCACATTTGGAGGATGCCCTCCAACCCTGGTCTCGCTTCACCAGTCCTGTCTCTTCTTAATAACCCAGAGTGCCCGGGCAGCATTGAATAATGCAATAAAGCACTGCCCTGTGGGGTGAGTCAGGTCTATGACTGCCCTTGTAATGGCCTGTTAAGAGTCTGTTTGATCGAGTGTTACATCATAAAGGGAGGTCGTGGTCTTTGATGGGTGGTGGATTTAGATGTAGGGAGGTTCTTATTTGAAAAAGGGTACTTATGCAGGAGGTTCTCTATAAGGAGTGCATAAATATTTTTTATGCATTTTTTTGTAGAGGTGGAAATTTACGATGATTACATTGAAAATATCGGCTGAGTTCCTCTCTAAATGCGTGATTGTGTTGCTTAATAGATTTTGTAGTTGAAGAAAATATTTTCCGGAATGCCCTGTTTTGGTTAAGAGGTTTTCGTAAAGATCTGCAGTCTGTATTGTGTATATAAGCCAGGATTTTTGTTATTAATGGCAACTTATTGCAACTGCCAAAGAAGGAAAGAGGAGACACAGAAGGGAGAAAGAGAGAGTGTAAGACAAAAAGGAAACACATATAGAGTAGAGAATAAATGAGAGATGAGACAGAGAGAAAGAAAAGTCAGAGAGAGAAAAAGAGAGTGGAGGAGGGGGTTACAGATAGAGGTGGATAGAAGAAACAGAGAGAGAGAATTAAAAACAAGAGAGTGAGAGAGGATGAGATAACAAGGACTGATGAAACAAGAGCAGGAAAAGAGCTAAAAACGAATACCCTCCGTGTAGTTCCCGTTCCTAGAATGCTAAACGTACAGTTGATATTATTGACCTTTATGATTTACTCTCTCCCAGTTTTGTTGTCCAATTATATTTCTTTTTAGGTACCAAGAACGAGCCTTGTGCTCTTTTGGTATCACAAAATTATTTTTGGAGTGTTTTTGTTTTACTTTTGCATGTGCTATTGTGATTGTTGTTGTGGCTTCTATTAAAAGGTATGCTTATTGTACGTCTATTGTGAACAATAAATCATAAATTCTATCATATGAGAAAAAATATGGCGCTTGTACTTCAAAATCAGTGAATTAACTAGAAGTGAATATTCCGTTCATTGACCATCCAATTTCACCTGGCTCCACCAAACCTGGCTTTACACACAGACTCAAGGCTCCCCCCTCGATATATCCCACAAGGGATTAATTCCCTCCCCGTCAGAAGGATACGGGCAAACAGGTGTGTCGGGGGACAGGGATACCTCATGCAGAACGATGGCGATTTATTTTCCCCGTGACCTCGCCCCCAGAACACGTGCGTGACTCTGTTGTGCTTTGAATGGGGATGAACATGTGTTCCCGGGAGTAATGTTACCTGAGGTGACACACGCTTTGTTGTCGTTTTGGTTGTTCATGCGGGTTCATGCGTTGAATCATGCTGGTTTTGCGTTTTGTGCGGATGAAATGTCGAAGTTGAATTCGAGAATGAAGAGAAGGAGCTTGGATAATGATTGCAAACTAATATTTAGTCTCTTTGTTATGAAATATATTTTAACCGCAGCTTTTTCATTTATTTTATTTATTGCATTTCATTCACTTTTCCATCTTTATCCAAATAATTAGGTTTATTATTTCCCAAATCTGCAGGGATCGAATTCGTGGATCAATAGTTTTACATTTTACAACTTCTTCAGTAAAACACTATTAAAAAATTCGTCAGAATCAATTCTACCTTTTAACTATAGCTAGATTTATGGGGAATCGTTGGGAGTAATGGTAATGCCCCGAACTTTATTAGGAATTTTGTTGTTGGTATCTCCAAAGCAATCAAGGCAGCTTGCCCCCCCCGAGGGTC
Organism: Tetragnatha montana; assembly: GCA_963680715.1. NCBI lineage: Eukaryota > Metazoa > Arthropoda > Arachnida > Araneae > Tetragnathidae > Tetragnatha > Tetragnatha montana. The sequence goes on from OY796686.1 coordinate 20,101,423, forward strand.
CCACCTAAACCCGTCCATGCTTTTAACCTATTATAGGGCATAGACCTTTTATAACCTTTTGAATCCCCCCATGTCCACATTCTCTACCACACACCACAGTCCACATCTCTAGAGTTACGTTTTAAAAGTTATCCAAAGACCTTTTTTATACGTTTTCTTGGAAAATGTAGTCTGATTGGCAATACATGGGTGGATTTTAGGGTCCCACATAAAAGTCTCTAGCTTGCCCTCCAGGGCCATTCTCCTAAATCCGCCAATGGCAAGAATTCCAAATAGTTCTACTATAAGTTAAACTTTGACACAATACATCATTGCACCATAATAACGACCAGGAGGGTTACCTTTAGGATGAATACTTGGCGGTAGACCAAATTCATAATCTAAACTGATGCCTGCGTGAGGAAAATTCATATGTATGTGATTTATAGGCAATCAAAACCTATCTCCTCTTTCTAGGTATAATCCTGCTTAAGCACTTTAATAGACATCAATCTCAACATAGATAAAACCCTTTCCAAGGGGAAAGAAACCTCCCGGCATCGAATCCATAATAAAGATAAAGATAGTAAGACTCTCTTCTAATACTCCTCATCCCGTATTCCCCTTCCGGCAAAAGAAAAGGAAAAGCGGGAATGAATAATTGGAGGAGAGGATCAGGAAAAGCAGGCCACATCGTGACGCAACACGGCGGTCGTAACCTTAAAAGATGTCGCTGATCTTGACCCCTGTTATTCGCTATAGAGGAAACGAAGCGGCAGAAGTCGTTTGATTCGGGATACTAGTACTACTACGATGAAGATGAAGATGCTGGACACAATCGAAATCTTGATGCAGATGTCATTAATGAATGCAACTGGAACGAGATAGGTTGTTGGATGATGATGATCACTTTTTGTATGGGGAGTATCCACCGATTAAGCGGTGACTGAAGGGCCCTTTATGATGAAGTGCCCTATTTAGTAGGGACAAGTTAAAAATGTTGTTACTTTTATGTACCGTTATTCAATTATGGTTGATTGATCTCGGTCTATTATGGGAAGGTTATGTTTGTTTTAATTTAATGATAGTAGTTTCTAACCAGGTCTTGAAGGATATTCATTCAGTTGAGTATCAAATGGGGTTTGGAGTAATAGGAATATTCTATTTTCGTATCATTAAATAAGGTTTTAAAGGTATAGGTAAAGTAAATAGAGACGCTAAATTACTAATGGTAGATATGGAAGGTACGACAAAAGCCTAAGTCATAAAATCAATTGAGGTGCTTGATGCAAAAAGGAGCTAACTATGCAGTGTTAACCTGTTGGAGTTAGCTCTTGATATGCTGCATTTCAAAACGCAGTCAAACTTCATATAATGATGTTTCAATAGAGCATTTTCAATCACATGACTCTGCCTAACAACGGCCTTAGCAACGTTGTTTTATTCCTCCAGTGACATCATGTGCGAATGCTTCTATTGGATACTTCTATGTCCCGCCCCTAACAACAGCCTTAGCAACGTTGATTTTGTCCTCCAAGTGACGTCATGTGCGAATGCTCTATTAGAAGTTTTAAGAGTTATGTATAGAGTTTCTCTCTTAATCTAGCATACCAGATTCCATGCTCAATTGATTCACTTCCATTTTCATATCTTTCGAGTTTTGTTGCCCTATTTCCTCTTATGGGGAAGTCGCATTAAAATTTTCATCACATTTCCAGTTTTAGAGGAAAATCGTGAAATAGTATTGCGTATATCCTGATGCTTATCAGTTCCGGACAGATATACTATACATTTAAAACGCAGTCGCTATATTAAAACTAATTTTATTATGTGATACGATAGTATTTGACTTCTAAATATAACTGTAACTATTTCTTCATTACCTTAACTGGAACTTCTTCATGCAAAATCTAGGTTTATTAATAGAGGTATCTATTTTTTGAACATTTTTGTATAAAAATAAAAATTAAAGTCTTAGAAATCGCTTAATACTAGAGAAAAAGAGTCGAACAAACATGCTAAGTATTTTTTTGAACATAAAAACAGTCCTTTGTCCTTGAAAAATATTTAGTATTAGTTCGGATTTATAAGAAAGATAACAAGATTCATTTAAGCATCCTTTTTAACAAATTCTTTTAGGGAAAATTCCCATGATTTTCACATCAATGTAAAAAAATTTCTTACAATAAATTTAAATTATAACTGCACCTCTTGATTAATTCCTAAATATTTAAGGTTTCTCTACCCCTAGCCTACTTCAATTTAAAAAAAAAAACATTTCATGATTTTTTAAGGTAAATTCAGAATATTAGGTAGGTCAGAAATATTACCAAAACTTATTGCTGGCACAATATATTTCTTCTTAATTTCAAATACAAAATTTAGGAGCTAACTTTGAGAATGATAATTTTTTAGGTTCCTCAATGACTTGTTCAGATTCTTTCAACGGATATAAGTGTCTTCTACTCATAGACGGATTTATTCAGGGGGTCAGGGGGCAGCAAGCTCCACAACTTTTCAGTATATTCAATTTCTTAATGGAAAATAAAGTTTTGAATTTAATAAGCGGACAGCATACCTCCAACCTCCCAAGTTCTCTCCAAGTTCCTAACTTGACCCCCAAGGTCTCCCCCCTAACATACTTGGATAATACAGATAGACGAACAGCGAGCACACAAAACTTAAGGATTTTGCAGAAAATCTTTTGAAATAATTTATGTTTTTGATAAATAAATTGATTGATTTCGATAAATGGATTGATTTGGGATAAATAAATTGATTTCACCCTACTCCCCTACTGTTTTTGCTCCAGAAGCATTATCACAATATTTAGGTGAACAACGAGTGACTGTCATAATGTCTTAAGTAAAATTTTAAAGGACTGGGGGCACTACATTAATTTGCAGAATATATTTGAAGAAAATTTTGTGCACAGAAATTTTTGGTTTTATCCAAGTCTGCCCCCTAAACCCGTCCATTCTTCCTCTGTTCAGTGGATGATTCCACGATTTCAAGTTTCTACTAAGCCCTACTGGCAGGGCCGTATCCAAGGGGGGGGGGTTTAGGGGTTCAACCCCCCCCCGAAATTTTGACATCAATTTTTATACTGCTATTTTTCTTGAAAATTATGTCTCACAAGGAGCGATATCCTCTTCGGGTATAACCCAAAGGGTCTCAAAATGAGTCAAACCCCTACTTTTAAGGGTAAAATTTCCAAAATTTTTTTTGGGGAGGACCCCCAAACCCCCTCGAAATTTTTAAATCTATTAAGTATGAGGTTTTTCCTTCAAACTTGTGTGATTTACAAGGATTGGTCCTCTTTAATGTTACCTAATATGTCTCAAAATGAGTTAAAATGCCACTATTAGGGGAAAAATTCAAAAAATTTTCTGGAGTAGGAACCTAAAAACCCCCTTAACATTTCGCCATTTATTACAATATACCTTCTTTTTACCTTGAAAATTCGACCGCTTACAATGAGTGGTGCTCTTTGGGTGTAATCTAAAGAGTCTCAGAAATTAGCTAAAACACTCTTTTGAGGGGCAAATTTCCAAAAATTTTCTGGGGGAGGACCCCCAGACCCCCCATTTACTTCAAATTCATATTGTTTAAAAAATTTTGAAATGTAGTGCATCAAAATTTCAATCCAGTGTTGTCACTTAAAACTTAACATATAAAAGTACCCGTAAGGAGGTACCTCAGAAAATATTTGAGTCAACCCCCCCCCCCCGAAACAAAAGTCTGGTTACGGCCCTGCCTACTGGTAATCCCATATTGAGCTAAGACACAGTACAGGTACCTCACAATATGTATGTCACAACAGAGGGGATTCACCGCACACAATGCTGTCCAAGCAAATCACGAACCAGTATACTTATTAACACATACGTCCCCGATGCCTGAACCTACACGACGATTCACCCCAGAAAAAACACCCGTTCTCTGTTCAAACAGGTGGGTGGTTTACGACCCCTGTCGTCGCACAGAGCCTATTTTCGTCCATAGTACGTCACTGGGAGGAGGTGGTCGAAGGCTAGGACGAAAGTCGTCGGATATATTCGGTGTGGTGTGCCGGATATTATTTTTCCGTTGTCTGCTATCGCGAAGCCCCTGTCTCGGACCGTTGCGTCATTGGTGGGCGTATTTCAGGCGAGATAGCCGCTACTTCCTGATGATAGAGAAAGGAGATCCTCTGATGGCCATGGGATGTTTTGAGTTGTTGTCAAGGGGAAGTGTGCTTATGTTTCATCTTGAATGTATGATGAGTTAAATATAATTTCAATATTAGAAAATCAGCTTAGCAAAATAAGGAGTCTAAATTTCGTTTACTTCTAGTTGCAGTTAGGTAAACTTGACATATTTGGTATGAGCTTCAAAAGAATACATACAACACATCATTAGGGTTAACACCTATACACAATTCTAAAAATTTTGAAAAATGAACCATCACATATTGAAATAGTCTCGCATAATGCCGGATTCATCTTTATTTACAATTATCTTACAAAGACAAAAAATAATAAATAAAAAAATACCGCTTTGAAATTAGTAGTTTATTGAGTTAGTAAGCTTGGCTTTTCGTCTTACAAAGTTGCAGACAAATTCTAAAACTGATACTGTATATTGGAAAAAAGCAGAAAATTCTGCTACTTGGATAAGTCTATAAACCTAAAGCTCAGATTTAAAGAGGGACAAAGGTGTCCTGTAGCCGTATAGCCACAATAAGTCATCCAAGTGATCATTGTGCAAAGCCTGGGGAGATTAGGGGATACTTTCTTTCGTCAAAAGAGGAAAATTTTTAACTTTTAGGCTGCGGTCAGCCAGAAAATCAGTATGGTATCTGTTCAAAAAATCTGCAGTATCTGGTTATCGGACAATAGGAAAACCGCAATCAACCCCTTCAATGGTCCCTCCAACAAAAGACAGCCCTCGGGGAGGAGCGAGAAGTCACTATCGGGTGTCTGCTAATTGACTGGGGGGTGGTGGGTGGTGACTTCGGACTCCTTCGCTATTGTTGGAGGGGTTATGAATGGGGAGATAGGGCAGATTTTTTTGAAGAGATACCATAGGTTTTCTGGCTGACCGTGCCCTTAAGGGATATATATATCTTCTAATCCCCTAGGTTTTGCCTATGATCACTAGAGGGATTAGGGCCTAGGGGGATTAGGGGATATTTTCTTTCGAAGAGGAAAGCTTGTAACTTTTAGGGGGTATATCTTCTACTCTCCCAGGTTTTGCCTATGATCACTAGAGGGATTAGGGCCTAGGGGGATTAAGGGATATTTTCTTTAGTCAAAAGAGGAAAGCTTGTAACTTTTAGGGGGTATATCCCCTAATCCCTCAGGTTTTGCCTATGATCACTTGGAGCCCCATTGTGGTTATACGCTGCAGGACACCTTTGTCCCTCCTTTAAATCTGAGCTTTAAGTTCATAGACTTACTCCAGTAGCAGAAGTTTCTGCATTTTTTCCCAATTTGCAGAATCAGTTTAACAAGCTTTCCTCTTAAGACAAAAGAAATGGGCTAAATTTGCCCCATCCATATCCCCTGAATTCCAATATCCCCCATCGAAATTTTTTATGGCTAATCTAATGTACACCATTGTGAAGTAAATCTTGTTTAAGTTATAAAGAACTTTTCACAATGATGGTAACAATGTCACATGTTATCTATAGTATAAAGCAAGTAAATACCGATTTTTTTCATCAATTAAATTTTTCCAAATTTATAAATAAAGGGGATAACGATTTTTAAATATAGTTTTATGTAGAATTAATGCGGAAAAATAATATATTGACGAACATAATATACTAATTTTGTAGTAACATTTTGTAAAAAAAATAAGTCCTTTAAATTGAATTTTAATTTTAATTTATTTGAATTTTAAAAACTGCTTCTAAAATTTAATTAAACGCTAAATTGCATCAGGAGCATTTGACAATTCATTTTTGTTCAGAATAATTAAACAATAACCTATTATTATTATTTTCCCCACTAAACCCTTCGGTACTACCACCACTCCTCGAGGATAATGGGAAATTACGCTCTCCTTCTGACCTAAGCAATGCCCAACCACTTGCGTCATTGGGCGTGCTGTGTGTAGATAGGGTTGCTTACTGCGTGTAAGCTAATCCCTCGCTCATGGTGTGTTTGGCCTGATGCTTATCAGCTGGATTATGTCCGAGCATTGTGTCTGACTGAAGGAGGGACGCGGATATATACTACAGTCAGATTATATCGGATGTGTAATTCGGGGGGCTTTGTTGATACTGAATCGTCTGCTGTTGGTATCAGACAGGATTCCCCGGGATCATTATACCCTGATACTTCTGGTGATTGGCCTATCGTTGGGTTTCTAACCCAGGATTCAGTGGTGTATGAGTTCTATTGTGAAAATTGATAATACTAGATGAAATGGCAATTGGAGTCATTGGCTTTGTTAGGGTTTAAGTTTAAATAATGTTGTAGGGTCAAAGGACGAGTTAAGGTTAGTTTATAAAGGTAGTGAGGTTTTACATGTTTTAATCAGAATTGTTAAAAAATAGTGTCTGAAATAACAATCATAGCCATGATTGTTAAAAATAGTCAAAAGGGAAGTACTTAATTTGAGGGTTTATTATATGAGCTGCTCAGGATAAAAGTGGTGTAAGTCCAAAAATACAAAATGTGAGAAAACATGGACTTTAATTTCTTTTCTTGAAAGATCTTTTACCTAAGTGTCAAAAGCTCAACAAGTGGCCTGTAAGAGCTGCCTAAAAATGCCTTCTCCCTATAGGAACAACACAGGCACCTTTGTAGAAAATCTTCAGTAACTCAAACCTGCGTTTAGTGAACTTATACCACTTTCATGCTATAAACAGCTCATATGCAGTGGCGTAGCTTAGAGAAAGATTTCGAAGGAGATATTGGAATTTGGGGGATATGGGGTAAATTTGATCAATTTTTTTGAACAAAAGAGGGAAATTTTATGATTTTTTGGGGAAGGAAGGGGTCCCTAAATCCCTCCCGTTCACTACGCTCCTGTCTTGTATTATAAATCTGTCATGTGATTTAAAGGTTAAGAATTTTTTTTTATTTAGTTGATTTACAGTTATTCGAATTGATATTAAATTTACAACTCTGCTTAGCTGGATAACTAGTGTTTTAATCAATACTACTTTGTAACTTGGTGGCTTTCTTTTTTAACCTCCCTTTACCACTTTGGAACAAGATCGAGATGAAAAGGATATATAATAAAAGTTCTAGGAAAAAGGGCAGAGTACTGAGAGAGAAAATAGAAAGATATAGTACTGCTACAAGTATTTTAAAGAACGATGCTCCGATTTGTCCCAGCTCATCTGTATAAGAGTTCATGTGACGAAAGTCTTAAGCACAGCATTGGTGGGGTCATTGATCATACATCAGTGCAACGTACGTTTAAAAGAGCAATGCCTTGACCTTTCCTCTGAGGTTGGTCCTCCTTTCACTTCCAAAGCCGAATGTCGATCAAATCACGACTCCGAAAGCAGGGCAACCCATTTCCAATTGAATATCGAGAGTCAAACGTAGCGTCGAAAACATCACTAATCACTGACGACTTGTCACATACAATGAATGGAAAGCAGCCGAGTTTCGGAAAAATGAATCGGCCATTAACGACATCATCATTCATCGCAGGGCCCAGAAATTATTCATCCTTTTCCAAAACTATTACCATCAAACGAAGCAGAACGCAATTATCAGCAGCAACATGGCGGCCGATGAGATTCAGTCCTCCATCCAAATACGACAGATGTAACAAAGATGAAACAGTTTTAGTAGCGATGATTTTTTTACTTGTTGTTTGATCTATTCATTAGGCAAAAAAAACACAATAAGAGCGACGTGCAAAAGTTGTGTAATTATATCGAACGGGCAATTAATTTCTAAGCCTAAATCCGACAAGTTCGGTTCGAGAGTATTAAAAAAAATCGAGTTTTTTTGGCCTATATCGAATGGAGGATCATCGCCAGAGGATTATAACGATGGTAATAATAAGCTCATCGAACTGAAAGTGATACTGCTAGTTTTTTGTGAGTAAATAAATGATGACACGTCGATTGTAGTAATAAATTCGGTCGATAAACAGCTGGGGATTGCAAGCTTTTTTCTGTCAGCCTGACAAGGGCAATGACATGGAACCTTTGGAGAGGTTCCACTTGTTCTGTTTTTATTTCACTTCGAAATCTTCGGGAGCTTTGTTATGAAATTGAAAGAGCTGGCATTTTTGTGGGAGTTCCAAAAACAACTAGAAATAATTGTCTTCAGGTCTGCATGAATGACTGAAGTATTCCTAATTATCTCTAACCAAGAACCACAAAGGTAGTAATTATAAATTATTTATATTTTAGTTTTTGCTTATTTTTTGTGCCGAAAAAACTTACACATTGGGAAACCTTCTTCAGTTATGAAAAATAAGGATTTTGTTAAGATTTGAGTTTTCTGACTAAAAACATGAACAAGAATTTTCATGCGTTATTTGGAAATTATATTTAAAGAATAAGGTTTGTTTTTTTAAAAATTGCTATCAACAAAGCATTTAAATAAGACATTTTGTCTCACATCTAAGAAACCCTTAAAAACGTTTTCATAAAAATCTGGAAAACATAAACATAAACTTTCTTCAAAATATATTTTAGATTTGGAAGTCTCTAAGGACTCTAAAGCCTTTGAGTTTGAAGACAAATAAAAATACCATATTTCAATCCCAATATATTTAGAGATTTAGGTAATAAGAATATGATACATCTTTTCCCACTAAACTTAAAAATGGTACTGTATTCTTAACTGTGTGGTCAATAATTTCACTTAAGTCTCTTTATGTATTAACTAATCTCCACTAACCCATTAAATTAAAAGAAAGTAATTAAGAAGATAAAATCGTATTAGAGTTACAATGGCTTCTGGAAGTTTTATTTGGCAATAAGTAATGAATGTCCTCTTTCATTAGTTTGAAACATTTCATCTGTTCTCGAAACCACTTCAAAAAAGAACTCATTAAAATTCTTTGGTGGGGATTTCAAAAAGCGATAGTATAACTAGAGTTAATGAGTGCCGTAATGCACTTCATTATTGTACCAATTAAATTTTTTATTGCTGTGCCGAAGCTTCTAAGAAACAAAGATTGCTTGTAAACTAATTGAAAGAAATCGTTTTCTGCTTGGAAATGATGACGATGATGATTAAGAATAAATGTGGCATGACGTTGAAAAATAAAAGGAATAAACCATAATAAGGAAAAGCTTTTTTGGGATTTGAATAATTTTAAAGTAGGTTTCAGAGACAACATTAATATTTCTTTTAATTTAGGAGGTTATCAAATCAAGAAAATATAAAGGTATTTGATCAAATTAATTTGGTATATATCAGGTATTTGATAGCATTTCATCTGTTGACTCTTTTTTCCCAACAGTTTTTTAACAAGTTATTTATAAGTATTTAATAAGTATATTTTTTAAAATATATTTTCCTTTTAAAAATATCTCATATAAAAAGACGTTCTTACAATGAAATATAGTTGAGAAACTAAACAAAAAAAAATTACTCACATTTTAGCTGCTGCATTTAATATTTTGAATACCTAAAATGAAAAAACAGATACATTTTTGTAGTGAAAAATTAAATGTTAAAAACAATTTTACTATATTAGCTGCCTAAAATATGATGTAATTAATTAATAATTATCTTAAGAGAGTCCAATGTGTTATAGTAGTTTAATTTTTATAATGGGCTGGAAAAATTTTATAAAATAAATTAAAATTATGTAGTTAATATTAAATAATTAAAAAAATATATAATTAATATTAATATAATAAGTAATTATAATTTTGTTTAACAACATACAGCTTTTTATACCTCAACATGGGATGAGAACTTGAAAATTCTACACACAATCTCTTTTCCATAACTTTTTAAAGCAACTGTAAAATATTTTTGAATATACTTATATTTTTTCGATGACTATTCTGTACTCTAAATTGGATTCTGAACTTCTAGACCAAATTTTGTGGTTATACACTCAAAATTCCAGTACTTATACCGGGTTTTTTTTTCTCAAAACTTGGTTTTTGGACTTATTCCCTTTTTAAAACTGACGATTCAATTATTCACAGTGTTTTATGGAAATAGGTATAAGTATATAAAATCTAGCGTATTCGATAACAAAAGAGAATTATTCTATAACAATATGAAATGTGTTGTTTATGGTCCCTAAGAAACTATTAGTTTAAAAGAAGCAGTATTTCAAAAAGACACAAACACCAGAGCAACTTTTCCTTCAAATGTCAGTCGATCTCCTATCAGCCGATGATTTCAACCCAACGAGACAGATATGAGATAATAATTGCCTGTAATTCCTCGAAAAACCGGGCCAAACCTCTTTCCCTGAAAGTTGTCCATTCCTTTCGCTCGGATGTATGTAATAGCCCATTTAAGTGAGAAAGATAAAGAGAAAACTGTCGGATGTTGTGACAGTCGAGAAGCAAACAACAACATGGACTTTTTAAAATAGAAAAGGAAAGTGAAAGTGTGGAGAAATATAGTATACGTTCGCGTGTCGAAGTGCAGTGAATTTCGAAACGAATTATGTCTTGGAATTCCGTGAGGGATCGCTCGTCATGCCCGTATTGCTCCCGAGAGTCATCTCGTTTGCGAAAATAAACGCGATTTTCACAGCCGTTTTCATTTGGAAGGGAAAATGTGGATTTTTGTGGGAAAATGATGAGGAATAATCGCAGGGATATTTGTTCAGATGTGTATAAAAACGACTTTTGGTGTGTGAACCTACTTTAAAGACCTATCTTTGTAAATATTCATATTTACAGATGATGCCCCAAAGATATTTAGGTCTTGAATCAGATTTTTAGAAGAACCAAAAAGTAGGGAACCTAAACAGCTCATAGCTTTATCTGAAGGGAACTTTATTGCTTTTCCATAAAAAAAATTATAGGAGGATTAAAACATTAAACATATTTATAATTAACACTTAGAATAAAAATTTTAAATTCTCCTAATGGGATTTAGCATAATTATTATCTAATTATCAGAATTTAAGAAAATAATGAATTATTATACCATTCAAATGTAAACGGGTTAAAATTAGATTCATTCTTGGCTTATTTAAACTGATTTTAACTGAATAAGACAATAGTACATAGTAAATTATTGAAAAATATCATTACTAATCACTACAACAACTACAAAACATGATAAATACTAAAATTACAGTATTGCATTTACTGTATCTATCATCAAGTTACCAGTTCTCTATATTAAAATTACAATGCCTAAAAAATCGTGGTAAATCAGAAAAAAAATACATGTTCCCTTATGGTATGATTTTGACCTTTACTATTAGTATTTCAAAAGCGTAACACAAGATTTCCCCCCACATGTTTACTCAATTGAAATAAAAATTATGATCTGTATAACCTCTATTTTAAATCTTTGACTATCATTAAAAAACGAAGGAAGAAACAAAAAGTCCCGAAAACACATTCGTTTAATTCAGTTTTTACTCTCATCCCTAAATTCCCAACTGGAATATAGGTTACTCTCCCACCGCAAATGATCCAGAAACAATGGATTATGAATTTGAGACGAAAAAATTGCAAGCTCAGTTTTAAATACTACAACCTGATGCCAAGAATACACTCACAAATGTTTATTCGTCCGTTTTTTTACCAAAAAGCTCGGAAAATATCCTGTTCTTAATTACCTCAATTCAACTCAAACGTGTCAAAAAATGTCTCTGTAAAGAAAGTACGTTCTTTATGACTAAAATAACTCAATTTCAGTGTTCTGTAATTGGTGCTTTTTCGGACGACTTGTAGTTTGACGACTACTTTAAACGAAAGACGTATCTTGCATCTCAGAATTCGTTTGTATAACGACCGTTTACGAAAGTTTTTCTGTTAAGGGCGTATTTATTCTGTTTCAAAGAACAGGGAAAGAGACTTCTTAAAATATATACAACTACTATTCCTTTTTCCTTGTTAGAGTCCTTATGCCTTCTTAACGTTTTCTTCTTCGTATGGAACCTATAACCAGAGATCTCACCCTTAATAAACCATGTTTCTTTACTTCGTCAATCTGAGATTAAATAAAAGTGAAGGAACTCTATAATATGCTGACAGATAAATAAATGCTGCTGGTGTGTTATGATTATTGTATTTTAAGCCACAAATTTACAACTTCAATAGGAATCGAGTTATTTATAAACTATTTTAAGAGAAAACTTTTGTAATAATAGGTATACTATACGTATTACAGCACAAAGTATATTACCAATTACGAGAACCTTTTTTTTGTTATCTTTTTCGAAAATTATTGATAGGAACTTAAAAATTATTAAGTTTTTTTTTTATTTGTCAAATACGTATTACGAACCTAATTATTAAATATTCCATCGTATTAGACTCAAAATATTATCAGTCTATTATTAGAACAATAGATTTTAAAAACTGTTTTCAGTCGAATTCAATTAATCATACACTCGTTTTGCAATATAAATAGAAAAGATAAATCGCAGAAACTTCACCTGTTTTGTTTGGTGTTTCTGCATTTGGATAATATACTATACGCATTTTAAAGCGTTTGAAACTTCATTCTGATGTAAGAAATTTTTAGTTGTTACAGTTAAAAATTTTACTTCTTTGCACTAATGAAGCTGAATGTTTACTGAATGTAAGAGGATTAATTTTTCCAAAGTGTGTATTTTTGTATGCCCCATTAAAAAACGTGGCGAGAAACTAATTGGGATATTTTTCTTTTTATCGATGGAAAATATTCACCATTCTAATTGGTTCCATTCTAATTTGTTTTTAGAATTATAAAATAGGTTATTTCAAAAACTGAAAACGATTTTCTATTGTTTAAAAAATTAAACACGTTAAGTAAATTTATTAAGCTTTTGCTGTATAACACTTTATTTTCTTGATATTGAGAATAACACAAAATATTAATTCTACAAAACATTTGTCAACGATATTCCACCTAGTTCGGTTATTATCTTAAAAATCAGTCATATTTTGCTAATGCTTTTACGATATTTTGAGTTATGACTATTTTTTTTATCAATTTTCCAACCAAGCTTTCAATATCTGTAAAACTAGTTTTTCCTGCTTAGTAAACAATATGCAAAAAAGCAAACTTTAACCCTCTACTTTGCATAGTGTGTGTGGTGACTAAAATTCGATAAGGGTGATTCAAATGTGGTTACCTGACACAAGTTCCTAAATTTAAGCGATAAAAGTTTCATTTCATCCGTTAAGCAACATCATGACCTTACTCAAGTTTCGGCTATTTTAAGTTTCGTGTATTTTTATTTAAATTTTGACGCTGTATAACTTGAAATGGAACAGCTTTACGATAGATAAAACTACTCAGTCTGATGCAATCTTTAGTTTTGGTAAAGCTGCGTGCTGCGTGCCCATAGAAGTGTACGTTAAAAAAATAACTACTTTTTTTGTCCTTTGAACAGTTATTAGGATATTATAGTTCGTTAGATTTATTAGTCCGATACAGTTATTAGATTTTGTTTTGTAAGCATATAAAAAGTAATGTTCTGATTGCTGTGGAGAAAAAATACGAAACTTTTTTCATAAATAAATGCGGAAATATTTAAAGAATAAATGATAATTTCAATATCTTAGAGTTGTTCTCAATATTAGTTAGAATATCAAGACTCGAATAAAGCTATCAAATGTCCAGCTATAAAATAACTTCCAGTGATGTCAGAATAACGTACTACTTCCGCAAAAATATTAGAATTTCTCTCTTACTTTTCATAAATCAATCAGTACAAGTCCCTCACTACATCCAAATCATTGTTCACCATTAAATTTTTCTGTCAGCCTCATTGTATGATAGACTCAGTAGGTACAGTACTGGAAAAAAAAATCGACTCAGATTTTTTATCTCCGGAACAGCTCGAGATACAAAGACAAATAAGGTACCATTTTTCATCATTTAAAGTACTCTTTAAACAAAAAAAATTTCGAGTCCTTAAGGGGTCGTCTTCATATCGAACGAAGCACTAACTTTCTTTTTTCCTATGGAAGACCTCAAATATTATATTTTATTCTGAAAGATCACCCTCCATAACCCCTAAATACCAAGTTTCACATCTCTGCGTCAACAAATATACCCCCCAAAAATTCTTAAAATTTGGAAAAAATCCAGTAAGTTATCTCTTGATAGCAAAAGATTTGTATCTGTCAGAGCTTAAAATTGAATTTGGCTTAAATACATTTGGCGACTTATCTCTGAATTGGCGCATTTTTTTTCAAATACTTATGTGTTTAATTGTTTGCTTTGTTTAGGGGATTTTTCTAACTATACATTTTGTGCGCTTTTTCGTGAAGAAGCTTATGTGAAACCATTAGGAACAATTTTGCTCCTTAGAATCTGTAGATTCCGAATTGAGATGATGGACACTTTTGGTCTGGGACAGGGGATGGTAAGATAGGCACAGAAGAGGAAAACTTACGAGTTTTGATGTTGTGTTTTAAAGTCAAAATGGTTCCATTTATTCATTTAATTCGTTCAAATGCGCCATTAATACAAGAGAGGTGAGGGAGGACTAACAGAATATAGAATTTAGAAAGGATCAGTTCCCTCCAGTCAAAGGGGTGAAAGGATGAAGTCGAATGTAAAAATTTGTATGCTTATTTTCTCTGAGGATCATGTTTATAGTCTTAAATTAACTTAATTAGAGGTAAAATTCTTTTCCTTACTCTCAGGCTTGAAAGTATTACGATAGTAGAAGTCTGGCAACGCTCACTAGGCATAGGGGAGGGGCAGAAAAAAACTCGAAATTCTGTGATAACTAATTAAAAACAATTTTTTGGCACCAAACTGTGGTTGAATGTTTTGTAAATTGACACCAAAGATGGGAAAAATTCATAAAACCGATTTTCGAACGGTTCTCATTTCAAATAGAGACGAAATGGTATAGAAAACAATAAAGTCAAATTCTTAACATTTAGGCCGTTTAAAAACTTATTTTTCTTCATGAAGGAGCACACATTTCAAGCTAATTTTTCCCTTTATACACTTAACATTACGAAATACCATGGTAGATATCTGAGACCTGCGATTAGGGAGGTTGAGAGGGACAGAAAAGATATTCCAGTTTTGATACTGTTAGTCGAAGAAGAAATTCAAAAATTTCTGCTTTTAGTAGAGTCAAATGTGGTGCAAATAAAGGAGACCGATGGTTGACATGCAGAACACTCATTTAGAAAAGCGTTCCTTATATTGGAAGGTGGGATAGAAGGGTTATATGGAATAATTGAAGTTCTTTCCAATATTTTTAGACAAAATAGTGTCTATTTTAGTGAAATAACATAGAAATCAATGTAAGTTGGTTCCATGTACAGTATAGAACTGGAAATGTGAAAGTAAATATCTTTCACCATCGACCGGGTATAATGAGTGGGGCAGAAAAAAGTTGAAATTATATTTTATTGAGAGAAAGAGTAATTATCCAGTTTACGAGCTTTTCAGAACTAAAAAAAAATGTGATTGGGGACACTCGGGTTGTCTATCTTGAGAAGCATAACTCAGCTTTGGGAGTTGGAAGGATGAAACAGAACATAAGAGGGTAACCTTTTATTTTTTGAATAATGGCGTGAAAATGTCTTAAATAGTTAGATTAACAATGACAGTTTTCCTTCTCATACTCCCCAGAATGGGTCACCCGATGGTGTAATTTGGGACCCGAAACTGGGGAAGGTGGACGGCGCATAAAAATGCGAAACATTCTATTTTAGTTTGATTAATAATCTTATTAAGATTATATATTCCTAAATTGAGAAAAATGTATAGCGGCTATGCATGAAACCCATTTTGAAAAGCGTTTATTGGAGGGTAGAAGGATGAAATAGAATATTAGGGAGTAATACATATTTTGCTTTTTCACAAAAGAGTGGGAATTTTTTCGGAAAATTGTATTAAAAAGAGTTATTTTTCCCTTTTAACTCCATGTAATATGACATGTAAAGGCGGAATCTGTATTCTGACACAGGGGAGCAGAAAAAATATTTCCTTATTATTATTTTCGTCTAATTGATAGTTCGTCTCTAATTAATAATTTCGTCTGTAGATATTTTTATAGTAGAGTAGTTATTTCATGACCACTCTGAATCTCCCGACGGTGTCACGGACGTTTCGCCAACTCTAAAATTTCCTACCCCCTGGTTTCCTGTTAAATCTTCACTTTAAAAATTTGTATGTGTAAGGCTCTGTAGAGCATCCTCCCGACTGCCCTCGGGCAGCATGATTCAGAAACCAATCAGAACACTATTTTCAGATGACATCCTTTTCCCATGTGCTTTCATTCTTTGAAAGATTTTTTATTCTTATTTAATTAAAAATTTTATTGATAATATTTTACGTTATAAAGTAGTACTTTTAAACAAAAAAATTTAGTATTTTAATAGAAGTTTTGAACGTTATCATTCACATTTATTCATCTCTTAAAAATCAATTCATCAACTTAGTTTCAGAATTATATTCCTCTCATTTTAAATAATAAAACTAATTAATTTTGCAGTAAAAAGTTTTGAATTCTGACTTTTTTTTTTGCTATTGAAATTTAAGAAATCTGGAACTAAATTCTTAGGACATGTTTTATCAAGCTTTTTATTAGTATCATTTAATAAATAGTATAATTTATTTCATTATTTCGGTTACAAACTGAAATAGTGAAATAAAAAAGTAATATTCAGAGTCCCTCCTCTATGTGTAATTTGATGTAATTAAACACCGAGCACAAACAAATCTGGTAAAAAGAGACTGTAAGGCAGAGAAGTAACCTCCATTACTGAAAATATCAACAAATCCGTCACTATTCAAGAACTGTAGTAAGCTGATTAGAAAATAATGCAACAAATATAAAATTATAAGCAAACTGGAATATAAAATTAAAAACATGGAAGGTAATTTGGTGATCCCAGCTAGTAGTTTCATTAATGCATCGGCAAGTAGTTCGGGATGGTTCTCTCACTTTCACCAGTCTTATGAGTTTGGCTCGATGGTTGGCGACCGTTTTAAGACAGTTGTTTCCTGCAGAGTGCACAGAAATATCCTGGCCTACTAGACAAGGTTCAAAAAAAAGTTTAAATAGGAAATTTAACATGGGATGTTTTAAATTTTAAAATTTTTTTGGGGGTATATTTGTTGACGCAGAGATGTGAAACTTGGTATTTAGGGGTTATGGAGGGTGATCTTTCAGAATAAAATATAATATTTGAGGTCTTCCATAGGAAAAAAGAAAGTTAGTGCTTCGTTCGATATGAAGACGACCCCTTAAGGACTCGAAATTTTTTTTGTTTAAAGAGTACTTCAAATGATGAAGAATGGTACCTTATTTGTCTTTGTATCTCAAGCCGTTCCGGAGATAAAAAATCTGAGTCGATTTTTTTTTCCAGTACTGTACATTGACTGGACTAGGTTCATCGTTATCCCACTCATTCAAACTCAAATAAACTCATTTAGCAAGAAGTGAAAAAACCATAATCTCTAAAATGTTTACACGACAGGTATTCTCCCACGAAACCCCCAAAGAATTTTCCCAAAACGACGTTTTCGGCTGTCTCCCATTCAGCTGCCTACCAAGCGTCAAACAGCCATGTTGAAATTGCTCTGTGGGAAAGCGTTGCCATTTTCCATGCGAGAAATTAAGCCGTGAAAGTGAGTGGCTGGGCGCTAGACCTTGCTTGTTTTTGGCTCGAGGGCTTCGGCGACTCAAGCGGAAGGAATGAGTCTTGATGGAAGTCTAATCAAAAATTCAGTGAGGGAGAGGAGCATTTAGATGAGGGGAGTTAATTTTGAGACCTCTGGGCATCTGGAATTAATTTGTTTCCGATTTGGAGGGCAACGAGTTGCTTGGTTTGAGAATCGAGGTTTATACTGTTTTTTTATGCCGCATCCACACATTCGCGCGAACGCGAATCCGAATAACAACAAAGCATGTGTAAGCGGACCGCTCGCGTTCGGACGAACGTTTGCACCTGGCTTTGCGAATCACTCGCCTACATTCGCGCAAGAGGCGGTTTTTTGAGCACGAGTCAAAGGATCAGAAGCGAACACGAACTACCCCATTTACACATTCGTTGTTTCGATTAACTTTTATCATCAATCTTTCATACTTTTTCTATAAATTCATAACAGTTAATTTAGTTTTAAATATAATAAGTATTTAAAAACTTCAACTTAGTAGCTTAATATTTTTATGACCCGAATATAAATTATACAATTTTAAAAGTCAACTTATTAAAAAATTTTGATCTTACAGCCTTAATAGAATTTCTTGGAAGTAAAATTTATCAACCTTATTTATCAAAGTACAATTTTTCAGATTGAGAAATGAAATCATTAGTGTCCCCAATTACTTCTTAATGTTTGACACGTTCTTTTGGGAATTATAAAATTTGCATAAACCTTATTCGAATTGAAAATTTATTTGTTGCTAGATAAAGGGCATTAGAAGATACCATCTTTGGCATGAATTTTGTATAAATTTAAAATAGTTATTCAAGTTTAGAGCACGCGCCTGGAATCAAAAACTGAAAAGGAAATAATTATTTACGGTGTAGGCCATTCCAATTTTTTTTTTTTAATTTCCCAGGTGCACCCCTCTATGTTATTACAATTACTGAAACACAACAGGGAACTTCCCCCCAGCAGGTACCATTGAATTTTTTCCAATAGGATCTTGGGACAATGATATCCCGAAGGTGATATATAAGTTTTAACGTAATATTTACAGCGTTCAGGCTTATTAAATTAAAAACAATAAAAAGTTGACGATATTTTCAATATTTTCCCTATACAAAACATGGAAAAACTACTTTTTAGGTGCGCAGGGGTCAAACATTGGCCTAGTGACCTGAAATTTTGCGGGTAATGTTTCGTATTTGTAAAAACATGAGAGGGTGCACCTGGGGAAATTCCCCCAAAAAATATTCCCATAGACTTTTGCAATGGCCTATTACGGAATCCTCTTTTTTTTCAGATGACACGATCTTGCCCAGTATCTTTTTTGTTTTAGCTTTTGCTTATTTTCTTCGTATTTTAAAAGTTCTAAATCAGTGTTTTCCAACCTTTTTCGGTCCATGTCCCAAAGCCTTTCTAAATTTTCCATGCCCCATGTCCTTTATTTTTTTTTCGAAAATCCTTCTTGAAAAGTAAATAAAACATGGTGGTCCATGCCCCACCTGGGAGACAATTTGGTTAAAAATTTTCAAATTGCCCTTTAGAAGTTCATATTGCCCCCCCCCCAGTGGGGCGTGCGCCTCACGTTGGGATTCACTGTTCAAAATAATTATACTCGTTAGTAAAGAGGGTAAAGAGCAAGCATCTTCCATTTTGACCGAATGCTCGTGGAATCGCGAATGTGTAAGCGGACATTCGCAGTTCTAAAAAACAAAAGAAATCCAATTAAAATACTCGGCGAATGTTCGTGCTCGCATTCGCGCGCATGTGTGGACGCGGAGTTAGATTTTTCAGAAATGGAAGGCTTACCATAAATAATCTTTTAATTGAATATAAAGCAGTAGTTCACAAACGGCATCGTGGAAAACTATATTGTTAATTCATATTTCTTCTTTTTTTATCAAGAACATTATTCTATTCCAAAAACGTTATTTTTAGTAAGATTTTCTAAAATGTTTCAGATAACTTTTTTTCTTTTAACTACTCTCTTTTTATGTTTTAAACTGATAGATTTGTTTAATATTTTTCCACTTTAAAACAGACCAATCACAATGTTTCATTGAAATCTTCTTGTCAACTAAACCTCTATGTTACCTAAAAGGTAACTAACTAACTAACTCCCTGGCATTACAGTACAGCCCGTGCTGGACTATGGCCTCTCTAACAATTTTCCACCAAACCATTCTGTCTCTAGCCTTACCTAAAAGGTAACATCCATGTTAATTTTATTCATGAAGAATGAAGTGGCAAACATCCAATAAGGAAAAATGCACATTTTTCCTGGAATTTAATGTGAACACACGGTAAGTTTTAGTAATATAAAAGCTGATGAAATAAGAAATAAGTTAGTACTTATAGGGGTACAAATCTATCAATTTTTGAATGTTTATACCTTGAAATAATCAGAATAATATTAAATACCCTTTAAACCTCTGGGTACTGAAGATCTTTTCGCGTTAATTGTTTTACATTTAACAATCTTCCCTTACAACTCGCTGAGCAGATTCCATTTAAAATGTTTTATGATTGGCGAAAGGACAAAATTTGTTCCCTTCACTAATAAATGATACATTACCAGAGAAAAAAAATCACACATGTGATTAGACAATTACATAGCATTATTTCCTTACTTCGTCCTATTTCTGGCCCCAAACCTTTTTAAAAAAAACCTAAACGCCGCTAATAACCCAAGCTTTGTTGCTACAGCTGAAACAGAAGGTGGAAAGAAAAAAGTTGCTGAAAGAGAGATACTACTCACACTACAAAGCAATCTATTACAGCCAATGGCTTCATTTCTTTTATAAGCACGGTGGCAGCAGCAGTGTAATATGATTTAAGCGTCCAAGGCTATATACTCCAACAAGAGACGCAGGCAGCGACCAGTTTTTCAACACTGTGAAAGTGAAATAAACCTTTTCTTTTTCACAAGACACAAACGGATTGAGGTTTGTTTTTTACAATGCAGAAGTATCACTTTTTAAATCGCCAAATAAAGCTCTTTTTGTTAGGACTGCTTAACCTTCGGTGGAGATTGGCAAATATTTAATGCGCCATGTGTGTATATGGAGAAGAAATTGCAGCTCTGTGTACTCTAATCTTAAAAAGGCCTTTAAAAGAGTTTTTAAACTTTGAAAATTGAGATACTTTTATTCCCTTAATTCGGACACGTACACATTGCGAATACAAGGACGTGGACGCAAAGACTTAAATTTTTATCGCAACAACATTTTTATAAGAATTAATTTCTGCGTTTTAAGTCAATCTAGATTTTGAATTCACTTTTGAAAACAGCATCATTTTTTACTGACACTATCACAAACGATTTTTAGCTTATTATTATTTCACTGTGCATTTGTAAGGTCTAAAGTTCTCTAGTATACTTTATTATCATTCTTGATTTTTACCAACGTTCTGGATTCACTTCCTCTGTTAACGCAATGTATGAAATCCTTCATTTCTTATTTTCATTTCAAAGCGTATGAGATGTAATAAAATTATAACAAAGCATTGAATTAAAACCTTGATGTATTACTTTATTTTTTTCGTTAGACATTTATATTTAAATTTCATTTGAATTTTTTAAATAGATTAAAATATTTTCTTCATACCTTAAACATAATTTTCCTTTCATTCTAGAGTAAAAAGTTACAGCATTCGTTTATAAAGAAGTTGACAAAGAGAGAGAGAGTTATTCTACTAGCTTTTTTAAAAAATAGATAGTAAGATGTCTGCTTTCTTTTTATATCACTCAACATAACCAAATAAAATTATTTTTTTTTAGTTACAGTCGCATGAGAAAGTGTAATAATTCGAGCTCACATGGCATGACGAAAAAAAAAATCGTCTTTCGCTGAGAAAAAAAAACGCATTATCTGAAACTTTTAAAACCTTTCACTGCAAAATTAGATTAGTCACTACTGGAATGCTTTTTATCTTCAGAGAAATCAGGAATGTGATAAATTATATCAGCACAGGTAAAAAAAAAAACTGATTACGAATGCGTAACTTTCATACAGATGATTCCATACTTCTTGTTACATTTTGCATATGAAATAATATGCATCACTTTTGTGCCATTTGGCAAACCTTTCTTGATTTGAACAAATAAAAACAAGCAGGTAAACTCCTTTTAACTTAGAAAAAACGTAGCATTATTTTTTGAACTGGATTTAAATAAAATCCTAGTTTTAGTATATTTGCTTTTATTTATTGGATACTTGGGAGAAAATTATTCAAGAATTCTAAAATATTTATCTCTGGAACTTAAGGTAGGCCTTATTTGGAGATTCAACCTTGCTTTTTGATTATGAAGAAGCATCGATAGCAAGTGTGGCTTCCATGCTAACTTCTGATTTTGTTTTTTATTTGACCTTGATAGGTAGATAGATAGAGTGACTTTGATGAAAAGGTTGTCCTTCAAAACCTTTCGTTATAGAGTACTGACAAGTGACTTGACTCCCTTTTGGTCTTTCTCTCTTCTTAACTCCTATTTCTCACCCTCTCATCCTAATTCATCTTCACTCTTAAATAATATATTTTTCTTACTCCGCCTTATTCCTTTCTCTTTCTTACACCACTTGTTTCCTCTCTTTCGTTCCCTACTCTTCCCGACTTTCTCCCTCTTTGTGTTCCGAATACATCAGGAGCAAGGAGATAAGAAAAAGGATACGTGACGAAGTTAACATTAATTAAAACTATCTCTTATTTATACAAAAACCGTCTCTTATTCACTTTCGTACCTTTACTTTTACAACATCTTCACCTCAGTCCGAATCCCTCTGCTCATCTCTCTAATTATAAACTATCTTCCATTCCCTTTTTTAATCCTTCGAATTCTTTATAATTTTCATACTATCTCAATCAAGCTTTCTCCCTCCTCCACTTTTTAATTGATCGATTATTTTATTGGTTAATCGAATCGATCGAATTATTGATTATTCTCTCTTTTTCATTCACTCTTCTCAAATTCTCTCTGTATGATTATTTCCCTGTTTTTCTCTCATTCTCTTCATTTCTGCTTTCCTTCTCTCACTCTCTCTCTCCCTCAAAATATCCCTTTCATCCTTATTTTTGTCGTCATACTTTTATCTTTCTTTCATTCTCTCTCTACCCTCTTCTCTTTTTACCTCTTTCTCCATTCTCTTACCTATAACTAGTGTTCGGCAACTAGTGGTCAAAAAGTAGTTAACTACCAACTACTAACTAGTCTGGGAAAATCTAGTTGCAACTAGTAGTTAACTATTTTTTCCTGGGACTAGTTGCAACTAGTAGTTAACTATTTCCCAAAGTAGTTAACTACTAGTTAACTAGTCTATTTAATTTCATAACCTATTTTTTTCCCAAATTCTAATACATCTTTCTTATCTATATCACAAAAAACTTTATGCTTCGCTCAAAACGGTACTTTATTTCTGGTTATGGTATTTCAGTACTCTACCATGACATTGTAGTTATAAATAGCAGTGTAATTTTTGTATATTTTGATAAAAATTTTAAACAAAAAAATTTTTTTAAAGTAGTCGAAAATTTGAAAGTAGTTTCAACTAGTAGTTATTAAAAAAAAGTAGTTCAACTACTAGTTAAACTAGTTTAAACCAAAAGTAGTTAAACTACTAGTTAACTACTAGTTGATCGGTAGTTAACTACTAGTTGCAACTCGTTCTAGTTAACTAGTGCCGAACACTACCTATAACTTACCCTTCCTCACTCTCATTATAGCTTTCTCTTTCATTTTTAAAATAGGCTTTCCCTACATCTCTGTGTTAAACAATTTCAACATCGTCCAAAGGGCTGTGGCCCTTCTGCTCACCAAACGATGCAAGACCGTTCTACAGAGAGGAGGAACGTGCAAACTAGACCACCATTTCCACGCAAGGGTGGCTTCCAGGAGACACCTGTCCATCTCCCGAGAGAATCTGTTTAACCGAGATTTTTCTATCTTCTCGAATAAAGGCGATTCTTAACCCCATTCGGCTGCTAAATATGCGTCCGTGTTTACAAGTTTGCGTATCTGGCACATTCGATGTCACGTGCCGCTGGCTTTTACGACGCTTTTGTTTGTATTTTTCGCTGTGTGTGTGTATGTGCCGTATGGACACTTTCGAATGTGCCACGCCGTCCTCTTAGTGTTAAAACAATGTCGCGACGTTGCGACATTCGGTGTTTGTGACACTCTTCTCCATTTCCATGCA
Source organism: Tetragnatha montana (assembly GCA_963680715.1). Taxonomy (NCBI): domain Eukaryota; kingdom Metazoa; phylum Arthropoda; class Arachnida; order Araneae; family Tetragnathidae; genus Tetragnatha; species Tetragnatha montana. The sequence continues at coordinate 20,125,328 of OY796686.1, forward strand.
CTGCACACGACATGGTGAGGATCTTATATGGGTTTTCGAAGCGAGTTCATGTCGAATGCGGGGTTGAGAAAGTTGCGAAAGGGTGGTTTGGTGGTTTTTGGAGAGAACCGAGTTTGTCATGCATTCGTTTGGGGACAGTTTTCAAATGAGTGGGTTTTACTGAATTTTACTCATAAATTTTCGTAGAGAGGAAAAAACATGAGTAACTACCGATTTCGACATCACAGAGGTTGATCCAAAAACTGTTATGAGTTATGACCCGACACCACAACCGGATCCTAAAACTTCCCACTCTCTTTTCCCCGTCCATTTCACAACCTGCGAAAAAAAAATTTCCCGCTCAAAGTGTGAAGAAACTCCTGAAAAAAAACCCCTGATGAACACTTTGACACCTCCCCATCACCTTAATCCCTGCACCACATCAGACGATAACTGCACGCGCAATTGGGGCACAGAGGAAGGAAGGCTGTCACACCCCACTGAGGAAGAGACACCCCATCACCAAAGGATAAGTGAAAAAAAACTCACAGACTTTTAATTCCGGTCTTTTTGGATGAGAGCGAATAGTCAAAAACAATGAAAAGTGTGGCAGGGCCACTAGGTGATTGGATCAGGTCACTTTTGCTGAATGGAAGTGAAGTGAGGAAGGTGACGGACGACGCTAGGGGGTTTTGTGTGTGCGGTTGCCTAGGTAACGGCACGACGTGCCACTTTCACTGCGGTTGTGAATGAATGGTTGGTTAGCTTAAAAGGTGGACATAGGCAGTTGGGAAAAGGTAGTGTGTCATTCAATATTCAGTCGATATTATGCTGTAGATGGAGCTGAACGGATTATGACTTAATTTTTTCTGGGAAAGAAGATCAAGGTCAACTTAATGTACACAATTTACCGTAAATATTAAAACTATGGAAAGGAAGCATTTTTTACTACCCTATTCCAACCGAAAGCATGAGTCGTATTCATTGCTATCTGACCAGCGGTTAACCATCAGTCCAAGGAGGAAAAAAAAGAGCTTTTCGCCCACTCGGATTAGCGGAATCTTTTTTTGACTGCTGGTTAACCGATGGTCAGATAGCAGTAAATAAGATCATCAGGCAATGTAGAATATTGCCTTTATAAAAGTGATCTGAACAAGCGTAACCAAGCCTCATATATACTCAAATCCCCCTTGTGTATTGGCTACGCCCCTGAGCCAAGATCCTATTCCCTCCGTAAAAACATTTGCAAAAATGAAAAGAAGATAGCAATGACTCCGGAGAAAAATTGCGTTTGTTTAAGAATTCAAAGGAAATTTCTACATTTACAAAATTTAGAGTTAAAATTCCCAGGTATTGATACATCATTACTTAAATGAAATCTACTTTTCCTGAGAAAAATAGTCTCTTTTAAAATATTTGTGCCAAATAAAATGTTTAGTACCTATATATTACGTAGTTGTTACCATAAAGTTCAAATTCCCCATTGTAGGATATTCAAAGTTCTATAAACCCCTTGTTACAAGCATTTTTAGCTGTCTCCACATCATATACCCCCACGTATCTTCCTACGTACTCTTTGATACTCCCAGTACTACCTACCCGCCTAGTACCCACACTATGGATGGAGACCACCGAACTAGAGGATTACAAAAACTAGACTGGTTGGCCTGAAATTGACAAAAAAACTAAAACATTATCTGGTGTAAGAATCAGAAATATTTCAATAGGAGAGTATGTGACCTAATATGGCATTGCTCGGATTGAGTATGATCCATGTAAAGTCAAACCTTAGAGAAAGAAATGAACACTAATTTTGGACAATACCATTTTTGCATTATTATAAAGCAAAAAATAGAGGCACCAAGATTTTGTGCAGCAATGCATTTGAAGAGTAAAAAGATAATATTAAAAAAATCCTGCGTAAAAATAAAGTTGGTTTATAAAGGATGAAATTATGTATTAAAATGATGAAAGAATTGTGAATACGAGATAGTTGAACCAATGATGATAGTGACATTTTATACATTGTATACTATATAACCATATTCAGCTGCCTGAATAAGTCTGCGACTCCTTGGCAGTGCACATGTATTTTCCCCCCTCCCTAATTTGAATTGTTTTTGGTCTTTACTCTCCCATAGTTTTATGTAATTATGATTTATGAAATAATAAAATTTATTTATTTGTTTGTTTGACAAGAATAAATAAAATGAACTGTTTGGTACACATAGTTTTTTTAACAGATATAGGTAGCGAATTAAAATATGGGATTATAAATTAATGCATCTGGGATAGAATCTTGTTTTTCCTACTTAAGATCCATGGGATTACAATAACTTAAAATGTTATGTGGGTCATTCTAACCTTAAAATTATGATTTAATAAAAAAGGAAAATGAGTGACTACAAATTTAAAGGGATTTAGGAACAGTTCTTAAAACCTGATGATCTCAAGATGTCAACTCAGCAAACCAAACCGACTAGCCAGGCTAAAAAAAAAAGTTTTGTGAAGAAAATCAAAGTTAAAATTTCACTTTAGGGACTACTTTTCAGCCAGGGTTTATTATTTCCTCCTAAGCGCATGTTTAATCTCTGCAATATTGTGTAATGGAGTGAGCTTAACAGGTCAAGGAACAACAGCGTAGGCTTAACGCACAGCCCACCTACGGTTTGATAAACTCATAACAGAAGGAAAGGATAAAATCATCTCAAGACGAAATCTCCCGGCTTCTTTATGGCTGCAGCGCTTAGGGTTTCTTTTTTCGAGCATAAAAATCGCTCATTCCGCCAGCAAAGCTAAGACTATGATTGCTATCGCTGCTCTTGATGTAAAACTTGACTGGTTTTCTCAGTTGAAACGTTCGTTCAACTGCTATGAGGGAATGGAAGAATTTTTGTGAGTCGTCGGATGGGCATTTTTCTGTGGGTGGTGCAATCTTAAGGTTATACAGTCGACTCCGCTTATTGTGATTACGGTTAATGTCATCAATTGGATAATGTCGAATAAATCGACTGGTCCCAATCACTCCTATTTAAACTAACGCAAAATGTATCGTTTAATGTGATCAATATATCGCTTAATGTTATTAAAATCTAGTGAAATCCCCTAAAAAACTCTTTTTTTTTTGTCGTTAGAAGGCCAATTTTAATACATAATCATACAAAATGAGTCCTTAAATTATAAGTGTTATATGTTCCACTCTCATATTTTTCTTTAAGAATGTAAAAAGTTGCAAAATACAGGTAATCGTTTTAAATACTTCAATTAGGACTACATAGTTGTGATTTTAAAGCTTACACTCGAGTTACAACACTGTTTGAAAATTCCTAGTATCGAATCGCTTATTATTATATCAATCGGATATTGTTATCATTCTACTCTTGGACAAAGTACTAAATAAAAGAAAACATTACTCAAACCTCATCCAAAAATCAATACTATTTTAATACGAAGAAAATACTATGGTTTTTTTTCAGTGTACAAAATGAAATTTTATTTTGTGCAGTTTATTTAAATTTTGCAGCAGAGATAAAGTTAAAGTATACCATAAATATCAATGCCTAACGAATGTTCAACCCTTATGCAATTTTTAAGTAGAACAATCAAATTTCGTTAGAAACATTATTAAATATAACTATGTATTTGTAAAAAAGTAATTTTGTTTAGTAACAAAGATCTGAGATAGAAGTATCAAAAAATCCCAACTCATTTTCACAAACTTCATTAAATACTGAAAATATACCTTACTGTAAATGTAAAACACTTTAAATTTAGTTTTACTATGCAGCAAGAACTAGTAGCAAAAAGCAATAACCAGAAGCCTTTCCTGTAAATTGGGTTTCACTGGGAGTTTATATTTCTAGAAGAGAAGCCCAAACAAAGGCAGTATCATTATCTGTAAATAATATTTCACTGCAAGACTAGTTGTTAAACAGAGAAAATAATACATAGTACCATTTTTGTAAGACTTTGTTTTACTTCAAGATTGGTCAGGAAGCAAAGAAACCCAAATATTTTAATTTAATAATTTGATGAACCTCAGCTGAGATAGTTTCACATTTTCCTTCACAAAATTTATAAAAACAAAATCATTAGAGTTAAACTCTTTATCTACCGTCTAATTTTACTATCTATTTTCCTTGCATTCATAGGACATTCCAATAAAAAAAATCTTAGGGATTCCAACCCCCTCATAGACTTATAGGGTTGGAAACATAAACAATGTTTAGATGGGAATAAAATAAAAGCTGAGACACAAATTGAGGTCAGTATTCGAACTGTCAGAGGCTTAAACCAAACATAGACAATTAAACAAATACATACCGTTATAACCTACATTTATAACACAACGTTTTCCCACTCCCAGAGTAAAATCAATCGATTATTATTTTATTCAAAAGCCAAGAACATATGGAGATTTCACATCATAATTCGGCATATCTTTAATCATTTTACATTCTAGCTATGAATTAGACTCAGTGATTATCATCGTCGCTTTGTTTTGATTCTAGCTTCGAAAAAAATAATAGAATATTAAAAGAATCTGTACGAATGTCTATAAAAAGATCAATGCTCAAATCCGATTTAATCTAAGTAAAACCTTGACACGAATACCCACATATGCTCATTATGTAATAAATAATTATACCAGAGAATAAAGATGCATGATTTATAAACAAAAAGAAAATTATATTACCTCTTTTATTAGGTTTCGTCAAGGGTTTCTTAACTGGATCGAGATTTTATCTACGCTGATGATCTCGTGATTGGTTGTTCGTGTTGAGTGTTTCTAAACAAATGATGCAATTGACAGTTTAGTTTAGAATAGCGAATAGCGTGCTATGAAAACGATACTTACAGAAATTATTCTGTTATTCAAACGAAGGCGTGAAAATTATGTTAGAAGTTGTTTTTTAAACTACAGGTGTTAGATTTGTGTTATCACAGTTTTAAATCAATCAAATGCTAAAATTATTAAATTTGTAGTTTTTCAGGATATAAAACTAAAATTTCACATTTTAATTCAAATGTTTGAAGTCAATTAAATAAATGTTTAATTAAATATACACTTCTAAAGTTAGATTGTTCTTCTCTTCTGTAAATCTACTGAAATATAGAGATAGGACCTTTTGGTTCTCAGGCATAAAAATTTTAATCCATCCTTTAAGTTCAAACACATTAATTAATATAGAGAACACAAACTTTCTATGCATATTAATAAATCTCTTAATGAAATCAATTCCTCAAGAAAGTTCATTTAAATAATTTTCTTTCTTATTTCAGTTATACAAATCATATTTAATGTTTGGTTTCATTTAATTGAAATTTTCTTCCCTCAAAATTTCGTTGGTTACAATACAACTCCATTTCAAACATATGTTTTCTCACTTGGAAATTATTCCCAGTCAACACCTTTTCTCAGATTTGCGTGCTTTCATATTTGGCATGGATACAACGCATGACTTAACAGCAAGGGATATTTGAGCTCCTCAGAAAAAAAAGTGGCTTAAGTCCACCGAACTCAGTAGTGAATAATATAAAAGGTTTTCTGAAATGGATAGAAATACAAATACATGCTTATTTCGAACATTTGTAACTTGAACTATTCTGAGCAGCTTTTGTTTCTATTAAAATAAAAGTTGGATAAGATAAAGTGAACTGCCTTTTGTGAGTTTAATCATGGTTTAACTGTTTAACACATAAGCAGGGAATAACATTAATTTAATTTCACACAACGGATTAAAATTTTAATTTCCCTCAAAGTACTTTCTGTTTATTTTCTCTATTTCTATACTAGATGTGAACGATAATTAACAATCTGTTAATAAAAGTACTATAATAAAAGAAGGAAACACCTATCTTGAATCGGCAATGAATATAATAAATAGGTAATAAGATAAAATAGAAAACAACGTTTATTAACTATTTTATCTTGTATTCAACTTTGCACAGTGGATTTGAATGTTACATAATAAATAGGTGTGATTAGAGGTGTGAGATCGTTTAGGTGTAAGCAAAGGGCATTGAATATACCATTCCCCATCAAAAGAGGATTCCTTTAAAATTTGGGAAGTCTGACTCTCTAAACTTGGGGATTGGATTATTGGAAAGATTACTGATAACTTAGCAGTCCCTCTCAATAGCAATAAATATACCAAACATCAAAGATTTTTTTTGTCTTAAGAAAGCAGAGGTCCTAAATATGTTTTTATTGCCTTGAATTTTTAACTTTTAAAATGGCGAATGAGGCATATAATAATATACCTCCTTTAATTGCCACTTTTCTGTCATGAAAACAAAGGATATTTAGTTTAATTTTTTAAAAAAGTTTTATTAAATATTTAACTATATCTTATTAAATATTTAACTATAAGAGTTTCTATAAGGGGCTGTAACTCCATCGCAAGCAGCACAAATGTTCAAGATTCGTCCAGTTTTTGTCATGTATGGCCAAATTTCGTTTACTACTAGTTACAGTTACGTAAATTTGATATATTTGGTACGAGCTGTACTACTAGGGATAGCCTATCTACCTGGATTCTCCTCTGATCTCTCTTTGTTCTCCAGTTGTACGTTTTCTCATCTGAGAAGTGCAATGATTTTTTCCGGGATACCTCTCTCTAATAATCAAAAAGTTGACTGATTGCAGTACCCCTTTTAGTGACATTCACATTTCCCACACAGTCCCTTGTTCTTGAACACGAACCTTCAACTAAAGCCACTTCAAGGAAAAGATGCCGGCACTCTTCTCAGGCATCGGTCCAAAAATCCGAGAGAGACTATTAGCAAACGCTGAGGTGGCAACATCTCTCAAAAGGAAGAAGAAGAAAAAAAAATCTGTCCTCCACTTCCCTGTTCCGGCGGAGCTGCTTGCACATTCGTCTCATTGCAAGAGGAACCGTGATAGTCTAAGAGCCAGTAAACAGATGATGACACATATTTTAGGAAAGCCTTAAATTTTCTCAGTGAGTCAGTTGTACGTACCGTACATGAGATGGGGATTAGTTAAGCCCAGTCGCGGTAGGTTCAGCATTGCGCAGGTGTGTCACGTGGTGTTAATTTGGTGCACTAAAAAAGTATTTTAGGAAGGCTGCCGTTTTGACATGTCAAAATATATTATAATATATACTCAAAAACAATATGGCAGACGATTCCCACGGTTATGACGTCATGGCAGATTATTTAAAACTTTAAAAAAAAATTTTTTTGAAAAGTATTTTAGGAAATTTGAAATTTGCAATATTTTATTCTTAATAGTATTAGAAGCATATATCTTTTAAGGCAGACGGATCTGACGGTTGCTTTGACCTGGCAGACAGGAAAATACTTTCACCCGCGTTAGCACAATACATGAAATTCTTTTCAATACATGAAATCTGCTGACTATATTATGAACTAATATGAATATAAACAATAATATGAATTATAAAAAGGATTATAGTTACTGTCTGAGGAACTTAATTAAATACACACAGTTATTTAATTATGTTAGACCTAATAGATATGGATTCTAAATTTTCTTTTCTTTAAAAAAAGGGCATGTTAGATATTTTAAATTATACTAGTGTATAAATCTATCTACTAGTTCTCTATGAAGAACTGGGTGAACTATTGACTAGGAGCTTAAGTGGGTTTCACGCATTCACCGGCTCAGACTTCAATCCTGCCTTTTTCAACAAAGGAAAGAAGAGACCTTTCGATTTATTGAGAAAGTACAACGAATTTCAAAAAGCGTTTGCAAGTCTTGGTGATGCTGATTTAAGCGGGGAGCTTTTACAAACTTTGTTTGTCATCATACAAAAGTTTACTTGTCAAATGTACGGCGCTAAGAAATCTGTAGACGTAGATGATGGGAGATTCCAGCTTTTCGTCGGTAGCTATAAATCGAATGATGTAAACGGACGTTTTACAAAAAAAGTAAGAACTTTCGACGCAAGCTCTATACCTCCTTGTAAAGCCGAGTTGTGGCAGCAGTTTGTGAGAGCGCATTATATTTCGAGCATTTGGAAAAACGCTTCTCAGAAACAACCAACAACATTGGACCCGCTTCAGTATGGCTGGATAGAGCATAAAAGCTCCTTCATGTTTAAATGGTTCGAAGGAGATCAACTGCCATGTCTTGTCAGCGATTTAATTGACGATTCTTCAGGTAATGATAGACACTTAAGTCATTAAATTCAAATATAAAGCCTTTCATTTTCTAATTTTAATTTTATTTATCAGAAACCGATGCAGCCGGCGATGACATTCTCTCCCATGACGAGGACGAGAATTCAGAAGATGATGACACGGAAGAGAGAATATGAGTGTTTGAATTTGTATTTCTTAATACTATTCAAAATTAATATTTTCATTTTTTTATTCATATTTCCGCCTCAAATAAAGAAACAATAAAAATAATTTATATATTCATTATGTCTTTATTATACTCCAAAGGTTTGTAATGAACGATTTACCTCATAGTCCTAGTAATGACAGTAACTATAATCCTTTTTATAATTCATATTATTGTTTATACTCATATTAGTTCATAATATAGTCAGCAGATTTCATGTATTGAAAAGAATTTCATGTATTGTGCTAACGCGGGTGAAAGTATTTTCCTGTCTGCCAGGTCAAAGCAACCGTCAGATCCGTCTGCCTTAAAAGATATATGCTTCTAATACTATTAAGAATAAAATATTGCAAATTTCAAATTTCCTAAAATACTTTTCAAAAAAATTTTTTTTTAAAGTTTTAAATAATCTGCCATGACGTCATAACCGTGGGAATCGTCTGCCATATTGTTTTTGAGTATATATTATAATATATTTTGACATGTCAAAACGGCAGCCTTCCTAAAATACTTTTTTAGTGCACCAAATTAACACCACGTGACACACCTGCGCAATGCTGAACCTACCGCGACTGGGCTTAACTAATCCCCATCTCATGTACGGTACGTACAACTGACTCACTGAGAAAATTTAAGGCTTTCCTAAAATATGTGTCATCATCTGTTTACTGGCTCTTAGACTATGAGAGCAAAAGGAACTACAAACGATAGACCAACTCATCCGGCGTTAACATTGAGGAAATAGACCTTGCCATGCGTCTACTCCACACATAAATTTCCATTCCAAATAAGTGACATGAATAAGCTTCCTTATTGCTACATGGTTGATAACTATTATATCTGCTTAACTTTACGAAATGTCATTTATTGTAAAATATTTTTTAAAACAGTCGACTCCGCATAGTGTAATCAATTTTGTCCAAGAGTAGAATGATAACAATATCCGGTTGATAACAATAAGCGATTTGGTACTAGAAAGTTCAAACTGTGTAACTCGAGTGCTTGCTTTAAAATCACAACCATGTAGTCCTAATTGAAGTAGTTAAAACGATTACCTAGTATGTATATTTTGAAACTTTTACATTATTAAAGAAATATATGAGAATGGAACATATAACACTAATAAATTAATGATTCATTTTATATGTTTTTGTAATAAAAGTCGCCTTCAAACGGGAAAAAGGAGGTTTCTAGGGGATTTCACCAGATTTTGATAACACATTAAGCGATATATTGATCACATAAAAAGATACATTTTGCGTTAAGGTAAATAGGAGGGGCCGCGACCGGTCAACTCTGATAACATCCGATTGATAACATTAACCGAGATTGCAATAAGCAGAGTCGACTGTAGTTTACTCTTTTATCATGAAAATCATTTTAAATCATTGATATCAAACATTTTAATACTGATAAATTTTGGGTGAAACCTACCTCTTAAAGAAAATAATAGAGATAATTTGACTTATTATATAAGAATAAGATATAAGACTAATATTTGACTTCCCTCTAAGAATAAATGAAGTTGGAAAATTCCTTAAACAAAATATGGCAAGTAACATAAACATCAGATTTTACATTTTTTCTGAGATGTACTTGGCTTCATTTCAGGATGAAATAATACGGAAAAGAGAAAAAAATATGGTTCGAAAATCAAACTATACAAATAGATTCTTTTAGTAATTATCACTTTGAAAGGGTACAACAAATGAAAAAAAGAAGGAATCTATAAAGATAATTAAACAATTAACCGAGACATATCGCCAAGTAAAACAACTATGAAAGAATAAAAAAAGAAACTATCAACACCACAAGCCGTGCAATCGGAAAACCGAAACCTCAATGCGTTTTAAATATTTCGTAAAATCTGACGCATTAAAAAACACGCCTGTGTCGTCATTATCTAAAGGAGAATCCCGATTATAAAATAAATAAAAAAAATCAAAAGTGGAAAACACGAGACCTAAAACCCGTGGCAGAAGGAGAAACAAACGGTATGTCGCTAGAAAATGAAAGTTCAAAAGCACCTAGAATCATTCTAGAAAGAAATCAAGTTTTGGGAGACGCGTGGGGTGTAGGTATGTAGGCAGAGTACTTGAACTGGTTCTTTCAACAACTCTTATTTTTTTCGAAGACCTTTCCTTTTCCTTTATTTTTTATAGTCTGAGGGGAAAAATTCTAACATTGAAATCTTCAACCTTCGATTGGAATTTTTTCCCCATTAATATTTATTCATTCAATTAAAAAATAATAATTTCCTGAGACTTTAATTCTCTGAGAATCTTAAAAATTTAAGGTTAAATTAAAATTTAAGGTTAATCCATAAATTAAATGTAAAAAAAAAAACAAGTAAATTATTTTGCAATAGATTGAGGTATTTTAATTTCTACTGATATTTCGTGTTACTAAACTAATCTTGAGCACTTGTTTTTTTTTCTTTTATGAGTCCTACTATTATTTAATTTTAAATTGGCAATTTTTTATGTGTGTTACCTTATTCTTTTTTATTTAAAAAATTTCTTTCAAGTATCTTTTTCCAAAAAATAATAAATCAATAATAGTTTTAATAGTTATAATCCATTTTTTAATTTCTTCCAAATTTATTTTTTTAACTTTTAAAATAGTCTCTAAGAAAATCACAAAAAACAATAAACAAGCTAACTTTGATTATTTTTAGAACCTTTAGCTTTAATGTGTGAATTATATTTAAATCTGATGTATATTTTTTTAAATAGCGAACCCTTCAAAGTTAAAATTTATTGATGAGCAATATCCCGTTTATTAATTGCCTTCTCTGTTGTTCTTTAGCTTCGCTATGCTGTTAACCTCCAAATCCATGATCCACACACACAGCTGATTAGACCACTTTTCAGATGGAAATGCGCTTCTCCCTCATTGGTCGTTGACGTATGACGTTCCGTGACGTAGCCTGGGTAACAACGGAGCGTAGCAACAGCCAGTTGCCTCCGAGAGCAGCGACCCGAGGGATCGCTCGATGTGAAGTGCAGTGAAGAAGCACATTGTGTTGTGTTGTTTTGGATTCGGATGTCAAAGGTGTAGTTTGCTGTCGCTACCAATGCCAGCCAACGCTGCCTACCTCCTCTCTACCGAGCGCCTGAAGCCCGCAGACTTTCTATTTATGCGCGAAAACCTGGATGTTTGATTCGTTGTATGAGCGAGCGTTAGCATGCCCTTGTCGCGGACCAAATCTCTCATATCGAACGGAACGGCCATCTCCCCCAGCAACGAGCCTTTTCTTCCGGAGATTTCCACCCAGAATGGGTCCACAATCCAGATGGTGAAGTACAACGGCGCCAAATTCACCGAGAATGCCACCGAGAGACGGCGGCCAGCGCGGAGCACGCAAAATGGCGTCTCCGTGGACTCGGTGAAACCTCTCTCCGATGTGCGGCCCAACTCCAACGGCAGCACTGACCATCTGAGCAACAAGAACTCCTCGAAGGCCCCCAAGAGCTTGGGCGCATCTCCGGAGCAGGTGATGACTTTGTACATGCACAAGCTCACGCCGCACGAGCACTTCGAGATCTTCTCGTACCCCCAAGTCTACTTCATCGGCGCGAACGCCAAGAAGCGCCTGGGCGTCATCGGCTCCCCCAACAACAACGGGTACGACGACGACCAGGGTTCCTATCTGCACGTCCCGCACGATCACATCGCCTATCGGTACGAGATGATCAAGATAATCGGCAAAGGGAGCTTCGGCCAGGTCATCAAAGCGTACGACCACAAGTGCCACCAAAACGTCGCTTTGAAAATCGTCAGAAATGAGAAGCGGTTCCACCGGCAGGCCCAGGAAGAGATCCGCATCCTGGACCACCTCCGAAACCAGGATAAGGACAACACGATGAACATCGTCCACATGCTGGAACACTTCACATTCCGCAACCACATGTGCATCACCTTCGAATTGCTCAGTATTAACCTGTACGAGCTGATTAAAAAGAATAAGTTTCAAGGCTTCAATATTCAGTTGGTACGCAAGTTTGCTCACTCGCTCCTGCAGTGCCTGGATGTGCTCTACCGCAACCAAGTCATACACTGTGATCTGAAACCCGAAAATGTGTTGTTAAAGCAGCCTGGCCGAAGCGGCATCAAAGTGATCGACTTCGGGTCCAGCTGCTTCGAAAGCCAGCGCGTCTACTCCTATATCCAGTCGAGGTTCTATAGAGCCCCGGAAGTGATACTCGGTGGTAAATATGGAACTGCCATCGACATGTGGAGTCTCGGATGCATTTTGGCCGAGCTTTACACTGGATATCCCTTGCTCCCAGGTGAGGACGAAGCCGACCAGTTGGCTTGTATAGTGGAATTGATAGGTATGCCTCCTCCTAAGCTATTGGAGCAGTCAAAGCGAGCTAAAACCTTCATTAGCTCGAAAGGCCACCCCCGGTACTGCTCATCAACTACCCTTCCTGACGGTACCACCGTTCTTAGCGGTGGACGTTCACGGAGGGGGAAAATGAGGGGGCCCCCTGGGAGCCGTGAGTGGTCTAATGCTCTTAAAAACTGTGATGATCATTTATTTATCGACTTTTTAAAAGGATGCTTAGAGTGGGATCCAGCATTGAGGTTAACTCCCCCTGCGGCTCTTAGGCATGCGTGGCTACGGCGTCGCTTGCCCAAGGCTCCAGAAAACGGCATTCTCGATGCTGGATCTAAAACTCTGGTGCTCCAAAACGGCTCTACGCGAACCAGTTTCATAGCAAAAATGAACACCATCGGGGGCACCAAAGCCCGAACTGTTGTAACCACCATAGGGGATGATATGAGTGCTACGTTAAATTCCCACAGCAAGTTGCCACAAATTGGGAATTCAGTTACTTGATTTAGCTTTTAAATTAGGTGTGTAAATTCAAATATCACCCTAGAGTTTCGTGTTTGGTTGAAACTCGAGCATAACTGAGACGCAGGTTTTTGAAAAGATGTGCAGCCTGTTGAGGATAAGACTTGCAGGTAAACCGCTATTAGCTTTAATTCGATTTTAAAAAGTGATTTTCTATGTCGTGTAGTGTGGTATGTGATTGTTTTTATGACACTGCCATTGTAAAAATAGTTTTTAACATGCATTTATGCTCTTGGTTGTAGTAAATGTTTTAATTTTCTTCTGTGTTTTAAGTGAACTTTTTGCATTAGTCAATATTAGGCTGCAAGTTCTTCATTTTTTAATCAACCAAATCATTACATGAAAATGGGCTTCCATTAACCTTCATTTGCCAAACCTCCACTTATAGCATCATATTTTGACGGACTAGAGTTGTCACCTTAGAAACTAAATTTTTCTGTCGTTTGGTCATTCATAAAATTTTAAACTCAATTTTAAACCGGCATTTGCGTTTTTTAACTCATCATTTATTATTAAGTTTATGGGGATTTTATGATCTTGATTGTTAAAATTGTCATTTTATGAATATTCTTTTAAACCTAATATTTAGTTTTTTGTTTGAGACATATATACTTTTTTGAAGTATTTTGAGATTTATGAAGAAGTTATTCTGTTCTTTTTCTGTTGAGCCGATTCTAGTGCTAAGAAATATTACCCTTCATTTCTGATATTTAAATTTTCTTTGGTAATTTCAATCAAATATTGTGAGCTGGTATCAGAAATTTTGCTCGAGTTTGTTTTGTTCTATTAAATTAAATTATGTTTTATTTAATTGTCATTAGAACCTCATTTATTATATACTAAACAAGAAAAAGCATGTTACCATTAGGCAAAACATTTCTTGTGTATATAATATGACCACATAACTGTTGTATAAAGGAAAGTATTCATACATGAAGTAATTCATGTGTCAAGACTGCAAGGTTTCTTTTGAAAATGAAAGAAATATTCAATTGTTAAAAAAGTTTAAAGAAAGTGTTTTACGTATAATAACTTAATAACCTAATTTAAGTTGATAAAATATCACACTTAGCTGCTGTTCAGGTAGGATTACTAGTTACACAATTTTTATAAATATTTAAGCAATTCAATTTTTTTGTAATATTAGTATTTATAAGATTGCATTGCATATTTTTATAAACTGGAAAATATTTTTAGTAAGGTAGTATTCCCTTGTCGGTTGAGTTAAAAATCCTCAGGTAATCCAAAGAAACTGGGCCTGGTGCCAAAATTGGCAATAAAATAGTGGATTTTGGCAACCAGGTTTTATAGAAGGTTAATTGCTAACTCAACAATAAATGGCAACACCAAACCAATGAATTCACTTAACAAAAATGTCGCCCAGACCCGGTTTCTTGGATTTGCCAAATTGTCAACTTAATTTAAGCTTTCAAGATGAAGAATATTTACCAAAAATAGCAAAACTACTGAGAGGGATTCTTTGTTAGGTACATTTAAATTAATTAAATCCACATCATTAATTTTCCACTAGTCACAAACAAAACAATTGCTCACAATTTCTTGAAACCCTCACAAAATTCATTGCTTTTGTTCCAATCTTTCAAGTATATACTATTAAGTATATAAATAATAACAACATAAGAATTAGCCAGTGTGCAAATCTTGCCAATCTAACTTTATTGGTAATGTTTTAGAAATTGCATGGTAAAAGAAAAGTAAAAGCAACACTGTTACTTGAGATATTTTAATGTTTTATATTTCAATTTGTTTATTTTTGTAAATTTCTTGGCACTACTCACAGTAAATTTAAAAAAAAAATTCAAGCCAGTTTCTAGTACTAAGTTGCAAATTAACCCATTCCCCCCCCCAATTGCATGACAGTCCTTAAATTGCAGATTTTGCAGAGTAACAGATTTTCTTTCAAAAATTTACTGTAAATTTAAAACTTGTTTATATAAGCCCTTAAGTTTTTGATTCTATCTAGAAGATCTTTTAAGAAATTCTGCATTAGTTGCAGTTTTAGTATTATATCGTCGGCTTACAGTCGAGAGGCACTAAGTCACTTCTACCTCAGCTACTCCGTACGAGGTTATGCCAAATTTGGCGATCATTTTACCGTTGCCATTCTAGTTATAGTGTATGAAAAATAAAATATTATTATAAAATCTTAGAGAAATCAAATTATAAAATCTTTTATAATCCCTAAAATAACTAAATTACGTGACAAAATTTCAATATTTATCTCAAACCAACATTTAAGCTTTTTACTGTATGAATTCTTTCCGGTTTAAAACAAAGCAACCATCTATGCTAGGTTACTAGCTTTTCAGTTTGACGAGATTTTAGAGATGCGCCAAGCTTCCACCGCTTTCAAAATATCTTCCAAAAGTGACTTACAAGGGGACGGCAAGACCTCGAAAACGGACTTCGGGTTGAAACTTGGCAGGTTTGTAGTACACCCCAAGGGTATCCTACCCTGAAAGTATTACGACGCACTAGCCAGTAGAACCCGAGAAAACGCCCCCTAAAGTTTCGCCCAATTAACTCATAAGCATTACTATTTAAATTGCATTGTTGTAACAAGAGCCGAATTGCCCAGTCGGTAGCGTACTCTCCTCGCAACTGACCGACCTGGGTTCGGTCCTACCTTCGGAAATTTTTTTTTTTTTTTGCTATTCAAAAATTATTTTTAAAGTTTAAATAAAATATAACCTACAAATATAGTAAATTACCTTATATTTTTTATTAATCATTACAGTATTTTTTTACTCCGGTTTGAATTAATGTTTTACTTAAAAATGATGAATTAACGAATTAAATAACATATTAATTCATTATTTAACGTATTAAATATTGAATTTTGTTTTAAAATTAATGAATTAAATATCAAACAAATAACACGTTTTATGGTACAATTTTGGATAGTTAATTTTACAAATATAACTTATTTACAATTATAAAAAAATGTTTCTTATTTTACACACAAGATCCAGAATGATTTTTGAACTCTTGGTCCAAATGTGTTTGTTGCCTCTTGCAAACATACAAATACTCCCTATCATCTGAAAATCATCCTATATCATCCGAAATTTTCCAAAAAATGATCAAATATGCGTGGTATGCTTCCCAGCTGTCTAATGAAAGAGAAGTCTTTATGAATATCAATGAAGTGTGTTTTTCTACAGAGATTTTAAAAAATCCTTGTTCACGTAAAAAATCGTGTTTTATTAATTGTGCAAGATGCCAAATTACTTTTTGTTTTGAATGTTTTTATGATAATTATCATTCTGGATCTTGTGTGTAAAATAAGAAACATTTTTTTATAATTGTAAATAAGTTATATTTGTAAAATTAACTATCCAAAATTGTACCATAAAACGTGTTATTTGTTTGATATTTAATTCATTAATTTTAAAACAAAATTCAATATTTAATACGTTAAATAATGAATTAATATGTTATTTAATTCGTTAATTCATCATTTTTAAGTAAAACATTAATTCAAACCGGAGTAAAAAAATACTGTAATGATTAATAAAAAATATAAGGTAATTTACTATATTTGTAGGTTATATTTTATTTAAACTTTAAAAATAATTTTTGAATAGCAAAAAAAAAAAAAAAATTTCCGAAGGTAGGACCGAACCCAGGTCGGTCAGTTGCGAGGAGAGTACGCTACCGACTGGGCAATTCGGCTCTTGTTACAACAATGCAATTTAAATAGTAATGCTTATGAGTTAATTGGGCGAAACTTTAGGGGGCGTTTTCTCGGGTTCTACTGGCTAGTGCGTCGTAATACTTTCAGGGTAGGATACCCTTGGGGTGTACTACAAACCTGCCAAGTTTCAACCCGAAGTCCGTTTTCGAGGTCTTGCCGTCCCCTTGTTAGTGCCTTTCGACTGTAAGCCGACAATATCTATCTTTTTGTTTCATTGCATTTTAAACTCTGGTTAATAGGACTAAATGTTGAACCTTAAATCTTGAGCAAATGTTTTTCAGAGTTGACATTCTTGTAAAAAAACTGTAAGTATAATTTATCTCTCTTTATTCCCTCTTGGTTATTGTATTTTAAAAGTTAGTACTAGTTATTAATAGGTTTTTGGGTATTAAATTCAGTTAAAATATTATTCCTGTTGTATATTTCATTGATTTTATAATATATTTTATCATAATACATTTTACAAAGGATTTCACAATTATTAGAAATAATTAAAAGAGAACTCTTGATTAAATAAGACTGTTTATTTTTAAATTATAGTATTACTATTAACTAATAGCTCTTTTCCTTTAGATTCTTAGTAGTTTTGAAGGAAACAGTTTGGAAACCCGAACATTTAATGTTTGGTGATTTTTAATTTTATTAATTGGGTGTTTTTTATTCCATTAATTTATTTATTACTTTCAATATAAAAGTAAGACAAAGTACTATGTTTATTAATTTTTATTTGACATCATCCGTCAGTTGAAATATAATATTTCCATGCTGCTTATTTATATTTTAAAGTTCAATTGCTAATATGCATCTATTTTTTTATTGGTTTTACTGAAAATGAACAGATAATCTTTCTTTTTCTATCTCAAATACTCAAATCTTTCTTATTGAAGAAGATATAAGTAAATTATTTTCAATTGAAATTATAGAAAAAAAAATTCATAACACTGCAACATTTGTTGTTCATGAGCTTTTTAATTGTATATAGCTACTTACTTGATTTTTAATTATTTGAATTCAAACATTTTAATTCTCAAATTTTTTACCATATGTCTCAAAAAGCCCTTTCTATATTTCATTTTATACAGTTTACTTCCGATTATCCTTGTTTTTTTTTAAAAATATTGTTATTATGGCCAGGGGAAAGACAGCTAACTGTGAACATATTACCTTTTAAGTATACAATACAATTGTTTTCTCAAGAACAATTTGTATTTAATTTACCCCTCAATTTTACTTTCCCACACTATAGGATTTACTGTAGTAATAATTAAAATTATTGACTAATGGTTTTCTACAATCACTTAGTTGTTTGGCAAAATACTGTTTGTTATCTTTGTTTGTTATCTTTTATCTCTAAACATAAATGTGATTTTAAAAACCCCTATAGAAGAATTGATGTCAGAAACATTTTAAATTCCTAAATATGGTTTTATATAAAAAAACCATTTTTGTGGTTTTAAAATGTTTCTATATTTTATGATCAACTATTTTAACCAATCAAATTTTTATCTGGCTTTCTTAATTAAATAACTAATATAATTTCAAACAAGTAACTGTTGGTCCTATCTGTTGAAACAAATTTTTATACACTATTGACGATTCCACTTACACCCAAGTAATGATCTCATTGTAAAGTTAAGGCTGTAAGTTAGGTGCTTTTAAAGTGGTTTTACTTGTTAAATTAAAACGTGTGTATTATGCTTTTTGAATGTTTTGTTACGGAACCAAATTTCTTTTAGAAATTTGTAGTCTTGAAAGTTCACGTACATGGTTTTGCTCCAACTTGAATAAAAAATGCTTTAGAGAAATTTTTATTATCAGTCAGCAGGCTGACATGTCTAAAAACATCTGAAAAAATATAAACCAAGTGTCCTATGTAGAGTAGGAAGAGTAAAGAGTTAGTCATGTATGTTGCTCTAATGTAAATATGTTTGTAAATATGTAGTTTTCTTAAACTGTATGTGATTTAACTGTTTTATAAGACTGAATTAATAATACAAATGGTGATAACGATGACACATTTTCTAAAAAGATGTGAAATTTGTGCATGAAAAACATTTGATTGTTATTTTAAACTCTTTTCCTTAGGATATTGAGTAAAAATTTTATAATAGTATACTTGCAAAACTAATTCTTTGAAGAATTAGTCAAATCTTAAAATCTTGCTCTAAATCTAATACTACTATAAATCTTAATCTCTGGTTACACTTAATTTTCTGAACTATTCTTTTATCTAAATTCCGAACTTAAAATTTAAAGCTTAAACTCTACCCTTATGCATTTTTATACTTAATTCCAGTAGTCCTATTTGGAAATAAATCAGAGTTTAAATAAGTTGTAAGTGTGTCAATATGCATTTGAATTAAGCAAAAATAAAGTTGGCAAAAAATCTGTTCTTAGATGTAATGGGACAAAAAGGCTTCTAAATAAGTTTTTAATCCTGTATAGAACTATTTTATTTACTCATAATTTTCTTCTCTAAATTCCTTTTCTTGTGCAATAAAAAGTCAACCAACTAACCGAAATTCCTTTTAAAATGAATTTCTGAACCCTAATTGTTTAAATTAATAATTTGTAATTTATTAAAATTTTAGGTTCAAAACATTTCTGCTATGTGTACAACTAACTGTGTAGCTAAATGTAATTAATATAATATAAATTTTTATTTTTTATCTTAAAAGCTATTTATCAAATTGTTTAAAATTTTTAGACTAGCCCCAAATGGAAAAATATTCATAATGTATCAAATGTGCTTAGTTAAATCTAATTTTACCTTTTTAAATTATATTTGCTTATTTAAATATTTTTTATAGATGAAATTAAAAAAAATAACTCTTTTTGTCTATAGTTTGTAAATAAAGTAAACATTAAATATTTCTGAAGTCACCAAAATTTGTATTTTAAATACCAAATATAAATTTTTAACATTCATTTGTAAGGATTCCCACCACTGAAGCACATAGGGTTGGTAAAAATTCCTCTGTTCAAAAGCAAGGAATTTATAGCTCTCTTGTAAATAATAAATGACTTGTGGTTGGTTACTCAGTCAAATGTTAAATAGGGAAGAAATTCTTAAATATATTAGGTTAGTCAGATTTTTATATAAATCCTACACATCCTTGTAAAATTAATAGTGTTCGGCACTAGTTAACTAGAACTAGTTGCAACTAGTAGTTTAACTACTTTTGGTTTAAACTAGTTGAACTACTTTTTTTAATAACTACTAGTTGAAACTACTTTCAAATTTTCAACTACTTTAAAAAATTTTTTGTTTAATATTTCAAAAATATTTAAAATTTTTATCAAAATATACAAAAAATTACACTGCCATTTATAACTACAATGTCATGGTAGAGTACTCAAATACCATAACCGGAAATAAAGGCCCATTTTGAGCAAAGCATAAAGTTTTTTGTGATACAGATAAGAAAGAATATTAGAATTTGGGCAAAAAATAGGTTATGAAATTAAATAGACTAGTTAACTAGTAGTTAACTACTTTGGGAAACAGTTAACTACTAGTTGCAACTAGTCCCAGGAAAAAATAGTTAACTACTAGTTGAAACTAGATTTTCCCAGACTAGTTAGTAGTTGGTAGTTAACTACTTTTTGACCACTAGTTGCCGAACACTAAAAATTAACTGTAATAAAGTTATTAATATCTATGCAACCTTACTACCATATCCTATGTGAGACTGCCAAACACTTAAAACAACCCTAGAAATTGTAAAAGGAGTAGTTATTTTTTATAAATGTAACTTGAATGTGGTGGTTTTTCCCAATTTTGTGATCTTGCAATGTGTTGGAGCTTGAGTGTGAAAAGTTGTCTTTAGCTGATCACTGCCTTGTGATTTCATTGTAAATGTGGAAGTTCATGGCAAGTAAATGTACTTTTTTAAAGTTGCCACAATCTTTAGTTATGATTTGAAGTTAATTATGAATTTTTGCTATATTTCACAAAAAAAAAGACAAACAGTTTACATGCTAATAATTGTGCTGGCTTTAATCAAGGGAAAGCTTATATGTGTGTGTGCTATGCAAAATATTTAACTAGTAAATATGGTTATTTTTGTAAAAGGCCTTGCAGAATGTAGGATCAAGGCAGAGAAAAAATTGTGATGGTGTGACAAATTTTTATCAAAAAGGTTTCTAACTTGTTCATTCTGTGGTAGAACTGATGATCTCTACTTTTTTTCTAATGAAAACTTCAATTATGTTTTTTTTTTCTGTAAGAATGCTGAAATTATATAGGTATAATTATACAATTATCTGTGTCCATACCAGTTTCATCATACATTAGTTGATACTAATACTAATTTATCAAAAGCAAAAGAAAGGGAATTATTTTCAATTCTTATATGAACTGAATTGAATTCATGTAATCTTTTAAAGCAAAATATTATAAATTAATCAGCAATACCTACACTTTAAAATAACTTAGGTTCACATTAATTGGATGATTCATTTGCTGTTTTTTTTCTTCAGAAAATAAGTTACATTTATAATTATAAACAAAAAATCATCACTTTTAAACACTGTCCTAGGAAAATATAATTTTACACCAGCTTTGTCAATGATTTTTCTCCTAGAATGTTATATCATATCATCTCTAGTTCTTATTTCATCTAAAAAATATTAACATTAAATAATAGCATTGTTTGATTTTGCATGTTCTGAGGTATCATTCATTGCCAAATGCAGTGTCAGATCTGAACAGTGTGATCCATATTGGATCAAACAGTTTGTTTTTTGTGTTTACTATGTCAAAACTTTTCATTTCACATTAACCTCTCAAAAGTGCCTATTGTACTAGAAAGTATGCATGAGTTTCATGTTATAATCACCTTGTTCTAAAAATGAACAAATTTTGTGAATTTTAAAATGAAAATATTTAATAATTATGATTCTCATTTGTGAAAGAAGTGATTGCTCCCCCAGAAACTCATTGTGTCATGTATAGCTAACTTAGATACATAACAAATTTTTTACATGTAATAAATTATTAAAAATGTTCATAGAAAAGCTATCTTAGTGTTTATTCATCTTAATTAACTAATACAATTTTAACTCTTTTAAACTTACACTAACTTTAATCATTAAAATTTGTGTCAATAAAGACCAAAATGGCTCAAATACATCCAGTTAAGCACAGCTTTGTGAAATATTTTTACTTGTTCATTATGGAAACTAAAAAAAATAATTTATTGAAGGTTTATCTTTAAGGGCTTCCAAGAAATCTAGTTAAAAATCCTCATTAGTTATTAAATCTGTTGTAAACTATTCAACAATATTCTTGATTTTGTTGATGTTATACATTTTGCTTTTGCACTCATTCTATTTGACAATCAATTGGGTCATTGAGAACTTTTTGGCTTCTTTGTGTACTGATTTAGAAACTAATATCAAGACCAGTTTTTTATTTAGCATAAATCATAGCTAAACATTGTTATCTATTCTAAAAATAGATTGAACACATGTTTTAGGAGCATTTATGTTTACTTGGTTTTATAGTTTTTGTTTCTTTTTAAAACATGATATTTTGATAAGCAAAAGAAATCAAAAGCTGTGTCTATTCTGTAAATAAAGCTTGAATTTTTTTTAGAAATTTTTACTGTCATGATAAGGGTTTGTGGAATACATGATAATGCAAGTTTTCCTCATTGATTTAAAATATGACACAGACCTATTTTGAATTAACCCTCTATTAGTTGTGGTTAAAAATTTGAAAAGCATTACACTGACTGTATGACCCAGCTTTAAAATAGTTATGAAATTAACCTGGTAATAAGAGCATGCAGTACTAAAGTTACAAACTACTTAACATAAAAAAAGTAGAATTTTTGCATTATTTTCGAAAATTTTATACACTGACCGAGACTAAATTTAATACTAAGTATGTGTTAAGAAAAATTTTACTTTGATACAGTATTTTTAAATCTAAGACCACAAGGAGTAAAATAAGGTTAAAGATACTTGTGTAGAGCTGCAACCTATTACTAAATTACTACAAGTATTTGGTGCTTGAAAATTTTAAGCTCATTGACTAGGACTTAGTTAAAATTTAATAGTTTTATTCAGTACTTTTTAAAGCAAACACAAGGGAGGAAATATGGATATAGACACCTTTTAAACTACCATTGTCCATTGATGTCTATTATGGGTTTCCTTGTAGAGATAAGATTTATAAATAATGAAATTGACAACTATTGAATTACTTGATGACTAAAATAAAGATGTCTGTATTAATGTATTAAATTTGTTTTATCTGTTTTGTTAAACAGAAATTACTTGTTAGGTAATTTTTCAAAAATTTTAACTTAATTTTTTTCAAGAGAAATTACATTAAGATAAGAGAAGTAATTAGGTATAATTACTTCACCATTATTTCATAGATAGGTATTGATTATGTATGGGTATGTATTGTGAATTTTTTTTAATCAAAATCGTGGGTGTCGCCTAAAGGGGAGATTTAGGGATATATCAAAAACTCTGGAATTATTCTTTTTTGACTAGAAGAGAACTAAAAATATCTTATGGTGTAGCGAAAATATCAGTCTATGTAAAAATCGATCAATGAATTCTAAAGTAATTATAGCTTTACCCATAAATAATTAATTTTTTTTTATTGACCGGTATTTTCATATAACCATATCACATACCCTCTCGAAAAATTCCAATGTCTAATACCCTTCGAAGTTTTTCTCTGGCTGTGCCACTGATCAAAATGTTTTAATTGTAAGAGTAATTGAAAGCGGAGTTCCCTCCGTAATTTTAGTTCTTTATTTTAGTCAATAGGATTAAACAATTCAGGTGGTAGCACGAATTTCAGAAACATCAGTTGGCTTCTATACTTATTTCGAACGCGAAATCTGAACAGAATAAACAGGATGCGGGCCCTGACCGAACGATCGTTTGCATTTGGGTGTGTTGTCCGGACCACGTTTTCATATTTTTGCATTTTACTTATTCATTCAAGTTGGCGGGATGAAAGGCGGCTCGTGGAATAATCTGATCATATGTTAGCATGTGCTTTCAGCGATGACTGTTTAATGACAAATAAAAGGGCGGGGGGAAAACTTCGTTTCGCCTGATGGTTCTCATGGTTTTTCGACGTTCCCGCTTCTGTTTGTGAGCAATTAATGTGTTAGCCTTGTGGAAAACATCACGGGTAATGCCGGCGTGGGACGTGGAATTAACGAAAGACAAACATGTATAACGAGAATCGTAATTTTGCTTCGGCAGCTTATTTGTAATTACAATGCTTTGCTTCCCCCAGGAGATCAGTTCAGGAAACGTGTGGGTTATATAAAAGATTCTATTCTAACTAAGAGTGGAATTGATGAATAAATGATTGTTTTGCATTGTATGTTTAGTGCAATGCACGGAAAGGCGATGTGAGAGTAAGTTGAGAACGTAAGATTTTAGCTCTCTGGGGGAAAATTGTAGTTACAGTGAATGATAATTAAGCTTTGATTTCAAACTATGAAGTGCGAAAGAAATGAATAAAATCTGTTAGTGATGTTGGGTTTGGAATTTCAAAGAAATCTGAATGTTGGTACTAATGTAAATAGTACTCACATGGTTCACACTCTCCTTGAAAACAATTTTCATTTTCAAGTACTATGGAAACTCTTGAATTTGACCAATTCACAGGAGTGAATCACTCAGGTCTCAGAATGAATATAGAAAGTGAAACAGTGTAAACAAACCTTTTAGAAACAGGGATGGGTGAAGTATCTTAGGTTTCTTTCTTTACAAAACTAATTTTTTTTTTAGAAAAGTAGAAATGTTTTGTAAAAGAAATTTCAGACATAATAAGTCACACCACAGGTGAATGATAAGGTATCTAAATTTTAATTCAGGACAAGCATTTAAACGAATCCCTATGAGAGAATTTTTTAAATTTCTCTAAAAAACGTCATTGATTTTAAATTATTATAAACCATAATCTTTTTCAAAACCAAGAAAGGCCACGTTTTGAAATTCATTGGGTTTTTTTGTCAATATTTTTTTTCCTGAACTTATTAGCTTTTGAAATTTTTCCCACTATTGCCTGAGAAAGAAAATTTAGCACACATATCTGATGCTAATGTTTCACAAACTAGGTAGATGTAGAGCAGTGTTTTAAGCATAGTTTTTAAGTCTTTATTAATTACTTAAGTAGAAGATTTTCTGGATTTTTAACCAATGAAAACTTGTCACCAAACCATCCTTCTTCAGAAATATTTTAATGTCTGGAAGAAATTAATGATCACACACGATTAAGTTGAAACTTCAACTCCCCCCCCTTTAATTAAATGGCTTGTTTAGTCTTAATACTCATCTGAGGATCTCCCTTCCAATTCTGTGCCTACCTGTGTGTTAAAAAAAGTAAAAAAAAGTCAACCAGGTAACTCTGCTGAGCAAAGGGTTTCCCTTGTGGCCTTTGGCGTGGGACCAGAAATTGTTTAAAACAAAGAGTTTTTCTCTTATTGTGTGCTATTGCCCTACATTTCATCCGCTATTCTGACATACTTTTACCTGCCGATAATTTCAACCGATAGCGTAGTCATTTAAATAGATCCTAGGTTAAATTGCGTGTATTTTTTTTCGTCCATTCATTATATCATGTGTTCATTTCCGTATTTATTTCATGATATTGCGGATATGGTGACAGTTATATCCTAATTTTCGTACGTAAGACATCCTTACTAACTGAACAAACAAGTTTCCTGAATTTACCAAATACTATGAAACACGAACATAACCATAATTTATTGTTTGAGTTAGAATTATATAATTAGGTAGTTAAGAGGACATATTTACCTTTTGCCATTCTTGCGTCAACTAATTTTACAGTTTTGTACATTTTTTAAAACTATAGAAATACAATCAAACATTCCAAATGAAAACTTCAAATAGTATTTTCTTACCCAATAAACAGGTTTTCTATGTATGGAAAAGTGTTATAAATACCTGACTGAAAGCATGGAGTTAAATTTACTCGCAACAACGGGTAGAGTTTAACAAATTTAAAACCTTGCTTGAGATCCACACGTTTTATTGCATAGCTTTGAATACAACTTTTGTGTGAATGTCATTACAACTGAAATGTAGTATCTTTCTATCTTTATAGGTTTTTCCCTAGACTCAATTTAAGAATAATAGTAAAAAAATGTTACAAAGTTCTTAAAGTGCAGTATAATATTAATTATACAATTTTGCTAAATCACTGTATTGATATTATATTGTAACAATTAGTAGGTATATTTTACATCTCCTGATCATTTTTATGGTGAATTGTAAAATTAAAGATAAGGGGGTATAAATATAAAATCATGGAGAAGGCGAAATTTTCATTCAAAAATAATTAATTGAAAAAAAGAATGGAAAATAAAAAATTGTTCTCAGAGTACAGCGATATATTGATCGACAGAATTCTGCTTAAATCACTGCATGATATTGTAACAATTAGTAGGTATATTTTACATCCCTTCATCATTTTTATGAAGATTTGTAAAATTAAAGATAAGGGGGTATAAATATAAAATCATGGAGAAGGCGAAATTTTCATTCAAAAATAATTAATTGAAAAAAAGAATGGAAAATAAAAAATTGTTCTCAGAGTACAGCGATATATTGATCGACAGAATTCTGCTTAAATCACTGCATGATATTGTAACAATTAGTAGGTATATTTTACATCCCTTCATCATTTTTATGAAGATTTGTAAAATTAAAGATAAGGGGGTATAAATATAAAATCATGGAGAAGGCGAAATTTTCATTCAAAAATAATTAATTGAAAAAAAGAATGGAAAATAAAAAATTGTTCTCAGAGTACAGCGATATATTGATCGACAGAATTCTGCTTAAATCACTGCATGATATTGTAACAATTAGTAGGTATATTTTACATCCCTTCATCATTTTTATGAAGATTTGTAAAATTAAAGATAAGGGGGTATAAATATAAAATCATGGAGAAGGCGAAATTTTCATTCAAAAATAATTAATTGAAAAAAAGAATGGAAAATAAAAAATTGTTCTCAGAGTACAGCGATATATTGATCGACAGAATTCTGCTTAAATCACTGCATGATATTGTAACAATTAGTAGGTATATTTTACATCCCTTCATCATTTTTATGAAGATTTGTAAAATTAAAGATAAGGGGGTATAAATATAAAATCATGGAGAAGGCGAAATTTTCATTCAAAAATAATTAATTGAAAAAAAGAATGGAAAATAAAAAATTGTTCTCAGAGTACAGCGATATATTGATCGACAGAATTCTGCTTAAATCACTGCATGATATTGTAACAATTAGTAGGTATATTTTACATCCCTTCCTCATTTTTTTGAAGATTTGAAAAATTTAAGATAAGGGGGAAATAAATATTAAATCATGGATAAGGCGAATTTTTAATTTCAAAATAATTAATTGTAAAATAAATAGGATAACGAAAATGTTCTCAGATTACAGCGAAATACTAATCGAATAGAATTTTGCTTAAATCTCTGCATTGATATTGTAACAGTTGGGTACTTTACTGTTTTAAACTAGATAGGAATCAGGTCGATTCAAAATGAAGACGAGTTTTCACAAGATTAATTAACTACCCTAGAAGAGGAGAGTGTTCTTCTAATGGATTTTTGCAGGCTTCAGATCAGTGAACGTTTCCAACCGTTGAAATTTCGTTCCCGTGCTATTTATGACTGAACGGCTAAATTTAATCATGTCAGCAGGTGAGAGAAACCCACGGTGATTTCACTTTCATTAAGCTTTGCGTGGAACTGATATTTTTTGGCTGATGAAACGAAAGTTTCATCTCAGCGTGGATGAGTAATTATTACGCAACGCATATGGTTCTGACTGAGGCATGTAACCGCATAATTTTCTTCGTTAAAATGCAAACTTCTTGATGTTAATAATAATTTCTTGATAGAAAGGCATTTGAAATTATAAAATCAATCAAAATATTTTCTTGCTTATGTTGTCTTTGTTGAATTAAATTTTTATCTGAGTACTTATCAGTTTTTAGGATGTTTGTTGCTAGAATGAAGGGGATTAAAGTAGTTTAAAGTACTATGTTCCAAAAACGCAAACGTATTTGCAAACTTTCAGAAATAAAATAGTATATCTCATCTTAAAATAATTCTTTTAAATAATTTCAAGATTACCTGAGGATTTTTCATTTAGAGTAGGTTTGAGAAAAGAAATTTAAGGGGAAGGAAATCACAATGTTGTCTTAGATACATAAAATTAAACTAAAACTGTATTTCAACTAATTATAATAATGACCAATAATTTCAAAATGAAAAAAGCAAACTATTAAACGAAATTCTCACTTCTCGTTGACACTTATAAAAAATTACCTCTAAAAAAACTCCAACAAAAAACTAAAACCTGCGGAGTTAATGAAAACTCAGTTTTATTCATGTTAATTTCGATCTAAAAATATGGCTCAAATCTACCATCCTCTCAAAAAACATTTTTTTGTAAATAAAAAAATCATGTTTACAATTTAAACTCCAAATTTAACGTCAAAATGAGTAGTTTTATATTTTTGAATATATCACCATTCGAACAACCTGTTTATTAGCACCGGAAACTCCGGAAACAGTTTTGTGGTTTCGGTTTTCCGACTGGTTTCAGTTTCAGAAGCCGCAAAAAACGATTGGGTTTTTTTCCCTTCTTTCTCATAGCTTGCGTATTTGTGATTCCTATCGAGTGAGTAAGAGTGCTAGAAAATTATAAATCTGAAGTTTATTACAAGTGATATCAGAAACTTTGTGTGGTGGATTAAAACAAAATAAAAAAAGACTAATGAATGAATGGAGTAGTCTTGAAAAATGGATTCCCCCTTGGTATTTTCTACGAGTTGGTTCATCAGATTTACTTCCACATGATACTTTTTTTTCTCAAATTTATCAAACACAATATTAAAAGTAAAATGTAGTGGGACTTAGGTATATTTTCAAAACCATCATGAGAATAATATGTGCAGTAAGTTTATACTCAGTAAACTTTTATAACTACAGCTAAAAAAGGTGAATAAATATCCCAAACTTAAGAAAAGACAAGGATATTTGAGAAGATAAGTCATGAATTTTTTTTTTTCAGAAAAAATGAAGAAAAGAAGGAAACTATCGTGGCCAAAGCAAAGGATGTTTTCTTTAAATTGCCAATCAGTGAGAAAAATTTTCAGTTCTCGCGGCTTTTGTTAAGATTGAAAAAAGAGTGCTTTAATATCTGGGTTTGTCTAAAAATATTTAAAAATAAAGCTACATCCATCCTTTTATAAATCCAACCGATCATTTAAAATTTAAAAGAACACACACCGTAATGCAAGAATGATATAGCTAGCTACCGGCTCTGTTACATGAATGAACGATTCCCTTCCACAGCGTGTGGCGCCATGGCTTAGTTGGTTAAAGCGCCTGTCTAGTAAACAGGAGATCCCGAGTTCGAATCTCGGTGGTGCCTTGTCGGTAATCTTTTTGTTTGAACTGCGTTTGTGACGGAATTTTTTTTAATTTCCTAAATTTCTGATTTATTATATTTTAATAAAAACATTTTTTATATAATAATACAAACAAGAGAGTACAATGATTAATGAAAATATTGAAAAGTAATTTTGGTTAAATGAAGTAAGGCATATTTTTTGGTTTTTCTCCCTTTAGAACTTAATTAATTTGTAAAACATTTTTGCAGAATTTATGGTTGCGCATTTTCTTTAAATATAAACTTCCATTGCATCGCAGAGATAAATAAAAAGTGTAGAGTTGATGTAGGAAGTTATAAATATTTATATTTGTAAATTTTAGGTACTTTCAGGATGATTAATTTTAGTAATGGGTAATTAGGTAAATTTAGGATGTAATAATTAAGATCACACTGGTTTTACTATTTTTATAGTAAGTACATTTTATATACATGACTTGTGCTTATGATTTAAATTATCTTGGGTGTAATGGTACAATATCTGAATAAAGAACTGTTTAGTTTAAAACAAACATCAAACAATCGAATGTGTATTTTTTTTTCATTGTGATCTTTAAAGGTTTACGACACTGGTTTGGTGAAGACTGACCTGACAAATCTTAAAATTATTCAATTTACCTAGCTGTGCCATTTTTTCCTAAATTTAATTCGTATTATATTTACTGTATTATTTTTTATATTTTGTTTTATTTTCAGGTGTTATGTGCCTTCATGTCACTTAAAAAATATTTTCTGTAACATTTTTTCAATGATTTAATAATTATTCATAATTTGATTGTAATTTTAATTTGGCCTGAACGGGTCTTCCCCCCCCTTGGCGGAAAATAATTTCTTTTTTCCATTTTCTCATTTCATTCATTTATTTAAATCGTCGTTTAATTTTCATTCATTTCATTTAAAGTCATTTTATTTAAAAATAGAACATTTTGTTATTTCGAAAAATTATTTTCGTTATTTTTGTATTATTTCTTTATGTATAAAAATGTTAAAAAATAGTCTTATAACAATAATTCATATCAATATTTACCTATATTATCATTTATGAATTCTCTGAGGTTATATATGGCATTAGATTCAGTACCATTTTTTACCCCTTAATCCCAATGATGCCATTTGGACTCATTCAAAATTTCAAATAAAAAATTAAGATTAATTTTTCTTTCTTTTTACCCTCTTATTAGGAAAGCAAAATGAGTATATTTTACGGAATTCAGAATTTTTTCGGATGAAGAATAAAAATTTTGGAATGAAAGGGTTAAAAGGGTTTAATTTTCAAATTTTAAAAGATTTCTCTTACCGTACAATCTTAAATTCTCCATTACTACTTGCTTGTATGAGAAAAATGAAAAAAAAAACTAAATCATTAAAGGAATTCGTACTTAAATTGGAGAAATTTTTTAATTGTGAGGGGGCTACAGCCCCATAGCCCCTCCCCTGGATTCGCCCTTGCTGTCCCTCCAAAACCGGGACGTCTGGTCACCCTGCCACCAATTTACAAAAAAATACAAAACAACTCTATGCAACAAAACAAGCTCCTTCCCCGCTGCGGTTAGTTGGTCTCCCCGTTTTCCCTCTCTCCTCCAAAGCAGCAGCAGCAGCCAGCCAGCTCTTCTTTGTACTACCCAGCATAAAGGAGAAGACAAAAGCCTTCGCTGGGTAATTGAATCAGCAAATAGAAGTGGCCAAGGTCGGAGCAGAGGAGCAGGTGTTCCCCCGTTTTCTTTAGGAGGTATGCGCCCTCTCGAGAGCAGCTTCTTTAGCTACTGTTGTTATCACGGCTCGGACTCCAAGGAGCCTCTTTTGCGAGAGGATAGAAAAAAAAAAGACAGGCTGCAGATGGAATGCGCCATGGCAGTGTTAAATTGTTTCTGTCACGTGTCACTTATATATATGTCCTCGGAAGAGATTCTTTCTTACTGTAGTTTTCATCTTTTAAAAATTAGGGATGTAAGTAAATTTAAGTAACGAAGTTATTGTGATGCGTACTCCTTAACTTCCCCCAATCCTTACCACCCCTTTTCCAGATAATATTATGGTACTAGGGAAGAGATAAATATCAGTGTTGTAACCAGGAGGTGGAAAGGGACTTCCAAATGTTTTCTCCAAATTGCAATATTTCAAAATATTCCTTTTATTTAGATACTATTAATACTTATTTAGATACTATGTTCTAAAATTCAAAAAAAAAAAAAAAAAAAAGGTAAGAAGACCCTTGTCCTGCTCTCGCACGTCCAACCAAACCACAGCATCCTCCTTCCAAAAAAACCCTCTTTTCCTCTTTTAACCATAGAAAAGAACGATAAGTAATATAGTTCTCGGTATCCCACATAAATTCAAATATTCCACTCAAATATTTTCTGATCATACATCAATGATACTTGACAATTCGATACCTAAAATATTCCCATACCATAGTTAGTTAAGACACCTTACGTAGAGTACGCTCTGCTCCATCCCCATAAGTTCTTATAATCTTATAAAATACGCAGTTGAAATAAAATAGAACATCAGCTATAATTAGACTGAGTTCCGCAACACAAATAATCTCATTCAAATTTGCCGAACTGTTATCTAGCCGGTTGAGTTGTTTCAAAGAAATATCGTTTGCAAGATTATTTTTTTCAATCGACGAAGGCGTAATGGAATCATTTTTGAGAAGCCCCGAGGGTATCTTAACAGCCCTTCATTGTTCCTCTCTCCAGGAATTTCTTGACCGTTTCTAAAGGGCGTGTGACCTCGCCCTAAAACTCATCAGCTCGGCCTAATAGGATAAATCCTTCAATACTTGAGGAAAGAAAAAGTACTGGTATTAAAAGAAATAATTGGGTGAGGTTGAACTGAAATTATACATTTTAACTAGAAGTAGTAGCGGTTGTGATTTTTTTTTTTCATTTTTATGATGCGTATTTACATTGTTAAAGTAATTTAGACACTTTTTAAATCAAACTGGTTCGAGTAGACGCGTTATTTTACATTTAAAATGAACCGAAGACGATTGTTACCATCTGTTTATCAGTTTTTAATATTTTTATTCCAAGATCTGTTTGCAATATTTTAGAAAAATTAAGTTTTCAAGTTTAACGTTATAACCTTCTTTTAAAACTACAAATGGGACTGCTGGACCTGGAAAGAAGTTAAAAGAGAAAATAACAGGATGTGTTATGTTCCTTAGGATGCAGAAAAAAATATTTTTTTGGGATTCTACCTAATGAAATGTTAAATATAAGAGTAAACATAAAATAAATTAATTATAAATTCCTTGTAAATGCATGTTGTTAAAACATGAACAGAATTACTGGAGGTTAAGACATAATTAAACAGAAATGTTATCTAAATTAATACAAGATGTCTGTATAAGGATTTGTTATGTTAAAATGTTTAGAAATGAAATTTATAAATTTATTGCATAAATATACAAGATCTGATTACAAACAAACACCGATAGCAAGTGATAACCTCCTGACAGAAATCAACATAGAATGAAAATTCCACCATAATGAGCTAAATAAATTTTGATAAAACATGTTCTGTGTATCCTTACAGAGGCCTCTTTCAGGAAGTTCAACCATTATCACCAGTGAAAGCTTGTTCTGTTCGATAACAAAAAAAAAAAAAAAAAAACACTGCTCAAATGACCGACTGCGGATACCGCATGAAAAGAGCCCTTCAAGAATACTATCGCTTCATCGAAATAAATGGCTGATAAAAACACTATCGAACCAACTTTTCATAAAGAGCACCATTACGAAACAAAAGAAGAAAAGTGCGGTAAGGCAACCGAACGATAAAGCCCCATAACGCCCTTTCTTTTGAGCTGTAGCATTTTTTTCTGTCGAAGATTTTGGCAGCATTCTGCCGAGGGAATTAAAGAAGTTTCAAAATGAAGGTTCGTTCACCTTGTCGCTTTATGCCACCTCATGGCATTCCCAGTTGATTTCTCTTCCCGACGCTAAATTTCGTTTCCAAAGAGGTGAACGAATCTTTTAACTTAACCGCCACATCCATTTGCAGATGTATCGTGTCGCATTTCCTCGCATGCGAAGTCGTCGTGATGCCGAAATGGTGACAGAAATCCTTTTCCCATGTGCGTTGTTAAAATCAATAGCGTTGTCGGTCGTGAACTCTCATCAGAAATAAAGGCATAGTGGTGGGAGTGACATGTGTAAGTAAGTGGTGTGTGTGTGGGATTAGAAAGAAGTTCGGGGACTTGCACAGACACGCAAGATTGTCTTCTTATAGCAGGTGATATTGGCACGTCATCTCATTTGGTGTCATTTGAGCTTTGTGGGATAGAGTCCACACGGAAGCACTTAAACCCCACCTGTCACCGGTTATCAAAGGACAGAATAGGGATGATAGTCTTATGATTTAATGATTCGTAGCATCGATATTAACATGGATATTAACTTATGATAAAATATGTGTTTCTTTTATCTAAAAATATGCATATTATTGTCATCTGCTTATGAAGAGAGTGAATGTAGGAGAAAATGAAACTGAAAGAAAATAATAGCAGAAGATAGAATGAGAGAGAGAGAGAGAGAGAGAGAGAGAGAGTCAGTCATTCAAAAAGAGAGAAGGTGAGGATGAGAAAAAGAATAATGAAAAAAAAAAAAAGAAACAGGAGATTATGTAAGACAGTGAATAGGGAGAGAAAATGTAAAGAAAAAAAAGAAGAGAAAATAAGAAGACTATGATACACAGAGTGCAAGGCAGAACATGAGGAGGGAGGAAATAAATAAAAGAGAAGGATAATGGAGAGATAAAATAGAGAAAATATTATTAAAAGAAAAGAAAAAGAGGATGAATCAGAGAAAATAAGAAAAAAGGATGAGGTAGAAAAGCAGAAGAAGAGAAGACAAAAAGGAGAAGAGTAAAAAGAAAGAGAGTGAGAAATAAATAACTAAAAAGGTGTGAAATTTCCTTCAGAATCGTTCTTTTGCAACTTCAGTAGACCCAAAAACTTCCTCCCAACTCAAACCACGTTCAAAAAAAAAAATAATTCCAATTACAAAAGAAAGTTGTCGCCGAGTCAAGCTTCGATCTCTCCCAACAACCTTTCACTTTCTCCTAAACCACCTTTCCGATGCGATGATCTCTTATCTCCCCGGATTAAGGTAGTATCCGCCGAACAATGTATGTAGGCCAATTAATGGTTCGAAGGAGGCAGAATGTGGGGCGGCATTGTTCTCCTCTGCGAAGGTTTTTTCCGGGGTGCAGAATTCGGGACGCCTTTTGTTTGGCGCTTATTTCGAGGCGACATTGTCTCTACTCTTTGGGCGAAAGGATTGCTGCACTTTCGCTTTCTCTGCGCCGATTAGCGCCCAGACACGAGAGACAAACGAGATGGGAGGGGGGGGGGCGGTTAAAAATTGCAACAGGTGTGTTTGTATTGGGGATTTAAAATTAGGGATGCAAAGAATCCATTGTAGTATCGCGAAGATAAATTTGGAGAATGCAGCAATAGCTAACAATAGTGGAAACTTATTATTTGTGAAAGCGAAAAAAGTCTATTCTTCAAGACAGTGGCAATGAATGTGAGTTAGATAATTCTTTAAACCTTTATTTTTCTTCTATACAAGCCAATGCAAAAGATATAAACAACAGTTATCAAAAATATGGAAATATATGTAGTTCGGTTTGTTCATTCCAAAGGTATTCTATGGGTGTATTTATATTATTTTATGAACTGTTTTATTTCATAACATTTTTTTCTGTTTATCAGTAGTTTTATAGTATCTGGTAAAATTTTAGTAATGTTTATTTCGAAGTTAATGTTTTAAAAAAGGTGTTTAATTAATTTTAATTAATAACAATGCTTTAAATTTAAAGTATTGCGTTAGTTCTTTTGTGTTCTATTTACGAATTCTCCAATTTATACGGCCATCAAATGGACCGCGAGATTTCTGATGGTTTTAGTCAAATTCTTTGTTCTGTTTTTTGTATTGAATAATTGTGATTTATATTGAACAACGAAATATAACATTAGAAAATAAAGATGACATGTAGAAAATAAAGATGACATGTAAGTATTTAAACCTGAACCTATTTGTCCTTATCTCACAAATTTTGGTGAGAAAGAAGAAAATGGAGTAAAAATGTTTAAAACTTCTGTGAAATACTACAACTGGATAAACTCCTGATGGAGTAAAATGCCTTATATTAACATTATTATTAACATCAAAACGTATTTAGCGAACGTGCGTTCGAAACACCTCTAGAATAGTAATAAAGATTCTTTGTTACTACTCTAAAATGAATATGGTCTTATGATGTGATATAGATGACTGTCGAACAGTTTCATCGCTGTTCAAATTGAAAGGCAAGCTTTCACTTTCAAAAAATATCTTCTACAGAAGACAAAAGTCAGTCTCAATAGATAAAGAAAAAACAATAGAACCCTTAATAAACTTAGAAATAATCTTTCTTAGACCGCCATCTGCCTAGTCCGAACGTAATTATGAACAGAAAAGGACCTCAAAGGATCCCATAAATGTACAACAGCACAAAAAAAAAGAACGTCGTGCTAGATTTTCTTTCTAATTGGTCCGGTCTCTTTTCCTTGGGTACCTACTCCCATTCCGTTAATATACGAAACAAGAAACTGATGGCTTAATGAAACCGAGAACCTCTTATCCCCTTTTTTATTATGTATTCTTTCCTTCTTCTTTTGGTATCTGGTGTGCTGCAGCAGAATTCGAGTCTTTAAAAGGGTTAATGTGGGTCCTCTGGGGCTCATGGTTTCGGTCACGAGACCACAGAATTCGTGTTTTGACGCGCCGTAACCTTGGTGCGGTGGGTTTCGCGTGCAGATTTTCGGGGAACAGTTACCTTAACGACCTGGTTCCGAGATTTACGGGTACTTGATTAGTTATGGAACTTTGGTATTTCCCCAGGAAGGATAAAAAAATTTATTGGTTGGAGCTTGAGTGGTTTAAGTCACACTTGGGAAAAAATACTAGTGAAGACAACATAAACAACACTGCTTTTCTTTAGTGTCTATGGGGGTGGTTCACTTTTTTGTTTATAACTTAAGTATGAAGTTTATCAAGAAAAACTACTATCAAGTAGACTGTAACTACTATAGTATAAAATATACTACCAAGTTTATCAAGAAAAACTATTATAGTATCTACTTTGCGCTCTGATTGACTTCATGCTTGATGTTCCGGATATTTTTGCCCAATTTTTTTTCCCTAAGACTTAATAGATAATAAGACAGTGTAGCTTTATATTTCCCAACAGTTAATAGATTCTTGCGAAGTATAATAAAAGTCCTGTCTCTTTTAGACGTATAAGCTGGAAAGCTTAATGCGTGATACTACCGTCAGAGTGAATAAGTTATAATTGGAGCGAAAGAATACCATTCTGTGGTGATGCAGCAATGGGACTGCAACTCCAAAGTCCATATAGGAGGGTTAAACAAATTTATTGATTAATAAAAATCAACAATTTTAATCTTGATTCCTTTTTTTTTAGAATAAAGTGCTATGATAGTTAGATTTTCAATAATTATTTTTCATTTTGAAAATGCGTTCCCATTCATCTTTAAGTAAGCCCTTTAAAAAAGTTTTAGGATTTTGTTTTGGCATAGAGTGCTCTCTCTCATTTATAATACAATTTGTTTTGTGTTTAAGAGAAGAAGAAGACCACTTCCATATTTTTTGTAAACTGTCGTACACAGTGCGGAAGTCTTTGTGTTGTTGTTTGTAAATATAATGTTTGTAATAATGTTTGTAATAAGCCAGTGTTATGTGTTGTAGATGTTATGAATGTGTAAATTTGGCATGGCATTCTTTCTGTGTTGAATGAAGTTCCCTCGACAACTCACGAACAGATTGGTTGTAAGATTTTTCATTGTTTTATAAGAGAGAGAGAGAGAGAGAGAGGGTAACACTAAAAGTATCCATCACTAGAAAAATGAAAACATTAGTTTTCAACATTATCATGGTGACAAAAGAACAGGACATCTTTATAGATACGAGTTAATAAACAAAACATCTTATTTCACAAACGAAATTCCCCATTTTCAAAGTCAAAAGTTCAAAAACCTTAATATTACACGTTTTACAGAAAACAATGGAGAAAAAAAGCTGAAAATTCCTGGAGAATTGCAAGTAAATATGATAATTTAGCTTCACAAACGGATCTTGAAAACAAAGATGCCTCAATTGCAATCCTGTTCCTGAAGATTCCTATTTAATGATCTCTTTCTTGATGGTGACTCAGAAAGGCACAAGACCGTAAACAATCAACTTTTTCAAAAGGGTTTGGCCTTTCCACCTCCACTAGAATCCCACCTCTTTAAGAATAAAAAAACTGTAGCAAGCAGAACAGGAAGTCTTGTCTTCACGGGTGCTTAAAACTCGGAAGCAGAATCTTCGGTTGCACGTGCTCTTGTCCTTGGGCAGGCGACATGGGAAGTTTTAGCACCTATACTTCTGGTTTGGCATCATATCTGCCATGTCTTCCCTTTCCCAAGAGACTTTTTTGGAGGCTATTTAAAACCCACTGAGAATAAAAACGGCGACTTTAAAAAGGAGCCTCGAGAAAAGTCCTTTCCCCTCTTTTTTTGTTCTTCTTGGCTTCTTTAAGCCAGTTCTTTTTCAAGCCTGATGTTCGCTCATTACCGGAAATAAACCGTGTTGGTATTGTCAGACGTGCTGACTTTTCTTCCTCGTTCCCATGGACACTTTTTAGGCGTGTTTATTTACACCATGTGGATCGAGTTAAAGCGGGCTTATTGATGACTCAAAGCAAGGGTCAATCTCTCGTTCCCAAAGGGTGTGCCAAGTTTTTTTTTTATTTGGAATGCAGGGACTTGCTCGATTCTTTTCCAAGGTGGACCCTGGCTCAAAATTAACTTCTCGTTCGACGTTTGACCCTTCTCGTCTCGTTCAGGGACGAGTTGAAACGCGCAGTTTTCAAGGTAGACGGAGATGATGCTATATTAGCCTCTACTGACCCAAACGTGTTCTGGCAAAGGTCAAGATCATATTTTGTATCTTTGTTCGCTGTGCTTTTGTGTTGCATTCATCGCTAATGTTTTCTTTGGATGTATAAAATACGTTTAGAAAATGTAATAGCATCTGCTTTGCATTTGAATTATATTACGCATGGACTTTTCTTTGGATTTAGTACAATCCCTTTTTCTATATGAAATGAATTGAGTTCAAGAACGTAAGATGTTATTAGTCTTTGAGATGTAATGACTTCATCTCTAAATATCTTAATCGCTTTTTCATTCTTTAAAAGAAAATAGTATAAAACTTCATATAAAAGCTCATTTAATTTTGTAAATATCTGAGTGAAATAACTTGACATTAAATATTGCAACCTGTTATTACAGTCTTTAGAATTACATAATTCTTCTCCCAAAGTCCAAGTAATTTCGCTGTAATTTCTAAAGATGGAGTCGGTAAAACCTCATATTTTTATTAAACGGAGCTTTTTATAAAAATGGTTAAAAATACGAATGTCCTCAATATTTCTTCTTTGTGTAAATAAGAAGTTCTGCGTTTAAATAAAACTTCCATGGATGAATGTAAGCAAATCTACCGAGGAACCTAAATTCTTCATTCACCCTTTGCACTTTTTCTTTCAAAAAATTTTGAATTAATGTATGCAACCACGTTTTTGAGCGCTTTGAAACCCAAGGATTTTCAATTCAAAGATTTTAAGTTTTTTCATAGAATGAGTGGGAAAAGCGTGTCTACCTTCTGATGGGACAAGAATTGCACGCGAAATAAGTAAATAATTACATTAAAGAAACCTTGCCCATTTTGAACGCAACTGACCCCAATACCTTTGAAAATTATAAAGCGGTTATAGAATTATGTGGCATAATGGAATATTTTGAATGAAACTTTTGATGCATTGATGGGAATTAATTTAACCGCTCTCACGTAAACCTTTTGAGGTTTTCACTCCGTGTGATATGCGTCACAAAATATTTCAATTGACTTTATAACCGCATAGGTAAAACCGTGTTCAAAAGTTAAAAGTAATGGGAACTTTCTTTGTGTTCTTTAAATGGTATCCACATGCCAATTTAAAAGCTTTAATAACTCATCATACTAATAAAAGAGTTGTATAAAAATATTTCAACTACACACACAATTTTGTCCATTAATTACACGATTCTAAAACAATCATTATTATACTCTGAAATGTTGGTTACAGCCTAAAAAGGCTTTAAAGTTTGATTCTCACAATTGATTATAAACAACTTCTACCATTGTAAAAATAACATAATTTTTTTAACCATAAATAGCTAATGCTAATCTAACAGCTCTTTCCTTTAACCAATAGCGATTTTCTCATGTTCCGTTCTGCCGAGCAATGTAAAGAGAAACTTAAGTAAACTAGTGGATGTCCAACAAGAACTATGGTTCAAAAACACAGAGATTATCCCATTTCAAACAGCAAAATATTTGTGTAATAAAATTTCTAAGAATCCAAGAAATCGTTCAGCGCTGTAGGGAGGTCAGTCGATACAACTTTTCCAGACATTCTCAAACAATAGGCGATTCGTTCAAAAAAGATCCATTTAGCAAATAAGGAAACAAGGAGTGATCCACTATCATTACAGATCATTATATTTCCATTAAGTAGGGCCGAACGAAAAAGTGTAAATCCCATACGGAGATGCATATGCAGACCGAAGAACCGTTAACTCCAGTAACTGCGACCATAAAACGGAGGATCTCCCCAGGATTAGAAGACATTACAACCTAAAATGGCCGTCAAATATTTTTTTTTACTTGAAAAGAACTTTGAGAAGCTCAAAATGTTATTTGCATTTTTTTATTGCCAGTAATAACAACTTTTTGATGCCACGAACGGAGGTTACAGGGGATTTTTTTTTCAATCCTTTTGATTTTAAATGTTTTATTATGGGGAAAGAGTCTGTATGA
Organism: Tetragnatha montana; assembly: GCA_963680715.1. Lineage (NCBI taxonomy): Eukaryota > Metazoa > Arthropoda > Arachnida > Araneae > Tetragnathidae > Tetragnatha > Tetragnatha montana. The sequence continues at coordinate 20,165,625 of OY796686.1, forward strand.
GATAGTACTGTGATTTTTAAATGTTTGTATAGGGTAAGAACTTCTTTTTATATAGTTAATAATTAGCAAACTTAAAAGTGTCTCTATGGTAAAGCGGAGCAAAACAAAAAACACCTGTAACAAAAAATATTTTCTTTTAGATTTTACACATATTGCACAATAATATTTTCAACCAGAAATCGCTTTTCAAGGTCAAAACATTTTTGTTAATGACTCCTAAAATGTCACTCAATTGTGTTATTTACAATCTGTAAGTGGGCTTCCTTGCAATAAGAAAAACCCCTAGGATAAAACTGATTTACAGAAGTAGAAAGGAGAAAAAAACATTGCAAATGTAAAATGAGATTTCATGGAAAACATTACAATTCCATCAATTGTTAGTATTACCTACGTTACGTAGGTCCTCCTAGTCTATAGTCAGTTTTTTTTTATAAAAAATTCCTTCATTTACGATTTCTTAAGAAAATATGTTGAATATTTTAATGACGATTTCAGGATCCAAAATCTAATTGATCAAATACTGAATCGATAAAATTGTAAGTTTGAATGGGTTGCAAATTTTCAAATTTCCTATAGATGTCGAGATAACTGCCCCTAGAATTTAATACTTGGCAGTAGTATAATAAAATTCTAGTAATGCACTAAATGCCACTCGAGTAAAGATTGGATATTCAATATTTACATGTTTTACTGTAAAGTTAAATATATTATCATAAATGTTATTACACCTCAATAAAGCCCATATTTCTGAGCCTACTTACATATAAACTCTTTATTTCCCCTCGCTAGGTGTAATGTAAACACACTTGATCTTTCAAATAGTAATGCCAAGTTTCCCTTTGGGAAGCTTTGATTAGTGAACGTTTTTTGAAACTCAATGCCAAGTCTTTGAAAGACGTTTTTCAGCAACTGCATTGTTCACTGCCGAGTTTTGTCGCCTGACTCGTGTTTAATTTCACTGTCACTTTCTTTGGATGAATGGAGCCATTGTTTTAGAAAGGGTAGTAAAAAACTATGAATCTCTTCAAATCAATGAAAAGAATTAGGATAAAGAACATTCCTTGTGCTTTTGTGTGGTAGAATAAAAAGTAAGTTTAAAGGTAAAAAGAATTGATACTTTAAGCCTATTGTTTATGCCTTGATGTTACGAAACTGAACGTTTATTAATGGTATTTTAATGTATTTCGTGTACCTTAATCAGAAAGTTTCAGTTCTTTTGGCTCATTTTTGCAAGGAAATGAATTTCAAAGTTAATTTAGGTTAAATAATTCACCGCTTAAGAAGCAACAGGTGCTAAACTACTTGTTAAACTGAGAATTCCTATAAAACAATGAGAGTCGCCGAGATCAACGAAAAACGGCCAACGGCATAAAGCTGTTTAGGAAACATCATAATATCACGGCCTAACGCTATAGCTAATTTGAGATTTGATTGATCCAAATATTTTTATTATTATTAATTTTTTTACTAACTTTTAATCAAGAAGTAATATGATTTGTTTAAAACGTTTTTAAAAATAATATTATGGATTCAATTAACTTTAAATGGCCTTTTTAGTTATTTTTTTTATCAGAAAACTTTAATATTTCATAATTAATTTTTTAAAAAATACTTAAAGGTGAAGTTTTCTTAACTTTTCCACTTACATATGAGCATAAACAGACTAATTTTATAATATTTTTTGAATGAATATGAATATGATATCCCAAGTATCTTGAGAGAGGTAAACGAGACACGAGGGTGTACAGCAATACAAACGACTATTCCCATCTCGCGAAATAAATTTAAATCCATCCAAAGAAAAACAAACACCAGCTGACGTAAATTCTATTTATATCATCATCATCTACAAAAACCTTGAATCCACCCATGAAACTCAAGAGCCGTACGAGACAGAAATTCATCTTTCCCATCATCATTTCACAGCGAAACATACAAAAGAAATAAGAGTCAGAAAGCGGTACGAGATGAGACCCTCAAGTGGGCTATCAACGCGACCGTAAGCACTTGGATGAAGGGTTGACAGGTCTTGTCAAGAATTCCGCTGTCCTGGACGCGGGCGGGAGGGTTCTAATTGAGATCGAAATGGACGAATCTGGGAGCGATTAAAGTTGTTTACCGCCGTTGGGTATCTCTGGTTGGTTGGGTTGGAAATTTTAGTTTGATGAATTTCAGTTCAGTTGAAATTAATGCAAATAATGAAAAGTTTACGGTAAATTTCCTAAGAATAGATAACTTGAGTTATGAGGAAAAGGGATGAGATAGAGAGAGAGGAGAGAAGAAATAGAGAAGAGAGAAATAAACAGGAAAAATATAATAGGGAATAGGTAGAGTGAAGAAGAGATAAATAGGTGAGATGGAAAAGAAGATAAATGGGATTCATAGGAATTGCTTAGAAAGAAGTACGTGGTAAATAGAAAATCTATCCTCAGAAGTACGCATACTTTGGAGTAGTACTACACTGGAAAAAAAACTGTTGGTATGTATGCTTGGAGAATGGAGAGCTATGAAGATTATTTTTTTTTGTTCCCAGTAAGCTCAGCAAAGTATTAATACTACTTAATTACAATAACTTTGGATAAAAAGGTGAATTTAACCGGATTACATTGACTTATAATGTCATCAATAGGTTACTGAGGAATGGTCAATGAGGAATCTCAAAGTGGTTTTATAATTTTTTGAGACAGAACTTCTTTATTAATAGTATCTGAAAGATTGTGTTGTATAAAGATGTGTTTGTGTTAAGTTTTGATTGAGTAAAATGCGTGGAAGAGTAAACATTTCTTGCATTAATTTTATGAAGAATTATATAATTTTTAAAGTAGAAATAATTATTATCTAGAGCTAGACAATTAAAAAAGCATCTTACTCCTCCTTCAACTTACTTAATTCCATCCTCTACTAATTCAACTACAATAAAAATAAAACGCGTCATATAAATAAGAGCTATATTTATCCAAAATAATCATCCAACTCGCTTCCGACTGCAATAAGATACTACACTCATCAAACCATCAACAAAAACCTCAAAGAAAACAACAAGTGGATGAAATTACCAGGCTTTTCCTCATGAACTTAGTTACCCCGTCACTGCCCATCGCGACTTGCTAATTCGGAGAAAACCATTTCCGTAAATAATTTGTTTTCCGGCAGCAGTCCGCGAAAGTCATTAAAGAAAGAGGCAGTCGCTAATTTCGCGAATCGTTCTCACATCCTCGCACGACAAATAATAAAACGGAGCGTTCACCCGGCAAGCCCACTGCGTGGAAAAACGTCTTGCCAGCAAAAATTAAACAACAGTTTAATACTAGTAGTAGCGATGTTATGACTTCGGGAAACAATACGGGTGTGGGCAGATCCGCTCTTTCTTCTCTTTGGTTACTGATTGTTGTTGCCCATGACTGGTGAATTAAGAAGTGAATTACGTAGGGAGTTCGGAAAGTTACACACTAAAGGTCAATACTCCTTTGTAGAATAGGATTATAATTATTCCATCTGACACATATCACATTGTATCTGAGCATTGGTGATTTTTAACAGGGAAGTGCACAGAGAAATTCCAAAAGAAGGATTCATTAAAGATCAGCTTTGGTGCATATAAATAAATCAGAATTTGTTTCTAAAAAGTTACGGTCACAGTCACCACAGAATATAAAGAATGAGGCTTAATTCCTCTCATTTCAAAGGACTGAATCTGCCAAGGGTAGTTATTTTTCCTATTACCATTCACATTTGAAAATATCTGGACCCAAAAAGTCGATTCACCCTTTTTGGTCTTTATTCCATTCATGCGTTGACGGTTCAATTTAAGAGAAGGGTTTAGTGTTTAGAGGAATTTCCATGTTATACAAAACGTCGATCTTAGAAATCACAGGATTAAGAGATTTCCTCTTGGTGAAGTCTGATATGAATTAACCAGAATTTATAAAACTAATTTCCTCTCATTTTAGAACTCATCAAATGTAGTGAAAAGTCATATGAGGGAAAGCTTTCATTTCAAGATTATCTTACTGTCTGTTTTTAAGAAACTTCTCGCATTAATTGAAATTTTCTAAAAAACCTGATTTACTGTCTGCGTTTCAGACAAAAACTTTGAAAATTAAGTTTATTTAGATTTTATTGACTGACCAAGATGAAACTCTAAAATGAATCCGAGAAATGGTTTGGAAAAGCGAAAAGTTGGTAAAAAACACTTTATACTTAAATAAGGAAATTTTACACAAATCGTCAATTCAAAACGCCTTTAGAATAAATCTATTTGATGTGTCTTCCACATGAATTGAATCCGATAGTTTTAAAGAATGAGAACTAAAGTAATCAACTGAACTATCACGAAACTTCGATGAATGAAATAAAATTTATATGAATGAATGGGAATAAAATGACTATCGATTTGTCGAATATCATTCGACAGGGATAGTTTCGTCCGTAAGTTTGTTTTCTGTCAGTCAGCTTCTGAATCATTCAGGGAATGTAGTAATTTGTAATGATTGGATCATGCAACCACGCAAGAGTCAAGGGACATATTACCTCTGTGTAGGACTGGGCGATATATCGATATATCGAAAAATATCGATATCAATCCAATATCGATATATCGATATTGAAATCGATAATTTTTCGATATATCGGCATATCGATATTTTTTCGATATATCGTCATTTCGGTATTTTTTCGATATATCGTCAAACCGATATTCTTTCGATATATCGTCATTTCGGTATTTTTTCGATATATCGTCAAACCGATATTTTTTCGATATATCGTCATTTCGGTATTTTTTCGATATATCGTCATTTCACGATATATCGTCTATTCACGATATATCGTCTATTTCGATACTTCACGATATATCGTCTTTATCGATATGTCCCGATTTACCGTCGCCTTCGATTTATCGTGAATGGCGATATTTCTCGATACATCGTCGACTTCGATATATCGTGATGTTCTCCATAACGGAGCGTTTGCCCGACTCACTTTGGTCTCTAATTATAAATATGGGCTTTCTAATTAGGTTTCGTGTTGCTTGACCACTGGTCAAGATTGCTCTATATGGTTAAAATTCATTATTAAATAAATGTTGGAGTTGCTAATTGATATTTTGAATTCCCTATTCTTATAACATGTCTCTTTTGTTCCGGTTGACCATTGGTCAATCGGATCAAGTTTTTACTACTTCTATGCTTTGGCATTGAAGTAGGTCAAGTGGGGGCTCAAACCAAACGCCTTGGACGTGCATCATTTTGGTCTTGACCAGTGGTCATATATCGATATATCGTGAATATTGATAATTTCGATATATCGTGGTTCTCACGATGATTGGAAACATCGGGATGTTTTCGATAACTCGTCTTTGTTCTCTGAAAGCCAATTTCACGCCCAACACTAACTGCAAAGTTTATAGAGCACATAATTAAAAAATAATTCGGATTTTATATACTTACGGTCCTTAGCTTCAAGTAAACCTAGAATATTCAGAAATTCTATTAAAAATTTCGACGATTAAAAAAGATTGCGAAAATGAGAATTTCGGTAAACAAGCTATTAGGTTTATGAGAAGGCATTTTTACTAATTAAATATTTTTAGTAACAAAAAAATACTTGATCTTGTATAAAATGTATGCAGTATAGTTTTATGCTTTAATGTTTAATCTGGGTTTTACATAATTAATTAGCCGATTGATTAGGATTTGAAAAGTCGCTTCTCAACAACTTAAGAGGATTTAAACGCAGATCTTTAGTTATGGCGTTGTATTTGCTGTTCTTTATAAAAAAATGATTTGCTTAAAATTTTTAATCCTACTTGAAAAATTATACTGTACTTATGTTGTTACGACCCTTATATTCAATTTTCCGTAAAAAAGTTTCGACTTTCATGAGAAATTTCGAAGATGAATTAGGATTGCTGAAACGTAAAATCAATTTCGAAAAAGGAACTCCCCTGCTGGCATACACGAAGAAGTTCAGCAATGGCGGCGGCGGGGATTCCCCTTTTTCGAAATGAAGAGCTTCTGAACTGAATTTACGTTTTAGCAATCTTAATTAATCGTCGAAATTTGTTATGCAAGTCCTAACATTTTTTAGACATATTTGAAAATAAAGGCTGTAAGAACATAAGTACAGTATAATTTTTCAAGTAGGATAAATAATTTTAATCAAATCATCCAACAGCAAATACTACATTGCTTAAGAAGACTGGCGTTTCGATCATCAAAACAGTTGGATATACTTTTCAAATCCAAATCAATCGCCTCATTAATTTTGCAAAACACTGATTAACCATTAAAATACAAATATTTACAGCATAAATTTTGTTTTAGATTAAGTATTTTTATTATTAAATACGTAATAATAATGCCCCCTCAGAAATTTTCGTACTTCCTATCCTGGCAGCTCGTTTAACGAAATTCTCATTTTTGCAATCTTTTTTAATCCTTGAAATATTAATTAGAATTTCTAAATAATTTATGTTTACTTGAAGTTAAGGATCCTAAGAATATAAAATCCCTATAATTTTTTAAGTATGTGCACTATATTTTATTAGCCATCCATCATAAAAGTGAGACATGACAATAGTTTGTTGAGACCATGGAACTCCCCTGAATTTCATAGGTCTTTCCCGCCTAATCTTCTAAAGCGCGGATTTACTTTCGGATATTCTCAAAAAGGGGTCAGCCAAAAATTCTCAAAAATTCAAAAAAATTAAAGTTCAGAAAAACATCAGTCGTAACCAAAGACACATGTCATAACAATAGAGACTACAAAATATCAGTTAGCAACTCCAACATTTATTTTGTAATGAATTTTAGCTATCTTGACCAGTGGTCAAATGGGGTTTCCAAAGATCAGGGAACCCCAAAACAACCACGAGACTGAAAGAGATGGTCAGAAAGGTTACATATAGCGAGAAAAAATGGATTGACCACTGGTCAAGAGATCTTGACCAGTTCTCAAGACCAAAATGTTGCACGTCCCAAGGCGTTTGGTTTGAGCCCCCCATGGAGGAACATGGAGCCCCCACAGCATTGACGATATGACGATATTTCCACGATATATCGAAATTGACGATATTTCGACGATATACCGAAATAGACGATATATCGAAATTGACGATATATCGACGATATACCGAAATAGACGATATATCGAAATTGACGATATATTGACGATATACCGAAATAGACGATATATCGAAATTGACGATATATCGACGATATACCGAAATAGACGATATTTCACGATATATCGATATTTTGACGAAATATCGATATATCGTGAAATATCGATATTTGATCGACGATATATCGCGATATCAAAATTTCAATATCGCCCAGTCCTACCTCTGTGTTATGATTGTTGATATGGAAATAGGATTACGTGTATGGAAACGCACTAGTTTGATTGACCTTTCATTGTGAAAAGTAATCTAATATGTTACCGATATCTATAGCAACTGAGTCAGTAAGTCTATTGTTTTGGGTATATGGACTCCATACAACAAATTGGCCATTAACGAAAATGAAGAACTTTTTTATGCTTTCTCTTATTTCTGAAACTCAAAGAGAACTTTTTTTTATTAGTGGTCTTTCAATTTCTCTTAAAAAGACCGATGGAATTATGTGTTTTGCGTTATACTTTTACCACGTCAATTTAAAAAAATTCTCATTTAAAATTGCAGTATGATCTTGTTTGATCCTTTGCGCCATAAAACAATAACCTACCCTAACCACTTTTTAAGTTAAATGTCAATATGACAGACTTTAACTGTAGAAACTTTAATAATCAAAACCTTTTTCAACGATTTATTCATAACTATTTATTAAAAAATCTGTTTAGGATTAATTACTATTTAAAAAAGTGTTCAACAAGTTCAAACTTATGCATTAGGTAGCTCATAATACAAAGATAGTATTTTAAAACCTTAACTTAACTGTAGGTTGTTTTAAAAATAATATACAATTCATGTTTTTAAAACAATCATTCTTTCACAACTTATCATCTTACCCAAACCCAATCTTGCTAATAAAAATAATTACGTTTCCATTTGTTATGCAAACTTTAACTACGAGTCAATTTTCCAAGAATTTTATTTTAACCACCAAGAATTCCATCAAGTAACAAGTGGTTAAGAGGTTTGTGTGCCCTAGTTACAGCAGCAAAGTAAACCTCTGCACATTTCACCCTCATTACAACAGAAACAAAACCTCTTCCGGTAGTTTTTATTTATCCATCTCATCGAAAATCCACCGATTGCAATCATTACGAAGTGGTCAAACCACGAACACGGCTTTAAAATTAGCGCTGACATTAGATTATGCTGACAACCGTAGATGAAAAAACTACCGAATACCAACGAACATCTACCCTTCATAATTGATTATCCGCAGCTTCTGACGTCCCAATACTACCGCATTCGATTAATTAGGGTTGTCATGGATGGAAAAGTGCGGAAGAGAATAATGGGGAAGAGAGTCCGTTTTGTTCTTGGAACACATAATCGTTCCTTCGACAACTTCTGATGAAATGATTGCTGCAGCGTTTCCATTGTGTTGCGAAAGGAATAATGTCTAGTTAGGTTTAATTCATCGGATGCATAAAATACAATTGTCGATTTTAACAGCAGTATTTATGGGGAGAGTAGAAGTTAATGTTTTTCAATGCATCCTTTATATAGGAAGTGGATTTCGTGTTGAAAATTTCTCTATTAAAGCTCACCCATTTTCTTTAGGTTTTGGGGTAGGGTTTTTAATGGTGTAATATTTCAATTATTTTTTTATGTAAGCGTGTATTGCATTTTTAATGATTGTGCTAATAAACTGATTGAGAAAACTTTAAACTGTCTGCACAATAATCAAATGGTATTTCGAGTTGGTTTGAGAAAGTTTTATACTATTTACAAATTTACACCGCGGAGGCTAGAATGACGATTTTTTAGGTTATGAAACAGTAAAGATGTGAATGAACACTAGATAAAGTAAACAACACGTTAATCTAGCATTTTTACTTGTTAATAAGGCTTATACTATTTCAAATTGTGAAAAAAGACAATTTTTTCGCTTAAATATTTGAGATAATTTCAAAATAAAATTAGTGATAAGAATTCCTTCATATCTGCGCATGGAAGGAGATAAAGCTAGTACATAATTTTTGAGAAAATAATCAATTTTTAAAACATTACAGTTTATTTCAGTTTTTAATTTTTACTATCATGTGTCCATACCTCATAACAAGCTTAAGAATAATATGGCATTACACTAAGGATGCTTTCCCCCGATAATACGTAACACCATTATTTGTTATACTTTCTCCAACTTCAAAGAAAATGTAAAGTGTAAACAAATTACCTGTAACGGAAATCTGATATTCTTTTACATTGTTGTGAAATTACAGTTTGAGTACCGAAGAGAAATAAATATTTATAACGTGGGCCTAATTGAATGTTAAGTGGATTTCTCGCACCATTAACATCAAGTTATGTCGCGTGACTTTATGGATAATTTATTCTCTTGAAATTTAATTACAATTAATGCGATATAAATTGAACAGTTTATTTTCATTTATTATCTTTAATCAAAGAGTAATTGAAATAATGAAGAAAAATTTTATTCAGGTATTAGGCCAAACAGCTTGTTAAAAAAAAGTGTTTCATTGAAAAAAATCATGGTTTTGTAATTGTAATTTTGAAGATAATTTTAGCTTTATTTTAAACCTTGTAAAATAACTGAAATTGAATCTCCTTCAAGTATATGCAATACTTTCTTTTTTACTGCGTAGACGTATCTTTTTAAGGGGAGGTGAGAAAACTTATTTCCTAAAACTGGTTTCACCGCACAGTCATATAAGTTGCGGAAAAGCCATAAACATTTCTCTTAGAAATTTACTTGTATCCGTTTTCCCCACAAGCCATAACCATAACTAGTTCAACGGCCGCTTTAACTACTTCATAGCATTTCTTATATTACGTCTTGTTAGGCTCTGAATAAAAACTCCATTGTATGCAACAGAGAGGGAAATTTCTAGCTGTTAACTTAGTGAAATTGGGTTGAGAAAATAAGAAAGTTTGCCTTATTTTCTATTCCACAGTTATAACAATTTCTTTTCATTTATATTTTAACCGTCTGACATTTATAAATTTAAAAGGAAAGTCAGGATTTCCCCCTTTAGTCGACCTTACACGTTTTTTACACCCGATACGAGGATAAGTAAAATTTCGTGAGATTAGAAAAAAAATACGACATTTGTGTTCTTTTTTTAAGGAACAGTACGTTCTCTAGAATAAACAACAAGCAGAAACACTCCGAAACTGTTTCGAAAACACTCAGAGAGAGCTACAAAAAGAATCACACACACAGTCGCTGTTAGAACAATAATTCTCTCTCTCCTGTTTGGAAAAAATGTCTCTGAACCGTGTAATAAGAATCACTCTTACCCCACCTGCATAATCTGGAGAAGTCAACCTGACTACTACGCGACGGTTCCAATCGAAAAATCGCTCGAACGTAACGCACTAGCTCACTCGTTCTTTTTCAGAACGATTCCTAAGAACGTGCACGATTTTTCAAAACAAAAACGCACCTAATGAGTATTTATGTTCAGTTCGGGTTCCTACTTTTCCTGATTCAATGCTTAGCTTATGGTAGTAATGGAAACAGGGAATCGGATAGTTGAAAACAAGATCATTCGATTTTTTTCCCTTTTGTTCTACAGTCGAGTGCAGGTGGATTGTGTCTTATTTAAGATTGATGGGGATGCATAAATGGTTGTTAAATTTTCTTCATGGGGACTATTAGCAAGTTGATATTGTTTTCGGAAATGTACATTCAGAGGGGTATTTTTTGTATCAAATAAAAATGTTTGGCTTCAATATGAAACATTAATGTATCACCATTAGTAGGAATAAGTTAAGAATAAAAGCATGTTAAAAAAAGCAAAAAAAAAAAAAAACATTCTTTATTTTATTTTTATACTTAAGGAACAATTATGAGGTAATATTTATATTTCTAATTCAATAAACGGGAAATAACTTGCAGAGAAAAAATTAGAATTTAAAATGAATTATTAAATAAATGAAGGAAAGAAGAATTTAATCAATAAAAAATAAAATACAAACATTAAAACTTTTTTCAGTGGTTCATTATAAATCTTATAAGGGGAATAAAAGCAAAAATTATTTTCAGGCCAGACAGAAACCTTTTGATGTCCAGGGACCAGGTTCACTTTCATGGGGTTTCAAACTACGTTACACGTATATTATGAATCCAGTAAATGGTTTTTCAAATTCCAAGAACTTTCTTCTTTTCCCTTTAGGCACATTTACTGCATATTGTTTGACAAGAAACCGAGTGTTGTAAATGTGTCGATCAAAAACCTAATTGCCTCATTAAACCAGTTGTAGTAACTGACAAAGTGCCGCGACTCAAAATTGAACATGGGGAGCGAACATGCAAAACAGATTCAATTAGTATCTATTGGGAAGAAAGCGACAATAAAAGCTTGTGCAAATTCGCTTATTGAATGATAGGTAAAATGTGCCATTTGTCCTGTTACTTTCATTATTTTATTCTTGCTGACAGGATAGTTATATGGTAATGAGTCAAATAAGCGTTTTCCTCATAGTCTCACCCTAAGTTGAATTAAAATTAGGTTGTCTATTACCTTATTAATAATACTGATGTCAAAGGAAATTTTTATTCCAATAGCAGATTCTTTTTAATTAGTATTATTCATCCTTTCACACAGAGAGATAATAGAAATAGAAATATTTTGGATTGATGTGTCACAAATATTGACAGCTTTATGACCTAAAAGCCTAAAATGTTGCCTTATTTGTAAGTCCAATATAAAGGTGGGAGATAACAGATAAAAATAAAATTATCGAATCTAAATCATGTGCTATTTTTTAAACTTAACTAGATAAAATAGTTTTCTAATTTTTATATTTATAGCTAGTTAGAAATCGAATTCAAATTAGGTCATAAATTTCTCCCTCAAAGACAAAAATTATATAGGTAGTGCAAAAAAGTGTAATAAGACTATTTTTTCAGATGGTTTATGCTTGATTTGAAATCTAAGGCAAGGGAAAGGATTTATTAAGTCATAATTTTTCAGTAAAGACTGCATGTAACTTTTAAGTGATTTTCAACTAAAAGAAATAGTACTTAAAAATCTTATGAAATAAAAAAAATCCTTCATGTTCCATGATGAAATTTTGCGTGCTTTGAAATCTTTATAAAGTTACTTTTGATTAAAAAAGATAATACACTAAATACCCCATTTTTCTTATACATATAAAACAATCTACTTAGAACAATTATTTCGGGTCTGAAGCTGAAGAGTAGATTTTTTTGTGATTTTTGATGATCGTGAACTTATAAAAAATTGAACGGAACTAAGATACTTCACCTCTATACCTTCAGTTGTCTTCAGTTTCTCTTAATTAGTTTGCTGGGATATCTATCCGGACAACTTAAAACTTGTAGATATACGACTAGAATGGAAAAAAATTATAATTACTCCTCATGTAACTTTATTATATTATGCTCGTACGTAGGTTTATAATATGTGATGGTGTCTGATAAGTTTACCTGTTAAGTGGTGGATAAAATAGAAAGTAGTGGAAATTCAATTCAATAAACTTCAGGATTTAATATTTTGTACTCTGATATATCCCTTCCTTAGGAGGCTATTATAAAATAAAATTTTTCTTACCCAAGCTGTTAAAAAAATTCTTGGAAAACTTGCCAACCCAACATGCGATTTAATACTTTGGCTTTTAACCCACTCGATTATGTTTAAAGTTCAAAATAGTAATAATAATACCCAAAGTAACAAACAGGGAATTGAGTTGAAGCAAGAAAACAATTGAAACTGTGTGTGATGATGGAAAAAGCACTGATTGGTTTCACTCTATCTGATGCCATCCTAACAATGCCTAATTTCTACAGTTACACTGCGAAGAAAAAGCATCCATGAGATCTCGTCACTTTTTTTGAGCCGACACAAAACGGTAGAATCACGTTTCTCATATTAAATCCAAATGACCATTAAGCAGGATTCAAGGTAACATTACGTAGGATCTGACAGTTAGTGGATAGAATATTTATGTAGCACAAATGGGGAGATAAACTCTCTAAAGAATTTTTTCTTCTCTCAGTCAACTTTTTATTTTTTATTGTGAGTATATCACAAATGTGTATTCAAATGTTTTCGATCATCGATGAAAATAGATAGGTTTTTGTTGAAAAATGTATAATTAAGCGAATTTTTCTCAACTAATGATGCATCAGATTTTATTTTTTAAAGAATTTTTAACACCCATTTAATACGAATGATAGATAAGAGATAGGGATTTATAGTTAGTTGAAGGGTAGTCCTAAGTTTGGCTTCTCCACTTTTCCACTTATTATGTTTAGATCCTTCTCTTTTTTCTGCCTTTATCCCATCATCTCATTCTATCTTTTCAATTATCTGTTTCGCCCATTTTCTTTCTCTCCACTGCACTCCATTTTTCCCCGCTTTTTTTTATCTCATTTTCTCATTCTTACTACTAATTATTACATTTTTTTTCGTTCTCTTATATCATCTTTTTCACTCTCATTTTATCTCTTTCCCATATTCTCTATTTCATTCTCCCTCTCTCTCTAATGAGACAGGCAGAGAGAGGAGAGAGAGAGACTCTCTCTCTCTCTCTCTGCCTGTCTCAACAGTTCCCCCTTTTATTTAATGGGAAAACTAACTTTTTAAGACCCTACTTTTTTCAGTGATTTCAATAGAATTTGCAATTATGATAAATTAGTCTATACTTTTGGGATCGTTCAATGAGTCATTCTTTCTAATGTGTACTCATATTTCCTTCAGATCATTACTACACGGTAAAATTTAAATTTCAAAGTGTGAGGTTAATTTTAACCCCTTTACTACTAATTTTTCTCATTTATTTTCTCTCATTTATTTAGATCCAAATCCAAATAGTGTATAAATACTGTTGATCAAAAGTCGTTCTCGCAGTTTTCAGACTCAAAGAAAATCAGATTCTGAAGGAAAAAAAAATGTGCGGCAAAACAAGCTTCCAGGTGCCACGACGTCCAGGAGGCTCATCTGCCGCACACCTTTCATCTAAACACCAGAAAGTAAACAAGCGTCGCACGTGTGACGCTTGTTTTGGAAGGTCAACGCTTCACTTTTTCTTTCGAGAGACGAGTCACGGGGTTTTCAGGACTGGTTGCTCAATTTTTTTCTTTCAATTTTTATCAAAAGGACTGGATGTGGCTGCTTTATGGCGGCTCCAGTATTCTTTGAGGGGAGACTGCGAGTTGTTTTGGAGAGGGCTGCTTGTGACATGTGCAGAAATTTATTTCGAAGGGAGCCCGATATGATATTTAAGAGGCGGATGGGGATTTTTAGGACGTCAGTTCTCAAAGAAGTGGAAATATATCTGCATTACTAAAATACAGTTTTCTATCGATGTATTGAAATCAAAGAGACAAAACATATTTTCACGATAAAACTGTAAAACCACATTTTAAAAGTCAAAAGGGAAAAATATTTTTTCTCGGACATTGCAAGTATATTGCACTATCATTTTGCAAGTTAGAGTGTTTTAAAATTTAAAGAAGCCTTATCTATTATTATTTCTATAATAACAGCATATAATTTATTTCAGTGGGAGTTAGACCGTGTCAAGGTGGTAAGAGATACGTCTTTTAGTTCTTTTTAAAAATTTGACTTGTACTACTTTACTGAAGGATTTCTCAAACATTGCAACTTTATAAAGTTTGGTGCATCCTGATTGTGTGGATGTTACGGGCAAAGTGATTAAATTCAATGGAATTTACCAATGAGTATTTATCACTTTGCCCGAAATACGAAGGCATTATTAATGATGCCCGGATTTATCACATTGCCCGTTACATGGACATTCTAAAAGGCTCCATGGGGGTGTAAAGCAAGTTTTTTTTTAAATAAGTAACAGTTTCTATATCCATTCCTTTGAATGAAAGAAATTCACCACAGGATTTCAAATAAATATTCTTCTGTACGTCTATTAATCAAAAGGTGTTATGTTACTTACTTAGTTCAAAAAATTAGTTGCTACAACAGAGAAAGCAAGCGGTTGTCATTGACCTCCACCATTACAGCAAAATTATCTAAAAGTAGACCACTAGCTGAGGATATTTTAATGAAATCTCCATTTATCAAACATCATCATAATGGTACTATCAAATTTAATAGAGGTAAAATTGACTTCACTTCAAACTTGATCAATAATAAATCCCTTTGAATTCAGCCGAACTTGTTTCAGGTCACCCCCTTTTAATCCTCGATCTACTCTATCATCCCATTCAAAAATCAGAGCTCCATCCTTCATCTATACTGCAGCTAAATAATCCTTCCAGCAATAATAATTACTACAACACCGCTGATTTCCGAGAAAGGCACACGATGTCTCTAACCTCTATGCAAAACTCTCTCAAGTTCACTAACACCTCTGAATTAATCTTGACC
Source organism: Tetragnatha montana (assembly GCA_963680715.1). Classification (NCBI taxonomy): domain Eukaryota; kingdom Metazoa; phylum Arthropoda; class Arachnida; order Araneae; family Tetragnathidae; genus Tetragnatha; species Tetragnatha montana. The sequence goes on from OY796686.1 coordinate 20,181,132, forward strand.
TTGACTGCAACAAAATCAGAACACCACTGGAAGGAACAAGCGCCCTCGGGTAACACTGCTCAAGACGAAAACCCTTCAGTGAGAGAATATTTAACACACTGTTGAAGAGCTTTCCTCTTTGCCGCGTTTTGTGTTCCTGGTTCTCGAATAAAATCATTTATCATCACGTCTTTTTCTGCCTGGTGGCAACGGTTCGAAAGTCGTCTGCGCGCTTCGGGAAAAAGTAATTTTCTGCATTTAGTTATTTCTCCCATCATGACTGGCTGCTAACAACAGTGATCTAAATTTATTTATCGAGGCCTAGTGCCCCTGTCCTTCTTTTCTCCGTGATGTATAGTAAAATGGAGTAGTTCTTTTTATCTCTTTTCCCTTTTACTTTTTTCCTTTCTGCGAGATGCGAGCGATTGTTCGCTGGCGTTAAAAAGCTGCTGCCGGCTATAATGTCTGATGAAAAAGGATGGTTTCCTCCTTGTTATGCAGAGATGGGCTGTTATTAACAAGATGTGATTCGGATTTCGTTTATGGAGCTTGGTGATTATCTGAACGCAGATGTGAATCTGGGGCAAGTCTCTTATGCTTTCGTTAGTGAACCTTGAAGATGGGGATTCGCATTACTTTAATTAGTGTTGTTTTATTAATTTATGTCCCATATTTTTAGGTGAACTGAAATTATGCAAGGTCATTCTAAGAAATAAAAATCTTCTACGCTTCAAGCATTGATGTATTTATAACTAACCCTTTAATTTTCTTCACCGGCTGCCTATATGACTGACTCTAAGTCTAAGCAATTCGGCTTAGTGAAGACAAATGGTGTTTAAGAAAACAAATGAACCAGTCTCGAAGATGTTGTGTAAAGTCTTTACTCACATTATGATCAACTGGTTCTCAATATTTGAGTTGACACCTATTAATGTTGTCAAAACTTTAGGATAAAATTTTCTAGGGGAGGACCCACAGACCCCCCATATCTAATTGAAACTCTACTATTCACATTTTTTTTATATTAAGTTCATCAAAATGCAAGTCCTTTCTAAAAATGTATTAAAAAGCTATAATGAACCTATAAGCTATGAACCTATGCATGGGAGGGGCTTAGGATTAATTTGGAGTCTTCTCCCCCGGTGCAAGAATCTAGCTTTGAGCCTGATAATGACTAGAGTTTTTAGAGGATATTTGGGTCCCTCTCGAAATAAATATGCAAATACGCCACTGTTTTCTATCGATTTAAGTCCAACAAATAGATCGTCTGACCTCTGATCTTTATCTACTCATCTTTTAAATTTAATTCCAAAGCCAAAAAAAGAAAAACATAATAAACCCTTCTTAAGTACAAATCCATCAGCTTAAACTGCCTCAACAAAAGGTCCACCACACACCCTTTTCCACTCTGAAAACTCTCCAAAAACCCTCGCTGACCTTCATCGCCGTCACAGTGTTCAGCGGATGTCTAGTGGCCGTAATTAAGAGGGATAACGCTCGGATAATTGGCCGGAACCGAGTGCGCTGACCTTGCCTCTGACCCTCTGTCGGAGGTGATGCACAGAGATCCACTACTGACCCCCGAGAGGAATGGTGGAGTATTATACCGCTCTGAGACAAGTTGGGAGGGCATTTAGTTTATTTCATTTAATATTTATAGGGGATAGGGGATAGAAAAGAGGATGGTGGTACACTTTTGTCTGTTGGAGGCGAAATAATGACATTCACCTATTCAACTGTTCACGACCATGGATATAAGTACCATGATAATGTAATTATATGCTTAATATACAATGTTTAATTATATAATGCATGATAATGTAATGTAATGCTTAATGTATGAAAGCATTAAGCAATAACTATAGGTTTAGAGGCAAAAGATTTATAGGGGTTTTTTGCTTAGATTTACTTCATTATAATTCGAAAAAATTTTGTGCAGCCCTTATTTAATTGTAAATCAATTCTACCTCAACATTTAATTATTTATCAATAAAGATAGTCCAACTTTTCCTTTACAAATTTGTAGGTATAACTTCAGAACAAATCTGCTTGATAATGTAAAATGCGCGTACCCATTGGCGTACCCAGAAAAAATTTTGGATGGGGGATAAACGAATTTTTGAGGGATATAAGTTCAGGTACATACAGTCCTTTTTGTCTGTCAAAAAGAGAAAATGATTTTTGGGTAAAGAGGAAGATTTATCCCCAAATCTCTTCCCTTGTCTATTCCCCTGTCTGTGAAGGAATTCTCAAGCTTACCAGGTACTTTTCATATATTTATTTGTTTGGAGACCCCTTGCTTATAGCTGAAAACTGATTTTTAACAAATGAAATTTAATTACCATTAAAAAAGTTACTGAAAAAGTCAATTTAGCACGTAGAAAAAGTTAGTACACTTGAATTTTAGGCAGACACTGAGAACTGCACTCTTCTACTTAAAAAAAAGAAGTGAGGGATAGTTGAATAGGTATAACTAAAGATTTTATGTAACTAAAATCTTCGCTTTTTTTCATAGAAATGGGAAATACAAGAACAAGGAAAGGCAATAGTGGAGTGCAGTTCAGAAATTCCATAATTTTACGAAAAAATCCAACCAATATTTTTAAAAAATGTCACTTTCAAAAACTTGTTTACGGAAACGACTTCTTCGAAACGTGCAAAGAATCCCCCTCTCCACGCACGGTCAACCATCTCACCCACCCTTCACACACATTCATCCCTTTCACTTTCTACCAATTAGGTATAAATTCCCAAAAACCGATTAATTAATTTCCTTGGGGGGGGGGAATCAATTCGTCAGTGGGCGTGGCCATGACGTCACCTTATGGAAATGGTGGCATCTGGCCAATGGGGAGCGAGTTGACCCAGTTCTCCACACAGGCGTAACCTTGGTTCTAGCTCTCACCTTCAATAACATAAAGGCACTTACTTCCTACAATGCCACTGCTTGCTAATAGTTTTTATTTTTATCCGCTCCTCTAATTCGTCTTCATTTGCAGAAGGGTTCATTAGTGTGCTGCATCATAACAGGGGGTCGCGCTTACGACAAAGCGTCCCTTTGGAACTAACTATCCAGGTCAAATATTTAACCCGTCTAGGTATTTTAAGCTCCTCGAATAAATATTAGGGCTTTGGGGGTATTAAAGGAGAGGGGTTGCGTTGAAAGGATTCCTTTAATTGCCGTTATCAGGGCTGCATCAGTGTGGGATTTTGGACGCTAAAATAGCCGCGTGGAGATAAGGTGAGCGATCACGTGACCGTGGATTTTTCTCGGAGTGGTGGAGTTTTTTGATTCCGACCTACATCTGGGGCGATAGATCTTGGGTTTGACAATTCTTAAGTGGGTGTTGTTTTAGGAGAAAAATGAGGTACTGTCTCTTTTGCGTCGTGGGAGGTCGGATTGCAAAATTCGTACGTTTTGGAATCTTCTTCGCATGGGATTTATCCATGAAAAGAATGATTAGATCAGTAGAGATTTATCACTGAATGTCGAATTCAGAAGCTGCATTTCATTTATTACACTAAACTTTAACAGAGTCTTCGAAGCACAACTTTTTTTTTATTAAATTAGTATTCTGAACAAATAATTTAGCCATAGATCAGCAATTTTAAACTTCACTGTCCTTTTTTTTCTTCAACCGTTTCATGCAAAGCCCTAAACTATTATTGAACCATCCATACTCAATCAACTCAAGAAAATTCGTTAATTTGACTTTTGGAGATCGATTTCATTTCTGGTTTTACTTTTCTGCTCTGCGTGTAGTTTCAGTGAAAAGAGTGGAACGAAAAATTATTTTCACGAATAGGCACATACTACTTGAATGTTTTTCGCAAGTAAAGCAAGTTTGGTTATTTTAGAAGATTTAAGAATACAGATTTTACTTTTAGTTTAAAGAATTACATTCTTTTAAATATTTTTGATTAAAATATAGAAATAAAAATGCGTAGTAATACATTTAAATTGTATGATTAATGAATATATTAACTGATATAAATGAATATTCCTTGAATAAAAGATAATCATGCCGTTTAAAGCATTAAAGATTTGTTTCGTTTACTTTCTTAGATTTACTTCCATAAACAAAAAGCTCATAAAAAGTGTTATGTTAGCTTTGTTTTACTTATACTACTTGGAAATACTTATATAGCGAACAGCTGTGGGGTTCTCTCAGAGTGGGTTTACGGGAACCGAATTTAGAAAAGGAACCTACTGAGAAACTCCCGCTTGGAACTCTAGTTTGGATTTAAATATAGTTACTTATCTTGCGATTATTTATAGAAGTCTAGTGGAACGAAAAACTATTTCATAAGAAGAAGTTTATGTTAAGAATTACTACCACAACTTTCTTAGCTTTATTTATATTTTAAAACGTTTCAGGTTTCATAGTAACAAAAAGTAGAAACAAAAATCAAGTCTTAAAAATTGTTTTTTTGTGGCTATGAGCTTTAGAATTTATGGTTAGCTTAATGAAAAATATTGTCTGAAACCCTAATTTTCTGCTTGTAGATTCATTATATTGGGGACACTTATCAATGATATTTTCACGTACTTTATTATCAATGGTTATATTCCATGCAAACATATTTTGTAAATAATTTAGGTAGACAACGGAACTAATGATGATTATTTTTTAAACGATGTCCCAGATCCTAATAAAGGTCTTGAAACACACTGTCGGTGAATATACTATAAGTATATTATTATTGATTTACAATAATAATAGAACTAACTTTAACTTAACAAAAGATTAAATGTCATGGTGTAGGTGGATATCTTAATATTGATTTACAAAAAAATAATAATAGAACTCTTCAGTTCAGTATCAATCACTAAGACAAATATTATCCACCCATTAAAAAGTCATTAAGTACACAGTTTTCAATTCATTGTTTATAGATCTCTACGTTACCATGGAAATTTAACAGCCCATCACCCATCACATGCCAAACTGGTAAGATTCATTATGTATAAGTTAAGAAACAGACCTTTCTCTTAATTTAATTCACTTTTTATGTTTCTCTTAAAAATTCCACAGGTATAATATGTCTTACAGAAAAATGTCATTTGTGAAATTGTTCACATCACAGTTTCTTAGATATTATCGATTGTAACAATAAAATTTTAACATAAGAATATATCTTCCTTTTAACGCCTTAATTAAGAATATTAATCACGTATAGTATTATCACAATTAATCGTTTATCAATTACTATTAATTCAGTTAAGTTTAATTACTATCGTAAATTTTCATCTTCTTCCAACCAAACCAGGGGGCCTACCACGAGCCTCTCGACAAAAATAACGACACCCTTACTTCTTCCGTGTCGAGAACGCTGAAGAAGCAAGCAAGTTGTCGACACCACACTGTCGCGGAAGGTTATCCATAGGAAATAGCATTAGTGATCGCAAGTGAGGTCGAGAGTATGGGCTCACTTAACAAGAGGGTCTACCATCAGACTGTCGGGAAGTTTTTAACTGTCGTTAAGTGGTATCGAGAAAGTGAAAAACTCAACGACACCTCAAGAGGTGTCTATATCTTGTTAACGGCACGAGAACAAGCTCTTTTATACGCTATAAATTATGTGTATTGTTTACCCTGTTATCATTGCACGTTTTTTGAGATACTTAAAGGTATTTTTAAAGTAAAATTGGCTTGCATTACATCTTTTTTTTTTAAATTATCAACTTAAAAATCGGGCCGGTTTTATGTACTAAAAATTAAAGTCGATTTGTGGGTTTTATTTATTATGAGAATTGAGGATTACTCATACGGTTTTTTTTCAGATAATATATAAACAATCGTGCATCCAAAAAGCAGCTTTAAAATGATTATCTGATTTAAAAAATTTTAATCAGAAATAATCACCGTGGTGATGGGAAAAAATTTTGTTCTTTATCCAAAACTTATTTTTTTTTTGCGATTAAAAAATTGTAATCAATTGATAACACAAATTTCCTGAATTTAAGTTTGTCCTCCGTTATATGTTCGTAAAGGTATTCGTTTTAAGCGTCTTAATCTTATTACGATCATCCCTTGTTTAGAGTGGCGAGAATTTTGCTCATGAAAAAACGAGTTCCTTCCCTTGCGTTGGTGATCATTTCAAATTACGCCAATGTAACTTAACTCCCCGCCTATTTCTGACGTACAAGATGACGAAAACTTTTTACACCAATCAAAAGCGTTATTTCTTCTCGACACCTATACTCTCGAACTCAGTTGCAATCGGTAAAAGCTTGCATTTGTCGACATTCAAAAACTACATCGTCGTGGTAGGCCACGGTAGGCCATCGACAATTTGATCTTGATTTTTCAGAATTCCCGACACCATCGTGCTGCCATCTATAAATCGAAGGATGAAATCCACATGAAATCACTTCTGTGGTTATTCTACCTCCAGACTCTTTTTACTGTATTAATATAAACTTGAACCTTGTAAAAATATATTTTAAAAATGAAAGAAAAAATATTCCATCATAAATAAGTACCCAATGACGTGTATTTTTATGAATAGAATTTTCATCTATTTCATACAAAGCAAATAATGGCGGCGATTTGGGCTATTTGCAATGGAAGATTTGATGACTACGCAGAGAAAACATAGTTCCTACGCAAATTAAAAATATTGTTTCATTTATAGGTTGAAAAGTAATTCCTAAGAGCGCTTTTTAATGTACAATAGCTATTAATTTGAAAATAATGCTACAGCCCTCGATTAGAGGTGTCGTAGAGCTGTTTCGCCTCTCTGTCGTTTTCTCCTCTAGGTTTCTCCTCTCATGGTAGGACCTGTAGTTAAGTTTGAGGCTCATCACGTGACTGTCGATAATTTCGGCAATATTAACGATAACGACACGCTGGTGGTAGAGCCCCTGGACTTATAAATTTCATCAACACGTGCAAGCCAAATCATCTTTTCTTTGAACATACATAATTAACCCTTCCATATCACACCTTAGCAATGGAAAACGCGTGCACCCCAATTAACTCATCTCAATACCGAGAAGGGCATATAGCCGCCCATCTATTGCATCACCTGTTACCAAGATCTCTTTTGTGATATGATGAGAATCCTTAACCGCACAGGTCAAACGCAAAGATCCGGTGTTAGAAATGACGTTTAACGCGTGTAAGAATTCTTTATATTGCAATAACTCATGCATAACGCTAAAATATTAAATTTTTATTTTACCCCACATTTTTCAGAAATGCTCAATCCGCCATTATTTGAGGAGGGATTAACAGACTTAAAACATTATGGTATTCCGATAATAGTTTATCCTTAAACCTAGAGATTGGTTGAATAACAGATAATGAGGTATGACATTATAGCGAATCAAATTTTATCTTGTTTGTCCTTCTGTCGTTTGTTTTCTGCTAAAGAGTTGATTGTTTTAAGATAAAGAAAGGATCTTCATACAATATTTCTAAATTTTTTTCGTTCCTTAACCTGAAAGATCTTACAATTTTCTTGATTATCAACAAGAAATACAATAAAGTGTGTATAAAAGCCTGTGAAAAACCGTTCAAAAAGCAAAACGCAAAGGGACCAAAGTTTTTCCCGTTTTGGACAAGTTTACCGTAACAAAAAAAAACTGCTCCAATTTGTCTGAATGGAACCATGAAATTTATTCTCAAGTTACGAGTTTCCGACTTAAGTTTTGATTTTAACTCACTCTCCCTCTCCCACAGGGTCATATATGAAAGGGGAGTCGGGGGTTCCGCCACCGAAATTTTGATGGCTTTTACATACTGGTTTTTCCTTGAAAATTCACTAATTTGAAGAGTTAATTTTCAAAAACTTTTCTAGGGAAGGACACTTGGACCCCTCATTGCTTGGGACTCACTGCAGTACTCAAAATGTTGAGATAAAGTGCGACTGGATTCAAATCCTGTATAAGTGTTCTAATGTACACGTGAGAGGGGGTACCTCAGAAACTCTTTTAATCCAATCCCTACTCCACTGAAACAAATGTCTAGTTATACAGGCCTGCTCTCTCAGTATGTTTCAAAACATTATTTTTTTCCATTCCTTGTTATTTCTCAGAAAAAGAGAAGCCGACTCCTCTCTATTTACAACACGAGCTGTTCAAAGGGTAAAAGTTAAATCCCACTCTCAGGAATAAAAGTCCCACTAAAGTATTCTGCAGGGTTGAATATTCTCTCGCCTTCAGAGATTTTCACCCAAAGCCTACAGAGAATATCCGTCTAGTCCTCTAAAAGCAGTCGCAAAAAACATCTAAACTCTTCCCGGATCTAATTATGAGCTGAGCGAGGAACACTAAAGGGTTTTATAAGTCGGGCCACCTCTGCTCTGAGTTGTTGCCATCTCGAAAGTGATAAAATCCTGGGAAATAACGCGCCATACGGGCGTGCCCATCCGCAAAAAAGAGAAATGAACCTTTTGAATGAAAGGAACCGGTCCAAAAACTTAAGGAAAAAAAAATTATTTTCCATCGACTTGGGAAGGTAATTATCTCCCCAAAATCGGGAAATATTTATAAATTGTTCAAATTTGAAAATTATATGAAATTTGAAAAGAATTCCAATGAAAATTTAATCAACTTTAAATATTGTGTGATTTATAAATAGTTTCCAGAGAACTGTTGTCAGATAAATATCTATAATTTGCGTCTCTTTTCCTGTTAACTCTATTACTCCGATTTAAAATTGGTTCAAATAAACTAATAATATGAAAACTTATTAAAAATCAAAACTACTCGGAAATACTAATAAACTGATTGCAAAATATCTTGGTACGTACATTTATGTATCCTAAAGAAGAAATTTTGTGTGAAAACCAGAAATTAATAAATAGTAATTTCATGCCGAAAGCCACAATTAGTTTTTAAATAATCTAACATGTAGTACCTATTACCAATACGAATTCCAAATTTTCAAACTATGTGTTTATACTGCAACTGAAAAAAGAATCAGTCTTTAAATTACTCATTAAAACTTCTATCTTTTTCAGTCAGAAACAAGTAAAAAAAGGCGTGATAGTCAAGAACGTTAAAAATAGAAGCAAGTCAATATTTCATTATACTATAACTAACTTCCATTTAACCAATATTTTGAGAAATTATTATTGGTTTTTAACTTGAATTATTTTTAAGGAAGAAAACTTAATAAATAGAACTTTTTACCCTTGAAAATCAAATCAGTAGTTGTGATTTCGAAATTTTTTAATTATAAAGAAAGGGTGCACTTAAGAGAAACATCATATAAAAAGATAACCTAAAAGAAAGCATATAGTTCCTATCATTAATTAAAACCATGTATACAGAAACTTAAAACTTTTAAAGAAGGCATCTTCTCTTCATTCATACTTTATACCAAAATTAAAATTTAATCTTCAAATTTTAAGACTTATCAGGATACTTTCTTATCATTATTGCCTCTCTCTCATCTACCGCTCCGTTTCTTACACTATTATTTGAATGCAGACATCAAATTGAAACTTCCTAAATGATAAAACCCTTTCATAGATTTGTATACCAATTCTCAAAAGAGAAGTTCCTTAAACTTTACAAATACGCTAATTTACAAACAAGCCCATAAGGAAGGACCAAGACATATTTTTGTCTTTCGGCTTGTGTAGAACATTGACATGCGAGGGCACTCAAGTGTGCCGCGACAAAATTGCCGAGTTCCTCGAGCACCGATTGCCCCGAGGCGAGGGTTTTATGCTGTGCCATCCAGCCCTTTTGTCTTCGAACGACGAATTACCATAATTCAGTGGCTTCTGAAACTTTTACGGTGCCGTAGCTCTGCATGTTAATACTCGCTCTGCGTTCAAGGTGATGCAGCTGAGAGGAGTCTTTTATTTTTTTTATTATGAAGAAAAGATATTTACGGCCCTCGTTAATGAAGTTTAGGTGAGGTCTTTTGCGACGAAATCGACAGGATCGTCGAGGGTTTTTTTTTGTTGGGTGTGTAATTTCGTTTGAAGATTTTGGCAACAACGGCAAAGAGGATTTGCGGAGGGTTTATTATACTTTGATTGTGCAAAGTCATTTTCTAGACTCAGAGCGCCTAAAATGCGATTTGTTTGATGAATTGTTAAGTTGTGTAATCCCTGTAAAACCGTGATAAAATCCTCCGAATATTTAACAGCATATGTATCGTGGGTCAGCAACCAAGAAATGTAAAAAGCAGGAACCAGATGGATGATTCTCTGATTCGAGGGTCTGAAGCTTGAAAAGAAGATAGACTTTTTTGATAGGGAAGCAGCACATTTGCAAGAAAAATCCAATAATAATTCAAAGTCAAGAATATAAGAACACATTCGTCCAAAGAGCCCCCCTATCCATTGTTTCAATTGGTATCAGAAAACCTTCTACTTTTTTTTAAGAGTAAAACATTTATTATTAGTAAAACAAATTGCTCTAAAAGGATGGTGTACTTTTATTGTAAACAAAATAGTTTTATATATCATGAAACCAGAGATATTTTTAATTCCTCTGAGAGAGTGTGTTTCACTCCTTGAAAATTGGAAATACTCTTTAAAAAACTAGCTAGGAGTACTTTCACTCTTTAAATTTTTCACAAAGGTTTAGCTTAAAAAATGCACCGCGTGGCCCCACCAAAATCAACAAATAATATTTTTCTGATATTTTATGATCTCAGCGGAGACATTTTAGCCCAACTTCTGGCCAAAGCCAATTGCCAAAAGCCACGGCACCCTAATTATCATATTTTTTGTGTTTTCATACAGCTATAGTAATTTTTTTTTATTGTTCTGATGCTTAAGGAGTTTGATTGCGGTTTTCGTGTCTCTGTTATGTAGTTCTTGCTATTTCCGTATTTCACTCCTCATAATTCAATTTCACTCCTCCTGAAAAGTCAGGGAGTATTACTCCTCCAAAAACATCTTAGGAATAACACTGCATGAAACACAGTCTATCTTAGTTCCATTTTAACCTCATGTAAATCCAAATGTCTCTCTAAAAGAGAATTAAGTCATTTTATGCATTTACTTTCTATAGTTAAATATTGAACGTTGTCATTACAAATAATAATTTCCTTTGCCCAACATGGGCAAAGTTAACAAAATTAATAATGGTGAAACAAACAAAAAGAATCATCTTTAAATACTTTCAAGAATGCATCATTACTTTTTCAATATTCGATACAGAATCCTCGTTTTCCTCAAAAGTCTCCAAATAATTTTTGTTTGTTACATAAAACCCCAAAATTAAGAGTCTATCATAGAGTCTACCAAGCAATTCAGAGATGTTAACTATCTCAGAAATTACAATATATTCATCCTCATCAGTTGAATATGAATTGCAGATTAATTCAACATGCTGGACAATCAGACTCCATTTCATTTAAATTTCCTGCCTTCATTTTCAGCAATGTCCTTGTTTGGAGTTCGTTTCACACCAACGCAGACAACTACATACATAAATTTGAAGGATAGCTCTTTAAAGGCTGATGTCAAACTTTTCTAGAATACCTTCAACATTATAATTGATATTAAATGTTGGGTTAGGTGCCTTGGAGGAAACAAAAATTTCCAATTACTTTGTGTCAAAATAAGGCTGTCGTTCATCAGTTATTTAGAAGTGCAGGCCTTTAAGATAGCTTCAGATATTCATATGCATGATATTCTAGCATAATTTTAGTTTATGGGGAATTTATAAGTATTCATCAATACGTATTCTGATTTTCCTACGCATTTGATGCGAATAATTAAAATCAAACTTTGCCCCTGTTTTTAATTAGATCATTAGAATAGAAAAGTTTTAGATTTGTTTCTATAGATGTAAAACTATTTATATTAAACTATCTCAATTTTAAACATAGGATCAAAGGAACAAAGGATTAAACAAAGGATATGGCACATAAATTATTGTAAATCATGTCTCAAATACTGCAATATGCCTTGTACTTCTATATTAATGATCTACTTTGTAGAAAAAAAAATAATTTAGATATCTAATTTCAAAATAATTAAAGGAACTCAATTTTTAAGTTCACACTTAAAAATTACTTCCAATTGATTCCAACATACAATAAGATGTATCAGATGACTACCTTTAGTAACTTATCACGTATTTCAATCTTATTATCATATTATGAGGTTTAAAAATCTTGAAAATTCTTCTATATTAAGATAATACGTTTGCGAAGATTCAATCTTTACACTCTTGCTAATAAGCATTGAAATGATTGTAAAAAAGAAATCTTTTACCACTTATTAAAAGTAAATTTAAAAAAAAATAACTTTACTACACATAAAACATAGTTTTCTTATTATAGGGTAATTATTTTACTTTTCAAAGTACAAAGAAGAACTAAATAAAATGGCATTAATCTCTAATATAATCTGTTTACCTTTGTCATCTATAACATTAAGTAAAAACCGAGGTACAGCTAAAGAAGAAACCAGTTCATGTTTTAAATCAAATGAATGTATGTAATTTATATAGTAACCTGTGAAATTGTTCAATATTAATGTTAGTTTGTTTTTAAATTAATACGTAGAGATATTTACCTTCACAATCATAATGTTAAAAGATGAGAATGTGTAAAAATATGTTGTGTTGTGTGAAGTGTGTTGGCTGAATTCTTTTTGTAGAATATCAGTAACTTCATATACCTACTCTATTTTTCGTCAATAAAAAGATTTTCAATGAAACTGGTCGTTCAACCATACTAGAGATAATATCTTTCAAATAATGAATATCACTACCTTCACAGAATATCTATCTCATAATCTGGAAGATGATAATTTTAACAACCAATTTTTTCATATTTTTAGTAAAACGTTGTAAAACAGAGGATAATATCTCGAAAAAATTTAATCATCATAATCTTTCTGTATGAAAGCATAACTTCTAATCTGGAGAGGAATGACCATGAAGTTTTCGGAATGATAACTTTCTTAGCTTATCGAATGACACAATCATTAACTTGCATTCAGATTATCTCCATGAGTTATTCAGACTTTCCAGCAAGGAGAAAAAAAATACTGGATTCACATGAATATTATGTAACTCATCTTGGCAACACCAACCACACCAGCTTATGGAAATGAATAATAGGACAAAAAAGTCGTCTCTCGATAATCAGAAAAAAAAGATTAAAGGAAATGTGGGTGAAAACGAGACTCCCCGCCGGCTTCCGAAATCCATCGCATATTCATCCCATTCTGAAGTAAGTAATAGACTTGGATAATAATTCTCGCCCTTATGCATACAAGTAAGTGAATGTGGTGCTTTGTCATCGGTGACAGTATCATCTGTGACAGTCGGATCCGAGGGAATATTAAGAAGGGTGGAGGTGACTCGGTTTGCGACCCGCTGCTTTTATCAGAGGTGAGGCTCTCTCGATCGCAGGTGGCTCGAGAACCAAGGCCGCTCGTAACTCAAAACGCTATGAATTCCTGATTGGAGAGGGTAGATATGATGATCCTTTTTTTGAGGCCTTTCCAAGTTTTTTACTTATATGGGCAAACGATATATTGGGGCGTTGGAGGGTCCACCTGAAGTTGTGGACGACTGCGTATTGCACCTCACCTACTACTACTACATGTCCTTTACGTAAAGGCACATAAATATTTTTTTCTCATCATGCATAATTAGGAATGATACATACAATAGAGGTGAAGCAATCTGATTCTAAAGTGATTTACCTGTTGTGACTTTCTCCCACCTTTGTTCAGGGAGCATATGAAGAATCACAAGCTCATTTTTTCTCATGGTGCAAATATGGGTTGAAGAGAGATGAGGCAAAATGATTTGGAGAGAGATTCAAGGTTTTCTAAAATATTTTAACTGTCGACTAACTTCAATGTTCTTTCATCCTTTTTTAGTTCAAAGAGAGTGCACTCCACTAGTCTATGACATTGTGGAAACCATTATTTTTACTTTAAATATTTAACCAAGTACTCAAGTGTCTGACTCTATATTTATTTCAGTAAAATTTTTATACTTATTGATTCAAACTTTCATTTGATTTTCGAAAAATTATTATCATATAAACTTCAGAAGCTTAATTTAAAGAGGGAGGGGTTGAGATATTTTTATCCTTTTTTAACATACATATATCAGGAAATATGATAATTTTCAGAACATGACTACATAGATGTTCCCAATGAACGTCTCTCAAAAACTTTCAAGTAACTATTTATTTCAATTTCATAAAGTCCTTTTTAGCTTCTAATTTATATTCCTGGACAAAATCTCAAATTGCTATCATTTTTCGATCGTAAATAAATGTTTACTTATAATTACGCATAACCTACAATAAACTAATATGTCTAAAATATCAGCTTTACTTGTCATTTTTCCACAATAACCACCTTCAATTACTAAGGAAATGAATTCAAAATACTATATACGTATAAAGCAAATATATCATTCATTTGTTTTTGTTGTTAGTGGCTGAAGGCATTGAAGGCATCAAGCTACATTACGTCAAAATCACCATTTCTCACAGTTCGAAACTAATCGTCTGCAATGAAACGCTTCACCGAACAACACACACAACCTTCAATCGAGAATGGATTATCGTCTGAATATTTCATGGGCACCCAAGGACAGATTGCAAAGGTTGTTACGGTTACAGAGCTACACTTTTGCTTTCCAAGAGAACCCCCATTGGATTACCTATAAACACAGAAATTCCATTCGTGATGAGCTTATGGAATTATGCTGCCATATTTCCTCTGGAATTTGTCATTGAAAGTACAAAGTATAATATTTGTTGATGTTAAGAAGATTATGTAATTATAGAATCAAAATCTATTTCAAGAACATTTACATACATTTTTTTCCTTGTTAAAATATCAGCTTTAAGTATTTTGGGAGCAAAGAAGATTTAAATCCTCCTAAGGAAAATTTGGTTGAGTATTACAGAATTTAGAAAAGATAATCAAGAATTTCTCTCACGAGCATTATCATATCTATTATTTAAGTTCTTCCTTTCTGTTGGAAGAAAAATATTTAATTCACTGACAATTTTCATTCTAAACCAGTTTTCGTTTTTGAAAAATTTTAATTGAGTAAAAATAGATCTCACGTGTATCTAATGTTGGTAAAAACATTCTGCTAAATATAAGCAATACTTTTTTCCCTTGTTACAACAACAAGCAGGTTTTTGTAAGCGTTTTTTTTCATGTAATGTATTCAATGTATATAGAATGAAATATAGGTTTTAGAATTTTTCCTCATGTTTACTGGGAGTTTTTGTTAATTTATGGTAAACGATTTTCACACACAAACTCTTTCAAATAAGTTTCTACAATTCGACGTGGTAACAAGTATTTCGAGTTAAAAAAAAATTACGAGTGTAAAGTATAGCATACTTAAATTAAAGGAACTTTTAAAGACATTGTAAAACTTTTAGAATTGAGAGAAAAATAAAAATAGAATGACAATTAAAAATTAACAATTAGTGTTATAAAAAATTAATATAAAACAATTAAATATACCGGCTACATTTAAAACTTAATTATATTTATAAGTAATGATAATTTAAATACTATAAGCATTGTGTACTTACATTAAGGACGGTATAGGTAAAATGACTTCTAGAAGATGAAAAACCAGCTTTCTTTTTCTTATTCCAAATTCAAACATAATTATCTTCTGCCAGATGCAGATGTCAAATTTTAAAATATGAAGTGAGATAAAAACAATGATTTTAGTCATGTCATATCTTATAGGTATTAATTATTTGTGAAAGTTAAAGACATCAAAACAAAAATATTAACAAACGATTTGACTTTGGATACATTTATTCGAGAACAATATTGAACTTGATTTTTAACTTCTCTATAACTTTTCCTTTCGAATAAACTTTATTTTCTTGAATCAGTATCAAAATAAGTAAAAGACTATTTTACGAAATTTATAAATTGATTGATATTAAAGGTAAGTTGTTTTGTCCTGTTGCCTGAATAAAATTATTTTCATTTTGTTCTTATGCTATTTTTTAATTGAATAGGATACTGTTTTAAAAGTCGAGAAATATTTATAAAAAGGAAATTAAATAAATAAGAGAATGAATGCAAAGAAAACATCCATTGAGAGGTAAATAAAATATTTCAATGAATATAGGAGGTATATTTTTTAATAATTTGTTTTGTATTTATTGAGATGTAATTAAAATTTACAATAGACAATTCTAAAAATGTTTTCGTTTATGATATGATTTTGTTTTTTTAAAAATTAATAACTAAATATAATTTTGCATTTGATGATAAAGATTATTAATGCCTTACAATATCATGTTATTAGTTATCTTTCAAATAGGTAAATATAGTCGTTAGTTAGATATTCACAATTTTCTTTACGTTAGCTATGGATGATAATTTGACTGATTGAAATTTTTTGACAGTTAATATTAGAATTCTAATAAATAGGTATCAACTGACTGAATAAGTTTTGGTACATTTTTTTCAACTTTTATAACCATTGCACCCTCTTGAATATTTCCAAATTCAATCCTACAAATTAAGATGCATTAGTAATTTCTTTTATGAAAGAAGTTTTAATGTGATAATAAGAGGTAAAAGTAAAATTAGCTTTCTAAAGGTAAATTTTAATAGATACCTATATTGATTGCAGTTTTCATCAGTTTAGTATATTTTATAATACATAAATTAAAATCAAGAATATTTCAATCTTTGAGATGGAATACATAGATAAGATAATGGATACAAATAATACACCAATTTATATAGGAACCACAAACAAAGTATTTCAATGAAGATAAATCTTATTTCGAAATAATCGTGAGCAGTTATTGGGATTTGATAAAACTTTTACGACTGATAAGTCTAAAAATGTTAAAATTCTTAAAATGAATCTTTACAAAAAATGTAAAATGTTATGTAAAGTTACTTTTTTGTAGTTATAAAAAAATATAAAGAGTGAATTTTGGAGGGACTTATATGTGGCTTTTAAAAGATTGAATTTCAGACTATGCTCTTGGGTATTCTAGGAATTATATGCTTGTTTTTGAATGGATTTGTCATGTCATTCAATCACAAATGCAAGGAAAACGTGATCGATCTTCCAAACCTATCCGTAATTTTTTCCCTTCGAAAAAGGCCATGAATAATATTGTCATTAGTAATGTTTATATTATCGTCAAAATGGCGAAAAATGAATTTTTAGTGTCTGAATTTCTCATTGCTTTTAACGCGGAACCGAAGGTAACTAACCTGTCCACCTCCGGTTCTGCATAAAAATGGAGGGAACGGGAAACGATGATACATTTTCTTCCAGCAATTCTTCAATGTCAATCTGCCTACCCAGACCGAAATGAAAACATCTGCCCAAAAACCGATCGCGCGACATTGGCATACTTTTCCGATCTTCCTCTCAATGTCGGGAGAAAGAGAAAAAACACAAATAATAACAAAATTCCGTCTCTCAAAAAATAAACAGAAACAACCACGTATACTTCTCACAAACCCACTCATTGTTTGTCAACGCCACGCAGAATCAACAAACGGCAGAATTCATTTTCGGTCGCACGATTTATGTTTTGAGTTTCGGTTTTCCCGCATAGCATCACTGTTGTGAGCGTTTTACGTTTTATTTTAAAAGAACTTAGGTTCCGTTTTGAAATAAAAAGATGCTTGTGCTTGTTTCTGATGTGGTTCGTTCGTAAAAACATAAACCTCATTCACTGCTATTCTTAAATTTAAAAAAAAAATGATGTTCCAGGAAAAAAATTCATTTGAACCGAAATAGAATTTGTACCTATTGTTTTCTCATTGGCTTCCACTGAATGGTTAACTTACACTAAAT
Organism: Tetragnatha montana; assembly: GCA_963680715.1. Taxonomy (NCBI): domain Eukaryota; kingdom Metazoa; phylum Arthropoda; class Arachnida; order Araneae; family Tetragnathidae; genus Tetragnatha; species Tetragnatha montana. The sequence continues at coordinate 20,198,878 of OY796686.1, forward strand.
GTTTGCGGTACTCGGAAGAAGGAGAAAAGTTAAGCCAAATAATGAACGATTTAAAAAAAACTAGACACCATGTTTATGTTCTGAACGGTTCTTTGAAACAGATTAAAAAGAACACAGAGAGAAAGAGCAATAACCGATGGAGTCTCATTGGCAAACAAAGCAAATCGCTTATTTGAATTGCGTTATTTGAGCTGTTAACGAAAATGGAAAAAAAGCTGAACAAAGGCTCGTTGCGCTTCGTAATTATTTTAGCTGCAGACGATACTGTAATTGCTTCAGTGTTTTTGAGATTGCAATACACTTTCCCTTTACTTCTTTACTAGTGAATAACCCAATTCACCCCTGTGTGAGCATGAAGAGAAATACTAATAAAGATGAATTTTCAATGGAAGATTGATTATGTAACTAAAATATAATAGTTGCTTCAAGAACCAATAAAAGGACCCTTCATTTTTTCCATCTATAAGGAGAATGATGGGAAATTTTCCACTCGTTGCTATGATCACGTCACGTTTACCCGTTTTCAAAAAGAAGTTAATAAACATGATTAATAACGTTAATCTTCAAACATTGATTGATAAAAGTTAGAAAAGTTTCACATTTATTTGAAATTTGTTTTAATTTTGTGCATAAAGGTAATTTCTCTGTAAATCAGCAGTGGTTTAGTTGAAAAAATCGAACAGATTTAGCATGATCATGATCCCCTTTTTGACTACTACTAAAATTGGCGTTAAAAGTGGGCAAAAAGGTTTCAAGCAAGATACATCAATGTCAGATTAAAAACACCGAAAGAGGTTGGTGATAAAATGGATTATAATTTGTTGTGAGGGATTTTCTACTAAATCTATCCTTCACATTTTCCAAACTGGGAATTTTCATGCTCCCAAACCTATTTGCTTTCTTCATAACTGTGTTCAGTCATAAAAACATTTGAAATTTGAACGCTTATAAATAAACGAGATATGGATGTTATTGATCCAACGCAAGAATTTCTAGCTTGCCTCGCAAACAGAAACTTAGCGTCAGTTTTTAGACAACGATAAATATACCCAAACATTTCGAGGAACTTAGGCTTGTTTTTAAAGCTTTTACCCCACAGAAGGTGGGCACATCTTGGTAGAGGCTCAATTACCCGATGAAAGAGCACTGAGTCAAAACAGCGCTGACGCAAAAAGCTCACGAAAACAGTTTTTCTTACCAACAACAACTTTTAACTGCAACCTCAGTATTTAGGGATTTTTTCAAAAATCACAGAATTAAATTCTACCATATTTTTCTCATCTCATTTAAGAAGAAATAAGCACTATATGGTATTCATTGTAATAAACGTTATTTGGTTTTTCTTTCCCTTCAAGTCGAATTCTTGATTCTTTGACATTTTTTTTTAATCAAAAAGATAATTTGCATACATAGCTAGGATAAAACGAAAAACATACAGGACTTTTTTTTAATTTACAATAAAGAATATAATATTAAATGTTTTAAAAAAGACATACTTCAAAATTTCAACTTTTATATTGTTTTGGATCTTGACTTTAACCAATTGAAAGATAAGAAATGGTTAATAAAAATGAACTATAGAGAAAAAGCACGTTTAAAATTAGCAGGACTAGATCCCCTACAAACAACCTATTCCCACATGAAAAGATTGTATCCCTGGTTAAGATAGAAGCATGATTCAAACAGAAAATATTAATGAACGGTATTTTTTAAAGATAAAACTTGATTTTGTGGAATATCTGACGAATTTTTTGTGTCTTGTAGTGATAGTGTTTATTTAAAGTTTAACAATTATTTACTCTAGTTAGTTGATTAGATTTTTATTCCTTTAGAAATTATTTCTCTGTGGAAATTATGTTAAATTCATTCTTTGAGCTCAGTTCTTACATCCAAATTTATTTTCTTTAAATCTCGGATCGTGTGAGGTTTCATTGATGAAGGAATGGGTAACCATTGACATTAAAGAAAGATACGAAACTCGGTCAAACTGTATTTTAAGGATAACCCCTTAGCCGAATTATGACCAACAGATAACTCAGAAACCGTGAGTTATTTACATTTAACGATAATTTTTACCGATAAAAGAGAAAATTGACAGATTCGGTTATGGTAAATGGGCCACTCTGTTTTCACTTTTCCACGCGACCGGTTTTTGTCTGTTAACTGTCTGGTGCGCTCCAGATTTTTCCGCTTTGTGTTGCATCCCGAAAAAAAAAACGCTTTGCTAAAATGAGTAGAAATCGGGCGTCAACCAAGGTCAATAACTCAATTCGCTTGAGAAAATCAAGTTTTGTCTCCAATGGAGTGTTGATGATTTTTTTATTGGCACTAATTATTATGCTTTTACCTGTCATCGGCTTTAAATTGTGTAAAACACCGAGGTTAAAACTAAAACAGAACTATTTGAATTACTTTTTAAAAATTTTAGATTGTTAAAAATCTTATCGAATTCTATCTACAAAACATATTCTAGCATTGAACATTGTGTTTAAATTTGTTTTGTTAACCTGTTTCAATAAGGTCATGCTATAATCATAATCGATTTCAACGTTTACTCGTTGTATTGACAGCCCAATACCTGACAACGTGTCAATTCAGCCCTCAGGTGATCTCTTGGTTATTAATTTAAAAAGGAAATACACTGCTTCTAGTACATTCTTTGCAGTTACAATAAATTTATAAAACAAACTGAGAATAATTTAGATAATTTTCGTTGAAGTGTTGTGAAAACTGTTAAAACTGCTCATAAGGATGAGGAGGATATAGGGACCTAGAAAAAATATTGTTCAGACAGGTTATCGTTTTAGAGAATATTTGCTATCGCTAGCTTTGACCTCGCTGGGACTTAATGAACTTTATGTACCGACAGCCGACAGTATCGTTATTGGCAACTTTCGCTAACAGATTTACAGACATTTATTTCTCAATGTCTAAAATAAGATTATGTATGAGTAATAAATTTCCCTTAATACTATGACTCCTGCAGTTGATTAATATAACTCAGTTTCTGGGAAAGTATCTTCTTGTAAGAAACCTGAGAATTTATACAGATTTCCTAACCCATATGGCATCTGTGTGTTTCATTCTAAAAATAAACCCACAACTACGTTCTTTCATAACTTTCCACAGAAGTCCATGTTTAAGGGAGAGAAAAAAAATTGTGACTCCTTACTCCATCCGGTTTTCAACGCTGTTTTTTTCGTTCGCACCCTCTCTGTACTGAATTACCAGCGTGACTGTTTAAAAATCTGAGACTTTCTCTCTAAAAAAAACGGGCCTACATAACATTCCCCGCCACAATTTATCAACCCAGTCATGGTCATGGTTGGCAAACAGAAGGGTAAATAGCTGCCTTTTTCAGCTTGGCTTTTGAAAACACTAAACAAATTGCGAAAGCAGCTAAGGCATTAATGAGACATCACATAGAGATTTCATTTCAAAATAAATATTTGTAATGTCTCACTTGGTTTCATTTTCTCCTGGATATGAATGTTCCCTCAATTTTCGTTTATGGTAGGTCAGAAAATGGAGAGAATGGCTTTTTATGTCTCTTACATAAAATTATATTCTACATATTCAGTAACAAACTGTTTCTTCCCTTTCTCAGAAATTAGGCTTTTAGAAATTCATATTTTTTATTGAAGAAATCGAAATTTCACATCTGATATAAATTTGGTTGTGTTCAATTAATTATATGGCAAAAGTGCAGATCTGAAAATTAAATATGTGTATTCGAATCTTTTAGAATCATAACAATCAAAACACATTAATCAAAACATAAAATTTGGATTTTAATAGAAAAGTCATTTTAAAAAATGATATGTTACAATAAAAAAACAGGAAGACGTCCATTTGACCATACGAGACATCCGAAATTTCGAGGCTGATAAACGTTCTAAAAGCAAAATTAGCTCCCTTAAATACACCAAGGCGAATATTTTAACGTTCAACAAAATCTCGATAACTAACCCCACTACCAACGTCATCTGCTGACGTCAGTCGTCGTTTGACCCCCAAACACCTTCCACGAAGGCGGGCATGCGTCAAATTTATTTAAAAATCCCTCTCCCCGTGGGTTTCTTCAAAAGCCCACCAGCGAGTGAGCGATGGAAAAAAATTGGCATGAGCGCTAAAAAACGCCACAACTGAAAAAGCAACAAGACCCACGACAGCGCTGACGTCACGATCAGGATGCTCCTCTCCCTTACCCCTCCCCAAGGTGAGTTAACGGAACTTTTAATCACTCTCTCCTCTGCCTACCTGTGAGCCCGACGGCTTTCTCTTGCTCCTACGCCTCTGTCTTAAGGAAAAGAAACTCTCTCTTTCGCTCTTGACAGGAATGTTTAGTTTTGTTGAGTCAGCTTTCCGGTGAGACTGATTGATTAGTTAGGGTTAAGTTTTATTGAGCCGCCATTTTTTACTGGAATTTAAACCATGAGTCGGGGTTTTTTTTACTGGAAGATCGAGCGAATGTATGAAAAAACTGACGGGTTGCAGATATATCAATATTTTTAAACTGAGAGTTATTAATTAAAGAATTATTATACGTCAAATAAATGAGTTTTATTTATACTCAAGTCTTTATTTTTATTTTTTATTTTTTGTAACGATGAAACTTGGGAAAATAAATTTGGTGCATTGCAGCTGGGTTATTTAATTAGGTTTATATGTCTTTTGAAAAATCTAAATTCATTCGATATTAAAGAATTTTAAACTTTTTGGAGAAACTCGAAGAGAAGATTAAATACTATTTCAAAACATAATAATCTAGTTGTTAAAGGACTGAATAAATGCTGAACATTGTTAACCAAATATACTGTGTTATAAGTATTTCGGTAGACTCAATACACGTATTGTAACAATTTAAAAACATTTTGTACGCATGTATCCACCTAAGAAAGCTAGTTGATTGTTGAAGGTGTCCACAAGATTAAATTATCTTAGTTAATTCAAAATCCCCCTTCTGTAAAACAAAGCTTTAACTCAAATTAAATTTATAGTGAATTTTCTCATTTGTTCAACTAATGAACAGATTGTTTTGACTTTAGAATAAGCGGACTCTCTCCTTTTTTTTGTCTTTAATGGAAGTTTTTCACACAAAGAACAGTTTTTCTTTTACAAGCTGGTTTACTTGTATTATAACTCTTTATTCATAAGTAACTTAAGCCCCTCCAACTTAACCACTAATTCAAATATTCACAAACATTTTACTTTTTCCAAAAACCATTATAAAAGTATGGACTGATGTATGATTTCACTGCAATACATCAAAGACAGCACGCAAAAACAACCCTCGCGCTCATCCCATTGTGACCAACGCGACTTTATTGATCACACGTTCTCCGATGGGAACACAATCTATCGCATCGGGCACGTGTCTGTTGTCATGTCATTACGTTAATACAGTTCAAGGTTTGTTTTGGAAAACGACGTAATTCCTTTGTCTATCGTGCGAACCAAGGTTTCGTGTAGCGTAGTTATTAAAACTTTCGTGAAAGACTTTTCCTCGTTGTCCTTTTTTGTGTCGAGACGATTTATATAAAGCTTCATTGAAATCGTCTGTCTGTCTTCTTGAGCCATGTGATTTATTTGATGTGACTATACGGTACTGAACTAGACTACGACGTCACATATACCTATATATTGCTCCGAATATAATCTTTCTTGTTAGTGCTCTGACCTGAAATATTTTAACTGATCGATATTTTATTTCGACATGACAAGAGAGTTTTAAGAGTCGTTAAAAGGTCAAATACTCGTTTCGGACAAGATTTGTAATTCCTAAAAAAGGGAAGAACAAAAGAAACTAGACTTCCGGAATAGATTTTTTAAAAGTTATGTTGAAAAAGGAAGATCATGATAATAGATTGAAGATTTAGGCATTTAATATGGATTTTTCCACAAAAACATAGAAAATGTACCGAGAAGCTCTTAATTTTTTGTTTATTACAAAATATGTCTGGATTTTTTCCCCAAAAATTATTTTAATTGAATAATTTAAGAGTTAATTAAGTACCTATTATTAATTATCTTCTACAGTTTAAAAATAATTGTTTTATTAAACAAGAAAATGAAATGTTTCACAGTAATAAATATCTCATTCATACCTACCGGATTGAGGAAACATCCTGGATATCATACTATTCCCTTTAAAAGTTCTCAGTTAACCCATATTGTAATTAAACTTACTTTTTAAAAAATTACTTTTATTTTGTTTCAACCTCTTAAAAAAGAAAGAGAGAGGTACAGCCACGATTTACAAGTTTTTACCCTTCTATTCGACTCTTAGTGAATTAGTTAGAATATTAAAAATCGTTTTTGAAATTTAACATGAAAATGAATAATTTCAGAGGAAAAAGATTAAATGATGAATTAATTAAGTTTCTGAAATTTGAAAGCACATAATTATCTAACAACTTTGAACATGAAATATCCTTATTTACATGTTTCACCATATGAGTGAGGTCAATCAAACAATAATATATGCTTTCAAATTAATGTTTCACCTTCATTCATCAGCCAATCTCTTATGTTGAAAACCTTTCCTCTCAAATTGACATATATGACATATTTAAATTACTCTTCTATTGTTATTTATCTCTTTATAGAAACAGATAATTAGCCATCACTCGAGGTCCAGTTCTATTTCCATCCAAGTCAAATTATCAATCACAAAACATATTGGTGGCCTTATTTAAAATTAAATAGAAATCAGGAAAACCCGTGGGATTAACTTAAAACTCATTAAATCTCACTAGGCCTTGGAATCAGACCGACATAATTAAACTTCAATTAATAAACCTAATGACCATATTAATTTTCAATTAACAAGTCTCACTTCCCGAAATCGACACCTTCGTGGATGCCTAAAACAGTCATTAACAGCCGAAAATCCCACCAGTATACTTGACCCGCCGACCACACATTAAAGCTCCGACAGGTCAATTATATCGTCCTTGCTTGCGACAACTAAACCCATCGCCCCCAACAAACCTCGCACAAAAAAAAAGACTCCAAAAGCGAAAGTGAGTTGACTGAAAACGACTAATTTCTTCCTTCATTAGCATGTATCCATTATGGCCAAGGATGCGTTAATGAGTAGTTGAAAAACCAACAGAAGTCAATGGCAGTGCATGTCAGTGAACCACCGGTGTTCCAGGAATGGGCATCCCACGCGGGGCTACCTCTCCCTTTACCTCACGTGCTGATGATTGTCTTTTTGATGAGGCCCACGTGGTTTAATGATCCTTTTTGCTCCTAGAGAGGGTGTTCGGTGTCCAAGTGCAATCGGTGGTTGGGTCCTATGAACCTGGGTTTCTTACCATCGGAGTCGTAAGTCCATTGTGGTTGCTAAAACTGGAAATGGTTAATTTGGTTGTTATAAAATAAGGGTATAGTGGTATAGTGTGAATCCTATGTGGATTTGGTAATAATATTAATGTTATCTGAATCTTTATTAGGTTCTTGTAGTGTGGTATTTATAAATATTTTCTTTAAAATAATAATTTATTTAATTTTTCTACCATATTTTTCCCACAAAATTAGTTATTTAGCACTTACATTAAATGTTCCTCTTATCTCTAAGACTTAAAATATTTGGGCATTTCACTTTTTTAAGTGTTCAAAATTTGTAATTAACAAAAAGATGCAATGCAGTTTCATCTTCTCAGGATAATAAAGATTAACAAGTTTTCTCTATAGGATTACATATCTTTTTGCAGACCTATAAACCTATAACTTTAAGATAAAAACACATGAAATTCGTTAACAAATTATTATGCGTGTGAGTACCCGAGTTTGTGTCTTAATAGAAAGAGTTTGAATAGGCAAGCCAGCAAAAATACCTTATTTATACGTACCACATTTCTATGAACATGAACATCCATGAATTCCCATGTTAACATTGCAAATATAGCTACAATGTTTTTCATATATTTGCCCATCAGATCAGTCACAACTAATCCATTTTGCGTAATCTTAACAAAAGTCGTATTTTTTACTGCGGCTTAGTGAGGCTATAGGTTGAACACCCCTTCTGAAAGGGTCTGTGGTGTTTAAAGGGTTCCTTATTGGGCCACAGAAGCAAGAAACCTTACAAACGCCACATGTTGAAAAAAGGTAGGAATCCTAATTATGGATGGAAATCATGTTTATAATCCAATTTTGACCCCTCCACAGGTTCTTATATGGGTATCACAGAGCTCATACAAATAACTCACAAAACGAATGGGGTTTAAAGGTTTTGTTACAAAAAAAGGAAAGCAGGTTACCCTAACTTTTCATTTTTGGAAAACTTTAAGAATCCATCTTTACCTTGAATAGAAAAGACGACTCTGTAACAGCGTAACAGCCATATTCATAGCCATCAGCGTCGGTGTTAAATCCTTGGTCAAAGAAGGATTCCACCAATCAGAGTCAGCGAAAAGCTAATTTTTCTTTCTTTAGCTGCTGCTTAACACCAACACTGATGGCTGTGAATATGGCAGTAAGTGTAATTTAAGAATTAACCATTTCGGGAGAAAAGAATTTCCCTTGCACCAATTCAGAAAGATTTTTTTACGTAATGGTTCATTTAATTTAAAACTACAAACGATTTCATGAAGGTTTTTTTAAATAATTAAGAAAGATATTTTAAGTATACAAACCTGTTATACTCGACAGCAACGTTTCCTGACCTTATAACGTCACTACGTAGAAGAAGAAACTTCGTAAACAGAAAGCCTGTTGGGTTGCTAGGAGGAGTTTCGGTACGCAAATCGTGAAAAAAGACTCTACATTATACGCGGGTTTAACAAAATAATCACATTTTTAAATTGGCGTTCTTCATTTCACTCAAAATTCAGTCACCGAGCCAGGAACTATTTTGTTTGTTAGTGACATCATAGGGTCAGGAAACGTTGCTGTCGAGTATTTCAGACATCAGCTATTAGCCCCCGTTTTTATATAGATTCAGGAAGAGATAGATCTTATTGAGGTCTTTGTTAATAGGTGACTTCAGGCTGGAAAATGTCCAGAAGGTCAGGACTCCGATTCAAGAAATCCGGGGCGCATGAACTGGAGCGTCGGAATAACATGCCAGAAGAATGTTATGCGATGGAGTGATTAACTGAGAGATACAAATCTAATCTTCTGATGTAGCCGCTTCAAAGAGGTAAATTCATTTTCTAATTTTAAAAAAAGCGGAGTTTTTTGAGCGTGGGCTTAGAGAAGATAACGTTTTGATTTTAAGTAGTTAAAACATAGAGAATTCATGATGTATGATAAAGAAAAGTTTGGAGACCATGGACATGAGAGGGAGAGGCCTGTGACCTTTTGGTGAGCGATACAAGTGTAAAGCATATTGCGTCACCTTAATATCAAACACCACTATCTCCGTTCGGCAAACTTCGGGAATTCCGATCCTTGGCGTTCGGATCGTTGGAGAAGTTCATTTGATTGGTTTCGATCTCTCCAGCTCGATGATGTCAGCGCTTCAAACGATCCTATAGCCGAAGATCGGAATAATGTATATTTAGACAGTTGGTAAATCCCGATAAATTTCAAAGAGTTGCAGCCATTTTAAGAAGATGTTCAACATAATAAAAAGTTGCCCACTCTCTGCTTTTCAGACTATGAGTTATTGCGTGAGGTGAGGTCATACAGAATATTATAGGAAGTAATATAGTTTCTTACCATAATATTGATTCAAGCTCGATCGTTGAAATAACGTATTAGTTTAAGGACAAAAACCCTATCAAATGTTTATGCTCTTCCCACACATACTTTATTATTACATGTATCACACACAAGTGAGTAAATGTTTTTATTGGGTTAGTTTTTACATGGATATGGGAGTTTCACTGCTTGGTGTTAGTTTTACTACCCGTCCGTTTATTTTTCATTGAAAGTTCTCCACCTATCTATGTCCCAATTAAGGAGGGAGAGGGTAACTAAATATTTAAATAGGTTAAAAGGTGGCACTAAAGTTTTTTATGGAGATTCAGGACGTTATAGGTTTTGTGCTCGTTCGTCTTTTTTTTACATTAATTTTCATCCTATCTGTTTTGATAACCTTTATGTTCTTTGAACCTCCATGGTTTGGGCGTTTTATTCTTGGAATAAGGTTATATCGAGAAGTTTTTCTTGTAGTAGAGGCTTTTTCAAGTGCTAGTGTTAAAACATTTTGTGGTAATCAACCGTTCAAATATTACGTAAGCTTGGTTTTTTAAATTTTGGTTTATTTTGAAATTATTTATGCAAAAAACAATAAATTTTCGAAAATTCAGTGTTTTTAACATCTTACGTAAGCGTCACTTATATCCCCCCTCTCCCTTGTCAGGAAAAATGAGCAAAGAGCAAACCCCTTCCCCCTTAGGTGCTTGCGTAATATTTGAACGGCTCCTATATCAGTGTTTTGAAACGTAAAGTTATAATTTAAAACAATTTTTAAGAATGGAAAGAAATTAAATGGGAAATAAAGTAAAAATAATGTTGTTGCCCTATCCCTAAATAAATACTACACTTATTATAAACTTTATAGAATTTTGCTTTTACTATAGTGTCACCAACCAATAGTACAGTAGTATAGTAAGACAAACTTAAACGCATTTATAATAAAATTTTAAAGTAATTAAAATTTCAATTAATGTAATCTATCTTTTAAATTAATATAATTCGTTTAATCTAGAATTACTTTTAAGGATTTTCATTTTCTATAAATGAGGGGGGTTTCCCTCATTTTATTTCAGTGAAGTCAGTTCAAAAGAGTAGAATTTATTTAACATTTTTCAAACGAGTGAACCATGCATGCTAAGTCTAGACATAGCAGCGGGATACCGTATCCTACGAACATAGAACATAAAGCAGTGTCTGCATATTGACTGAACACCAGGGTGTTGTTTCTACTAGATGCCTCTTGGTTTTCGGCCTCTCATCTCAGCAGGTTGTGGGGGACGTAAAAGGCGTTCGAATAAGTTTAAATTTAAATGAGATGTAAAATTTGATTGACAAGGCTGCCTTGACTTTCGAAAATTCCTTAAGAACGTTTTGCAAATAATGCGTCAAAAATCCTTGGTTGTTTTTAAAAATATTTGAGATATCCTAAAACAGGACTGAGAGGCGGTATACATGAAACAAAAATAGAGGGAGGTAACATTTTGAACCTGGGCTTTTCTAGGAATCGCCTCTATGCATACTTTATTGGATATATTGATTTCCGATTCTTAACTTTCAGTTTTATTGTCTTTTTCTACACGATTGAAATATTTATCTTCCCCTTTCTCCATAGGGCTTGTTAGATTAGATAGAGGACAATAGAACCATATTTTTGTGGTATGGGCGGAAAAACTCGGAACTTCCTTTCGGTAAAGGGTATTCCTTCAATTCTTTCAAAAGGTCTTTATAGTTAAATTGCAGTTCTCTTTCTTTCTTAATAATACACCTTCTTATATTTATTCTCAGTCTCCTAATTTCTTTCATACGTTTAGAACAGTGATTCTCATGCATGATTGTAAACGGTAAACCTATGTCTTAACCTGTTTTTTTCGATTTTGGAGAAAGTTTTTCTATTAAATTGTGAAACGCTTCTTTTTCACAATCATTGTCAAGACCAATTTTATAGGTTTAGGACAACTGTGTAGATGTCTTTTCTTCATAATATGATTTCCTTCCTCTATTATTTGAATTCAATGGGACAGGTAGAATTTTTTTTCCACATTATTTTAGTTAAATACAGCATTTTGATACTGATTCAAGTACACACTACACACTTAAACATGGATTCCACTAAATTAGAACATTAGGTTTTGACATTCGTTCCAATTAATATAGCACAATACTATTTAACAGGATGTAATTTTTGACAGCTTATCTCTAAATGTCTACCATGCTAAATTTTACTAGTTCTTGAAAATCTTGTAAACCTACAAGAGAACTGTGATCCTGAAACTGTTCAGATAAAATAATTCTTACAGACTCCATCTTTAATCTTTATATATATTCTAGCAAACTGAAGTAGTACCTAAAAACATCATGAGGAAAACTAACCTGTCCTCAGTACGTTAAACTCCATGAAGTATCCAATAACCCCCTCTTCCCATAATATCCAAATATTACCCCAGAAAGGCACCAACCAGACTTAAAATAATTCGAATTCTCTAAGCCCCTGGTCCTGGTACCTCCTCCTCTCAAAACTCTCCCGCCACGAGGAAATCGAGATTCCCTGGGTCAATGACATAATAATATCGAGGGCTCTTACGTCTTTTCTTAAAAGGTGCTTAAAAATTTTTCACGGTAGTCTGCAGAGTCGCCAAAGTTCAAGAACACCGCCAAAGCGCCCTGAGTGGCGGCTTTCTTTCTGGCACCCGTCCCAATCGGTAGGTTTGGGGCCAGATAACGGAGGGACAGTGATTGACAAAGACGTGTGAAGAGTGGGACACGGGAAATATCCTTTCTGAATATTTCTGTGAAGCTTTTTATGTCCCCGAAAATTTGAAAGTTTCCTTTGAATTTAAAAAAAAAATATATATGTTCGTGTTGACTCTTAAAAATTATGTTAATCATGTGAGTACCGTGAAAACAGGATGCATTTCAGACGAGTTTGGAGCAAATTTTCTTTAAAAAAAAATTGGATGCGTCATAAACTCCCGAATTAATTTGTTTAACAACGCATCCGTTTTAAAGCCATCAACAAAGCCATAGAAATAGGGTTAGGGTTAGACAATTCTTCGTTAGCTTGCCTAATAAAGTAGTTTGGTCTCAAAGATAGACTTGTTTTGGTGCTGTAGCCGACTTTCTTAACATATCACAATCTAGACGGGATCTAAAATGCCTCTTATTCAGTCTTGTACAAAAAAAAAATTTTTAGTTGGTTCGTATGATTCTTAAAAACGATAAAGATTTACAGATTTTTACAAAGGATAAAATCCTAATTTTTAATTCCTTTAGACTTTTTAATCCCCATAATTAATAAGCGTATGGCCAAGGAGAAAAATAAATCCACTTAAAACTATTTTTTATCAACTAAAACTACATAAAAAAATCCTCCCAAACTTCAAAAAAACTTGCTTTCGAATTCATTTTTTAAGAATTAAATTATAATCCCCATTGCCCATCCAGAATGGGTGAGGTTATAGGTTTATAAGTTATGGGTTTCTGAATTAACTGTTTTCCTTTGACACATTTTAAAACCTGGAAAATATATTTTGAAGTTTTTCTGTAGGTAAATATGTATTGCGGCTACCCGAAGATGAATTCAAACACGCAAGTTTGAAATTTCATCATTATTACATTATCTATAGTGACTATCTTCGCAGACAAATTCAGGAGAGACCAATGGCTGGTATGGTCTGGAAATTTCTGCACTCATCGCTTGTCTTGCGTCTTTATCTAGAAATCTAACACGTGCATTTACTGGACTGTGTTCCTTATCATTTCTTTGAGAAACTGATACACACGTTTAGTTTATAAATAGACAATTTATTTGTTTACGATAAAAAGCAAAAGAAGCCACACAAGCAGATTGGAGAACTCTTAGGTAGTTTTTTTAGAATCAACTTCGCATATACATAGTTCTTTGGAAATTTCCGAGAAAATTTTAAAAACCTAAGAAACAGGACTCATTCAGGACAAATTAAAACTTAACAGGAAACTTAAGGAATAGGCTCTGTACAGAAACGAAAAGATTCCATTGGTTTATTTCCTTCTTGGATGACAATGCGACGAGCCTGTCAAATAAATTATAATGTTACACAGTTTATACAAATACAAATACAAAAACTGACGACCAGCTACAGGCTCAAAGCCCAACAAGGCTATGATTATGAATTCCCCAATTCCCAATTATACTGCATCCACTTCACATACGGAGTAATGCGATTTTAGATTTTTAACTTCTGGCCAATTTTAATTTAACTAATGCAGAAAAAACGAGTTCTTTTTTTTTAAAATGTTCCAGCGGCATCGGCATAGCCAGCAGTCCAGTCCTATACAATGATACTATTTTTCTTCGTTCCTTGAAAATGAAGCAGCTTAACCGTTTCCCAACCTTTTTCGGTCCATGCCCCACCAAAGCCTTTCTAACTTTTCCATACCCCCCATGTTTATTTTTTTTTTCAAAAATCCTTCTTGGAAAGTTAATAAAACCTGGTGGTCCGTGGTCCACCTGGGGGGCAATTTGGTTGAAAATTTTTAAATTCCCCCCCCCCCCCAAGAAAATCTTATTGCCCAACAGAACGTTGGGAAACACTGACTTTACCTATCCCCTTGGACACGGTCAGCCTACCTGGCTTGGTTGAACCGCCCAGACTCATTATCAGCCATAACAGCAACCCAACTCCGTATTCTTTGTCCATGTCTCTAATCGGCAATCCTACTCGTTAATCGTGACTGTCCAGATTTCTCTTGCGGAGATTCAAGGACCTTTGGACAGAATCGTGGAGGACTGGGCGGCAGTTTAGTAAGGATCGGATATACCAAGGGGCGGTCGATGGAAAACGCCTTCAGAAGGCAGAATCCCGATACAGATCTGGTAATATCCGTTTCTACGAGTGCTTTGTTTTTCGCTTTCCGCCGAATTCGTGACCATTCGAAGGCTCTCTTGCACTGCATAAAATCGTTCCAGCTTCTCAAACAGAACAATAATCTCGCGGGCAGCTGTTTCTCGTTCGATGTGGCCGATCCTCTATTATTTCCGACTCCTCCAGAGAGTGTTCGAAATTCGATTCTTCGAACGACAGCCGATTCATCGAAGTGTTGTTATTATTAAAAAAAAAACCGCAACGGGTGCTTTTCCTCCTTGGAACTGGAGGATGAGCCATTTATGGTGGGCAAAGACGGCGTCTCAAGGTCTGATTTTTTCGCTGTTCTCGTTTGGCAACGGTCCAAAGGTTATTCCTCCTTTTCTACAACTCTCGGAAATGCTCCACGCAGTCTTCGTTTATTGTCCCCGGAGAAGTCCCAGAACAAATATCCGCTTTTCCTTTTTTTTTCCCGGTTGTTCTTACGACATCTGTCCGGTCTCCATGCGGAAAACACTCATTAAAATCCGAACTGATGGTAGATACGAGTCATCCGGATTAACTCTGGTCAAATGAACATCTTCATCTTTTTTTTTTTTTTTTTTTGAGGATCAAAGAACATTTTGCTTGTTTTTGGAACACGTTATTATAAAAGCATTACCTGAGCTGCTGATTTTCCGCTAGAAAAGGTTGAGTTATTGAGATCAATGATGATTGGAGCTTACCAAATAAAGTTACAATTGCGTTTGATCCTAGCAGTTCAATTAAAACTTAATAATTTTTGGAAATACCAATTTTAAGTTAAATGCTCTTGCAGAATGGTTCTCAAACTCAAACTTCTTAGCTCCATCCCTCTTTTTCCTTTTGCAGATCCATTCCTCCCTTTTCAGTACAGTGTGAAAATAGTACTACTTTTACGTGAACTTGGTTGTTTTTCTTGTTATAAATTTAACCTACTTTTCAAAATATTTACAATTATCAGAAGTATAACTAAAGTATGAGCATTAAAATAAATGTTCCAAAATTCCTATCATAATTTGGTTCGTAAATTATTCAATTTAAGGGTAAGTGAACCACGGATTTCTGCAAGTAGAAAAACAACGTTCTATAGCACCAATTTCCACCATCACAGCAATTCCACTTTTACCCTTTCCTGGGATATCAAGATTCGATCAATTATCAATATATTATATTATATTGCAAAATATATGCCCCATACCGAAGGGACTTTTCCAAAATTTTTACTCCCATCATTGAATGATACCACAAATATCACACTGTCACATCTTTTTCTAAGCTTTCGATTTATTTTATCAACCGCATTTGACATCTTTCCAAACAAATATTTCCCTTGTTCAGTCAATTCTTTCGCCATCTCCGCGTCCAATCCAATTCATAGGGAATCGATAGTTTAGTAGATGAAAAATATCAAAACAAGGAGGCGAATTTTTTTTTATCCTGTCCTGTCGCTCTTCCTGATAGATTCGTCGTATCTTTTCCGAGTACAGTATACGGAAGCACTCTGGGAAATCAGTTTCTTTACCTCGTCGTGATAAATATATGTGATTGTGTGTTGCTCACGAAGATTGCTTGGCAAATACTATATAGTAGATAGTGTGACTGTGCCTGATATCTTTCCTACTAGATTGACGCACGACCCTAGTGATCATCGACGAAATTTTGTAGATGAGAAAAATATTTACCGGAAATATTTACTACTTGGACTTGGACTCCGATTTCACCATCTATATTTAGATTCGTAATGGGCGTCAATATTATTGCATTTTAAGGTTCTAACAAAATATGAACTTAGGTGTATACGTACATACAAATACAAAGTATGAAAGAAACAAAAACGTAGAAAGATATAAAATAAAGATAAACCTTATTACAGGCAGCCTGTTTTCATTTTCAAAAACCTTTAATAGTGTATATAAATTAAAAAATAAGAATTTTGCTCCCATTTATGGTGCATGAATTCATAATTTTTATAAGATTTTGTCATATATTATCATTTACTTGTTCTCTGCGAACGTGAACTTTATTTGAGATAGTAATTTTTTATTCTTCATTTATTTGTATTATTCCAAACTTCCTTCTTTATTCTTGTTCTATTCTTTTAATAAACTAGGTACTATGTTATGTTTATAGATGTAACTTTATTCTCATTACTATTATAAGTTTGCCTAATAGCTTTACTTGTCCATGCATTTCATTCCTAATGGGAAAAATTGATGAGCATACGTTTATGGTTCTCTTTATACGTATACTCGTAATTACGGTAGATTTTTGTGAATAAAATTTACCGAACTGAAAAAATATTCAAATAATATTTTTAAATTAATTTCTGTCCCCGATAGGAAAAGCTAAGCCTAACATGGAACTTGTACGATTTTCTTTTTCAGTCGTAACAAACGTCTCCATCAAGACACACTCGAGCCCACTCTCCACTTTAATTAAATAAAGTGTCACCAGATACAGCCCGAACAACCCATTTGGACACGATAACGCCATGTCCAAGACTGTTATCTGCTGCCCATTTTTACCCATCACGCTTTTTTTTTTTTGGTCTTTTCCATCTCCAGTCCTTGATCTGTCATTGCTAACGAATGAAACGGTGATGGCTTTTCGCTCGTCTACGAATGTGGGAAGAGAGACCCTCGCTCAAGTCCTGTTATGGTCAGAGATAAAAAAAATCTAGGTTCGTTCAAATGTTACAAAATATTGGGAGGATCACTTATACTACTTGATTAGATGGCTTATTCGTTACACAGCTTTGGATTATATAGGATGTTTCAAAAGTCCCTTTCACGACTTTTATTTGGAAACAACGTCTCCTAGGGCAGTGATTTTCTGTCTTTTCCCCCAAAGGAAATATATATTTCCCTAAACCCTGAACTGGAGAGTACTGAAGACCCCAGTACTGAAGAGTGGCATCAGTGGCGTATATAAAGGGGGGCCGAGGGGGCCCTGCCCCCCCCCCCGAAATTCGGACTAGGTGTACCAAAACAAGTTAAAACACTGTATTTTAGGGTCAAATTTCAAAAAAACTTCTAGGGGAGGACCCCCAAACCCCCCTTTTGTACTTGGAATTTTATTATTAACAATATTATAACAAGTTCATCAAAGTCCAAATCGTTCCAAAAAATATATGTCCAAAATTCGGACTAAGTGTTCCAAAAACAAGATAAAACCCTGTTTTTAGGGGTTAAGTTCCAAAAAATTTCTGGGGAAGGGACCCCAGATCCCCTTTTGTACTTTGAATTCTATTTTAATAACTTTTTAAATATTAAGTTCATAAAAATGTACATCCAAAATTCAGACTTAGTGTACCAAAACTAGTTAAAAACCTGTTTTTTTTTAGTCAAACTTCCAAAAATTTTCTGGGTGAGGACCCCCAGACCCCCCTTTGGTACTTGTATTTTTATTACTAACAACTTTTCCTATATTAAGTATTTAGAACCTAAGTTATCACCTAAAAAGCTACATTGGACCTATTAAATATGTGGGGGGACTGGGGAGTAATTTTGGGCCCCTCCCGAAATAAATTCCTATATACGCCACTGAGTGGCATAAAAGGCATTTTAAGACCCAATTGAGACTAAAAACTTAAGGAAAAAGATTTAGATTTTCTCTGCCAACACACTAAATGAAATGTTTCGGTCGAGTATTGAGTGAAACCAATTTTTGTGTATGTAATAATATCAATGTTTTCACTAAATGTATGAAATTGTCTGTCCTTATTCTGGAAGACAGACTCCTATATTTCAGATATTGGAGTAATAATATCACTCAAATTTAGGGCCGAACTGGTTATTAGTTGGGTATTTATCTAAATTTATTTTGTGGGTTCCCCAATATTCCCTACTGTAGAATTTAGTGTACCTATATACATTGTCAGTCCCATAACTACATAATATACTTTTATTTTAGAGTGGGGTTGCTTTTCATACTTAAAAAATGGCCTGTTACTTTTGAAAATTTCTCATTATTTAACTGGAACAATTAGTAAAGGAAAGAGATATCTTGTTTTTAGTTTTAACTGGAAAATATAATTGATTCATTTCGACCCGTTATACAGACCAGTGGTGTCGCGTTGAAAAAAATTAGAGGGTAGAATATTGGAAATTTGGGGGTGTAAATAGGGGAAATTTAGTCCATTTCTCTATGGTCAAAAAAGGAAAATTTCTGACTTTCAGGGGGATGTATCCTCAAATCTCCTCTCTGCCTATGCCACTGATACAGGCATTTACAAAGATTTTTAGTCACTACTTATATGGAAAGCATCAATAATGGGCCCATCCATGAATGATGTCATACTTTGAGTGGAGGGTTTATCAATCTGTGACACTTTGCCAAGGGGGGTGGGGGTTACAAGAATTGTGACACACACACTACAAAAAAAAAATTTCATTTAGTTAGTTTGATTTTTAGAAACTGAAACCTGTCCTTTTTAATTTGGTGGTGGACTTGTCATTTTGGTTGAGGATCAGTAAGATTGGCAAAGTAATGGGGTCCGCAGGATCAGTGAATGTTTTTCCCAATTTCTAACGCTGTTTTACTCTAACGCCATCACCAATCACCTCACCATTGCATTGAGAGAAATTTGAGAAGTGCTTCACTCGCTACGCTCTAGCTCCCAGTCAATTCAGCAGGTGTAGTTGTAGCAAAATATTTTCACTCAGTAATGAAATGAATTTTTATTTTAATAACATGAAAGTAAAAGGGGTTACTCCTCGCAGTGTTGTCACTGATGTTCCCAGGGAAACCACAACAATCCTCTTTTTTTGGCGTCAATGAATGGGGTTTTATTACTTCTCCCTTTGGTATTCCAAGGGATCTCATTCTGTAGATTTCCCTAATCAAAAATATGAGGGTATCTGATGACGGCCAGCCAGCCATTTGTTAATTTTGAACGTTGAGTTGAGTAGTGGATTTTCCGGAAGGCCGTGGAGCTCTTTAGAGCTCCTCTTGCAGAGTTGGGGCTGCCATCTACAGGTATGTTGAAGAACTATGTTACCTCTAACTAAGATCAAGAAAGCTTCAGGGCAAGACTAGCAGCGCCATCTGGTAAACGATTAGGAAAACAAATGATTTTTTTTGGCCAAGAAATAGAAAGCTTAGATTTTGTTGAAAATAAATAAAAATATGAGGAGATAATTAAAACCTTAAACATTCTAATCATGTTATGTACAATTATTTATGTAGCAAGATTTTTTTTTGTCATCTTGTCAGCTTTTAAGAAATCCTTATCCTTATTAAGTTACTTCATTGAAAACATTTTTAAAATTTGCACTTAAATGATCTTTAAAATATTACCATATTATTTATTACTTTTAGTAGCAACACTAATTATTGAAACTTCACTATAAAATAAGTGATAAAAATTAATTATATATGAAATTTCCAACATTAATGTTACAATTAAATAATTCTAAATATTTATCACAAATAAGCTTAATAAAATATTATTCATTATTTCTTTTACTTTTTTATGCCTATAGAAAGAATTTTTGAATTAAGTGAATAACTTTTCATCAGCAATATTGGTGAAATTTGTTATATACTTAAATAGAAACATTTACAATTATAAATATTTATAATTTTTTATTCAGTATACAAAATCTACTTTTTTTATCATGGGTTCTGTATAATTATAACCTCTCTAAGTTGATTGAGTGTTTAACTCACAAATGTTTCTATTTCTAAAATAAAGGTTAAAAATTAAGAAAACTTATTAATTGCAAAAGAAGGAAGATAATATGGCCACTCATTCACATGAACTTTATTATGTGTTTGGGGACATCCATAAATTATGTTAGGCATTTCATAATTTTGTGAATTTGAAGTTAGTGTTAAATTATTTTTTTTTCACCCAGGAGCCTGTATTGTGTTTAAAGCAGTGGTTCCCAACTTAGAGCAGTCTGCAGACCACTAAGTTTGAAATTGGAACCTTCACAGACCACCCAATACTATAGCTTAAAATCCTTTACCCTCACAAAATTGCAAGGTGAAATTTTATGTTCCTTAATTAAGCGTATAAATTTATATGAAGCTCTGAATTATAATTATATATTTTTTTTAATTTATTATATATTTTGTTAAGATACAATTTAATTATTGGGCCTCGGGCTGAGTTTTTTTTTTACAGAGCCACTTATAATTTCATTTTAAATATTTATAATACACAAAAGTAAAGTATTGTTAATAATTAAGTGGTGACTATTATCCCCACAAATTACTCAGCCGAAAGTCATCTTCATGAATATAAATCCATCTTTTCTCGTTAAAATCACTCAAAATTGTATTTATTTGAATATTTATACGGACCCTTCAAGGAACACTTATGGTCCGCAGACCACCGGTTAGGAACTACTGGTTTAAAGGCAAAAATACTTTGTGAAGGGTCCATTTTAAAGGTAAAATAATTTGTGAAGGATCCATTTTTATAATGAAATATTAAAGGTCCAAAAATAGACCAAAATTTCTTCTATACAGACCCCTAAAAGTTTGAGATTTTAATTGATTTCCCCCTTCCACCTGGTGAGATTTTTGCTGGAACCCCCTTTTAGAACTCTCGTAAATTATGGATGTACCCTCAACCCTCTTCATTCTTTCTTGATTTTATGTTTCATAATTTCTACGTTGCATGGAATTTTGATTGTCCGATTTGAAATAAACTTGAAAACAAAATTGTACTGTTAACTGTTACTTAAGTAACCAGGTTCGGACAATAATACAAAATTTCATTAAAAACTAAATCAGATATCATTTCTCCATATCAAAGGTTTAAAACATCTGTTATTATTCCACACATACTTTATACTCTTCTAAAAGGGTGCAACATAAAAAGGTTTCAATACTTTTCAGTTTTTTTTTGTCTTAAATAATTACTTTTTGCACATTTCTGTGTTATCAAAATTGATTTTGACCATAAATGTTGAAACATTAATCCAAAATATTGATCAAAGAAATAATATACAGATTATACATTATTTAGCAATTTTAAGTAATACTACTATTACAGTAGAGATTATTACAAAAATAGCAAATAACTTATTTTATGTAGTACATACAAGTGTTGAATAAAAAAATGTTAACACATGTGATGAGTGAAATTATAAAATGAGGTCCTGTTTGGATGATATTAACAAATGGTGGATATTTCGAATTTAATTCTTCATCTAAATCAGGCAATTTTAGTGGTACTTAGTGTTTGTTCATTTGAAGCTCCAGTTTCATTTTTGGCTGGGCCTGTGCACCGTTGAAGAGTTCTTTTCGATGGCAAATTCACCAATTTTCTCTCGAGAATCGTTCTGTAGCCATGAGGAGACTCAGCTTGGAGTAAGTTGCACTCCCGCAACACACTTTCAGGCCACCGATAGGCCTTGGCAAACATGAACTTAAGCTGTGTAAGCAGGAGAAGTTGACTAGGTTCAATGCAATCTGCACTTTTCATGTCCAGGAGTTTTTTCAAATTCTTGTGATAGATGCTGTTAGTATAGTAGTCAAGATCTTTCTCTCTACTTTCAGTTTCTTCAGACATCGTCTGAAGTTTCCCAGCTTTGAGTTTTAGTTTTCTTTTCAAGCTCCTAACTTCAAGAACCTTGGCATTCAGTTTTCTTGTTTTTACTTCAAGGGCAAATTCCTTTCTTTTTAATTCCTTTTTCAGAACATCTATGTCAGTAGTTGGTTCAGAATAAATCGACTCATTTACTGACAAACTCGGTAAAATATAACCACACTCCTCCATCATTTCTTCTGAAGAATCCGATGTTTCCTGTTTGGGCTCACTGTGCTTAGGGGATGATGCTGAAGGTTGCATAGACACAGGGTATTCTTTAAAAACAGAGGGGACTGATCCCATTTCTTCTGAAGAGTCCAATGTTCTCTGTTTGGGCTCCCTGCGCTTAGGGGATGATGCTGATGGTTGCATAGACACAGGGTATTCTTTAAAAACAGAGGGGACTGATCCCATTTCTTCTGAAGAGTCCAATGTTCTCTGTTTGGGCTCACTGTGCTTAGGGGATGATGCTGATGGTTGCATAGACACAGGGTATTCTTTAAAAACAGAGGGGACTGATCCCATTTCTTCTGAAGAGTCCAATGTTCTCTGTTTGGGCTCCCTGCGCTTAGGGGATGATGCTGATGGTTGCATAGACACAGGGTATTCTTTAAAAACAGAGGGGACTGATCCCATTTCTTCTGAAGAGTCCAATGTTCTCTGTTTGGGCTCATTGTGTTTAGGGGATGATGCTGATGGTTGCATAGACACAGGATATTCTTTAAAAACAGAGGGGACCGATCCCATTTCTTCTGAAGAATCCAATGTTCTCTGTTTGGGCTCCCTGCGCTTAGGGGATGGTGCTGATGGTTGCATATACGCAGGATATTCTTTAAAAACAGAGGGGACCGATCCCTTTTTTAACCGTCTCCCATTCTTCTTGGGAAGAAAATCCTCCTCTCTAAAGTGCTTACTGCAAACTCGACTGGAGTTGGAATTAAAATTAATAGCGAAATCTTTTCTGGAGATCACTTTCAACCAGTCAGCTTGAAGGATCGGATCGACGGGAAACTCATGGTAAGACACATATTCCCCTTCTTGCTCTCGAAATTTCCCAGTACGTCTACTATAGGAAGAACAATAAGGCACACAGCAATTGACCATGTTTCTCTTGATCAAATTAAGGCTTGCAAATATTCATTTAAAATTTAAACTTCGAAATACTAACACGAACACGCTTGTAATGTAACCAAAGGAAAACATAAACAAACAAAACACCAGGCAAGGTTGACAACGCCCTCGAACGGTAAGAGGTGGAAACGTTCAGTCACTTTGCCTCTTTTGATCTTTTTTAGGGACAGGCGCAGCCTACATCTTGTTCAGGAAAATTAGGATAGAAGGGAATGAAAGCATGCTGTCTCTGTTGGAATTAAAAAATATTAAATATATTGCAGTAAATTAGGAATTTGTGGGGGTGAAACTAAACTCCCCTCCTTGCCCTCCTCCCCTCTCTAATCACCTATGATTTTTTAAGCTGCTGTAAAATGGCAGCACGACTTAAATGTCGTGCTGCCATCTATGAAAATATATATAAACCATTATAAACCAAGTTAAGTTTCCCTGCAGAACAAGATGTTGAACAGTTGAACAAGGTAAAAATTACTTAAATGTAAAGATTGTTCAAATTTTTAGGGGTTTAGCGGAAAAAAATATAATCACCGTGATCGAATAAAAATAAAAATTGACCAATCAGATTAATCAACTTTTACTTCCTGTACGTGTACGCGGATAACGAATTGTTTTGTTTTTGTTTCTGTAAAAAGTAAACAAATATGGCCGCTATGGAGCGAGAAGCTATCCAGAAACAAATTCAACAGGATTGGGCTAATCGTGAATATGTGGAAATTATAACAGCTAGTATTAAGAAAATAGCTGATTTTCTGAATTCCTTTGGTTAGTAATTTGTTATTAGTTGATTCGTTTGAGTTGGCTTGATTTAGTTAGCATTGCAAGTTAAGCATGATTCATTAGTACCTACTTTTTAACTTATAATTTTATTGCCCTGGCCAGTAGTTGAATCGAATAGCTTTCTAGGAAACTTAGATTTCCTATCTTTCTTCTTGTCTCTTCCCGTCCATTTCGTTTGTTTTTAAAATTTCTCGACTGTCATTTTCCTCTCTTTTTATCATTCATTCTCTTTCTTTTCCTGGTTCAATTCCGTTAGAGTCCCCGCTAGATATCACCCGGTTCTTTTAGACAACAAAAAGTAGAAATATTCATAAATAATTTCAAACTCCTGAATTAAAAGGCTTAATTAGATCACTAACTATGCAGTTTATTAATAAAAGTCAGAAAAATTTGTTTATATTTGGATGTATTTAGCTATTTGGATGTTGGCGATATTTAGCGGGGACTCTAACGGAATTGTACCCTTTTCCTTATTACATCACTAGGAGTTGGTAAGAATTATAGATCGAAAAACACCAGGGTAAAATTCTAGTATAGGTAACACGCTGGTCACGATTTTGAAAAAATTTGCTAATTATCAGTATTAGTCTAAATACCATGCCTAAAGCATGCCAAGATTTAAGATATATCTCCAAAAATCAACTAAAGTAAAACTGCATTGAAAGTGGAGATACCTGGTTCTTGTGCACCAAAGCCATCAACTGATCAACAACAAGCGTTAAAAAATTTGGTACTTTAGGATTAACAGGGCGCAAGCGTCGAGTTTTATGCTATATTGTTAAAATCCGCGTTCGAAATATGCGGTGGTCCGCTGGTCCGATACTACTGAAAAACGGCTCAGACCACTGCTGTCAGAAAATCCCTAGTCTGGCAGATCAGTGTTGAAGAAATATCCCACTCTCCAGTTCTAGTCACATTTTTTGTTTCGAAACTTAAATTAGTTCTTAATAAATTTAGTTATATAATTAATAAGTTTAGTTAATTGACATAAAACTTCTAATTTTAGAAGTTTTATGTCAATTAGTGCGATAGTAACATTTAAGTAATAAAGAAAAGTACGTTCTTAATGAATAAGATATTTTCAAACTTATTTGCTCATTTAGTTAGATTAGTTTAATTTTTTAAAATTAATTATTGGTGTTCGCTTCAAATACAATAGTTACTTTTAAAGAATTTAAAACTGTCCTATTTAATTTGTTGGACTAGTCATTTTGATTGAGGACTAGTAAGATTGGCCAAGTGGTTGCCTGCAGGACTAGTGAAGGTTTTTTTTCCAATTTCTAATGCAGGTTAAAAATAATCAAGTATTATCACAATATGACACCATTAAAATATCTCAACTAGCAGTGTTGTTTTTAATTTTTATTACATTTATATGGTTGAATAATAGAACATTGACAATAAAGTCTGTTTGTGCGAGATTTGTGTCTGACTATTAATCCTAAAGTACCAAAAACTGATGTGTTTTATAAGTAAGTTTAAAAAGCATTAAAAAATAACTTAGATTATTTTTTTTATAATAAGCTCCTTAAAGACTCCTGAATTTTAGTATGTGAGAATATGAACTCTGTTAGTAAAAAGAAAAAGTAAGCAAAAAAT
The DNA here is from genome assembly GCA_963680715.1 of Tetragnatha montana. Lineage (NCBI taxonomy): Eukaryota > Metazoa > Arthropoda > Arachnida > Araneae > Tetragnathidae > Tetragnatha > Tetragnatha montana. The sequence goes on from OY796686.1 coordinate 20,224,444, forward strand.
ATGGTTTTCAAAGCTAATTACTTTTTCTGAAAACAAGAGACTACAAACTGAAGATAAAACAAAATCTAGATGTTCTAAAATTACTAGGTAGTGTAATAAGCAAAGCATGTATTATTTTTATCAAATGTCTTACAAAAAGAAACATCAATATCCATCCTGTTACCATTTCCCTATCATTTTATGCCATCTCTTTGTCTCACTATGAATATTAGGAAATTTTTCGTAGTACCTTTTTCAAGAGCCTCTATTTTGCTTATTAATTAAATTCTTTTTATTGGTTTTAGATATGTCCTGTAGATCAAGACTAGCAACTCTAAATGAAAAACTTACTTCTTTAGAGAGAAGAATTGAATATTTAGAGGCAAGGGTAAGATAACAGCATTGATTTATTTAAACAGTTGTTTAGTAAAAATATTTATCCTCTTAGATTTTTTAACATGTGCTGTTATTTATTCAATTTGTTGGCAATTAAATTTAAGAATTTGAATTATTTAGTAATATTTATTTAAATTTGCTTGTAGCTTATTCTTTGTTATGAGCTATCAGTTTCCTTTTTTATTTAAATAATCTAAATTGCTTATAGCTTATTCTTTGTTATGAGCTATCAGTTTCCTTTTTTATTTAAATAATCTAAATAAGACAAAGTAATTTTTCTGAGGTATATTAGAATGTTTTAAACGTGTTCTGTAAATTAGTATTTCTGACTACTTGATGTTGTCGATTGGCTTTTTTTACCTAATACCTTAACTTCATGAATCAAATCTCAAAGCTATACGTCCACCTACCGAAAATGGTACAGTGCAATTTAGATAACTCAAAGCTGAAAATAATACAGTTCTTACATATTAGCCTGTCAACTATCAGTTTCAGTGGCACTGTTGATAGCTTTGCCAATACATTTTCAGATTAAGCCGCACGGTCGATAAGCTAATATGGAAGTACCAATAATTCAAATTATCCATAACTTTTAACTAAAAAGTAGCATTATTTTAATAGAAAATTCAATAGACCAAGATAAATCTTCGTATAATGGGCCATTCATAAATTATATTCAAAAGTTTAGGAGGAGGTCCTGTATTATGTGACAATGGGAGAGGGTCAGTTAAAACTACATGACATCAAACCCTAAAAACTGTTCTTTTATTGTGGTTTAAGTGCTTAAAAGGCAATTCTTCCACTGTTTGGTTTAATTTAGCAGTATAAAATAGTATACTATATCTAAATCCCAAGTAAAAATTGTGAAGTGAAATTTAATTTCTTCCATCCGGTTAAAATAACATTACAAGGGGAGGAGGTCACTGAAATGTGTGTGATGCAGGAAGGGGTGCGAGCGAATTAATGTGTAAATGTCCCCCTTATCCCTGATTTTGAGTTAGAAATTATGCAAGTTTCACTACTTATTTGAATTAAGTATACAACTTTTAAGTGAAAAGAATAACTAATGAAATATATAGTTTTATTAAGTATTTTTCAGTTAGTCACACATTTATAAAAGGAGTAAAAGAATAATTTATTGGAAATTATGTTTGAATGTTAACAGGAACATTTTTAGCGAAATTAAGTAATTCTCTCACCTGATACTTTTGTCAACACTCAGATATATTCTTTCCCTTGCAGGTTACTAAAGGTGAAACTTTAACATGATTCATCAAGTATCTCTGATTCTTTCACATTCGAAGCATCACAACTTATAAGGACCTTGGTATCTTTTGTACATATTTGTATATGCAGTGTAACTTTGCATTTCTTTTTTTAAAAGCTTCTAAGAAAATAATTTCTCTTTGTATTACATCAAAATAAAGAATTTCTGCTAACCTTAGATTATTAATAATGAAACACAAGTTTTAGTGGTTGAATATTTTAATAACAAATTCAAGGTTAAGGATGAATGTTGAACCTGTTGTTTCACCATTATATTGCCTTCAAAACAATCCATCACAATCACAACTTTTTTTCTTCAATCTACCTTAATACTATTTTGCTAAAAACTCTAATTATTAGATATATAATTATAATCTCTAATAAGCTTAACAATAATCTTTACTAAGAATATTGCCAATAACAGCAATGTTTCTTAAATATTTTGTATAATTTAAAACTAATTATTTGAAATAATTTGTTTTTGTTTTTTTAATCAAAAGAGGGAAAAATTCCCTTTTTTTTTAAGAAATGAAATGTATGTCAAGAGGTTACTGAGTATAAATACTGTGCTATGGAATAGTTTATATTTATTTCTTTAAAATATTTTAAACTATTTGAAGGTTCTCTCTCTTCTTCATTGCCTTGTCAGTGAGTGAAATCGTGGTAAACTTATGCATAACTCAGAGTTAAAAAAAAAATTATGTGAATTTCCCCTAAAGTGTGGTATACAAACTTATCATAATAGTGTTCCTTCAAATTTTGACCTTCATAAAAATATATTTTGGATTGCTCAAGTTTTTCTGCCGGTTTGCATTTAAAAACTTTATTCAATAAACTAGGACTCACAGAAGAAGATTCATACAGAGATGCTTTATTTACAAAAACCATTTTAATTAATAAGAGTGTAATTGAATCAGGATAAGTTTAATGATTTTAAAACAGTTGTCTTATAATTTGCTACATTGGTGTCACTTTCTCCTTCGTTGATCAATGCTGTTACAATCTTTCCAAAATTGGCAACTTCGTCTGAATTTTTTAATCGTTCTTCATCAATGTCCTAAAATGAAGAAAATTTCAGTTATTCCAAAAACATTTACAATATTTCTATGGATAAACACCATTGATATTTTGGAACACACACAAATTTAATACATTAATCTATGTGTAATAAAATGTTTACTTGTTAAACAGTATTAATAATTAGGAAAAAAGAAAGCTAATTTAGTGTTAACATATATAAAAATGATTGAACACAACACACATTGGGTACAACAAAATAAATATTTTGAAATAAATAGAACAAAAAAGGGCATATGTCTAACTTTTGAGAATACCTAGATTTACCCTTTGAACATTAAAAGAATTTTTCTGTTAGTAGTAGTTCATACCCACTCAGGCTATGTGTTTTACAAAGTTACAAATCATAAGAATATGTATTCTTTCTTAATAGTACAAATAACATGACACAAAGTTATGCTAGAGTTGTATCTTATGGCATTATCTCGGACAAAAATGGGTTGCAAACATTCTCAAAGGTTGAAGCCTCAACCAGTACTTAAAAGTATTATCACTTAAAACCTTTGAAATGAAAGTTAATGAAAAACTTTTCCCAAGAAATTAACATTAAATATTTATTATTGTTTTATTTAGAAAATTTGTGTTAATTATGCTTTTTATACAGTAAGTACTAAAGCACAGAATTTTAACTTCTATTTAAAATTTTTAATGTGAATAGGTTACTTACAGAGTCAGAACTGGATTTCACTAGCTTTATTGTATTTATAATCTTCTTTTGTACTCGACTGTTTTCAAAAAAGAACCTTTCCATATCAGCTTCAGTTTTTTCACTTTCCCATTGTTTGGTATCCTAAAAATATCAAGAAATGAATGAAACATAGTGAAATGATCTGAATGTCAATCACCCAAGTATTAGCACAACATTCACAACTTTATAAATGTTATACATGTTACATAAAATATATCTTAAAAGTTTATGTATAAGTAATTAATGAAGAACACACTACTGCTATTGACACAAAATGGTGTTGATACATTGAGAAATATTAACAAAAAATGGAGAAACCAATATTGTTGATGTTGATACAGTATACTCTCAATATGACAAAATCAAAGTTTAGAGTAAAAATTTCGAGATAAAGAGTTTTGGGAATTACAAGTTAAATTAGTGGAATACCTAATGTTTAGGGGGGAAATGTTTTTTTCGAATAATAGAGGTTTTCGATGTAACTAAGTTTGTCTTATCGAGAGTGCTGTATAAATCAAACAGAATTCTGTTAGCTCTTCAAGTTAAAATTGTGGATTAAAGCATTAAGTAAATAACTAAAACTGGTGCTGCTTCCAACTGGGGGCAGACAAAAAATCTTATTCAGGCAAAATTATTTACTAAAACATTGCTCAGCAATTAGAAAAAATAAAGCAGTTTTTCTGAGAAAGCCATCTGTGTCTGGTATAAACTCAAAACAAAATCTGTAGTTGGAAAGTGTTAAGTACCCATAACTAATATTGCAATTACTTGTGATGTGATGACATATTTAGCTGTCATACACTTTCATTTAAAAATCAAAATACAGTACATTAGTTGGGGCTAAAAAATAATATAGCTGAATTCTTTCAAATTACAGAATGCAACTTTAAATTAATTGCATTTTTTAAATTGAAAGCACTTAACTTCTTACATGACTCATTAAAACTTTCCTAAAACATCATGTTTTGATAATTCTTCAAAATTAGAAGCCCATAAAAATTGGTAAAAACAGAATGAAAGGTAAGAAATTAATCTCTAAATTGGACATTAAAATATCGAGACACTATTTTTATAATTTAACTATATTACCCAGAGCTTCACAAATGATTCTTACCATAGACTCATGGTGTAATGCTGTTAACAAATATACCAGGTAGTCATAATTCTGTTTTCTTAGGGGACATCGATCAGCAACAAGTGTCAAAACATTATCGGTGATGTCAGCATGCCCAGCAACCAGTCTTCGAATTTTATCATCACCATGGTAATCTAACTTCAAATCCGAAAGGTGGACTTTCAGGGTCACTATCCTTGATCGTTCATCCCGTATTACCGGACTTGAGTGACAATAATCAGAGGTGATAACTTCAACTGGAAAATGTTTATCGCAGTCTATATCAGATTTTAAGGCTTCCGGAAATTTGGTACAGAATTCTGAAAAAAAATATAGCATTATTAGGATCAATTTTTGTACTCAAAGTACTACTTTAGTCTTATATGAAGATTTAACAAGTTACTATAAATGTCTTAAATTGAAATAACATTTTTCAAATTTCACTCTAACCAGTTTCTCTCTCCACCTAGGAATTGACGAGTCTTAGAAAATGAAAGATAAAATTGGCTTAGTTCTGAGATTTAAAATCTCAGAACTTTTTCAACTTATTATTGGGTGAAGCAAATGTATTTAGTGTCAACTTCAACTTGTGTAATATTTGATAATTGCCTTTTAAGCAGTTGACTGCTTCCCCAATGGATAATCCTTGTAACTTACTGAATACAATGAAACCCTGTGTATATGGATACTGTCTTTAACAATATTTCCCCATGGTTCAGGCAAGGTCAAAGCTAGCAATGACAAAGTATCCCCCAACAATAACGTTATTGATAAGCTTCACTGTATACTAAGCAAAGCAATAGGATTTCAGCTCTATTTGATTTGAGGAGTTTGATGAAATGAACTATGATTACATATAAAATATAAAACCAATTATAAGCAACACTGTGCTGGTTGAGATATTTAATTTTGATTTCTTATTTGTTATTTTTTTGCAAATTCTCCTAACACTAGGATCTTGCACTAAACACTAAACTAATCCACTAGTACTTATTTTTTTCACACATCACTAACTTAAAATTAAATGAGTTAAAAGCAAAGGGAGGAATATTTTGTAAATTTCAAAACAAAATATTAAGGATTTAGATGGTAAAAAAGAAAGAGTTTTTAAGTTGTTTTACTTTTTATAGCTGCACAATGGTTTTTGATGGCTTTAGGGGTCAGGTGAAGAAAATTGGGTATTTTGATAAGTTCAGTATTTGCATATTTTCCGGGAGGTGCTCTCTTCTGATCGTAACCTTGATACAGAGGCAGGGGAACCACTGATGGCCTAAAGGTCTTGGCTGTGGGCCACACACTTGGCCAATCTTGATCAATTGGCATTCGAGTTTCTCGGGGAGGAAGAACCTGTAAAGATGTTCGTTTGTGCATGTCAATGTTTAATAATCATTTGAACATTAAAAAAAGCCATTTTTTAAAAAATAAATATAGTTATCTCTTAGAAATAAAAACATAGGATAACCTAGTGATAATGTTTACAAAAAATATAGGAGTTGGTGAGAATTTTTAACTCAAAAATTGAAGAGTAAGAAGAAACATTAAAGGATAATAATTCCTAAAAATTAAAGATCACATTTTTTAAAGGGATAAAAGAAATGATCCAATGACTTTTGACAACTTAAAAGATTGATAGATTTTTAAGTAATGCATTTTATTAATAATTTAGTTTGATAAAGTATTAATTTATACCTGGGCATCTTGAAAAAAACGTTTTTTCTTTTTCTCATCCCTAGTATCTCTTCTAGGATATATTATCAGAGTTCGAAATTCATCATCTGAAAAATGAATTTAATTGTAATATTGATTAAGCCAGATTCTAAATATAACAAAACTATTACTCTACAAAACTTTAATTAGGCCCATTGCCACATATGCTACTGAAACTTGGTCAATGACTGAAAGTGATAAAGAGGCTCTGGCAATTTTTGAAAGAAGGGTACTTCGCAGCATATTAGGAGGTGTAAAATGTAATGATACCTGGAGAAGGAGAACCAATTCAGAAATTTATAAGATATACCAGGAGCCAGATATAATAAAATACATTTTCATTCAAAGATTGAAATGGGCAGGGCACTTGATTAGGATGAACGACGAACAGGCCACCAAGAGGATCTTCGAGGCCAAACCGTTGTTGACCCGAAAAAGGGGGAGACCGAGGATCCGGTGGATTGATTGGAAATTCTCGAGGCAGATTTGGAAATTCTCAGGGTTAAAAACTGGAGGAGTCTGTCCAGGAAAAGGGCAACCTGGGTATCGATTCTGAGGAAGGCCTTGGCCCACCCTGGGCTGGTGCGCCATTGAAGAAGAAGATTCTAAATATTTCATACATACTATATAGTGTTAACCAAAGAGCACCTTTGAACCAACGATGAGAATCTTACCTGTGAGGCATACCAGCACTACACACATTCTCCCACAACTCTTTTTTTTTTAAACAGCACATTCATTTATTAACAAAGGACTGAAAAAAGATCCTTAAACTCTTAAACAAACAAGGTTTTAAACCCCCAGGCTTCTGACTACGTAGTCAGATAGTCTCCGCTAGGTCAATATGCTGACCATTTGTTAATTGTTTGACAATTCATTTAGCTTTTCTAGAGTAAACTTAATTGAGGTTTAAAGAATTGATCCGGGAAAGAAGAGTCTGGGCCTGGCACCAAAAATGGTAATAAAGTAGTGGATTCTAGCAACCTAGTTCTAAAGAAGTGTATTTGTTTACATTGGCAACACTAAATGCTGCCAAAGCCCAGATTGTTTGGATTTAAAAAAGGTTTCAATATGAGTTAACAAATGAGCAATTAATTATGTTTTTCTTTTCAAGGAAGTAGAGCTTCTCTCCAAAGCATCACAATTACAGTAAAGCCCCGATCTCACAGACTTTTCCATTTATATTTTGCTATTGTGAAGTCCTGATTCATTCCAATTCATTTTAATGCAAAAATGCTTTGTTTTACAATGCAAATATTGGTTATATACATTGTTTTGTTTCCCACCATTCAAAAATTTTCTGTCTCAGTTGTTACTTCCTAGGGGAAATTTCCCCAAATGGAAGGTGATATAAAGGATGTGGGAAGGATTGAAGAACAGCATTCCTTTCCTGGTGCTGGGAGGAAATGGCAAATGGGATTCAGCTCAGGAACAGTTAGTTCACTACACTGATGTCTGATAAAGATTTCAGCTTCGACATTGTAGAAAAAATTCTGCAAACGAACCCTTTTATTTTGACAATTTTTTTATTACATTTTTCCATATTTTCGCGATTTTTGAAAGAAAATTACTACTAGCAGGCATGAGTTTCTTCCAACATGCAAAAAAACGGTGCTTCTTTTTTTTTCTCAAGGAACCCCAAGACCAATGAACTTTTAATTACCCTTTGGGGCATTCTATAGGTCCCGCCCGAGATGATGAAACCCCGATGAACAAACACTCTACCCTGCAAAAGGGAAATGGCTGGGAGTTGTTTTCATCTATGAAAGGAACAGACTCTTACGACACTTCCAAATGACATATCCATTGCTTTATCCCGAAAATCGCAGTTGGCGAGAAAGAAAAAGACAGCCCCATTCTCTGGACTACGACCCAGTTGTCCTGGTCATATGAAACTTTTAAAAACAGCAGCAAAGCATGAAAACACAAATAGCACAATAACATTTAGATCTATTAAATATAAGAGGTTAGGTTAGTCATTAGGCTTTATTGCAAGGTTACCATGCCCACTTAGTTGAGTTCATGCGCTGGGCTGGCTTGAAGGCAATCAAATCGAACCCCAAGACTAAAAGGTTTGGCACATCAACTCTTTGCAAGATTTCAATATTTATTTTATTTCTACTTCACTTTTACTTTAAATTTAGGAGTGAGACAATCCCACTTACCAGATGTTGCTGGAATCATTGCTCTACTATGCTCAAGTTTCGTTCTAACAAATGTAATGCTACACTTTTTAAAACTTAAAAAATTAGATCGTAACAAGTTAATTTGAGCCATATTTTCAAAAGATGTTTTCGAGTAAAAGAGAAATCATGAGAGAAATAAAAGTTTGTTATTTGTTATTGTTTACTATTATATTAAATGCTGATGCAGTCAAAGTTAAGAAAATTTGTCTGATTTTTTAAACTATGCTTGTGGTTTTTTTTTCTTTGTTCTATCGTTAAATTTTGACCTTTATATCAACTTGTTAAAATAAGATAATCCTTCTTTATGAAATTATGAAGTACATTTCTTGAATTTAAACTTCTGATAAATCAAAACTGAATTTGGTCTTTCATAGTTGGCAACAGGTTTTTGTTTATGTTTATAGTATTCGTTTGTTTGGCGATATGCTTTGTTTCGTTTTCTGGAAAATGGGATTTTAAATCATTCTTTTTATAAACTTGAAATGCATAATAATGAAAAACCTCTTGCTCTTGTTAGTTATACTCCTGAGCAGTTGCATATTATGTGGTATGAGTATCATTATTTTGTACCTTTGACTTGAGAAATTCGCTGAATCTAATTGTATATTATGTTCGATTTCAGAATCTCATCCTACTGTATATATTGTTGATGAGAATGGAAAACCTTTGCCTGGAATTATAGGACCCTTAAATGAAGGATCTCGACTTTCTTTGTATTGTGAAACTAGTGGTGGTAAGATTGTACTCCTATTGTACTACTATTTTTAGTGTACTGTTTTTAGTACTATATTGTGTATTATTTTCAGTCATAGGCAATGAGAGTTTTAATTTCCCTTATTTACACCATTCAAGTTTCTGTATTGCAATGAATTTTAATGTACAGTCAGGTTTCAGGTTATTCTACCGGTACGGTAAACTTTTAGAATACTTATTTTTACCCGATGGGTGATAATTTAAGGTACAGCTTCGATAAGAGTCCTCCAGCTGCCATGTTTACCCATAAGATCAAATGGAAATGGTAACACTTAAGCACGGACCTGGAAAAAGTGCCCGAACCTGGTTCAGGGGAAGCACCTGCCAGCTCCATAGGAGCAATACATTAGGTTCGGGGGAAGGTTACAGCTTTTTACAGGTCCGCTTAAGCATATATTGCTGTGGATAAACATGGCGGCTGGAGGACTTATCAAAACTGTGCCTAATTTGCTGAGTCTGGTGCTGTAGTTTGGATGTTTCAGCAACCCTTAACATATTCCTCCTTCGTTTGCAGACTTGAAAGAGTCACCTAGTGGATTTGGCGACTTTCTAAAATTGCCATACCCGTGGACAAAAGTTCCAATTTTAAAATTTATACACTAGTTGATTAAGTAACATTTATTTCTGTGTTTAAACCCTTCCATCCTTTTTTAAGCCCATTTGTGTATAAGCCAAGGATACAGATTTTCTTCTCAAAAAATTTCCCTCAAAATGCAAAACCCATGCATATTAGCCAAGTTAAAATTAAAAGGATTCCCCACAGCAATTGACTGCAGGGAAGAAAAGATAGATTTTTTGTATTAGCTTGGGCCATGGGCAGATTTATGGGGGGCGGAACTTTTTGAGAAAATTTCATTTTTGTTAGGGAAAATCCTGTTTCCAAAACCATGAGGGACTGCTTGTCCCCCAAGGTTTCCAATTTGCCTCCTTAAGGTCAACTATCTAAATCTGCTCATGGCTTGGCCTCTTGGCGACAGGTATCAAGTTTGATATTAAATTGGCAAAAATAATCAAGTATAAAAGTAAAGTATCTCAACTAGCAGCATTTCTGTTAATTTTTGTTGTATTTTTTGTGTAAATAATAAAAACCATTGCCAATATAGTCAAATTTGAGAGATATTATGTAACAAGAATTGGGTAATTGAAAGAATTTGGTCCTGGTGCCAAAAGGAATGATAAAATAGTGGATTCTGGCAACCCAGTTGTGTAGATGTTAAACTGTGTTCACCCCAATGAAATGATGAGAACATAATATAAAAGTTGCCAAGGCCTGAATCGTTTGGATGCACCAAAGAATCTTGAAATCTGTGTATAAGTTGCCTCCCATTATAGCTTCAGAATTTTTTTCACAAATTTTTGGCTTACACACAAATATATACTGCACTTTATCTTAATGAATATAAACTTACTGAATAAAAATTATTATGAGTATTTTTCTCATTCCTCATTTTTTTCTAGGGGTACCATCAGTCCTCACATGGTGGAAAGACACCTACCTATTAGATGACAGTTTTGTCACCATGGCCAGAGGGGCAGTGCGGAATGAACTGACCCTGGCCTACCTCGAGAGGAGTGACCTCATGTCCACTCTCACTTGCCAAGCTGCTCTGCCAAACTCTACCGAGCCATCCAAAACATCAATTAGCTTAGATATGAACTGTAAGTTTATCTGAATTTCTTTTGTATTTTGAAATCAATTTTAGAATTTCTCTCACTTGAATTACCTTCACATATTATACCTATGGAAGAAGGCTGGCCCAACTTCGAAGTCTAACCATTTCAGTTCAAGTTCTTCTTGGCGATCGTCTGTGGTTTTTGCTGTTTTGATGCAAGCAACAGGAGAAGCGCTGCCTAAACACATGATCCAAATTTCAACCATTCCTAGTATTTTGAGAAATCATACTTTCAACTTCCACTGTAACATAAAATCGCCAAATTCAGAATAAGACTGTAAAAACACTAATCTTAAAATAAATTAAATTTGGCCAGAATCCAATCAGCTTGTAGTGCTTTCCCTGTTTGCAACTTACTACACTTTGCCTCTGGATCATAATGATCTGATCTGTATTAGTACATACATATTAGCCCATTCACTGTTAGATATAGAAGCATAGTTAATGGGATTTTGTGATTTTGGAATGTTTATCAGATTCAGCAGCACAGTCAACAGGCTAATATGTAAGTACCAATGTATCTTATACAAATACAAATATAGTCGATCAACTACAGGCTAAAAGCTCAGCAAGGTTGATCCAGTCTATTCAATTCAACCCACCCGATTTCCAGTGTTTGTCTACTTTTCTTTTAAACTCGTCCACCCCACTTGAGTTAACTATCGATTCAGGTAATGCATTCCATTTATCCACTACTCTATTAAAAAATAATGCTTCCTACAATCTTGATTAAAACTTGCCTTATTCAGTTTTAAACTGTGACCCCTCGTTCTATTACCCGTACAGAAATCTAGTCCCTCTGTGTCCCCTTGTTTTAACATTTTAAAAAGTTGAATCAAATCCCCTCTAGCCCTTCTTTTCTCTAAAGTGATCATATCTAACTTCTTTAGTCTTTCCTCGTAACTAAAACTAGATATACCCTTGACCAATTCAATAGCCCTATGCTGAACCCTTTCAACTAAATCTATATCTTTTTTTAAGTATGGAGACCAGAACTGAACAGCATATTCGAGATGAGGCCTTACCAAGCCTCTATATAATGACAAAATAATATTTCCGGACCTTGAAGAAACAGTTTTTTTAATGAATCCCAATATCCTATTAGCTTTTTTACTTGCAGCTGAACACTGATGTTTCATTTTAAAGTCTTCATTTACTATCACCCCTAGATCTCTGATCATATCACCCTCTTTTATTTTGTTCCCTTGTAGATAAAATTCAGACCTACTATTCCTACAACCCATGTGCAATACCTGACATTTACATTTGTTAAAGGACATACCCCATTTTTCTGCCCATACCGATATAATATCTAAATCGCTTTGTAAATTTTGAACCTGCTCCTGAGTATCTACCCTCCCCCAAATTTTTAAGTCGTCATCAAAGATGCTAATTTTGTTCTTGATATCGTTGTTCTAATATCGTTGATGAAAATTATAAAGAGAATCGGTCCCCAATACTGACCCCTGAGGTACCCCACTCTGTATCTGTATGTACTGTTGTGAAATTTGTAGAAAGAAACTACACAAGGTTCACAAACACACTATTTAATTCACATGCACACGACATTACAACACTGAAAACTCAAAAGGAAACAGGAACATTCTTCAAAAATAATGCCAACATTGCAGTTCAACCGAAACCCGAACCTTCTTCTCGGTCTCTCTCCTGCATTGCCAGGTTCCAGTAACCCAGCTTAAAACTCTTAACTCGCAGGCAGAGTCAAGCAGCATAGAGTGCCACTAGGGAGAGGACATTACGCTATATACAGATCTCATATACAGATGTATGTATACAGATGAGAGAATATCAATACTAATTTATCACAGTGATCATTATGTGATGAAATAAATCAACTAACCATTAAATAATCTGGGGATTTGAATTGAATCTGGGTAAACGTGGCAGAGATAGACAAGCTTAATGACCATTAGAGTTAGCTAACTCACCGACATGTGTTGACGATCGCTAAGACCAACTTATACTGAAACTGTTATACTTTGAAGTTGTGCCAGTCTTCTTCCAAAGGTACAATATATGTTATAAAATAAATGAAAAGTACATGAATTTGAAAGAAATAACTGCCTTTCTGGCACACAATCAAAAAAGTAAACAATCTCCTTATAATGTTTATAAGTACAGTAAAACATTTTTCCACCCCATTTAATCAAATCTCTGAATTATTTGGATCAGATTGGTTAACTATTTTTAAAAATTTGTGACAAGAACATGCTTTCTTCAAACCCTACATGTGTTTGAAAGTTAATCAAAATTTTCTAAAGAAATAAAGTAAAAAGTTATTTTATTTTTTAAATGTAAATCTATCCAATTTTGTTATTGGAATAAATGGTAATTCTGAATATTAAGGATCGATTTTACTCATCACCCGGATAATTCAGACTTTCAATTTTTATATTGCCTTCAGTCCCAATTAGTTAGGATAAATGAGATTGTTCTGTAAAAATTTAGAGAAAAGCACAATCAAATCAAAGATCCAAAAAGCTTATCATGTCTGATGGTTCTCTTCTCACTAGTGAAAATTTGTAAAAGCTATGAAAACATATTTCTGTGCATATAACCTAGTTCACACCTCATCATAAAGTGATTATTTTGCTTTCTTCAGTAAAACCACTTGACGTCCACATCACATCTCTACAGCGCCCTCTATCTGCAAATCGGCGCACCACCCTCAAGTGCCAATCAAGTGGATCCCGCCCATCTGCCACCCTTACCTGGTGGGTGGGAAGTAAGCAGCTATTTGATGTCACAGTCGCCACCTATGAAGGAACCACCATCAGCAAATTGGCCTATGTGCCTTCGCCTGAAGATCATGGGCGTGTCCTATCTTGCCGAGCCACCAACCCTGTTATGAATGGAAATATACTGGAGGACCACAGGGTTCTCAACATTCACTGTGAGTAAACTGTGATAAAATTACCTCAAAGCAATCGACCATTCCATTTTGCTTTTAAGTTCTTTTGATGATTTTTTTGACTTTCAAAATAGTGTAAAATTTTAATTTGACTGTATTGAAAAGAGAAGGTACTGGAAAGGTTTTACTGAGGTTGGTGAATGAAAATTTTAATTGAATAACCTTGTTTGTATGGTTGATGAGTATTCTTATTTATAAATAATAGTACTTGTTCTTTGTAAGTGTTTTTTTTTAATTATAGGAATATCTAAACAGATGTAAATTTGTCACAGGCTAAGGTTTAAACAAGGCTTTATTAATAATGCCATACATTCAGCCACATTAAGAATTTAAAGAGTTCTGTGCATCTACTTTATATGTATCAGTCATGAATTTTGCTGAGACTTTCAATTTAAAACAATCTATTCATCTTAAGATTTACTCATTTATTACTCGTTTCATTGAAACACTAGTCCTTTTTGTTTATTATTTTATAACAGTTCACTAATTCTAGCTATGTAGGCAACTGCATAAATTCCAAGAAGAAGACTGCTTATGATTGACAAAAATTTTGCCAATAATCTTCCGTTTGCAGTGATTATTTTACAACCTCTTTTAATTACCTACATTGCCCAATCACCACTTGAACATTAATAATGCCCCAATTTATCCCGTTGCCCGAAGCATATCCATTACCATTTAACTAATATTATGCATATTTTGTATTCTAGATATTCCTGAATTGTCTGTAACTGTCGGTACTCCTAGAGCCTTCATTGTGGAAGGAGATGTTGTTTACTTTGATTGCAATATCGACGCCAACCCTCATGTCACAGAAGTTGGTTGGAGATTCAACGGCTACCCTCTTTACACCAACATCGGAGCTGGAATCAAAGTCCAGAATCAATCTCTGTTGCTTCATAACATCCATAAAAAGTTTTCGGGAAACTACTCTTGTGTTGCAGCTAACTCGGAAGGGGAAGGTGTTAGTGATCCAGTCACTATTGATGTTCATCGTAAGAAAGATTTTTCATTCTTATATGTAGTACATAATTATTTATTCTTATATGTATTAATGTTAAAGAGTTTTAAGTTCTAGTACAATTTCTAGGGGTTTGCATATTTGTTAGCTTTTTATTGTTTTATTTTCCCCCTCTTTCTTTATTACATATGAGTGTTCTGGTTGTCAATTTTAATTAAATAAATTTTGTTTACCTGATAAAATTGTTACTGGGGAAAACCTAGTGCTGACTTTATAATCATCCAATTTTTAAGTAATCCTATGAGTTAAAAAATACCTTTCTGTTTCAAAATAACAATTTAAACTTTACTGTTTTAAGATACTAAAATACCTTGAATGCAGTTGATTGATAAGCTCCATATTCATTTTAAAATTATTAAAATAAACTTGTTTTTCTCCTTGAAATTTCAGTGATAAACCAAAGAACCATTTTTAGAATTTAGGAAATTCAGTTTTATAACTTAAGACTGCAAACTTTAAATTTGTGCAATTTATCTTAAAATAAACTGTGAGTTGTATAACTGTGAAACATTTACTAACTAGTACTAGTATACTTGGTTGTATGAATATCAAGTGTCATTTAAGTTATCAAACTATAATTTTTTTTTACTTTAATCCCTGTAAAAATGTAATTAAATGTGTTGAATCATTAAATATTCCTTAATTTTTATGTCCCAAATTCTGTATTAGCCTTTTAGTATAAGTTTTTAAAATGTTTAGTATTCAATAAAATCAATTTATTTTTCTCTTACTACCTTTCAGATATTCCTCAGTGTTTGCATCATCCTCGAACTTCATATGGTGTGCCCCTGCGAGAATCTGTTGACATTTTGTGCATGGTGGAAGCAAACCCGGAAGCAGTCAAGTTTCAGTGGTTCCTGAATAACACCTACCGCCAATTTCCTCTTAAAAATTTCATTGTGAATGGAACCACTAGTACACTTTCCTTCACCCCTAAAAGAGAAAGCGACTATGGTCATGTGATGTGCGTTGCTGAGAACAGTGCTGGAATGCAGACAGAGGCCTGTTGTTTCCATGTATCCCCTGCCTGTAAGTATGTTAATAGTATCGTTGTGGAAACTATTCTAGTATTACAGATGTAAAAATGTGATTGTATTTTCTTTAAATGTACATTGATAGCTCATTTTGGCTATTTGAGTCTCTGCTTTTATATTTGATGTGTGAAAATTAGAATGATATTCTAACCGGCTCCATGGCTGGAGGTGACGCTTGAGAGTTGGTATTTCCAAACATTTTCCCTAACCAGCGGTAATGGTGGAAATATTCATTTTTTCTTATTCTAACGGGGTTTAAGGGGGTCAGGGAATACATGGAAAAGTCAGGGAATTTAAATTTGACCAAAAAAGGCAGGGAAAATTGTTAGTTTTTGCTAAGACCTGGAAAATTCATATAGAACACCTGGAAGAAAGCCAATTTTAATATCAGCATCTTATTTTTGCCTTAGAAAATAAAAAATATATTTGCTGTGAATTTAAAATATTTGTTAAAAAGCAAGATACATCAGAAAAATCGCTGTGAATTGGTAGTTTTTTGACTAGGAAAACAACAAAATTAACCCAGAAAAGTCAGGGAGTTTTATTTTCAAAATCGAGTGGGAACCCTGTTCTAATTTTCACTTATCAAATATTCACACATCAATTGTAGTTATTTAATTTTCACACTTCAATTGCAGTAAGTTTTTCTGTAATTTTCTTTAAAAAAAAATTAATTTTATCTGTGCATAATTTAAATAGTTTAATGTACAAAATAGTAACAAATTGTATCACAAGTTCATAGTTTAAATTTTTTATGCAGCGGTCCCTCATGCTGTGGAAGACTGTACTGTCAGAAACGAAACCAACACCACAGCCACAGTCAGCTGTTCACCCGGTTTTGATGGAGGTCTTCCCCAGAAGTTTCACATTGAGCTTTACACTTCTCAGGGTCTGGTTACTACAGCTACAGCGGAAACTGAACCTGTCTTTGAACTCGAGGATTTACCTCCTGGAACATCTCTGATCGCAGTGGTCTTTGCTACAAACGAGCAAGGGAGAAGCAATGCTGTTGCTTTTAATGTGGTTACCACTGCAGATGATAAACCAGAAAAGAGTAAGAGAACTTTATGTTATCTTGCTGAGATTAATTTTGACTATCTTAAGTTTAATTTTGACTAACTTAAGTTTAATTTTACATGGCATTAATGTAAAACCTCCCTTGAGCGACCACCTTTTGTTCCGAAAAAAAAATCATTAAGAAGGGGGGGTCTCTCAGAAGAGGTGGCTTTAAAATCATAAAGGGATTGCTTTACAACTTAATCAAAACATTTTCCAAACTATGATAGGTAAAAAAAATCTATAAAAATTTATTCCTACACATTTATTATACAAAATATAGAATAAAATGTTACACATTCTATGAAAAGGAGGGAAATATCTGACTGTTTCACTATTTTGCCATGCTGTTCTTCAGTTCAAAACACCCTCTTCTTATTCGAGTGTATTTGAATGGGTGGAACGAATTTATTGAAAGTCTATTGAATGGGAATACTGTTTCCTTTTTTTCCCTGAGCTTTAAAACACCTGGAAAAGTTTTCTGTGAATTGGGAAAACTGATTGCTTGGAGGGGTGACAGGGTTTGCTGGTCATTGTATAGAGGTATTTTAACATTAGGAGAATAGAGGAAAAATCGGTGCCTTCAAAAACTGGTTGTTAGAGGAGGCGAGGTTTTATTATAATATGGAATTTGTAATGAATGAGCTCATTTGATGACTTGATTTGGTGTTAATCTTTGTATCTTCTTAAATCTCCTAACGCCCAGTGGCGCATGAGGCCGCAATTGTGGCATTCCATTCCCTCCAGTTTAGTGCCGCCTCTCTGGCACTCCCCCAGCTCATCCAACCAAAGGTATTCCTTTCGTTTATAGACATTTAGCGCCAGGTTAGTTTGGGCCGCCCTCTCCTCCTTTTTCTATCAGGGCACCACGTGAGGGCTAATCTTGTTGGGTCCCCTGCCTGCATTCTTAGAACATGCCCTATCCATGACCATCTCTGTTTTTTAACTATTGCAGTTATGGGTTTTGTATTGGTGCGTTTGTATATATCTGAATTTGATATTTTGTTTGGCCAGTAAATCTTTAGTATTTTTCTTAAACATTTGGTCTGAAAGGCATCAAGATGTTTTTCTTGCTGTTTGGTTAACTTCCATGTATTGCTGCCAGAGTAGGACTGCTCTAACTGTAATCTTTGTATATAGTTATTAAATTTTTAAATCACATAACTCTGTCTAGCTGTTACTTCACTGACTTTTGGTTTTTCTGTTTGTGAAATTGCTTTTTTTGTTCTTACAGGTGGTATGGGGCTGAAAGTTTCTCCCTATTTAGGAATCCTTGTGGGTATAATGACGATTGCGGTGGCTGCTGCAGTATTCTTTGTTGTCTGTAATAAGCCACGGTCTGACCGATTAGGTAAGTATATTGTGTTGGACATTATCATTCAAACCAAGAATTAATTTGCTTCTTGATATGTATTTTTATTTTCAAAATGTACAGTACCTTTAAAAATCTTTTTCTTCTCTATGCTTTTTTTAGGCAGTACTCTTTTTTTTAGGACAATAACAAACACAACTTTAAAGAATCATTAAAAGTAACCAAACATAATAATTTGGTGATTTGAGACTATTGAAAGTGCAGAAAAATAAAACAAGGTTATTTGAATCAATTAAATATTTGCAAATTTACTTTTAATGATAAAGTATCATTGATGAATTGGTTATTCCACTGCAATTCTTATTATGAATCAACCAGCAGTTATTTAGATAGGATTTTTTTTCTTTGTTCAGGAGAAGAAATACTAGATGCCCCCATGGCATGGGAGCCAGAAGCATTGAAACCAGAGAACCAGCAATACATTTGAAGAGAAATGTGTTCCAATTGCCTGTTCTGTGTGTTATACCTTGTGCTATAAGAATGCAACAAGCCAAGCAACCTAATGTGTTCATAAGAAAAGAATCTTATTTGTTGGGTAAAGTATTTATACGAGCTTTTTTAGTTTTTAGTGAAAGAAAGGATATTTTTGTTTTCTAGTCATTTTTATAGGGTTATTTATTAAAGTGAATTTTAAAACTAGATAGTTTTATAACATCCAACTAGTGGTGAGTTGACAAGCACTTCTGAGTTCCAAGTATGTCCTCATTTCATTTAAGTGAAGACATGTTCTGTTCCTATAGTCGATTTAATGTGTTCAAAGAAAATAATCATGTCATGTGTTTGTATTTATGATCTCATTCTCTAGTCAAAGAATGTATATTACTATGTTCAACCCTCCTTATTTATTTGAGGGACCCTTGAATTTTGATAGCCCTTCTCCCAAACACCTTTATTGATTTTAAATCCTGTATTTTATCAAATCCCTGAATAAAAGGGTTTGTACAGTTAACTTCTCTGAGCAACCTCCTCTATCCATCAACTGGTTTTTAAAGGCAAATTTTCCACCTAATTTCAAAATACCTCTAGGATTAATTAGGCAGGGGTCAGTTTAGAAGAAATTTGGGTCTGTTTTCAGACCCTTCACAAAATATTTCTTCTTTTAAACAAACACTTTAGAAAAAATTAATTTTTGCCGTTTCCACTGAGCTAGTCCAGTCTCTGCGATTTTTCACAAATTTAAAGAAAACGAGGCTCCTGACTGAAAAAAACTAATTTAATGCTAACTTCAAATTCACAAAGTTATGTATAGATTTTTTCAAAAACAGGACCCTTTATAAAAAGTCTGGACAGACCCTTTAAATAAGGTTAAACTCTTACAGCTACTATCAGCTTTCTCTGTTCATAGGGAAAAAATCTGGCCTGGTTTATGCCTGGTGAAAATTACATAATATTTCACACTCACTTTGAACTAGCAGTTTTTCTCATAACAGAGAGTGTTTGCTCCTGAGGAGTTTTACTGTACTTAGAGAAAACTTACGATGAAATTAAGAAATTAAAAAATAGAAAATTAATGGACTTAAAAAGCATAAAAATACATTCCTTCTATCTCAAATTCCAGAAGTCTATTTTTATATAATCCTTATCAGTTTGGCTTATATTGATCATAATTTTAATGTATTTTAAATTTGAAAATTTCATTTTATATCTTGTCCTAAAGCCTATTTGCTTTAGAGTCTCTTGAATTTTCTTGATGTTATCAGTTTTTGTTTATATTCTCTAGTCATTAATACTATTCTTTCGTGCTTAAAATGAACTTTACATCATTATATATTTTCTACATCTTACTATTCAGTGGTGGGTTTAGATTTAGGCAAAACACTCTTGTGCCTTTTAGTCCCTTCCAAAATTTTGAAGACTTGATAATGAAAGTGAATGCTTCTGTTTTGTGGTATTTTTTATATTTTCTCATGGTTTTTACCAAATAACTACAATTTGTGTGGGAATTTGTCTTAATTTTACTGTGACTTAATCCCCATTTCTTGATGAATTGAACTGGACAGAATTTTTCTTCAAAAATAAACCTATACTGGAGTAAAATTGGGTTCTAAAATTACAATTGGAGTTATGAGGGTATTTCATATCATTCTTAGTATTTATTCCATTTGGTATTAATTAGATCTGAAAAACTAATGTTCACCAAACAGAACTAAAAATACACATATATGTATTGTCAAGACTAAAATTAACCTAGGATTGGTAGAGTTCTGGTATTATAAAACTATTGATGTGTTAATTTCCCCTTTGCAATTTAACTTTAAAAAAAATAACATTAGAGCTGACAGAAAAGACAATAGCTATGCTGCAAACAAGATAGCATTCAAGTCATTCGCCTTAAATGGTACAATCTTAACCACCACTGATTTTATGGCTACTTTTTCATTATTTTTATACAACATGTGTTCAAATGAAATGTTTTTATGTATCCTATAATGAACTTATTTAATTATTTTATAGATTTATAAAATTAGAATATAAAACACACAAGTGTTATTTTTGAATAAATGCTACTTAAAATAAATAGCTCTTTTAATAGCTTTTAAGAAAATATATTGGTCACAAGTTGTGCTCCTTGATGAGCAGGCTAGTGAATATATTCAGACTAATGATTATGGCACTGCAATCTCCAAATTATTCAGGTTACTGAATTTTAAAATGAATTGTTACAATTGGCTTAGACATGCTGACCCAGAGGAAAAATCTGAAAATTCAGTCATATTTAATCGATATCAAAATTTTATTTGATTAGTGCATTTAAAGTAAATAAAATTTGATGAAATAATTTCAGTTTTTTTAATTAAATATGTAAAGTGTTTTAGAAAAATGAATCTCCTTAAATTTAAAGCTATTTCTCTTTGTTATCTACTTTTCATAAAAATTGTTTTATCGTCATTATTATTAATGTTAATTATTTTTTGATTGTGATAGTTAAATTATAAAGTTTTCCATTTTAACAATTTAAAATGTTTGCTCATTTATGTTAAGTACAGTCTCATTGTTTTAGGAAAATGATTTATAATTCTGCTTAAAACATGGCAACAATACTTTGCAAATAGTTAAAAACCTGTGTGAAAAAATTGCTCTTTTTAGAAGTATGGGTAGTCTTAAAAAGTAACCTTTTACTTTGTCATGTCTATAACCAAAAACTTTAGTATAATATTTTGTACAAGTTTTATGCTTTGAAATATTATTAGAGTTAGCTAGCAATATTTTTAGTTTTAACTGGGTTTAGAAATAAGTCTTTTCCTTTTAATAAAATCATAAAATAAAAATATACTTCCTTAAATGAATGTATTATCAGCCAATTGCAAAATTATATATTTTTAATTAAAAAAGAAATTATAAAGTTAAAACTTAAAAAAGAATAGAATATCTAGATGGAATTCGTATACAAATATAGTATGATGTTTAGGTGTAAATGAGATTTGTATAAGTGTATGATATACAAGTATGGCTCATCTTCTACATTCTTATTTTCAAGAATTTTATTGGAGTCGTTTAAATATTACATAAGTATTTATGGGGAGGGAGAATAGGGGAATGTTTATGCAAGATATCTGTCTCTTTTTCTTTACAGGAAATGTATGTAATGCTTGTAAAACTTAAGTCATTGTCTACTGAATAGGTTGAAATAAATTTGTTAATCCCAATATTTAAATAACATGGCTAAGAAATTTTATTTAACAAAATTATTAGAAAAAATATAAAAATACAGTTTATTTAAGTATGAATTAAGTCCTAAGTTTTTAAAATTAGATTATTGGTGTTAAGCATTTTGTACAAAAAAAGGAATAGGGGTTGGTCACTTAGCATAAGTATTTAATTTATCAAAGGGGATTGCGATTTGCTTATTTTAGCTGAAAGGGGTGGGATGAAATATTTATTACCTTAAACATGCTTATGTAATATTTGGATGACCCCATTGTAATATTAATTTTATAAATAACTGCAAAAGAGTAGTTGCTTTAGAATAAATTTGATAAGAATTTAATAGATGTGT
Source organism: Tetragnatha montana (assembly GCA_963680715.1). NCBI lineage: Eukaryota > Metazoa > Arthropoda > Arachnida > Araneae > Tetragnathidae > Tetragnatha > Tetragnatha montana. The sequence continues at coordinate 20,246,695 of OY796686.1, forward strand.
TTAATAAGTGAGGTTACTGTGTTTGAATCTCATGTGTTACAATACATAATAGGAACTTAGTTTCCATTGCTATCATTTTTTTAAAAATATTTTGATGAATGTTGTCAACAAGACACAAATAAAATTGTTAATTAACAGCATCTTACTCTCTTGTTAAGTTTTTAACACCGCTGACAGGATGTAGATTGGCATTGGATTTGGCTTACAAGTGAAAGGCACTAAGTCACTTTTGGTGAATCTTTTGAAAGCGGTAGAACAGCGCCAACGAAGGAACGAAGCCTTGGAGCATCCCCCAAATCTCGCCAAGCTGTAAGGTGATAAATTGGGATGACACAAAAGAAAACGATTGGCTGTTGCCAAATTTGGTGTAACCTCGTACAGAGTATTTGAGCCAGAAGTGACTTAGTGCCTTTCTCCTGTAAGCCGGCGATTTCAAAAAGTTAGCACTCCTTTATGTAAACAACATTTATTTTTTGAAAATTCACAAAAGTATATACATTAAAATTAAGTAGATAGAAACAGTATGATTTCAGATGAACATAATTGCACTTTCATCAGTCTACATGTAAACTCTCGGAAGATGTTAACTTTAATTCAAGTTCTTTGTGCAAGAAGTTATTGCATCTCTTTTACTGAGTAAATACTGGGATAGAAAATCTTTCAAGTAAAATATGGTATATAAAATATGGTATGGTAAAAATCATTCTTTAAAAAGTAATTGTTTGAAAATTTGATTTCATGAAAGAAAAGTAAACTTTTAAAATCACTTCAGGTTGAGACGCCTAAATGTCTGACCTATTTGAATCATCCATTTTCATACATCAAATGTAGCGCAGTATTTTACTCCGAAAATAGAAGCAAAACTTCCATGCAAGTATATTTAACATATGTTCAGAAAACATTTAGATACAATAAGAACAATTCGGTGTATTTTGGCAATAGTAAATTGTAATAGGAACATACGGTATAAACAATATAAACAAATAGTTTGCCAGTATAATACAGGTATAGCAGAGTTTGATCACCAATGAACTCTTTGTAATAGTTATAAGGCACATAAAAAAGTCATTACAAAATATACACGTTCTTCTCTAGCAAACCTAGTTAAAAACTTATCACTTGCATGCTGATTAAACACAGCACTATTCGTAACAAATACACTGGACAAATTTATACCAATATAAGAGTTCTCAGAATCGTAGACTTCATAAAAGTGGTCTGGTAAAATAAGTTTCTACAAAGTAACCATTAATTACCATTTTTCTAAATGTAAAAAGGAGTGAGTTCATTTTACAATTAGTATATAATTTGGTGTGATTGAGGATCACAAAGTTGAAAATGTATGCATTCATGTTACCTGCTTGTTCCAAAAATGTGAACTTTCTTAAAATAAATATGGTCTAATAATACAGAAACAATAATTTTTCTGTGGGGAGGGTATTGATCCCTATTTCAGAGTGGTTTGAATGACTTGATATTGTTTTATTAATTCTTATTCATCATGCAGATAATTTTCACAGGGTTAAAATATTGTTTTCACATAGGTTAATTTTTAATTTAAAACATTACAGTTTTTTTCTCATAACTGTTGAGGTAGAGGGACTTGAAACATTAGATCAAAATCTCGAATCTTGGAAAATATTGAAATCCTACCTCAGATAGAACTAATAATTCAAGTAGCTTATCAGGAACTATTCATTACCTTCATTGCAGCCTGGTAGTTCATTTGCAATACTAGTGAAAAAGGCTGCCATCCTAAAAATGAAGCATCAGAAATTGAGTTTTAAAAAAGCTATATAATAACTGCCGTGATCAGAGTAGTAGTTTTCATAACTCTTCACACTTATTTCATTCAAGTTCTGGATAAATTGGAAATAAGTAGGATTTTCCAGTGACAGGTATGAGGAGTTGAAAGCTAAGGTAGTCGAAGTAGTGAGAGTTGAATATTACCACAGAAAGATACAATGCATGAGAAATGAGTTATGAAGAGTTGATTAAAAATCTGAAATGAGAGTTTGAATTGGAGAATAGGATTGAAGATTTGAATCAGGAGATAATTTAACAAAGGATGTTCAACCCCAAATTTAGATTCTAGACTAGCAAGGTACAATAAAATTCATTCTTGCTTAATAGGCTATTATTAAATATCAAATATTACAAAAAGAAATATTAGGGGTTAAACATAGGTACTTTTAGACATTGATACTTGGGTGTTGAAAACTTCTTTGAATTAAACAGCAGTACAATAGAAAACCAATGCCATACTTAGAAATACTCAACACCCAAGTATAGGTTAGGTTTTGCATACTGCTATAAATGAGATTCTGTTTTGGACAAAAGACCACTATAATATCAATGCAAGAGTTGTAAATACCTAGTTTCTTCTACCAGAGAGTTTAGCCCTGAATTGAGGTCGTTGATGACCATGTTAGACGTCTGGAGCAGCGGGGAATGGCTGACCGCAGGGCTGTGCCTGTCCGTGCTACTGCTCACTCGGTTGCATCCGGGCGAAGGCTGCTTCTTGTTGAAGATCTCTTGGCACTGCTGCACGTACTTGAGTGTTCTCTGGTAAGCATCCACCGACAGAGAGGACTGGCTCACGTTTTGGCACTGGATCTCCCTGGGGTTGGCGCCCGGGCAGTTGCCGCCGCGGTTCGTGATAGTGGAGCCGTTGGAGTCCTTCTCGTCGTGTTCGCTGACCCCCGAGGCACTGTGCTGGGCCTCCACCGAGGTTCCCAGCTTGTGGTTGCAGCAGTGGTTCCCGCCGCCGTGGAGCATCATCGAGTCTAGAAGCGGTGGCACGGAGCCACTCTCCGACAGTTTCTGCTTCGGGAACTGTCCTTGAGAAGGTTGCTGTTGTTGCCCTGTAGGTTGCGCTGCAGGGTACTGTTGCATCTGGTTGAACGAGCACTGGTTCATTGGCGGTTGCCCGTTCATTCCCGGCTGTGGTTGCATGTTGGGACCCAGGCCTGCCTGGGACAGTGCGCTGGGTGCCGCCTGGTTTTGGAAAGCCGCCATTGAGTTGGGGCTGTGGGATGTCGACGGACAAGACGCTGCGTGGCTTTGGGCGTAGTAAGACTGGTTCTGGTTGTACCCCTGATTCGGGTTAAAGTGCTGATTTTGGCTCTGGTTGTAGCCTTGGTTGGGATGGTAGGGGTTGTTGTTCTGATTGGTGGCAAAGGACTGGTTCTGATTAGGGTTGTACATCTGATTCATAGTAGGATTGTACATTTGACCTTGGTTGATGGGCTGTCCTTGGTTTGGGTTGTAAGGTTGGTGCTGGCCTGACGATGCATATGAAGGAGTCTGATTAGAACCATACCCTGTGTTCTGACTGTTATACCCTGGGGTTTGACTCTGGTTGTATGCACCGTTCTGATGACAACTATAGCCAGCATTAGTATTTGAATTAAACCCTTGGTTTTGGGCGGAGTTGAAAGAAGCTTGGTTTGCATTGTATGCTGGGGCAGCTTGATTAACATAGGATGGATTCTGATTGTAAGTAGGGTTTGAGTTGCAATTGAAGTTGTACTGGTTTTGATAGGGATTGTAAGTAGCATTCTGAGTTGGGCCATTACACCAAGTTGCAGGATTGTTATAACCATTGTGTGGAATATTCATGTGCTCTTGTTGGCTTTGTACTACCCGTAGGTTGGAAGAAAGTCCAGAGTTGAATGAATTCATATGGTGCTGTGAATTCTGAGGCATATTCTGCTGAGGAGCATCATGCCCTGTTCTATTCATACTCTTATTCACAAGGGATGCATTTGGTGCATAATTAGATGATGCACAATGAGAATTCTGTGAACTCTCAGAGGGTCCATACTGATGAGGTTGCATTCCACCTTGACTAGGATATGAAGTATGAGAAGCACTGTCATTTCCAAAAACCTGATTCATGTTGTTCCCGGCATAAGAGTTCATGGAAGTTGCTGAATTTGACTGGTCATTCACATAGTCTTTCTGTGGGAACGAGGCCACAGAGTTCTGAATGCTACCGGCAGTTGCGCTATTGTAAGATGGAGGTTCTGGGTAAACAGCTGCAGTGTCCTGCACTTGTCCATATCCATGTTGTTGAGGGTAGCAGCCTGAAGTATTATTTGGAATGGGGTTAGCATTTTGTTGAGGCACATTTGGTGAATAAGGCACAGAATTTTGATTGAAAGGAACTTTGACCGCGTTAGTGCAGTTCGAATGGCGTGCATTGTTCATCATGTCGTTCTGGAACTGCTGGATGGGATGCTGAGGTTGCTGGGCTCCCATGTTCTGGTAACATGACTGACCATTCTGCATGTTGTTAGAGTTGTGGCTATTAGAACATTGTGTTGCAGACCAGTTCTGGTTATTGACTCCAGAGCCACCTTGGCAACAGGGATTACAAGTAGACCAATTCTGAGAAGGAACCTGGGCACCATGGTTAGGGCAAGGAGTGTGGTTTACATTCTGAACCCCCATGTTCATGTTTTGAGCTCCCATATTATTACTGGCCATGTTTTGCATCCCCATGCTATTGTTCGTCACATTCTGCATACCCATGTTATTGCTGGCCAAATTTTGTACTATCAAATTGCTCGAGGTCATGTTTTGAGTTCCAGTGTTGTTTGTGTTGATTGTCTGTGCATCCATGTTGCCGGCATGGGAGTTTGGAACATACTGGCTTACACTGGTGATAGCTTCACTCATGGGAGAAATCGGCCTCATACTCATCTGCGTCAGATACTTGACCATATCATCAGGAAGAATGACATCATTGTTTTCTTCGATGGGCTTACCCTCCTCCAAGTTCTCCAGAACGACATTCTGGTTAGGATGATGGCTAGGAGAGTTCCCAGTAGACATTGGCTTGACACTCTCCGTCTGCTTCATGCAAGTGTGCTGAACTGGCTGTCCGTAGACATTATTCCTGCATGCAGGGTGATGAGCCTCACTATCCGAAGCAAGGAACTCGTTCTGGCTGGAAACCACCAGGTTGCTGGTGTTGGACAAATGCTGGGAAGTCAGAGCCCTGGCATGGACCCGGTGGAGGTGAGAAGCCAGTCCGGCTGGCAGCGGCTCTCCCGATTCGCTGGAGCGCCTGGAACTTCCAGCAGATATGGGGTCATACACCGAGCCCTGAACTTGCAGGTTGTTTGATGGCTCTCTGGGGCCACCGCTCTTGTGGCTGCTCGTGGTGCTGAGCTGGTTGGAGCTGGCTTCCGACTTCATGCTGCTGTAGAAGGAGCTGACTGTACTGCTGCTGCCACTGTTGCGGCGGTTGGTTTTCTGCAGGTCGTTACCGTTGCCATTTCCGGTGTTGGTGCCAGTGGTGGTGGTCGTGGCTATTGCAGTCTGGCAAGACACTTGTGTAGAAGCTGGAATGAGACAACAAGAGATGGATTACGTCTTTTTCTTAAGAAATAAGTTGCCCTTTGTAATTAAGAGGAAAAGCTATCTTTTTAAAAGTTCAAAAAAGCAAAGATTATTTCATTAAAACTAAAAAATATTGGTTTATTCTGGTACCTTTCAAAAATCTGACAAATTCTGTTAGGACAGAAAACTTTGAAGGCAAATGCATGAGTATAGGAATTTAATTTACCTGAGGTTTGAGGATTTTCACAGACTTTGGTATTATCTGAAGAAGGTGAAGGTCTATTCACATTGGTTGGAATAGGTGGTATCAGGTGTTCCATGTTTCTTCTGCTACCTATGTAATCGGGAAAAAAAGTTGGGTAAATTATCAGAAACCAATCTTGATTAGGGATAACTGTGAAGCAGATTGAGAATTAAATAAACTCTAAAAATACCTCTACGAGATGGCAAGAAACTAGGGAGCAGTGATTTAAGATGTGCTTGAATCTTATTCTTCAGACGGTGTCTTGTACTTCGGCTTTCACTTCTGCCATTGCCTCCACCGCCGACAACTGCACAAGGAGCCATTACCAAGCTATCTTCAAATGTCTGAAAAATTATACGAGGTGTCAGACATTGGTTTGGGACAATTTTGATGTTTTACTTGTTTTGTGATTATTCATGCAATCTTGAATCACAAGTTAATACTGTACCTCTTCAATGACTTCAGCAACATCCCAAATTTCATTGTCCACTTGTCTACTAGTAGTGGATATGCTATTATCACTTATGGGAGGAGCTGAATCATCCACATTCTCATCTGGACCACGAGGTGAATCCTAAGCAAAAAAAAAAAAAATTCATTCAAGGTTTAGTGATATGAATTAATGGTAAATTTTACATTTTCAAGGTTAGCAGTACAGTACAAGCGAAACACATAAAATTAAAAATTACATTAATGCAAGGAGAAATATCTCTTACCTCAGATTTTATTGTGCCTGGACTGGAGATTGACCCTGGAGTAGTGATGTTACTGTTTTCAGAATTAGGACTGCCTTCCATGCTGTTAGGATCAGTATTTGGCTCATCAATTTGCCCATCTTTGTCATCGTCTTTGCTATTGGCTCCTTTGTGCTTCTTGTTTGCATAGAATTCAGGTCCATGAACGTTCTTAACATGCTTGCGCAAAGAGCTGGGGTCAGTATACCTCTTATTGCAGCCGGGGGCTCTACAGGCATAGGGTTTCTAGAAAAGAGAAATTTTGTTTTAACATCAATTATAAATTTTATTCAAATATTTGTAAGATTGCAAGATAATTTAATGTGTTTATATTAAGTTTATGAATTTATACGAGTTAAATTTAAAACACTTGGTTTGACATACCATTATTTTAATACTATTACAACTAATGAGCCTAACATCTAATTAGCTCTTAGTCATAGTGACAATCTGGACATTTCTAAAAACTACAAATATTATGCAACTAAAAAATAACTATCTATAAACCCCTAAGAATTTATGTTTCTAAAATTCGAAATTTGTCGGTGTTAATAGTATAGTAGTCATATTCACAGCCATCAGCATCACTGTTAACCAGCAGCTAAAGGAAGAAAAATTAGCTTTTTGCCGACTCTGATTGGTGGAATCCTTTGTCCAAGGATTTAACACTGATACTGATGGCTGTGATCTAATCTAGTAAATATTTATTGATTGTATCACTTCATTAAATGAAGCTAGTTTAAACAGATGCAACAAAATAATATTTCAATATATTTTATAATTAATATTTTTCTATGACAGATAAGCTCATTTAAGATAACTATATAAATGAAAAACTAGTCGCTATTGATAACACAAAATACAAAAAAAAATAATATAGAGACTTGACAAAACTTACTGCATTAGAATGTGTCCTGTTTTGATGCTTAGCTCTATCTGAAGCATTGCTGAAAGCTTTAGGACAACCAGGTACCTCACATGTATAGGGTTTTTCACCAGTATGGGATCTCAAATGTGTCTTGAGATTTTCCAGTCGAGAGTAAGCTTTGGTACAGCCTTCGAACTGTAGAAAATTATCATTTAGAATCACATAATGTTTAACTATCTTAATCAATAATATGACTTATAAGGATTTATTTTGAAACTTACCGAACATTTGTTAGGTTTTTCCCCAGTATGGCGTCGCATGTGGACCACCAGCATGTACTGAGCTTTGAATGGCTTCTCCTCGCGAGAGCAGTCTTTCCATCTGCAGATGAACTGTTTCCTATTGCTGTGGATGTGGTCATCATTTATGTGCTGGAAATAAATTCAGATTAAGTTAATGTTAACCTCAATCTCAATAGGTTAATAAATTAAGGTAAGTTGGAAAGAATGAAATCTAGTTGATATTGGGATTGGGATTTACAAAATAAAAGTTCACTTAGTACACTTCAGTGTACTCTGAATGTATTTTTAATTAAAATATGGATGTGAAAAAACACAAGAAAATCTAAGAATAATGTTACAACTAATTAGGTTAATATTTGTTGCAAATATTCAACAAGTGTGATTCTAATAATGTTTAAAGATGGTAGAAAGTAACTAATTTGTATTAAAAGGAAGGACAATACTTAAATTACAGAATTTAAAAAATTATAACAGTGCTCCAAACTAAAACATCATAATTGCATTGACATTTCAAAAACACAAGGTCAAGTGTTTTTTAGTCATGTCATGGATCAAAGTTTTTGAATAACTGAGTAAGTCAAAAGTTTTGACAAGGTTATATTGTTTTGTAAGTTCACAAAAAAAATTAGTTACCATTCAGTTCCCATCTCCTGTTTTTGCCAGGTATGGAAAGAATCCAACATACAATCAATAAATTATACTCAATACATACTTAGGACTTATTAGTTAAAACACAAACCATGCTAACTTACCTTAACTAGTTCATCCTGGGTGAGGAATTCTTGCGAGCAGTTTTGCCAGTGGCAGTTGGTTTCAATAAAGTCAGGCTCGTCCTTTATGTCAGCACCAGCTTCTTTGTCATCGTCTTGCTGCAAGTAAGCCTTACGAAGCATCTCCTTCTTCATCTTCATGCGACAGGAATCTTCGGCATCTACTGTGCTGCTCACGATGTTGCAGGCAGTTTCTCGTCCACCAGGAGAATTGGTCTGAAATATTTTAAAATATTAAATTTAATTTTGAGATTACTAGACAGTATGCAAGTAAAGGATCTGTCTTCAGATGATTGCTTTTAATCCAGTCAATGCATAGGGTTCCCACTCAATTTTTGGAAATAAAATTTGACTTTTCAAAGCCAATTTTGAAGTTTTCTGGCCGAAAAGCTAGCTATCCACAACATTTTTTGGGATATTTCTTGCTCTTTAGAACATGTTTTTAATCAATAAATTATAATTTTTAATTTTTTAGACACTACACTGACTTTAAAATTAGTCATCTTCTAGGTGTTTTGTGTGATTTTTCCAGGTTTTAGCCAAAAAAGGCTATTTTTCTGGACTTAACCGACTTTTTTGGTCAAATTAAAATTCCCTGATAATTACAGGTATTCCGCTATTCTCTGGCCCATAGGAACCTTGTTTTAATGTTTAGCTACAATATTGAAAGGAACTCCATTTTATTTTTAAGGATCCAAATTCATAAACATTATTAAAAGGTTACTAAAGGGTAAAAATTGGTGCAATAGTTATGGACTTACATTCTTCAAAGCACTTTAATCAAGCAAAACATTAATCTGATAACACTGAGCCCAAAAGTAACCCTTAAAGGTAAACATGGTGAAAAGGGGGCTTTAGTAAAATTAAGGAGTAAATTTTAAAGATACAAATAATGATAAATTACCATAGATTCCAGTTTAGGAATTAATCCTGGGTTAAACTGGGGACCTAAAGGTTGGTGGCCAAAATGAGTAGGAACTATCATAGGTGCACCTTGCCTCATAAATGGAAAATGGGCAGTTGGCTGAGTAGGGACTCCAATGGTTGGACTCAAAGTACCTACATGAAAAAAAATTGAATTAAAAACAAACATTTTTAAGGGTAAATGTCTGTAATACACTCTGTTAGACTAAACACAAAGAAGAACAACATATTTCTAAAGGTACCTACCAGCAGATAGATGCCCGTAAGAGCCACTAGCACTGGAGCTTCTCGACCCGTTCATAAAAGAAGCCAGAGAGTTGGGTGAGAACCGGATCATGGATGCCAGATCCAGGGAGTCGGACAAGTAGGGGGAGTTGGATAAAGCTCTCTTCCGACCATGGCGAGGGGTCGGTCGGGGACTGGGGAGATGGGAACCTGCAAGCAAAACATTATTTTTCAGTCATGGTTTTCTAAAAGTAGTCTAGTTAAGTAACATCCTAAATGGTGAACTTTCTTTGGGACCAGCTAATTAGGTAATTTTTTCATAGATGCAGAAAACTATCGAAATGTGGGTAGTTAGGGAGGATCCAACTTCCTCAGATCATGACTAATTCAATATTTTGAATTTTGATGATAATAAGACTTGCTGGACAATATTCTTATCATACAATTTTCATAGGAAGAATTTAATAACTATGTTTATTTTCCTAAAAATTGTGGTTTGGGTAACAATAACTAACTCCACATTTCATAAAAAAATAAGGATAGCTAAAATTTATCCTATTTAATTCAGGGTGTCCCAAAAAAGACTGACACATTACATTTTAAAAATCAAAAACTAAAAAAGATAAAAATATGCGGTTTTTTGCATCCTACTCAAAGGACCAAATAATTTTATAACACAAGATTTCGTAAATCATAGTTCAAAAATCTCCCGAAAGGTGACAGCACTATTTTACATTATCTCCTATGGGAAGATTGTTGGCACTTTTTGAGGATCACCTCTACCTTTGCACACAAAATAGACTAAATTTTACTTTTAAAGATCCCCCTCATGAATTTTATTTTTGAACCCCAACATGTTTGATAAATAGTATAAGCGAAACTATTTTTGAACCTTTGATCGGGATCTGAACCTTGTAACTGTCTTTTAAGAACGCAAATTTTTTAGGGGGTCTGGGGATCCTCCCCTAGAAAATTGTAGGGATTTTGACCCTGAATAATTCATTTTTGATCCGCACAGGCGCTTGATGAATGAAAAGAGTTTGGAGAATCTGGGGACACCTTGGGCTAAAAAAAGGGACCAAGAAGGGAAAAGGAAGAGAAAAAAAGTTAAAAAGAAGAAAAAAATAATTATCTTTTTTTTTAAATGTCAAAAAAAAAAAATCTTGGTCTTTCAAAATCTACTTTCTTTTTTACGCCTTTTCTCTTTTTCCCATCTTTCCCCTTTTTTTTCAGCCCAAGGAGGGGGCATTTTCCGAAGTGCCCCCCATTGAATCCGCGCCTGGTTGAAATGTATTTTGAAATATTAAAAAGCCGTCTTATACCATTTTGTTACCTGCTAATCAATTATTTTTCTTGTAGGGATAATGACAACAACACTCCTATCTCTATAATGAGCTACATGAACTCAATTTGTTAATAATTTGTTTCATGTCAAAAAAAAAAAAAATCGGAATAAAAATGGTTTTCAGTCTTAGCATACTTTAGTCTTAGGGATTTTTTAAGGCAATAAAAATTTAGTTCAAAATTATGATAATAGATAGTTTCTATGGAACTTTCAAAAGTGTATCGACTGTTTGCCCACCCATGAATAAAGTTATGGAATGGTTGGTTGTCCTTCATACACACTCAAATTCATAAAATTAGAAAAAAGCCTCGAACCGGAAATTTTACAAACAAATAAGAAATAGCACTGAAAATAAATTCAACAAACATATATTTTTAAAATTAAAAAAAAATGTTCTTTTTTATTAGATAAAAGTTTTATTTTTTTAAGCTATAGTCAGGTTGTATATGAAATTCAAATTTAAAAAATAATCTGTTAAGATCGATGCATTTTTTTAAGCTTTACAGAACTGGAGTTATTCATGATAACAGAGCTATAAAACTTTTTTTCAAATTTTAAAAAAAATCACCAAGTTTTAGTCTTATTTTAGTAGTCTTCTTGCGTCGGCGTCGCAGCTTTACCGCGGCTGCGTGCGTACCGCCTTGGCTTGGCTTTCGCTATTGCGTCATCACCCACAACAACCGAACCGGAATTTTGCCACGTAGGGTTGCCGGAAGTAGGGTCGCCAAATTTGGCGATTTATGCAAATTTTGGCCTGGTTGCGATAATACGTAAGTACCAAATTCAAATAAATATATTTTCATGTTTCTTTCACAGTAAAGAATAACCCCTAACCCTAATTCACACATGAGGGTCAGGTTGCTGGTTGACACAGGATGATATTCAAAAAATGAATTATAAACATAATTGAGAAAAATAAGACTTGGATAACACACACTGCATGTTTCTTATTGTTTACAATATCGAAATTAATAATCTCCAGTAGCTCTAAAATTCTCTAGAGATGTGAGCGAATAGCCTGGATGTCAAGATCGTGATGCTACAAATCGATAGGACCCGGGTTTAAAGCCTGCCTACCACTTCTTTAAATTTTGAATTTATATATTAACTTTAAATTATTAAAATAAACCAGAGGCTTCAGGAACGGATGGTACGGTTGATTAACGCACTGCCGTCTGAGGTAGATGTCAGTTGTTCACAAAAGCTTTCGGGTTCGATCCTCGGCAATATTTTCTGTTTTTTTTTTTTAAAATGGTGAAGTATCAACTTCAAATTAATTACAAGACTGTCGCAGCTGCAGGAACGGATGGCTTGGTGGTTAGCACACCAGACTGCCATCCGAAAGGCCCTCAGATCGAATCTGAGCCTTCTCAGCGGGTATAGCACTCGGAAATAAATACTGATTGGTATTTATAAATTTTCCTGCTTAATTCACGGGGGGTCTTAATATTTCTAATTTTCAACGTTAACTGTAACCGTAACAGTAAAATTAATTGAAAATATTACTATTTTTAATGACTGACACTCTTTTTTGTAACAATTCAAGACTTTAATTCTTTTGCCTACGACGGAAACTGAAAGAATGTAAGAGTCTTAGGAATGAGGAGGACAGTATTAGAACCCACCATCCACAAACCCCTACCGCCAACCCAGGCGTTTCTTTTAAGTTAGGATTTTTATCCTAATTTATTAAGTGGTAACAAAATTTCAGTCAGAGTTAATGAAGATGCTCTACTTAATATTTTTTTCTTAATTTAAAAAGTGGTGACTAAAAACCACATCCACTAATGCGAAACCGTTTAAGAACATAATAGACGACATCAGTCATTACGTCACTTGCTTGTTTGGAAACGTTGATTCCATCCGTGATTGGTCCCGTACGGATTTACTTCCAATCACGGATAGAATCAACGTTTCCAAACAAGCAAGTGACGTCACACTAATGTCGTCTAAATGGAAAGAAGGCCTGGACAGTTACCTAATATTAACAGAGCCATTCCAAATGCAGGACACAGATAGATCCCGTTACAGAGATATTACTTTTGCTCTAGTTAATAATTTTAACTTAATTTAAAAAGCGGTGACTGAAAACCACTACCGCTAAAATGAAATAATCCAAACCGATTAAGAACAGAGCTCTAAACTTATATTTCACAGGTTATGGAAGGGATGCTTCAAGGTTTTCTCATGTGAAGAGAACAGGCGCGGATCCACCACGGCTCCAGGGGGGGGGGCACTTTTTCAGACTATCACCTTTACCTTTTGAAAAAAATTTCAAAATTTTGGGGATTTTCTAAAAAGTATCAAGATCCCCTTTCGGTACCACTGGGGGTATGAGGGTCCCCCCCTGAAAATTTTTTGAAATTTGACGTGTATAAGTAGGGTATAACTTATTTTGAGTACTTTTTGGGACATTTTTTGGTACTTATGAGTGATTTTTTGGCTCCAAGGGGGGGCACTTCCAGAGTGCCACCCCCCTGAATCCGCCACTGCTTCAGAGTAGGATGCAAAAAAACGCGTATTTTTATCTCTAGTAGTTTTTTAATTAAAAATTTTTAAAATCTGTCAGTCTTTTTCGGGACACCCTGTATTAAATCTTCTAGTAAATTCTAAGAGAAAATACATTGATAAAACAATATACTTTAAGGTAGATTAACTTAAGTTACAGAATTGTTTCAATGAAGGAATTATGATATTATAAATGGTTAATAAGTAGAATATTGCCTCATTGGAAAATCTGAAATCTTGAACAACCCAACTAACTATGTATCACATTCTTTAGAGTGTTACAAAACTAATGCTAAATTATTCAAATAAATCTCAATAGAAACCAGCCACTAGCATAAAAACATACACATTCCAGAACTAAAGAGTGGAAAGATTGAAATGGAACAGGATCAGAACAAGGGAACAGCATGCAATGAGAGAGTTCAGACATTAGTGGTGCAAAGAAAGAAAATTGCAGTGCATTTCTCAGCCATGCATCAAAAGAGGAAATAAAAAATCGAACTAACCCTCAGAAGAAAGATGAGGATCACTACCATGGGAGCTATGGCAGTCACCAAGCATACACCGTTGACCTAAAGCCGCCATTTGTTGCAAGTACTCTGCATGAAAAGGCGATAGACCTGGGGACAAGACTCCAGCTTAATCTTACTTTGCGAGACACAGCACAGTTAAAATACAATTTTCTAAAACAATCGGCTAAATTATGTAGATTGTTAAGTTTTTTTTTAGGATTGGTAATTTGGTAGAACAGTGCTTAGCCATAGATATTAGAATCTCTCAAGAAATATTCATGGCTTATTATCAATTAGTCGATGCACTGACAGGATTGAGAAATAAATAGTTGCTAAGATAGCATCATCAAAGTAAATTAATAACACTGGACTTATAGATTTTAGAATGAAAAAGAAAGAATATTATTTCTTGAAGTATAGATTATTGGAAGTGAAATGATTGATATTAAAATAGCTTTCAACAATGAAAAAGAAGTGTTTTCTGAAGTTTCAGGAAATATAGCTGGTACAGAGTCATTATTTAGATGACATAAAACTCCCGAGAGCAATGTTCTCTGGCTGCAATCCTGTTCCAATTCCTTTAGTCTTTAATTCTTTTTCAAATTTATGTTTGAATGATGGCAGAGTCTAAACTGCACTGTCTAAGAGAAGCGCGGGAGAGAGTTATCTTTTTAGCTAATAAAATTATAGCATATTTTTTGGGGAAGGCGAAAGTAAAAATGAGAAGTTTGATTTCTCAATTTAATTAACTCGGGAAAAAATGGAAATTTCGAAGTTCTGAATTAAAAGTTATGTTTACAGAAATGCATTATAGTTTCTATACAATGTTTTTCCTTTAAACATTTTTTTTTATATTTTATAGCATACATGAAAATATTTAACTTGGAAAATCTATGCTGCAAGTAAACAACTAATTTCCCTGTACATAAAAATATTACATATTTGATATTTTAACAAGTTTTTTTCATAAAACAAAAATGTACATGCAAAATTATATTAGTGAACACAGAAGAGTTACACAGAAAAAAGTGTTCAACTTTAAATTCTTATAAAAAAATTATTACTTCCAGTACTTTAAAAGTAAAATTTAACCATACAATAGCCATATTTTCCGGGGGGTATCCAAATGGGTTTACTTCCATTTGGAAAAATTTAATTAACGATAATTTATTTATTTATTATACAAAGAATGGTTATTCAGTTTATTTAAATATGTGAAATTAATGGTTATTCAGTTTCTAATTAATATTTGTGCAAAAATCTTTCTGCTACATGCAAAAAATATCAATTTTTCCGGAAAAAAAAACGTTTTTTTTCCGCCTTCTCAAAATTTCCGGAAATTTTCCATTGAAACACCAAAATAAGTTTAGCTTACCGGTACCGCTTAGCTGTTTCCAGGGTTTATGCTAAGAAACGCCGAAAAACTGCGGAACGAAATGGCGATACCAACTTTCTCTTATCGCTGTTGACCAATGACCAAACGAAACAAAAACAGGTACATGCCTTATCTTGCCCCCTGGGCAGTTTGGAATGTGTGGGGGTGGGTAGAAGGTAATTTAAAAGCGAGTTTCCCACGCTATGTTTAGCGATCTTAAAATAGATCACTGGGTTAATAAGTAAGAGAAAGGATAATAACACAAAAAAAAATGAGTTCATCAGTAGGGACTTTTGATGGACTGATGAAGACGAAAAATAGGAATTAAGGACCATAACAACAAACAGTGGAAATCGATGTTTCCTTTGGATTTCTTAATAAAAATAATTACTCACCCCTGGCGTCGAGGGGCCCCATCTGCGGGGGCGGCGGGAGGGGCCCGTAGGCCGCCGGGTCCATGAAGGGGCCCAGGCGGTAGGGCAGGTGGTGCATGGAGCTCTCCATGGCGGCCCGTCGCTGCGCCAGTACCGCCGACAGGTCCGAGAAGGCCGCGCCATTGCTGCCGAGCCTGAAACACACACAGAATTGAGCCTACGGAAGGAGATTGCTTCCTTTGCGGGTGTCACACACTTGATCAATTAGGGGACGATCAGGATGCCCCAGATGAACAAAATTTAATAGTTTTTTGCAAGTCGAATTTTTAAAATGCTTTCAAGAAACACTATCAGAATTCACCTTATTTAACAAAGAATATAGGTGAAACAAATCCAGACCAAAATCACACAAAGGTTATTATAAATGGTCCTATATAACATTTAAGATACATTATTTTCAGTGGATTATTTTTTACAGGGTTCCCACTCAATTTTGTAAATAAAATTCCGACTTTCCAGGTATTCCCTGACTGTGGGAACTATGTTATTAGTCAAATAAAATGTGAATTTCCATCAAAACGGAAAAAAAGGGGGAAGCTTTTCAACTTTTCTTTCTTTTGGGGGGGGGGAGTTCCATCTTGTTTTACTAGGAGGTACTTTCTCTACTCTGGAGAAATTTTATTGCAAATTTCTATGCAATAAAATTTTTATATGCCCCAGAAAAGAGATTAAAATAATGTAGGGGATAACTAGGCTAACCACAACACTGACCTAACAAAATTAAAAATCTAAGCTAATCGAACATTTCTAGGTCCATTTTTAGCTTTTTCATTCAGTGGAAAATTAATAAAAATAACCTAAGTGAATTTATAGTATTTTTACAAAAATGATATAATTACTGAAAAAGTTTTAGCAAATAGAAATAGTGGGACACTTACCCAGAACTGGCATGGTGGAGAGGATGCAGTCTGGGGTCCCAGATGTACCGTCCCTCATGTGTGTGGTGGTCAACGGGGATGTGTCCATGAACAGCAGAAAACGCACTGGGGAACTGAAGTGGTAAACCTGCAAAGAAAAATTGGAGAATTGACTTCTTGTCGCTTACCAACCCAAAAATATCACTCAAATCCAAATTAATTACTTTCAGTACAAGGGTCTATTTAATTTCTATACATTAGGTGTTACAGTATGACCATGAAGACACCTTGAACCTATCTATGAACTCGATAGGTCACAAATCATCAAGCTAATGCCTTTTCTCAGTGACATTTCAAAGGAAAGGCGATCTAGTCCTGTATTGAATGATATTTTCTTTGTCCTTATTTACAATTGGAGGGAAAAGATGTTTTTATCATCATGCTTCAGTGGGCTTATCCTATTATATTATCAGGGCTTATCTCTTTTACCGATGAAATTTTAAAAAAAATTAGTATATTGTGGTGTCTACCACACCAAACGCCAACAAAATGGTGAAGTTTGCTTTTGAAAAGGGGCAACAAATTAATTTCGCAGAGCAAGTTGTTTTTGGAACTAAGATCCATTAATCACAAGTCCCCCCAGAAGGGAAAATGCGCTAGATAAAATTAATTCTGAAAAAAAAACCAAGATGAACATATTTCTGAAGATGTGAAATTGGTACATCGAACATACTTTGTACATCAAATTCTTTATTACTGGTACGCCTCCTTCTCAGTAAAAGAGCTCAAAACATGTTCTTCACTTTCAACTCAATTCTTATTAATGGCAAATAAGCCTGGTGACGCCCAAATCAAGTGGCTCCATTTGTTTTTATCGTTTCTTGAGATGATAGAATCAATGAAACACCTTATTCATCATCTGATTACATCAGCAAACACAGAGAGGGGGAGTTCAACACGATTGTCTACTTGGCATCAGGTCCATCTGAAGCACCACTTTGTTCCATCAGGTAATAACCGACATTTCCTCCTCAAAACAGTGGTAATAGGAATTATCTCCCACCCAAATCACACAGCGCCCGAAGAACCCATCGGGACAAAAGGCCATTCCAGAGCCACGAGAACAAACAGTTCCAACCGAGCAATCGAGAGACAACAACGGGCCATAAAAAGAATAACACGAATCTTCTCAACGATAAAAAAAAACGCCCACCAACTCAACTAGTCTCAACCCTAGCATTTCCAACACAGTTGCACAAGCAGTAGAGATTTATACTCCGAGCATCAATAAAACTAACGACCAGCTAACAAGAACTGGTATATGGAATGACAAACGAGTGCAGAGCAGGCAGTCCCACGATGTTATCTCGGGAGGGAAAATTGTTTCTAAATGCCTCGGAACAAAGGCATCAGCAGCGGTAATAAGGCTCCGGTTTTAATGAGAATATCTAGGATTTCGCCTCGACGGGGAGTTGCAATTATTACCGGGGGATGGATGTAACTGCAACCTATCTCGGAGATTGATCTTGGATGGAACCGGAGCTGGGAGGGCGTGTGTGTTTGTTGTAATAGAAGAGAGGGAATCAACCTCTTGCCCTCTCGTTCTGGATGTCTTGATCACCACTCGGAGAACGGAGCAATTATGACAGGGCCATTGTTGTTGTTTGGCGAAGGCTATTAATTTCAGTTGATGGGAGTGATTTGCATGCACATTGCACATACGAAATGAAATCTCGTTCGAAGATAGCGTACTTTTTTTTCAATCATGCATCGAGTTCAGGAATAATTATATATTCATAGCCAATATCATTATATTTTTTTTGCTAAATGCCCCTAACAAACATACACGTCTCTCTCAGGGTTCCGAATGTGCATGGAGCCAGGACAGGAGTCGGTTCAGGGAAAATTATTTTTAAAAATTCTCATAGTTATAAAATTTTAATTCATTACTGACAAATTTCTATTTGTTTTTATGTTTAAAAATTATAGGATACATGATATGTTGATTTTTTTTTTCACAAATTGGCAGAAAAAGTTCCATAATTGTTTATTAATTTTCACAAAAAAAGTACTCGTAAACAAACCTAGACACCCCTGTTTGTGAAGCCTATTCAAAACAAAAAAGTCATCGAAAAGTCTTGGATTTATATTTAAAACATGAAAGACTTCTTTTATACGAGCGCAATAAAACAAAAATAGCCATTTTCCTACGACATGGCATCAATACAATTTGATTGAAACATTACAAATCAACGGGGGTCGGTATAAATCTTTTATACCCAATTACATTGTCATTTATTTGCAATCCTCCGACCACAACCACAGATGTTCTATTCCATAACAAACAAACCTTCACGCATAGCCTTAATTTCCCATCTCATTGAATATCTCTCTCAAGATATTCCAATCAGGCCTAACTCATGTGCCGAAGTCTCCTAATCACTACTCTAATCATTTTTGATAAAGACACGAGGAAAAATCAAAGACGGCATAATCAGAATTTCCGACACGCCGCTGCAAGGTAATTTATTCAACTACTAAATGCAGGTGATGTCTTAATTAACACAATGATTTGCATCGGCGCTCTGTGTCTCGTTCTACGGGGTTCGAGAAAAAACTAGATTTCGCATTCCTTTGCAGGGCCTTGAAACTTTGTTAATCTGTCCGAATTTTATCTGATGAAAAATGCGATTCTGACAGCTTTCTGAGTGTAAGAAAACGTCCTGATCGTTTTTCTGTTTAGGTTATGTAAGTATCTTCTGAAATTAGAAACGATGGCATGTTTTGAATGTAGAGGCAAATCGATCCATGGGAAGAGACTACAGTCCTTCCTAGAATTATTCCTATTTTAATTAAAATTCTTTCATTAATTTTAAATTTATATACTTATTTTCTTGAAGAAACGGATCTAAATAAGGAATATATAGTGCTAGCTACATTCAGAAAAAAAAACTTTGGTGACCCTTTAAAAATTTTAAAAGTTACCTATGGAAATACAAACATGTTTTTGGCACTTAACACCATTTGACAAAATCATGGATTCCCTCTGAAATCATTTAAACAAAACTGCTATTAAATTAAAAAATGGAGCATTTAATTTTTAATGCATAAAATTATACTAGTATTGGAAATGTAATTATCAAGTTGATGTTATAGAAATATATATATGATTGAGGATAATTAAGAAAATTTAATCAATGGTATGCTGAAATGATACTATGAAATGAACGAAGTGAATAGAATTTTATTGTATTTTTCATATAACCTACATAAAAAGAAGCCTCAGAATTAAGACTAAAATAGCAAAGAATCCTACCAAAACACTGTTAAAAAACATTTTGTAACTTAATTGAATTGGCTTCCAACAATATATTCTTCCAAGCCAAGAATAATACACTGAACAACTCTTTCGACAGTTATAAATATATACATCTTCCTAAAACTCCTACCGCGCAGCGCAGTGAGCAGAAAATAGGTCGAGCTGTTTATTTTGATCCGACAGTGCAGTAGCTTACCGCTAGATGGCAGTAAGATATAAACAAGCAAGTCCTCCACTTGACTCTCTACTTGACTCCATCGCCTTCAGATTGCCGTTAAAAATATTTAATTTCATATATAAGTTTTGGAAAAAGAGTTCGGATTCAATTGTGGAAAGCGGATTTATTTATAGGGCAGAGGCTCGCAATTTATTCTATATCACCTATGGTGTTAGTGTGTAAATTGACCATTACAAATTACATTATGAAAATTTTCTACCACCTGGTTGTATATTTAAAAGGTGCAAAGCTTTCTTAAACGAATGGTATTTTCCGAATAAATTAAATAAAATATCGATTGCGATACCCCATAACATAGTAATTAACTCGGTGATTTTTTTAGGAGAGCATAATTACATTATCGTGGCAAAATTTAGGATTGAGATAATTTTTCACCTAAAAAACCACTCCTCTAAAACTCTACCATCCTCTTCGCATAAGTTTTTGCAGGCTGTACCATAATGACCAATCATTATTCCAATTCTTGAATGAAAACATCTAGGCATCTAGTTCGTGACATATTCACAGCAACGAAGTGTTTACGATATAGTCTTTCACATTCATTACTATTTTTTATTTCCCACAGAAACAAATAAATCACGAACTACTTCCGATCTAACCGCGAAAAATTATCTTGCCGGACATTGAGCGATCACCGAAGCACTGTTCACGGCCAATATAATTGAGATGTGGGTTCGGAACAACCACCACGCCAAATCCATCACATTGGCGGGAACCAATCCATTCACAAGGAAAAAAAACTACATTCCCGGCATCCGGTCACGGAACAACACGTGACGATTCCTGGAAAAGTGGGGATCGCGGGGAAGGTCATCATCGCGAGGGGAGCAGGGGTCCGTCCACGTGACATAAATCACTCGTAGAAAAGAAGTCACGCCAAGGGTTATCGCCAATACAAGCGTCGTGAAGCAACCCTAAAAAACAGGTAGAAAATTGGAAATTTCACATTCCGACGAGTTATTTGCGTCAATCTTTTTTAAAAGGGAACAATTGGTTCGTTCCCCTAATCAGAGTGACCCGGCCTAATGTTTTCGGGGTAATTGGTCTTATTTTTTTGGGTAAGATAACTATGGGAAAACTTAGAGAGGAGACAAAACCAGAGATCTTTCGAGATGGTATTTGAAGATTTGAACAGTGTTTTCGAAGTTAAAGATTAAAATTGATTTAGAAATAAGTTTGTAGCGAACAGATTTTTACTATGGGCTTTCTCCAAAGTCTTATACTGGCTCAACCTTAGATTTTCAAACTGTGAACAATATTATTGTCGTCTCCCAATATCATAAATTTATTACCATGACGGATACAAGGGAGTGGCACGGGGGCGTGTTACCCCTTCAGAAGGGTAAAATTTCACTAAATAAAGTAACATTATGAAGATAATTTCTAAATAAATCATAACTTAAAAGCTATAAATGCTAAAATATATTAGTTTTATGGCTAAAAAAAAAGATATTTTTCAATAATGTCGTAGATTTTATAGCGAAAATGTTTTAAAAACTGTGGTGTCCCCATTTTCATTCAGGGTTCTTTTTTAGGAATTTTGTGAAAAATTGCAAGGAATTTTGTGAAAGGAAATAGAATTTTGTGAAAAATCAAATAAAATTTTGTGAAAATGAGGGGCCCGTAGTACAACTAGTGTTCATAACTTTTTGAATTGGCCCAAAACTGGCAAGTTCCATTCTACAATGATAAAAAACACTCCTGAAAACACAAACCATTTTTGATCTTTGAACTTATGTGAAGAGATTGGGAATTGGAATTTTGTGAAGGGTCTTTTTTTGAAGATTAGAATTTTGTGAAGGGTCCTAAAACGGACCCATTTTTCTTCTAGATGAACTCCTGATTTCACATGGTCCTGAAAAACTACATAATTTAAAAAGGATTCTTTTGGTACCGAACTACTCAAACGATGTTATTTCTCACCCAGATTAGTTACTTATGTGCCAGACAAGTTTCTCTGAATGGAAACTACATTTTAATATAATTTCTTCAAAAGAGAAAAGTTTCTCCTTTCACTGAACACGGAGGACCCCCCCCCCATCATTATCATTTATGTCCTTCCAATGTAGTTGCCCAACCTCTCATTTCGAGGTATACATACAAACACGACATCGTTCGCTACCCTCTATACCTGCACCGGTGTCAAATTCTCGAATCCGAAAACCAATCTCCAGGTATCCACCTCACCGCTCGGCAACCCTGGAGCACCGACTGACAGATCGCATCCATCACTGCGTATTCCACGAAAACGTGCCTCCAGCTCAAGAAAGAAAGAAAAAAAAACGAAGAAAAGAACTTAATAACAATTAAGACCTGATTGGGTCCCGCAGGTGCGCGAGGCCGTTTTGACAAGGACCCCACTGTGCAATTATGCGTAATAAACACACGCTGGCCCCTCCCTGGTCTCGTTTGATCACCAAGATTGCAATTATTTATTTGTTCGGGAATGGCAACATCGCCAATTAATCCGTCCTAGTTCAATTACAACTTTTTGAAAACGTGGGCGACTGGATTGGATATCAATCTCGACTGCGGTTGGTAGATGGCGTTATTAAGAGTTCATCCCCGCCAAATGCAAATGGATTCTTCCCCCTCAAAAGAAGATAAAGATGGCGGCGTGTCCATTAATAAGGCTATCTGCTGGAATGCACTTACTTTGGTGACTCCGTCGGTTTTTGTTTACGTCGCTCAGAGGGCCACCGAAGAGTTATTAAAGTGATTTCCGACATTCTTTTTTTTCGGTGGAGGTAAGTAATTTGGAAGTTGGGGCGTTGCCGGGACATCAATTTGGAGGCACGGCCTCTTTCGTAAGAGCTCTTCATTCTGCGGAGATTGGTTTCGATCTTCATTGATGGTGGGTATTAACTGGGGGTTAGAGTTAGCTATCAGATTGATAGAATGGCCGCATGAAAATGACCAATTCAAAAAGTTATAACATTGTAATGCAGGGGCGTAAATAGAAGTTTATTACAGAGTAGACCGACATGAAAAAGGCAATTTAGGCTTTTCAACAAGATTCCATCAATTTTAATCATATTAGGCAGAGATCTTATAATTAGATCCCATAATTAGGGCATTTTACCATACTCTCTAAAATTAAATAATTTATTTAAGAGAGGTTTATAACTATGATGAACTTTGTAATTAAAATTTGAAGCCTGTAGCACTAGGGTGTTTCGAAAGTCTATGGTAAAAAATTTTTTTTCGAATTTCCCAGATGCCCCCCCCCTCAAGTTGTTACAAATACTAAAACATTATTACCTGCAAATTTTCAGGTCTCTAGGACGATTTTTGACCCCCGCGCCCTTCAAAAGTAGGTTTCCCATGTTAAAGTATAGGGAAAATATTGAAAATATCGTCATTTTTGGTTCTTTTCAATTTTACGAGCCTGAACGCGGTCAATATCGAATTAAAACCTATACATCATCTTTGGGACATCATTGCCTCAAGATCCTATCGGAAAAACATTCCATGGCACCTACTGGGGGGTAGTTAGGGGTGAAAAGCGAGCTTTCACCGAAACAGAGGATGCTTGCCGCGGGTGCTGGCCGGCGTTTGCGGAGGGACCTGATAAAAGCCTATTTAAGTGTTTATTGAACATTTTTCCTAAGGTACCTCGTTCTATTCTGTTTCTATTAGTAAAAACCCATTAGTTAGCTCCCGCCGCTAGCGCCCGCAAGCATCATCGTTTTTCGGTGAATGCTCGCTTTTCACCCCCGTGTAACTATCCCCCAGTAGGTGCCATGGAATATTTTTCCGATAGGATCTTGAGGCAATGATGTCCCAAAGATGATGTATAGGTTTTAATTCGATATTGACTGCGTTCAGGCTCGTAAAATTGAAAAGAACCAAAAATGACGATATTTTCAATATTTTCCCTATACTTTAACATGGGAAACCTACTTTTGAAGGGCGCGGGGGTCAAAAATCGTCCTAGAGACCTGAAAATTTGCAGGTAATAATGTTTTAGTATTTGTAACAACTTGAGGGGGGGGGCATCTGGGAAATTCAAAAAAAAATTTTTTTGAAACACCCTACTGTAGCACCCACTGATTTCTCCCAGCTAAACCCTTTAGTAAAACAGTTTCCCAGATTTTAATAAAAATTATATCACTAAATTTAATTTAATATCCTCATTTTCATGGAAAATGTTAGTAAGGAACATATGGTGTTAAAGAAGGAAGGAAATTTTTTAATCCTTTTTTCACGGTGATAATAACTTTGAGACCACTGACAAAAATCATATTTTCGCTTCTCTGTTACACTGTAAAATAATGTAATGAAATAATAAGATGCTGTCATGGAAAATGTTTTGACAGTTTAGATTATTTTTTTCGCCAAATACTATTGAGAAAAAAACTACTACAAAAAAATTGAAAAGAATAAAACATGAGTTGTACACCAAACTATGTAGAACTGGGTATAATTTATAAAATAGTACAATGTTTCACAAAGAAGCCTTTTCCTTTGTGCAACTCATTTTCAATTAAATTAGGTAAAATAAAATTTCAGAAGTAAATTTTGCAAAAAGTAAGGAAGAAAAAATAATTGTAAAACCTTAATTAACAATGAACTATTTATTCTAATATCTTTAATTATTTTAGGTGAGAATGGGGCACCTTGGAACATGGCCATGGACTTAGTTACTTTTCAGATGCAATTTTATACTAGTTATAAAAACTCCTGCTTATGGTACAAATAAACTACACTAAAATCTACTCTTCAACCTGTTTTGGAATTTATAGTGCATTTAGATCATTTTTCCCATCAGTTTTCTTGTTTTGCATGGTGTGAAGTAACTATTAAGTGTAGTTTGAAAATAATTTTTAATAAAAGAAGTGCAGTTATGTTATTATTATATGAGATTAAAATACATGTACCTATTAATATTTTAGAAAATTTAAAAGAATTTTTTTTTTGCTAAACCTTAGAGAGTAATTAAGTTCATATGCAAAGCATCAAGTAGGGCACCTTGGGACATGTCCCCACCTCTCAAAAGCAAAAAACGAGTTTCTATTTTTAAAAAATAAGTAATTTAAGACATTAAAAGATTTTAATTTAGAAATTGGCACAGAAAAAAGATCTAGTAGGAAAAAAAGTGATTTGTGTAACAAAAATAGGAAATCAGATAATAATTTTAAATAAAAAAATGTGTTATGCCCAATTTTAAGATTATTGCTTTTTCATGAACTAATGTGTTATCTTCATATTTTTAAAAATAAAATATTTTTATGTGGTTGTTATAATTAAAAGTGTCCCAAGGTGGGCCTAGTGGTGCCTATTGGGACACTAAAAAGTATTTTTTTTTTATAAAATGTGTTAGTATAAATTCTCTGAAAGAGATAATTTGTGGGAAAAATTTTTATTAGATGCACAAAGGTGTATATTTAATATCTTAGCTGTGTTTGAATAACTATAATTGTATAAAAAGTATTATTAATTGTAATAATATATAATTGTATAAAAAATATAATTGTATAAGAGTGTCCCAAGTAGCACCAGTCTCCCCTATGCTTTAAAAATATTCACTAATAATTTAGCAGCCTCATTGGCATTTAAACTGCTTAAAAACCAAAGAATCAATATAAAAAACATTTGTTTTTTATTTAATTTGCTTAAAACAATGAAAGTGAAATGTTATTTTAAAGCAATGGAAAATATGTATAAATTTCCTCCCCTCTTTAGTCAATCAATTTATTAACAAAAACCTACAGAATTTAAAACATTGATTCAAAAAAGTTTACACAGAATTAAAAGAAAAGGAAAGAGACAATTGCAAATAGGAGCCACAGCTCGTCCATGAGTTCACATATTTCCAACTTTTGTGAGTTGTTAAAAAAAAGAACAGTACAATACAGTACATTTTCTCAAATGAATAATTAAAAGATTTCGTAAAGTGAAGTAAAAACATTTTTAAGTAAAGAATAGTTTTTTTTTAACTAAACCAATTTAATTACTCATCATTTCATTAAAGAAATCATTTTATAAAATTACTACTTAACAAAATATTAGTTACAACAAGAAGTTTATGTAAAAGTGAATTACACAGTAAATAGTAGTTTTAAACAAAATGCATCAATCATAACAAGACATTTCTGGACATTTAACCTTTTAATTACTTTGTTTGCATGACAATTTTTATCAATGATAGGTTGCAAAGTAAAAACGAAAGTTTATCATGATAATAATCGCTAATAAACATTGAACATCAAGTGAAAAAAATTCTACTCAACACAGAGAACTTGAATTTAAAATATCGCATTTATCCAGCCTATCAAAAAAATATAGGACCAACCATCAATCCATTTTATGCAAATCCATTTTTCCACCAATCATCGGCCCTATTGTGCAAAAAGTATAATGACTCCTGTTTAAATGAATTCGAAAAAAAAATTAAGAAGACTGAAGACATAGGATACATAATACGTAGTGCTCGATTTCAAGAAATACAAGTGCAGGAACTGTTAGCTTCTGAGTCGATATTTTAATTTTAATGTTGGATATATTGGGGGAATATTCCAAACATCCGTAGGCGTCGTTACCGATGCTTTTTGCCCCTAATCTTGAGTCATACAAATTTCACTTTTTACCCCTTTCCTAAAGAGGGCCCAATCCCACCATTGTACCTTCCTTTACTTGTTACAGATATTGCCAGAACCTAGAGTTCATGTAATAAAATATTTTCCGTTCTAATGCATGACGTCATTTCAGAATCGACCTTGTCAAGAGTAATGTGGGTTCAGGTTCAGTGAAGGTAAGTTGCACCCCGTGCAGTTTAGGACATGTTTTGTTAAGATTTCTAATACCTAACTAGTACACTTTTTAATGTCGAGCTGGTATATATTTGTGGGAAGGGAAAGTACAAATTTATGTGCTGATTATTATTGAAAGAAGGATTAATACGAACATTTTCAAAACATGGTTAAAATAGAGGTTGACTATTTCATCAACCCACAACACAACCCTTTTTAGCTCTTTTCCCCCCTAAAAAATGTGACGATGAACTTACCCAGCTCATTAACAGATGTCGACATCTTTCTCTATTATAACTATCTATCGGTTATTATAACACTATCGCTACAACAAAACATAAACCGACTCAACAGATGCATGGTATCCAGTGCAGAAACAAAATCACAACAGAATTTGCAACATCCAGGAAAAACTCCGGCAGCAGCTCATCGAAAAGGTAATCCAAAATAATAAAAAAAAAATCACAGGTAAAACCGCGAAAACACCGAGAAGTAGTAATCCAAAACAAATGCACAACACAACAAACTCCGCGAAAAATCCTTCTCGAGAACACCGCGAGACGCTTCTTCTACACTCCGCGACCAGCTTTTTCTGCAAGCACAACACGTGGTAGCGGCGAAAATCGCTCCGTTTAGGGGGAGGGAGGGAACGCCGGCCACTGATTCGTCCTCCGGCCGGGGGAAGGAACCCCACGGGGGCATTCAGGGGGAGGGGAGAGTCGCCTTGGCGAGCGGAAAAGGGCGATAAAAGCGCCGCGGGACTGCCAAAACGAAGGGGCGTCCAGAGAGGCAAGCAATTATTATGTTTCCCAAACCTGTTCCTCATAATGACTTCATTGCTGAGAAGGGGGAAATTGAGTTATAGGCCATGGAGCCATAAATCAGGCAGTGTTGCAGGGGAGAAGTTCGAGAAAAGAATTCCAGAACGCCTTTTTCGAATCTCTTCTTTGTTCGGAGGTGGTGAGGGTGAGGAGAATCGCCATCCCTTTTGGAGAGAGAGGTTCGCGCGATGTTTGCACAGGGAAGGGCCAGAAAATGGCTTCATCCTCCCCAAATATGACGGGTGTAAATATCGCCTTTTATTGGACGATGACAGAGACACTCAATGGGGGAATCCATCATGAGATTGAGACCATCCATGGACAAGTGAAGAATTCTAGATTGAATACTGGGGATGGAAGACATCCAGAGAAATTCTCAATGTTCTATCGAACAGATTGATAAAACATTAATATCGTTGGTATTATACAGAGTTTTTCAACAATTCCGTCAAAACTCTGCCCATCAGATTCCTTGCGTGCCCAAAGAACTATACCATTGCGACACACAGAATTTTCGAGAAAATCGAGACAAAAAATATTGTAATTGTAATGTTATAATAATGTTTCACGAATCGTTACTGCAAAGTATGAGTTATCAGTTATCAATCACCGCTGCATATCACTGCAGTCAAGATTTGATGGTCAAGCTAACAGAAATAAGAGTAATTATAAAATCGAGATCAAGATATAGATAGCCTATGTAAAGAAGGAAAGCTGACTCATATCAAAGAAGGGATATTAGGATTTTTCTTGTGCCATAAAACTACAACCAAACCAAGCTAAGTAAGATTACAGTATCAAATCATGTGATTCAGAATAAGTTCAAAATCTAGATAACTATTATTATAATCACTTGCAGCAAGTTTTATTTTAAATACGTGAAAGGCATAAGTAGATTAATTTTTTATCTAACTTGTAACTGTGTAAAACCGTTCCTGAATTACTGGATTGCTAAGCCATCATCATAAAAGTCATATGAAGATTAATTTTAAAGCATTTTATTGTTATTATTTGGTAAAAACGAGACGTTGGATACGAGGGACCGTTATGGAGCTAACGCTAACATAGAAATAATCAAACTTTTTATCTAAAAACAATTCAATATTCTCTTTACAAAAAAACGCTGTAATCAAGAACAATCCCTCGCTTTTACAACCTCTTCTACAAGACATACATCAAGATTAAAGTCGAAAAGCGTCCACCATTATGAAGTCATTACACCCAGAAGAAAATTTAAGTACATCGAGGCCTCACTTTTTTTTTCTCCATGCTATAAAATAGCCCTTAAAAACTTCTCTCTCATAATAATACAATAACGCCATTAAAAAGGGATCAGGAGGGTTGGCGACGGCATTCCGCAAGGAATCCCGCCAAAGGTAAAGGGTTAATGGAACTCCGGAGACCTTGGTCGCAACCTCAAGAGGATTTGTGACAGAAGAGGAGGAGTTGGCTGTCACGAGAATTACCTGGGAGTCGACCGTCGATCTGCTGTATGCACTTCACATCGAGATGATGATAACAGAGCAGCTCTTCATCTATCTCGAAATAACTTCTTTGGGGTGACGGGCGAGTTCAGCAGGAGAAACGAGAACATTGATCTTGAATAAAGGGTTATCAAAAAGGCAGAAGAAAATCGCGTTAATTGAAGAGTGAGCTCTTGCAATGTTATACGTATGAGAAAAGTTTGCCACGTCCAAACAGAAAAGCGCTGGAAGACGCCAGTACAGATTTAATAAGAAAACCGTACTAAAAATTGTATTGCGTATTGATTGTCCAATACTGCAAGGTAAGATTTCTAGTACATCCACCAAAGAAACAACCAGAGATTTCGCAGAGGGACTAACAATCAGTAGCCAGTGGCAGAGCCGGAAAAAAATTTCGAAGGGGATATGGGACAGGTTCAGTGGTTTTCAAATGGTCAAAAAGGGAAATTTCTGAGTTTCGGGGGGGGGATATATTCTCAAATCCAAACACGCTGTGGGCCCCTGATCAGAGCTTTCGCAGAGGGACTGGCAATCCCATATTAGAAATGGCATCATTCAGACAAATCATTCTCTCGCTCAAACCTTACCAAGTAGGATTAGAAAATATCCATTGAGGTAAGTAAGGGTTCTAAAATTTCACTTGAGTCTATGCCCTCTTCTGTACCTGTGAAAAATAGGCGTCTCCTATTTTACAAGATAATTGAGTTAAAATATAATACATTTCAGTCAGATCATTGATAAGACATATATCCAGACAACAAGAGACCAGTCTACTGATTTTGAGGAGATAAAATCAAACCCAGTTAAAACAGTTAGCAATAAAATTAAACATCAAACAATAAGAATAAAGACTTACATGTCAGGTCATCGAGTGTCTGGAACCACCATCTTTCACCAAGAGAGACATGGGTGATCCAGGATGGTCCGACTTTAAAGTGACACTTAAACAGGTTTATAGAGGCTCCCCAGTTTATGACTGACCTCCTCCTGGAGTTATGGAGAGGTTCTATCTCTTGGCAGCAGAAAGAATACCATGCCCGGTCTTCCAACGACTTATAATTTATTGAGGAAAATGCGGTAAAAAAAGACATTTCGAGTCTGAGCTGTGCATTACAACTGGGAGGACTTTAAACTCAGTTTACAGGTGTTTGAACTTGTTTCTTTTTTTTCCTAAAGGATTGAATTGTTTAAGTCCTGTTCTTACGAGAGTTTTTTTTTTGCGAATATTTGAAAAAAATGTCAAGACAGCAATATATTGCTAAGAGTCAAATCATCATTAGACTAGTCAGGCCACACAGACAGTTACAGTTAAATTTCGGCAAAAACTAGCGAATCGGGGAAGAAATATTACAATACTACCATGAAAAAGGATGGGAGGAGCAGATAAAGATGAGCTATGGACTCAAATGCGACGAAATCCCTCAAAGCCGTACCGCTTTTTGTCAGCAGGGGCTGAGATCCCTTGCCCCACAGACAACCCCTTCCTTTTGTGTGAGAAGATTATTCTGTTTACTTAGGAATGGAAAGATGGAGAGAGTAGTGTTAGCAGTCCTATTCAAAAAGAGAGATCAGAGTTAACAATGCTGGTTGAAGGGGTTGGAACAGTAGAGTTTTCGCGAAGTATGACCTTGTTAAAATTCCCTTGAATCCTCAAGTCACAATGAGTTCTATCATTGCAACCACGGTTGAATTGTAGTGGGATTATTGTAGTAGTTACAACACACCTCTAAGTTGCAGAAATATTTGCTAACGTACCGTTTCTGAATACAGCTCAGAAGGGTAGGCATTTGAGGCATGACGCATAAGCAGATAAAAAAATTCCGAGGGGCTATGGTGTAGTTTTAGTTCTTTTCCTATGATCAAAACTTGAAAATTCCAAAAAATTTGAGGAAATTTTCCCCAACTCTTCCCTTTTTGGCTGCGTCTCTGTTCTTACTTTTAGAATAGTCAGTGGTTTTAGTTCCCAAAAACTAAAATTTTTCCGTTTTGGATGAGAAATCTTTCCTTGTAATAATAAGGTCCTTGACCTTGTCCGATAAGAAAATGTGATCAAACATAAAAACTAGAGATGGAAAATTCTCGGTAATAATCTTTAGGAGAATATTCTTGAGAATATTCTCGAGAATATTCTCCAAGAGGAGAATTTTCGAGAATATTCTCCTAGAAGCCACTAAAATAATTTTTTTTGAAAAAAAATTTTTTATAAGGTATATATTAACTTCAAATTCGAAGAATATTTAAGGTTTTACAATGAGAAGTCATCATAAATAAAAGAAAGACAAATTAAATTGAAAAATATTTTAAAATCACTATTTAATTGATACGACGACATGTTTGATAGGTAAGGCAGAGTAAGCCCCAGTTACATTCTATTAATTTAAGATTTTTCCAACTTTTAAATAGCTTTTTTGAAATAAATTATGTATATAAGAAATGCTTTTCCTGAATTTATTTTGTGGAATCTTAATGAGAATATTCTCTTGAGGAAAAAATTATGAGATGCACTTAAAATTATAAGACATCTATCTAGTGAATGAAAATTTGAAGATTTAATTATTTCACGAACACAAGATGAGTAAGATATAAATTTAATTGTAACTTTGAGAATATTCTCATAAAGGAAAATATTAATGAATCTGAATTAAAATGAGGTATTCTCACGATTTGAGATTAAATTTCATTAAAATAGTAGATAAAAAACCCATGAAGAATGACGTTTAAATGAAGTTCCTGAGTTTCCCAGTTTCTGAGATATAAATTTTTGAAATTTCGTTTTGGCACAAAAACAGAAACACTGTTGTTTACAAGCGCTATGACGTCATATCCAATAGTATCCAGTTTTCCGATCATTGAAAAATAGTAAACTAGTTTCGAGGCTGCTGTGATGTCAAATCCCGTTTTTTGATCACGTGATTTTACTAGTGTTTTGGCAAAAATAAAATTGAATTTTGAATTATTTAAAACATATTTTTGAACTTAAAAATCTGATATTTGAGAGTTTTAAACTATAACTTATCAAAAAAGTGTAAAATTCAGCAAATCCCTCACTTATGCAAATACCCCATTACGCAAACAAAAAGTTAAGACAACTATTCATTCATAAATATTTTTAAGTAGACAGTAAATTAAACTGCATCTGATAGTAATTTAGAGTTCTTTGAGAATATTCTCCCGATAAATCATTCTCTGTAAATGTAAAATAAATATTATAAAATTATTTCAAATATTTTTCTCAACAGATAATTCTAATGTGATATCCCCTTCTTTTAAGAATATTTTCCTAATTTTACAAAGTTCTATCATAATTTTAGCTAAATGTCAGGTTTTAAAGGTCCTTCAGTTTGACAACTATTTTGGTATTACCTTTGCTTTTAACAACTACATAAAAAGAATTAAGACTCCACTTTTAATTGTATGAGTATTTTCTCCCAGTAAAACTTGCTTTGAATATTTTAAAAATATTTTATTTTGTATTAAATAAAATTTACTTATTTTTAAAAAAAATCTTGCGAAATAATGAAATTACAGTTCAGAGAATATTCTCTGAACTGTAGGGTGACTTTTAAATGGTAAATTTCATTAAAGTTGTTATTATTTTCAGGTTTCCAACACTTATACTACATGACCATTTCATATTATCAAACATTTTTACATTTATTAATCAAAAAATAGAATATTCTCGATTATTCTCAAAATTCTCGCCCCTGGAGAATATTCTCGTTCTCCGAGAATATTCTCCGGAGAATATTCTCGACTCACATCTCTAATAAAAACGTTTAGTGATAATTCTCACCACTAAATACAAGTATAAAATTTACATTAACTGCACCCGGCTGATAGGTTAGCGAAAGTTTATTACAACCAGTTAGTGGAGAGTGAAGGGTTATATCAAGACCGATCAAGACCCTCTATACAGGGTGCATAGGAAAGTCCCTTTAAACTGAAAATACTCTCGAACGGAGAGAGCTAAAGTTATGCAAGTGAGGTATAAGTAAATAACTACGCCCGACATAATGCAAACGACGCAGAGCCCCCAATGGCAAAATAAGTTAAAAAAATTAATTAAAAACATAAGGAGATAGAACAAAATATTCAATGAGAATATTGTTGCCAAAATAATAAAAAACACACTGACAAATATTTCATGAAAATATCTTCAATATTCGAGGATATATTAGTATTACCAAGTGAAACTATCACTTTTTCAGGCCTCAAAAAAGAAAGAATTCGCAAACTTGCAAGTTTTTCATTGTTATCGTGTAATTTTTGCTTTGTTTTAGCTAAATAAATACAAACTTTATCTAAAAAATCAAGAAAATGTTGAAATTTACGAACTTTTTCTTTTTTGAGGCCCGAAAAAGTGCTCACTTTGTACATCACAAAAGTGCACAAAAGTGCCGAAAAGTTACAAATTTTCACGTGCTTCTGGATTATTGAAGACATTTTCAGGAATTTTTTTCTGCCTTGTTTAGGCCAACTATTTAGTTGTGATGTCATCCTAGTCCTCCATAACTACTCGGCTCCACCTGCAAACTACAAAAATATAAAAATTCCCGATTTCCACCACCCCCACCAACAGAACGCGGACAAAAGTCGAAGTTGGGGGAGGGAGAGGTGTCGGGCGGCTCTTTTCCGCCCCCATCGCCCCAACAATCGTCCCGCAGGGCAGGAAGTGCGATCCGCGGGGAGCACAACGCCGCTATAATTATCCCGCATTCCGGTGCAGCTGCCTGCCTGAAAAGCCTTTCGGCAGAGGCGCCGCTGCAGATTACGCAGAGTGTGTTTCGAGAGAGATAATAAAAACCAAAGAGGTTGCGGCCTGTTTTTAATTGATGGAGCGCCAGGTACTGCACTATCGGGAGGGGGGCTTTTGGATTGGATTGGTCAGGCCAAGGTTTCCGGTGGGGATTTGTTGCGTCAATCTTCACAAGGAGCTTGTTAATTTAACGGGAGATAATTTTATTTCAAAGTACTTAACTTACGAGTTGAAATTCTACCGGCTCTAAGTGGCTGCGTTGATAATTAACGGCGGTAAGGGCGTAGAAAAGGCGGGGGCGAGGTGGCATACCCCCAAATTCAGACTATGGGTACCAAAACGAGTTAAAACCCTGTTCTTTAATATCTAATTTCTGAAAATTTTAATGGGAGAGGATCCCCAGGACCCCCTCTTGTACTTCGAACTCTATTTATTTAAATTAATTAAGTTCATCAAGATGAGAATCCTACCTTAAAATATGTTTAAAAGGTACATTAAATGTCCAAAGAAGGAGCTAAGGAATAATTTTGGGGGGGTCTTCTCCACGGTAAGTAAGTTCCGAATTAATACGGACGTAAGAAAAATTAAAACAACGCAATTTCAAACGTAGAATGTTTTTATAAAAACGTCTCGCAATTCTTAAATGTATGAAACCCCGGACATTTTTGCACCCCCGGATATTTCCCCGGACCCGAAGTAATCCCGAACTTACGGTAATAATATAAGCCTATAGTTACAGATTGCGGAGGGCTTGGAAATTTCTGGAGGCACATAGCGATAAGGTTGACATTGGGGGAAACAGGTGAGGTAACCGGTAAGGAACGAAAGGATTACGAAAGGCTTAAGCCTGGTTTATTACATGAGTACTGATCTATGTTTGGGTGGAATTTTGTTTGGTTAAGGGCTTACATACCACTTCCAAATTTTCCCATACTGTAACAAATACTTATGAGTGATGGTACGGGGCAGCAATGAATGCACATTCCACATTCTTAGAACAGGTAGGCAAGAAGAGATAATGAAACGGGGATTTAGATGAAATGAAAGGGTATTGCAAAAAATACACACAACTGGTAGTGCTAAGGTCTAAACTGGCTGAATGGTTCTGCTTAACATATGAATAAGACCTTAAAACGTTTTCTAAAGATTTTAAAATGAATTAGTATCTTATTCCCTGAAAATACTGAGAATAAACATTTAACTCATAGCACTGATTAATAAACAAGTAACATGGTTTTTTCATGGGTCTTAATCAATACCATTAAAATCTACAAGTTATATGAAATTTTTCCCAATTACATCACTGAGGTGAAGTAATAGTAATACGAGATTCAAAGCTCTAATGAAATTCAGAATATGCACACAAAATTTATAGTTATTTATTTTTATTTTTAGTTTATAACAGCAAAAAAAAACTCAGTTAAATTATTTTGAGTCAGCATCTTAATTTTACAGTTTTTAACGAAGTAACGCACCTGTGTATCTCAGGAAAGATTGCTTCAGATTAAAAACTATTTTTATGTACACAGAAGTTGCACAGGTGTCCACATTTAATGACCAGTTTAGACCACATTACAGGAAAGAAAAGAGTATTCTCACAACTGAGTACAGCCAGTCATTAAAACAGGGCGATGCCCATCGAAAAATCGGGACCATCTTAAAAAAAAAATCAATTCGGTTCCAGAGAAACGGGAAATTAGAAAGAAAAGATTTAAAAAAAAAAAAACATCCCGAGAAAGTTAGTCAAGATGAAAGGAACCGACAAACACTAACCTACACAATCCGTTGTGCTGTTCAAATAGAATTGATCTATTATCTGAAGCTATGGGAATTTTGAGTGCAATTGTTGTACTCTGAGTAAAAATAAAGATTGAATCGGAAATTATACCTTTGGAGTAAAGTTCATTATTTTGAAGGAAATGAACAACATTAGAATAAAAGTGGGGTGGAATTAGAATATTACAACTGCAGAATTCATTAAAACTAAGCCGATTTCCACACGTACGTAATTGCAGAATTTCAGCTATTATTGCGCCCCAGTGTGGGACAAAAGCAATGAGTTTTTGTTCATTTTGTCATACATACCTTTTAGGTTAAATGAAAGCAATTTACGCTAAAATAAATTACGGGAAGATAGAATAATTAATGGTTGAGTTAAAAAAAAAACAGCAAAAAGATTATCTAATAACCCAAAACCGGAGTATGCAAATTATTTCACAACCTAATATGACAAAACACTTATCATTATTATTATTACAATAATGCGGAAAATTTGCGGTTAAGTGCGCGTAATTATGGTTTATTCACCTAAATGAAGTCCATTAAATTCATGTTATCAAAAATGATTTCGAGGAGAACAAATTAAAGCTGAACAAAAACAGGAAATTCTTTACACGCGGACTCATTCGAGTTGCAATTCTTAATCGTGTTTTAAATAATGAGCATTAAAAATAATTTGAAACTTTTCTGAGCATGGATCATTTTGTCCCCACAATTGATCCTTTTGTCACAGATATTATCTCTTCAAGATCCTCTCTAAAGATAAATAGAGAAGGGAAGATGTTTAATGTAACGATCTCTCTCTAGTGCTTCGACTCAAATTCACCACAAGCTACAATATTCTTTAAGTGCAACTTTTAACTGTTTATTTTAAAGAAGAAGAGAAAAAATAGCTTAAAATTCTCATATGTAGTATTGTCTACAACCTGATTTGCTCTCTTTATCTTCGTCTTAACCAGTGCAGCAAA
Source organism: Tetragnatha montana (assembly GCA_963680715.1). NCBI lineage: Eukaryota > Metazoa > Arthropoda > Arachnida > Araneae > Tetragnathidae > Tetragnatha > Tetragnatha montana. Next base: position 20,283,259 of record OY796686.1, read on the forward strand.
CATTGTTCTTTCCTAACTCTGAAAAGTAGTCACATAACATGACTATACTCGACAACAACGTTTCCTGACCCTCTGACAACCCTACAGGGAAGCAGAAACTGCGTAAACAGAAAGTCTGTTGGGTTGCTGCTAGGAGGAGTTTCGGTATGCAAATCGTGATAAAAAGACGCTTTGTAAACATGGGTTTAACAAAAAACCGTATTTTTATATTGACCTTCTTCTGTTCCACTCAAAATTCAGAAACCGCGCAGGGAACTACTTCGTCATTGACGTCTTAGGGTCAGGAAACGTTTGGTATTTGTTGTGAAGATACTTTTCCCTGCGTTCTTCGTAATAACTTTAACGGGCTTTCGAATTTAAATTGCCTTCCAATCATAAAGATAAAGCTAAACACCTACCGTTTCATCATAAACACGCCCAGACATTTAATTTTTCCCTGATTGAAAACCAATAGACTCTTCGGACATCCCAAAGCCAGGTCCCAACCCCCTCGATTCCAAAAGGGAATTAAGATTCCATTTCTCTCAACCCCATAACTAATGACTCGAATTTCCATTCCGTCGTAATTCACTAACGACGGAACCGCATACATCAACGTCGCGTTGGTAATGAGCAGACAACGATTACGATAAGATTAATGGAGTCGATTCGATATTGATTTATTATATTGAGACATAAGCGCTCGGATGCTCACACCGATACGATGTTTCCGACCTTGCCCAACCCAGAATTTCTGATGACCTCTTTTCAGGATATCTTCCTTGCTGATGCAAGGAATCTGGAACACTCATGTGCGTAAAAGTATTTTTTTAAATAATTCAATTCTTATACGAAAGTCAACATCAGTAGTGATGACCCGTCGTACGCAAACAGTGACCTTTGAGTCTGATGAGCTATTTTAATAGAAATATTAATGTATTAAATTAGAATCTACCAGCTAGTTAAGAGTTTGGCGGTGGCATCATTATCAAATACAGGTTAGGGGAACATAACCACAAAATTTAAATACGTGCATTCCATTATCTATTTTAAAAAAAGTATTGTTCAAAATAATTTTTGATTACTGATCTTAAACATCCATATAATAGATCTTGGCACTCCATGAAATTAACGCCCGTGGTTTTCAAAAGTTTATACTTTTTTTATTTATACCTTCTTAACATAGCGAGTTCTACTAGACTGCAACGTTTCTTGACCCTATGACGTCACTACGCAGAAGGAAAACTGAGTAAACAGAAAGCCTGTTGGGCTGCTAGGAGGAGTTTCGGTACGCAAATCGTGATAAAAAGACGCTATATATACTACACGTGGGTTTAACAAACTAATCATATTTCTAAATAGAAGTTCTTAATTTGATTCAAAATTCAGACACCGCGCTGGGTACTACTGTCTTTATTTTGTTTCTCCAGGGTCAAGTAACAACGTTGCAATAGTACGAATATATACTATTTTTAAGGACCTAAGGGAAGGTCCTCGTTCCGGTCGCATTGGTCAAGTTGCTGCATGTAAACCCGGCGTACAAGACGAGGTGGTCAAGCGTTTGGACTCTAAAAACGACGAGAAAATATCTCCCAGACATTCACAGGGAAGACAGCAACGACTTCAGACAAACAGCACCTGCTCCAGGCAAGAGTCAAGGCTGATGAGATGGATCGATTGATCGGAGACCAAAGATCTAATCGAAGCTGAAAGGGGTGCAGGACCCCGAGACACGGCAATTACATTTTTTTATCCCGTGGCACACATGCAAATGGAATGAATCCTTAACTGCTACCTCTCTTTGGATCGCTATCAATCACAGACGATTCACCCCCTCATCCTTTCGCAGAGACACCGAGCGCTCTCAATCATCATTTCCACAGTTTCAGAAGGTCGCCCGACCAAATTACTACAATCCAAAGAACAGAGGGAAGAAAACAGTTTTTTATATATCTCTCCACAAGCCTTCTGGAAATATAAAAAGCAGGTTTTTTTACTAGTACTCCGATTCCGAGAAAAACTGTGAACCTGAATCTTTGAGTTTTTAATTGAACGTTTAGGTGAGCACTGGGATGGCCGAACATTTAAATCAAGAGAACGGGTTCTTGGGCTCGTACTGATTCGGGGTTAGGTGTTGTTTTCCACATCCGAAATGAATTCAAATGAATCCGAAATCAGATCAATCCAGATAGGCCAATTATAGTCCCACCCTAATTTAAAAAATTGGAATTCCTGTGGGATTCGAATGCAATCGTATTGTAATGGCTTTTTAATACTTGAATCCTATAGTCTGCGTTCCATTGTCTTGATATTATCCGCCTTTTTTGCGTGTGAAATAATATGTAATTGAAGAATAATGGGTAGGTATGGTAGGAAGAACCTTCGAAATAGGCAGATTATTTCAAAACAATTAAAAGGTATCAAAATTAAAAAAGTTGACGAAATTTTCTGTTCTAATCCTATAGATGTATTTTTTTTGTAACTCGACACAAAAATACTACTCCTTTTTATTCCCTACATTCAAACATACCAAGAATTCATATTATATCAAGATATAAAATTACTTTCTAAAGTACGACTTCAAAAAATATACAATAAAAAGAAATCCCACTGAATTCTACTAATAACAATATATTTTATATATACGGCATTTAAAAGGTCCATTGGAGTATAGCCAATAAGAACAAAGTGTGCAGGGGCTACCGAATGTGCTTTGGAAGACGCGTCCAGTTTGAATCCCATGGAAATCAGTACACTGACTTAAAAATCTTCATAATAATTTCATGCGTTTTTAAATATTTTCAAAAATTAAAGGAATTGCAATGCATTTATGATTTCTAAAAACATGTTTCCTCATGAAAAGAGGTTGTTTATTATCATTTTTATGAAGTCCTAGAAAAGAAGTGACTCTTATTTTATTTTAACAGTTTTATTTTAACATATTTAAACTTTAGTGTAGTTTTTTTTGTTGTTTTTATGTTGTTCCAACAAAGTTAAATGTCGTTTTTATTTCACTACTTCAGATCCTTTTAATGTTGAATCATTTATTTTGAATTTCTTTCCTTTTTGTAGTGACGGTTTAAAAAATTTCCAAGCATATAGGTCTGTTAATTTAATCCTAATCTTCAGGGATGTATCCTTTCATGCTAAGCTTTTATCACTGGAGTAAATTCCTCCTACAACTAAATTGTGAGCTCAAAGAGGCTTATTAATATCTCTGAGAAGGTACCATCAATCCTCATTAGAAAGAAAAGCATCCATATTGCAGCAAAATTCAAATAAAATAGTTCTTTCAAATTGATATCGTTGTATAAAATACGTCGAGAATTCGTTATTAAAAACAATCTCTTCAATTTCAATAAGCCCATATATGCACAGCGATCTTCGTAATAAGACAACTAAAGACAACCTGTTTCAGCAGGGTAGCATTTTAAAAAAACACGAGAATACCTTCGCGATAAGCAAAGAGAACTTTAAAAGAAGCAAATCTTCGGAAACATAATGAGAAAATAATTGACCGGGCATTCCATCGAAATAAAGCCAAGCTCCGTCTCAAAAACCTTTAAAAAATCCCCTTTCATGGAACTTGAAAAACAATGGTTTCATTTCAAAGCCTTCGTGCATTTAGTAAAAGCAGAGCAAGAAAAAAAAAAGCACCACAGAAATCCTTTCTCCAAAACGCAAATTATCTCAGAGACATTGCCAGATTCATTCATCATACACAAACACATAATCTCGAGGAGGGCAACTGTCTCGTTTTTCTTTAGCATTCCTTTTTCTAATTAGTGGCAACAGCCATCAGGCAAGCGGGCAATTTCTCTCTGCTAGAAAAAGGTCGAAGGAAATAGTTACGGTTTCAATAAAGGGTTCTTGGAAGAGGGAATATTTTTTTTTCGTAAAATAATAAGCCCTATTTTATGCAAAATACTCATTTTTAAGAGTTTCAGTACGACAAAGACAAAACATAATGGGTTTAGCAGAGTGCCAGGCCAGTTAACTTCTCTCAAGAAATTGATAAGCAAAGGAGTCTATAATTTCATATGAAAAAAATTAAGTACTAAGAGGAGTTTATATATTGCTCATACTTCGTTAAAGCAAACAGTGCTTAAGAATATTTTTAACTTAAAGCTTGTCTATCATTTTCAAATTTCCCATTAACATTATAATGTATATTCAAACCAGAGGGTAGGGGGAAATATTTTCTTGTTTCTACTTTAGTCATTTTAGTAGTTTTCCTCAAGGCAACATATAGTGCTGATTTCTTGACAGTAATGTTAATTTCTTAGCTTTAACGCTTTAATTAACACTTCATTTCTTAATGTTTTCTATGCATAAAGTAACAATTTATCATTAAAATAAGCACCTTTCTTGTAATTACAACTTTAAACCCCAAGCACGAATTTATTTTGACTTACGGTTAAGATATTCCAGAGCAAATTGGGCGAATTTATGCGTCGAATTCCTCCTTGGAATCATTAATGATCATTGGAATCATTAATTTTTGCTGACTAATAGTACTTTTTTCTGAGGCCCCAAATTATCTGCTCACTCAACAAGCTAATTTAAACATATTTTAAAGTTAATTATTTGACGTGGGTTTAAATGAGGTCATAATAAGATACAGATATTACAATGTCCAAAATGAATTTTAGAATGGTGTTGTTTTCTCATTAAATATATCAATACTCATCTAAATATAGAAGAAAAAAGAAAATCAGGATTTAAACTTGTTTTTATCCACTTAGATAAAAACATTCCAGACGTGAAAAGTGGACTTAGTGCATTGAATGTAAAATTTTGAAATTTCCAACAAAAATGGGTCTTGGGGCCCCCCAACAGAAAACTTTTGAAATTTGTCTGTTGAAAGTAGTGTTTTAACGCCTTTTGGACCCTACACCTGGGGACCCCCAACTGGGTGAATCCCAGTGGGTCTGTCATCTTTTGATTGGTTTCCATCTATCAATTTGGTGGATCACTCCAATAGCCCACCGTGAATTCACCACTGGCAGCCTCCCTTTTGGAGCCGGACTGAATCCACCACTGCATTACTAAAGCAAGGGCGGATCCAGACCAGATTTTCGGGGGGGGGGGGCATGTCAGAGTCGGAGGGTTTTACATTCGAAATTTTCAGTGCCTCAGAAATTTTTTTGAAGAGTGCTTGCTTTTAAGCAGCTTTTTAGGGGTTTATAGTAACTTAGAGGATATCCAGGGCCCGTGCCATTGTTTTAGAAAGTGGGGTGGGGGCGAAACCTTTTTGGTTGGGGCATAACAATACTTATGTTTCGCGAGGTGTTTGGCTCCCAATTTTCCGAGTATAACATAAATAAAATACGAAACTTTGTTAAAGTTATAAAGGTTTCATCAGATAATGCTAGCTCGAAAGCAAAAGGGGGGTTCTGGGGGTCCTCCCCCAGAAAATTTTGTGAAATTTGGCTTCCAATAGAAGTTTTTTTACTCATTTTTGTACACTTGGTACCCATTGGATAACATCTACAGAGAGCAACTTCTTGTACTCCTAAAAGGAGAGGAGAGAAACAAATTCAAGTAGAAAACGGTAAATAAGTAACCATGAGAAATTAATAGGGGGTCTGGGGGTAACCCCCAAGAAAAATTTTGAACATTTGCCTCTAAAAATAAAGTTTCAGCTCATTTTGAAAGCATGAACTACAGAATTTTCAAGGATGAAATTATAAATAGATGCCAAATTTTGAAAAGGACTGGGGGTCCTCTCCCAGAAAATGTTTGCAAATGCGCCCTTTCAAACTATAGTATTCATCTATTTTAAAACTTCACAAAAGAGAACAGCTTCTTTTAAGCGGAAGAATTTTCAAGGGAAAACACTCTAAAACAGATGTCACATGTCAAAATATTAAAGAGGGGTTGGGGGTTCTCCCCCAGAAATTTTTTTGAATTTTAGCATTGAGAAAGTGTTTTTTAAGCTATTTGTTAGGGTTTCTCGGGGGGGGGGGGGCATGGCCCCCAGGGCCTCCCCCTGGATCCGCCACTATACTGAAGCCGATCTGCAATTAACACAACAGCTCTCAATTTCAAATACTAGTAGTACATACAAATATTTCATCCTATGGCAAGAGCTCGCCAAAAACAAAGCCAAGCAGTACAAGCAGTGGAAACAAACGAATAAAGTGATCAAGCGACGCGATAGAATCTACGACGGAGGGCAAAAGGCAAAAAATTTTTTTCGGTTCCTTCCAACTAAGGAAGAAAAAAAAAACAAGACCAGAGGCAAACCGTGGCTACCATTTAACGCGTGGTCACGTTTTCGAAAATCAGTCAAAAGTGGACGAGGTGGGAACGTCAAAAAACGAATTGGTGTGGTTCCGTGTGGGGCCCAGCAGCAGAAAAACACCAGGACATTGAAATTTTCAGCCTCGTCCTTGTTTTTTTGAGGATGTCTGAGATTTACAGCGGTTTGCGGGGCGTACTGTGTCATTAAAATCGGATCGGGACTGAGGAGGCGTGACGACTTTGGAAGAAAAGGATGGAATAGTTAGTGCTCGAACAAAGCGACGTGACCTTCTTGGTGGCGAATTTTGCGGAATAATTCGGAAGGAATAATTATTGTGAATTGATTCAGAATTTTGGCAAGAGTGGTCGGAAACTGATTTGTTTCGAAAGAATGTTTGAATAAGATTTTTTATAGCGAGTGATGTCAAAGGTGTTACTAAAATTCGCGTTTTAAATTGGTGCTGATACAAAATACGTAGTTTGGATTACACTAAAAAAGCTGAGAGTTTCCACTCCTTAATTATGATAAAACCAATCTTTCACAACAAAAAAAATTCGTCAACCTCCTCAGCTGGTTAAGGACAAAGAATGGAATGTTAATAAGTTTTCCATCAAGCCTAAACGTTTTCAAAGATGGACGCCACAGATTTAGATAATACAGTATGGTACAGTATCTTGGACAAGCTATACTTTAACACAAATCAATGAAGGATTGGTTTGGTTATTGTTTTATGGCGCAAAAATCAAAAATGATCACATTGCGCCAAGATAGCAAGAACAAGATAGATCAATGAAGGAGAATACCCCTCTTTTTCCCAAAAAACACTTAGTTTCTACTTTTTAATAACTATATACTGTTAATTAAATCTTCTTTCTCATCTCCTAGTTAAAACGTGAGTTCTAGTTAAACGTACTACCTATAAAACGTACCCTATGAGTGAGTACTAGTTAAAACGTGAGAAAAACACCTAATTGAAGCTCTCCAAGTACTTAAATTAAAACAACGACGCCGCGAATCAAATGAAATGATATCACAAGGATAAAACCCACGGAGCAATAAATAGAGCTATTAAAGTTATAGCCTCGCAAGTCAAACCCAGATTACAGACCATTTGAATTCCAGCAACACATGTTTTTGCACTTGTACCATCTTCTGCTTTCGCAAGTCGTCAGCACGCGATCCACAGATTGGAACAAACCGCCTCGTTAGCCAGATTCGTATATTAAACCGACCGATGTACTCGAGATTTCTAGCTAATACAGGGCTGCAGCGGTGATGAGGAAGACGAAAACAATCAGGATTGTGCTCATTAATCCCTTTCGATTCTACACCGGCGAGATTGCCTTTGATCCTATGGAAATTCGGACCGGTTAGGAGGGTTTTGATAATAGAAGCAATTATAGGAAATGGGATATTTGAAAATTCTTCCATGCATTCAACAATGGCTTCATGAATAGCTAACGTTTAAAATTATTTTTCTATCAATTTTTTCGGGATTGTCCAACATTGCCAGTGCTCTTAAAAGAAAAACATAATCCATCATTCCATTAGAATAATATAGTTATGTCTTATGGAGCTTGTATAATTTTACCTAATTCATAAGCTTTCCCAAATTCTACAATTTATCATAAAATAAGAGTTCCAAGGAGATGTTAGAAAAAATTATATGCTATATCAGACAGCAACGTTAGTTGACCCTATGACGTCACTAACAAAATACTAGTTCCCATCGCGGTGTGTGATTTAAAATATGATTATTTTGTTAAACCCGAAACTACTCCTAGCAACCCAACAGGCTTTGTGTTTACCCATTTTCTCCTTCCGCGTAGTGGCGTACTGGGTTCAGGAAACGTTGCTGTAACGAAAATTTAGATTAAATTACTATATTAATTACTATTATCATTAGATTAATTACTATAGATTAAATTAGATTATAGATTATAGATATATATAGATTATAGATTAAATTACTATATTAATTACTATATTAAATTACTATATCCTTGGGTAGTCAACCGAGTATTTGCTCTATTCAATTCCAATATTGAAAAAGCAACAGGGAAATATACGTATAAATTAAACAACCTTTTATTTACAAATATTTATAAAACAAGTGAACGTAGTAAAATTGGACTTTCCTTTTATACATGAAAAAAACTCCAACGTTGCCAGTAATTTAGTCAGCATCCTCTCCGACATGTCGTCAGATGTTTTCGATATGAAATTTCTTCAATCAGCTCTTGATGTTTTATCCGAAGTGTTTTGCAGGGTCTGTGATAAAAAGTCAAGCTCAATATCTGACAAATCTGAATTCGAAAAGACTAAGAACAGTATATTGAACAGTTTCGAGTCATTTATTACCAGGCCAGATAATACAGATTTGGAAAATTCGGCGGATAAAGGAGTACATGATTCGGATATGGCCGACTTAGATATGAATTCTATTATACTGGAGGAAATAAGAATACTAGCTGCAAGAACGGCGGATTTTCAATCAACTACTAGTGAACGCCTCAACATTATTGAAAACAAATTGCGAACAGATGCCACCTCGAGTGTTGAACCAACATTTGCCTTGGAAATTAAGGGTACTGAGACTGACGACCAAGTCCAATCTGAACGGAGATCTTACGTACAAGTAGCCAGAGAGAATTTGTTAAGTCTTGGTGAATCGAAGTCCATCAACATAAGAAATCCTCCACGTCTAAACGATGATCATAAAGAACTTCACAGTGATCGCCCTCCAAATCACACTCAAGCTCTAAGGGCTTCCGAGTCTAATACGCGGAAGCAAAAAGAAATTATCTCTGGGAAAAACACCAACACTAGGCTGAAGTCAGCTGTAAGGTATCCTAGAAAAGCTGCGATCTTTGTTTCTAGGTTAAACCGATCGACCCAGGTGAACGATGTCATTGATTTTTTGGGTCCCCTGAATTTAAAACATCAACAGTGCACTCAAATGAAAACGAGGTATGATAGCTATGCCTCGTTTCATATTGAGACTCTCGATAGTGAACAGCACTTACTTTTGAAGGATAGCCTCTGGCCCGAAGGCTGTATAGTCACTAAGTTCCTCGGCAGATTAAAACAAGATCAAATTCTTGATGTCAATTCTTGTGTTCCCCCTTCCCGAGATGAGATATCAGCTAGTGCCATAACCAGTGAAGGTTCTGGTTCTAAAGAGTCTTCTAACAATTGACTATCTATTTGTTACCAAAATGTTCGCGGTCTTAGAACCAAAACAACTGATTTATTTTGCTCTGTGGCTTCAGACGATTTGGATGTAATTCTGCTTACTGAAACTTGGCTCTGTGATGATTTCGTGTCTACAGACTTATTTGACGACAGATACAATATTTATAGGAAAGATCGAGATTCCACAACTAGTGTTTCCAAGCGGGGTGGAGGTGTACTGGTCGCAATTAGGAGGAACATTTCGGCTGTTCAGGTCAACACGGACGCTCTAAATCTGGAATGTATTTTCTTGTCAATTAATTTAAGGTATCGCAAAAAATTGCTTCTTTGTGTTGTTTACTTTCCTCCTGCTTCTAGTCACGATGTTTATAATAGGTTTTTTAACTATTTTTTCATGTTTTCTTCTTATGAGAACATCTTTGTCTGTGGGGATTTTAATTTAAGTGTAGGTGAGGATTTTAATATCAATAATTGTCCTGATCATAAAACCAAAGAATTATACAATTTTATGTCTTTATATAATTTAGTTCAGTATAATACTGTTCCTAATTTTAATAATAAATACTTGGATTTGATTTTATCTAATATCCAATCCTGTGATATCTCAACTGAACATTCTGATAATCCGTTGGTTGTCGAGGATAACCATCACCCAGCACTGCGTATTGCTGTTAGCTTTTTGACGGATCGTAACACTAGGTGCACCGAAAGTGTCAGCAAACTTGACTTTAAAAAAGCTGATTATCTGGGTCTGTGGTATTTGTTTTCTGTGACTGATTGGAATTTTTTGAATTCATTTGATAATATTGATTGTGCTGTTTTAAATTTTTATAGTTATTTAACTATGATTTTTGACCAAACAATACCTTTGAAATCTAAATCTAAAAAAAAATTTCCCTTTTGGTACTCCGGCAGGACTGTTGAATTAATAAGAGAAAAAAATAGGATCCGTAAACTTGGAATTCGTAGCGGCGATCAGTCCCTTCTTGATGAATTTAGGTCATTAAGATCGTCTCTTAAGAAAAACATTGCTAAGGACTACTCTATCTATATAAAAAATACAGAACTTAATCTTATTGATGAACCTAAGAGATTTTGGTCTTTCTTCAATAAAAGCAAGTCCTTACCTAATAAAATATTCTATAACGATAGTTACTATGAAAGTGATAATGATATTGCTAATGTGTTTGCTGATTATTTTAGTACTGTGTACAAATCTAGCACTAGCTACGTAAGGGGATCTAGCAACTCTGACTACTTGTGTAATATGGTTGGGATCGAGTGTGTTACTCATGAGGAGGTTTCAGAAGCTATAAAAAAACTAAAATCATCCTCAACAATTGGAGTTGATAATGTACCGTCATTTATTGTTAAAGGATGCGCTGAATATTTGATGTACCCTCTTCTTATTTTATTCAATCTGTCATTGAGAACTAACACCTTTCCTGAAATGTGGAAAAGGACGAAAGTTATTCCTGTATTTAAAAAAGGTGATCCTGAGGATTGCACGAACTATCGACCCATTGCAATTTTGAGTCCATTTTCGAAGGTTTTCGAAATCATTATGTACAAAAAACTTTTTTTTCAAGTTAAGGATCTAATTACGCCTGCTCAACATGGGTTTATGCCAAAAAGATCGACACTTTCTAATTTATATTGTTTGACAAATAATATCATTTCTGCATTTGAAAGTGGGGAACAGGTGGATGTTATCTATACCGATTTTTCTAAGGCATTTGACACAATTGACTTTGGCATCCTTCTAAGAAAATTTCAAAATATTGGCTTTAATACCAACTTAATAGATTGGTTTGCCTCTTATTTAAGTGACCGGTTGCTCTATATTTTCTTCAATAGTGCTGTCTCTAATGTATTCACTAATAGTTCCGGTGTTCCCCAGGGATCGAATTTAGGTCCCCTTCTTTTCATTCTATTTATAAATGATCTTTCTGAAAAATTGAAATTTAGCGACTATCTATTGTTTGCTGATGATTTAAAACTATTTAAAAGGATTCAGACTGTAGATGATGCTGAACTTTTGCAAAGGGATCTCAATCATTTGTATAGTTGGTGCACTGAAAATAGGCTTTTCCTAAATATTTCTAAATGCAGTGTAGTTAGTTACTCACGTAGGTCTCAGCCATTAAACTATCTTTACTTGATCAATAATAGCAGTTTATTGCGCAGTGTGGTAATAAAGGATTTAGGTGTTACATTCAATACTTCCCTTGATTTTTCTCTACATATTGACAATATTGTTTCAAAAGCATATAAAATTCTTGGTTTCCTTAGACGCAAGACTACAGACTTTTCCAATCAAATTGCTTTAAAATCTTTGTATTTCAGTCTTGTTCGATCTAATTTAGAATACTGCAGTCCTATCTGGGATCCTTACTATAACAATAAAATTAAAATTATTGAACAGGTCCAAACGAAATTTACACGTCACTTATTCTACAGGTCTTTTCATATTAGTTCTCTGGATTTGTCTTCTTCGCATTTGCGCAATATTTTTGATATTCCTTGTTTACAGTCTAGACGAGAATTATCATGTATTTTATTTTTCTACAAAGTTTGTAATAATCTGATCGATTGTAATGAAATACTTAGCAGCATACATTTTTCTGTGCCCAATAGAGTTCTAAGGAATCACTGTTTATTTAAAAATACTCTTACTAAACGTAATTATATTGATAATTTCTGTCTATTTAAATTTTATAAAATCTACAATTGTATTGGTTTTAACTTGGATATTTTTAATATGTCTCTTGTCATTTTTAAGAAGGAATGTTCTGTTCTTTTAAATTGTTAATTATTTTTAATACTTTGTATTGTGTGTTCCTTTTTTTTTTTCTCTTCTCTCTCCACACTGTAATTGGGTCGCTGACCTGTTGTGTGTATACTTTTAAATAAATAAATAAATAAATAAATAAATATATTGGTAGCTTTTAGTTTTAGTATATAAAGTAGAAACAATCGATGATTTAATCCCCAGAAAAAATACCAAAATCACCCTCGAACAAAAGAACAGGTAAGGGGTCGAAAACCCGTGAAACAATCCAATTTCGCGCCATTTCCAGCACGTTCTACAGGACTGACCCCAACAATACCATTTTTCAAGAACCACAAATCACATACCAGCACGAGGCAGAAGAAACGACGCAAACTAAGCTGTCAACCAAAAAAGAGATATTTACAAGGGGAGGAGAGAGAAATAGAAAAAAAATCCCGGCGTTTTCGGGGTGGATTCCCCATTCCCCGACCGCCCGTGAACTTTTTTTGTGCGCTCCTTCCAAGCATAAAGGCGCCAGATATATAAAAAAAAACCTCCAGGACTTTGCCCAAGTCCATCCAGGGACATTTCGTTGATAGAGCAATCATCGCTTACACGGAGTCGTAAAGTGTAAAATACTCGGGTAATTGAGTTCGGTTTTGCCGAAAGGTTTCGAAGGTGTTTCGGATTTTAGTGCGGTTATTATCGAACCATCTGGACGGTTTACCTGGGCATCGTAAAAAAGGCAATTGGGGAAAAAAATAAATAAGAAATGTCTAGGTCACAACGAATAAAATGTATTCATCAAAAAGAAGCAAGCTTAATATCGTGGCGGTTTGTATCCCCATCACTATCTTTCGTTATTAAGTGGTCGTTATTATGTTCGTATAACTACCTGATGGGTGACTTGTGGGGGAACGGGAGCCCACTGGCAGGAAAATTGCTATGAAAATGATGTCCGGAGTGACATTTGTTGAAACGATTAGGTAAGTATTTGCATTTCGTTGTGATAAAATCGATTAAACAGTTCTGGGAAGGAATGGAAAAAAGCGATTTCGTGCATGTTGTACATTTAGCTGAAGAGGTAGTGCTAAAACACCGAAAGATAGCTATCGTATTTATTCAACTTATAGATTAGTGTTTCATTAAAATCCAAGCTATCATATACTCAAAGAGTTAAAATTCCTTCTAAAATAGTGGAATATGTACTTCTAAGAGGGTAATCCTTGCTTTCTCTTATTAACATAAATTTTTACAACTGGAAATCTAAACCGAACCTTATTACAACCTAATACTGTAATTAAAAGAGTCCATAGATTCAACTTGGGGTTGTCAACAATATTGAGTCTGATTGTACATTGCCAAAAACTTTTGGAAATGTTTGAAAAACTATAAAAGTCAATATTTCCTTTTATTTAATTTTTTAATGGATTTCTACATCACACTTGAAATATAATTTTGTTGTTTTATGAACTTTGATCATCCCATGCTTTAATTTGAAATTTCAACCTTGAACTCCCCACATCCCGTTTTGAATACAAGATTGACACATGTTCCCCCTCTGTAAGACGCATAAAGCTCAAATCCCAGACACTATACCTAAATTTCAAACCAATGAATGAGAAAAAAAGATTAATTCAGTTCATAAACAGACCACGTCTCTGAAATCAAATGTACAAGAGCAATTTAAGTCAACAAATCTTCGGACACTAATTTACAATGCATCGTGCGAACAAAAAAAAAAAATCCTCAACACCCGAATTAACAGCTCAAAACCTAGACACTAGATCCGGTTCCAAGCTCTCGACAGTGCAAAATACTCGAACGCGAAACCAGAGTCTTTTGAATGAAAAAACGCATTATTTAGTGAGGAGGCAGCAAATCAGACTCAACCGGACTTGAATGTAGTACGAGCAATAATAACACACGGCAGCTCTTTAAATCCTCTCCTCTCACATTACGAGCTTCCGAAAAGGAAAAAAAAAGGAACTTAATGTTCTAAATTAAACTTAATTTTATGCCTGAGAACCACGTTTACGGGCTAGATGAGGAAAAGTGTGCCTAGACAGTAGCGGTCACTGAAAGTAGCGGTCGACCTCCAATTAATGGAGACATTATCCAGACCAAATTTGTCCTCAAAACACATCAGTTCACGCATATTTGAATTTTAAAAAGATTTACTGCTCAGAAATTTCACACAAAACCTTTATAGAGGAATGAAGGATGGGTTAAATTGCGAAATAAACATTATATGATTAAGTTTCAGATCAAATCAAATCAATGTAAACTAAAATGTAAGAATGATAAAATATACGCTAAGACCATCTTCTGAGTTTCAGTATTAATGTTTCAATAATTCAATTTATTTTCAATGACACATGATATCAATACATACTTTGATGCATGAATTTAAAAAAAGCAAATACTCAGTTCGATTCAAATATTCAATATTCGAATTCAGTTAAATGTAAATTAGCAAGAAAAATCAAGTCACTCAATTTCGCTATTGATTGAAATTATCTACCAAAATCAACACACTAAAAAAGTGCCCAAAATACCACCCCTGAGTCCAATTTTCAAAAAAATTAAACTTCTAAAACAAGACAATACGACACAAAAAACCGGTGATTGCAACTGCTGATGGACAAGACCGCAACTGTCGGCCGCGCGGCGCCCACGAAAATGAAGATAAAAACGGGGCACCTCCAATAAATTTGCGCGATCCTCCTTAATAACGGCAGAGGGTCAACAGCGGGGTCAGGGTTGCGCTCTCAATTCAATTGAAGAGGTCGTCACGCAAGAGCTCTCCTCATCAGTATTAATTCATTAATGCTGCTGGAGCTCCGTACGATGTTCCGAATTATTAAGCTAGTTTATATGGGAGCTCGGCTGTTGAACCATGTGTCGGCCTTTCCGTGTGATCTCTATTTACGGTCTTGAGTGGACACGATTGGCTTGGAAGAATTTTCTGAGGCTTTAATGAATGAATGGAGAAACATAGGGATTTTGGAGGAGATTGAATAGGGAAGACCGAGCTGTAGTCGAGTGCGACTACATGTTGCCTATCGATATACAGATAATTCCAATTTTGATTTAATTTTTTGACGATTTATAGTATTTATTCAGATTTATTTAGAGTGTATTTATTCAGTTTATTGAAGGGGTTAATCAACAGGTAATTATGAGACATTCAACTCCTAGGTTCCTCAAAACTTTTCTCTAATAGAAAATGGAGAATGACCTAATATCCCAAGATTAAAATTCAAATATTCCTCCAATTTAACTCTGGCAACATCATTCAGTCCACGAAATGGACGTATTTGCGGGAGGGGGAAGTTGGGGGAGCAACGCCCAAACTTTTCAGGATAATTCATTTAATGGATCCAGGGGGAGAGCACTCTGGACCTTGGACCCAAAAAATCACTCCTAAAGTATGAAAAAAGTCCCAAAAAGTACTCAATATGAGTTAAAACCCTACTTTAACAGGTCAAATTTCAAATTTTTTTCTGGGGGAGGACCACCATACCCCCCAGCGGTACCAAAATATGATCTTGAGTGATACTTTTTAAAAAATCCCCAACATTTTGACATTTTTCTCAAAAAGTAAAGGTGATGGTCTGGAGGTTTGGGCATCATATTACTACTATTAACGATTGAGCGTATTCATTGCATAATACGACACTTTTTCGAAAGATAGCAGACCTGCCAGAATGATACCCCACTTCAGTGGCTGATTCCACTCACCTCGACAGACTGCAGAACACCAACCCGACACGAGACTCCCCCTTCGCCAAACACCACCACAACACGAGCGCTGACGATACCCAGAGCACCCACCCACCTCCAGAAAAAAAGCGTCCAATTCACCCACAAACCAAAACTCCGACTCGCAATCACTTTTAGCACGTCATCAGTCCTTTATTAGCGACTGAAAAAAAAGAAAGGGGGCCCCATCCTAGCTTCCTTCAGCGCACCGTGAGAGACCGCCCGAGGGGCCCGTGCCCCCTTCTGCTGCTAATCGCTGTGCAGAAGAAGAGAGGGCCTTCTTGTCTGCTGCTTCCTTCCTAGTTTTGGTGGTGCCAGTTCTTGTTCTGATTGGGATGGACCGGAAAAGGCGACAGAGCGGGAGAACGCTATCAGCTGATGGGCTGGAATGGGTGACTTGTTGACGAGTTTGGGGTGTTTGTCATCGGTTTCCAATTAGTGAAAATGAGGGATTGGGTAATTTACAGTAAGATTTATCTTCACCGGAAACTTGCCCAATGGGGTCAATCTCGTTGATAAAGAAGTTGCCGAATGGCCGAAATTTTTTTTCTAAATTGCACAATTTGGTTTCTCTTGCGTAAAAAGTATTCGTTAAGGTCTATTTTAGACTAGTGTTTTCTATCTTTATTTCAGATTAAGTACCATTAAGTGGTAAATCCTATCCTGTATCCTTAATTTTAAAAAAATATTGGAATCACTTTGAATGATGCCATTCAAATGGCATAGCCAATAGACAGTTGAGTAGCCAGAAAAAATAATTTCGGAGGAGGATAATAGTACTTTTGGAGGGATATAGGATAAGTCATCTTCTATCGTCAACAAAGGAAAATTTTTGAGTCTAGGAAGGGGTATATATCTCCAAACCTGCCCCCTTGACCACGCACCTAAGAAAAAGAATAACATACCACACATTACCTCTCTCAATACTACCTTCTTTCCCTTTATGTACTCCACCTGTGGTAAAATATTTTAGCAGACAGAAAGGAAGAACAACTCTTCAACCTATCAGCAACACAGTGAGAAAGGGAAGTCGCCGTGAACTGCCACCCAAAACAATTTCGGTTCACCACGTTTCACTTCTTTTATTTCCACGAAACATTTAACATCATCCAAAGAAATGCATATTCCTCATCCTGAAGGCGTCATTGCTTTTAAACAAACGTCTTGTTCGATGACCTCAGGGATGACACCATGCACCCCAGCAGGGTGTCATGCACCCCAGAGACGCCACGGGGATCGCAAAACGAATAAATCCTCCGGATATCTCCTGTAGGATATATCCAGTTCGTTAGCGAAGATTTCTTTCATTGCATCCCTACTACGGAAAAAGTGGAGAGTCGTAAAAAGATAGCGGATGCCTGGCTTCTTCCAGTTTTACGCGAAGTGGCAGATTAGGAAAAGTCTGGAGGCCTTCTCCATGCATCTCGGGACAAACAAGATAAGGGAGGAAGTGCCCCTGTTGGAAGAGCCAGATGGTGAAAAAAGGTATTTTGACACCGAAGCTTGAGAAAACAAGGTGAGAGATGGAGGTGGTTCTGGGTATTGGAATTTCGCATCCTATGGTCACCAAGAAGTCAGGATATCCGAAGAAAGGCATCCAAGATTCCTTTCAATTGGGCCAAGGATGCAATGCTCCAAAAACGTTTACAAGATATTCCCGATTCTGAAAAGTTGGAAGTTTAGAGTTACTTGGATTCTATGAAAATATAATGAATAAAACCATCCAACGATTTACCTTAATACGATTTAAGGCTATTTGCTCTCCTAAACTTTCATAAGTATTGAAATTCCGATAAATAAAGTTTGGCACCATTCTCATAGGAGTTGATGATAAGAAGTGTTTAGAAGAGAAATTTAGCCTATCACCCTTTATAATGCTTTTAAGCATCCTCCAGATCTGTCCAGAAGAATCTCCAGATAGATTACTAACGACAAAAACCAACCTCTAAAGTTAAAAGTTAAAGACTATTGAATTTAATATGGTAAATTTGACAATATCTACTTTTGAGACATTAAGATGAATTCATCCCTTATCTTTTCCTCCCTGTTAAAACTAGTAATCCTCGACTCAAGCGATGGCCAAAACTTAGAGGCAGCAAATAAAAAAAAGCAAAAACAACACAAAAGAAACGGCAATAAAAAACACTCATCCAGATGACCGAATTTCATCCAGTTTTTTCAAAAGCGATCGATTTCGATTCTTCTTTCCTTTCGATTGTCTTACCCTTGAACCGTTCTCAGGAAGGCGGCTAATCACAGGTTTTTGGGAAAACGGGGTGTGCGGGGCAGAGAGAGAGCGAAAAAAAAAGAACAAAAGAATCAAAACACACTCGAAAAAGAACACCAGCGACAAAACACGACAAAAAAATCGAACGAAAAAACGGGCGGCGTTCCGAAATAACACTCCGGAGCTGTCAGTGGCGGAAGAAATGAAGTGAAAGGAATAAAACTCCGACTCGAATCATTACCAACGCTCGGAACAAAAAAAAATTCGGAAAGCGAGCATCCTTTGTTTGCGAAAACTCAATTTCGTTCTTTTCTCCGAGCGAATATTTTGCATCTAGCACTGTAGCCTGGCCGTGAAATCGTGTAAAAATCCTCAAGTACCAGGATTTTAAGCAATTACTTCCCATTCTTCCAGATGCTTTTTAACTAGTCTTCACAGAACGGTTGACAAGCAAGGGATGTGAGTGAGTGTCTTTCGAGGAACTCTCAAGATAATGAATGAGCTGTCCATGGACTCTATCTCCATGACCCTTCATGCGGTTAATGCAGGTTCTCACACTTTGAAAAAAAATTGTGAGATTTTTTTTTTTTTTTTTTTAAGTTCCTCGCGAATTACGCCCGAAAATGATTATTGGTTTGTTGAGAAGATGGATTACCGCAGGTTTCATCCGTAGTTATTCTCATAATTTACCTCAACGCATCACTATTCACTTTCGAGTACATCTTCAAATCTGATATCGATTTTATGCTTACCCCATTCAACACTTAGGTAAAGTATCCAAGAAATATAATAACTTGCCTTTGCAATATTAATTGAGGTGCTAGCAGCAACCACAAACTAACTCCAATGAAAAGTTTTTTTAGCATATCAATAAAGTGAAAGGCGGGTAAAACCTGTACCTCACATCAAGTAACTTCAAATACTTTGCTTAAATAGAGGCCTTTACAAGACAGAATATTCGTACAGATTAAAAATTTAATTTCAAACTTGGTGGGAAATTTCCTTTTTTCCCCCTGAAATTTTAACGTCTCTCATTCAAACTTTTTTCAGCTCAAGCCATAGCTAAATATGTTTAGGTATCTAACAGTGTTAAAACTTCCACTTCAAATAGTCATTGAACGAGTATACAATGCCCGAGTACCAAATTTTACCTGTCATAACTACGGATACAGCTTCAAAATGCGACCGAACACCGTGGAACACATCGATTTCGTCGGTAGACGAGGGTCCCTCCACGGTTTTCTTTTTTTAAAAAAAATCGGAAATGCCAATTCCACACCAACCGACCTTCCTTTGCGACCGTAACCGTAACCCCCATAACCAACTACTACTACACTACCAACCCTCCCACAGAAAATTCCCTATACACACCTCGGCCACCAGTCAACCCCTAGATCTCAAATAAAGATAGCGGTTCCGCCAATATCATAACCAAACCGAAAAAAAAAGGATAAAAAAAACTAGAGCGGCTCCACCCTCGTCATCCATTAATCTGCCAAGAAAGAGACATTTCCACTGCAAAAGAAACTACACCAGGGAGTTGGGGAGAAAATACGTCGAATGTCAGGATCACTGACAATTTAACCATTCACGGCTTTCCGCCTGACAGACCCTCAATCCGGCAAACGAGGAGCCAGATAAATCACCGCACTCACCTGGGTCCCCTGCACCCCTTTCATTGTCCGCGAACTTTTTATAAAGGGCACCGCCAGACTTTGAAAAAGGGGTCAGGGGTCACTTTTTGGCATAATAACAATAATCGGGTAAAGGGGTTTATGAGAGTAGCCACAAAAAGTTGCGGTTCCACTGTGCCGGGAGTTGTGGGTATTCGGGGCTTATATTTTATTTTGCAAAAGTATGTTTGGTGCGGGGCCGCTGGGGCATGGAGAACACAGCCGATCTCTCGATGTGAGAAAGGGGATACATCGGCGTGAAATTCCTCAGGTGCCGCCCGATTAGGTGGATTACTCACGGAGACTAAATATAGGCTTTCTGGTTGGGGATTTAGATTGGGAATCATGAGAAATTTTAAGTGTTTTTCGCCTCGACAATGGCTGTTATTAGCTACCAGGTTTCGAATTTCGTTGGAGGTTTCTGTCACACCCTATTAACAGCGTTTCCATCTTGTTTTGTTTGAGTGGATGAACTTGGAGATTAAGTTGAGAACAATTTTGTCAGTGCTATTTTGAGGGAGAATAATTATTTTTTAGACCACGAAGATGGGACAGAAGACTTATCCAAAACTGAGATACAAATCAAGGGGCATACTTGAAGGAGTACCTAGGTCGTTACCTCACCTCATTGGGTTAGTTAGTCCATGAGCAGAGCTGTTAGAACGTGTTACTGAAAGTCATAGTCAGCTGAGGCAAAGCCCTTTTTTTCTCCAAGTTAACTTGGTCCTCATTTTATCGACCACGGAGGATTGAAAGGCTGAGTGCCTTGCCCAACCTCGGAATTGATTTGTTTGACGAGTAAACAGAGCCGAGATTGGTAAGGGGTCTGGGGGACGACCCCAAATGTTTAGTTTCTGGCTAACCCAATAAAGAGAAGAGGCCCCTCCCAAATGTTTTTTCAACTACAGCACTGCAAGTAAGTATTACGATTTCAAAAGGTATCTATAAGAACTTTACTTCGTAATGTATTTATTCTTTTACAAAATGTAGCAATATCCATTTGAATATTATTTATAAGCCTGACGGAACAGAGACAGTTTAATAGGTACCTTTGAACCAATATAAAATATCATTAATTCAACGACCTACCCCTAATAGCTGGTGGAAACATGTAATCGTTATGACCTTCCACAAGCAAAACGCTTTTCTATAGATATTACAGACTTCCCCAGACTTTCATTGAAAATTTCTCTTACTCTGACCATTTAGTCAAATGATTACCGACCCTTTTCATAACCAAACCTTCAATAACAACTCACAAAATCATCAAAGGATAACTTATCAATCCCTCAATAATTACGCACGAGAACCAAAACCTCCAAGAATAAAAAAGGTCTCAACTAACCTTTCAAAAACACCAACCACCGAGAGGGCGCTTTCCAACCTCGCCAGACCTCTTCACTTCGATTCCTTTTAATAATTGAAAAGCCTACCTCGAGAGAGAAGGAAAAACAGCCCATTACCGCGTATCAAACCCATCCAGAGTTCTCCCATTGAGAAACACGGCCTAATAAAATGATAACCTGCGGCCGGAGGCGACAAGAACTGCTGGAGAAATATGGACCTCCACCTCTCTGATTGAGTGGAGGAGATAGCTGGGATGGAGACCACCTCCCTGCAACGACACTGGAGGCTGCGGAGGTCTATTCGTTATCTCTCAATGACCACTGCCCATCCCAGTTTTCGTCGACATCATCAATGGGGAGGAACGCCCGTTGTTGTGCAGTACAATGCTCGAAAGAAAAAACTATCACAGGTTGGGAGAGTGGATTGATGCTGTTATAACTCAGCTGAGACGATGTGTAAAGGAATCGCTTTGATTAGGTCAAAAATACAATTATTTAAGAAAGTGATTTTTTGTTTAGATTTTTATATGAACCCTTTCAGTACTTGCCCGCCACGAATTTTCTATAGGATTTAAAATATATCCCTGGCGGTTTGAAAGGGTTAATGAACATAATTAAGTGGTCTTTGTAGACTTTTTTGACACAAATTTTATGATGTTGCTTAAGAAAGTGATACATAAATACGAAAACTCAACAAAAATAAGGATATTTGTTTACACAAAATTAGATCAGACTCCAAATCTAAGGAAATTTCCCTCGTTGATTTCAATACAAGTTCAAAAGGTCTAAGAATAAAAAGTACGACGAAATTTAGGAAAAGTAAAATTACATAATATTTTGTAGGTGTTCTAATATAACAATTCCTAACAGGTGCAGACTTCAGTGAAGAAAGAGATACCCTTCAGTATGCCCCATGAATAATGAACATGGCCCATCCCGGATTTCTTCGATTTCTACATCTTCACTACCCCTCACCACATAAAAAACTGTGACACTTCCAAAGAGGAAGGGACTCGGGAGGGTGTCCAACACGTGCCCATAAACATGGCGGAATTAAGCAGGGGAGGGAGAAAAAATGATCACGTGACCGACCTTTTCCATCCCATAATTCCTTCCCCAGCCCTCATGGCGGAGGAGAGAAAGACGTTTTTCTTGTCAGCGGCTTTTGAAATATTATTTTCCACCCACAGACGAGAAGGGCCCTCTTCGCCCCCCCCCTCTCCCGCCGCATATGGGGGCGCTTCTGGTTAGGAATCGGGCACCCCTTGGAATTCAGGGGGTGAGAGTACAATGCCCGTAGGTATTTAGAGGTCTTATTTTACATTACTACATTTGATAAACGGTCGTGATACCGAGTTCACGATGCAATACCTTTTAAATATTCACGCTATGCTTGTTTAAAAAAAAATCTTACAATAATTTAAAACTCGTGACGTATTGATGGTAAATCCAAGAGATCATGAAAGTCAAGAATAAAAGGTAATCGGGTATGAAATGTATCTAAGTAATCGCAGAAACATTTTATAATGATAAAAAATGTAAGGATACATGACAGTTAAATATGTGACCAAAAGTGATATCAGTCTCCATAAATTAATTCTGCGCTTCATATTAATATTAAACAAAAAAAGATAGCTAATAAGCTAACAAACCTAACCCTATAAACATGGTTGATGTTTATGACAAGTATCAATGTTATCAGGTGATCAACAGAACATAATTTCAATTATTTAATCAGGTACCCTTATAATTGAGCTAGCGTTGTTTTCGGATATAGAAAAATTCAGAATTCAAAATAACCTTGTACACATTTTAAATTTTTAAAAAGTACGTTATTTTCACTTGATAGTTGGCTTCTTTTGAGACATTTGCTAACCACGAAGTGGATGCTTCGTCTTCTTCCTCTTTATTTTCACTTAAATCTTAAATGAGATCACCACCTCCAAAACAAACAAAACAGATAACTTGACATTACCCCTTTCTGTCTAAACCGAACCATATCCCCCTTCCAAAAAACCCCTAAATCTTGGCTGGAATGGAATAGGAACAAAAGTGCCAATAAATCTCGCCCTACTTCATAAACATTACTTAATCCCCCTTTTTTAAGTCTAAATTACAATAAAACGGTCGCCGCTCTCACAAAATAAAGTCGCCAAATGGGGCAACTCCCATCACAGAAAGGCGCTCCCTGAGCAAACACTAGGCAATTTGCGCACGCCCCCTCCTTCGCGGTGGCAACAGCGCCACCTCATGCAAGAGTTTTTGTTCTCGGACGACTCTTTTCTAGGAAAGAGGGAGGAGGAGACCCGTCACATACCGACTTTTCGGGAATGCCCTCTTCTGCTATAGCTAGACAGAAATGGATGTGGAGTGTGAATAAACGCCAATTATGGGCCACTCTGCGGGTTCAGCTGGGGTCAACTTTTCGGCAGGAGACGGGGAAAGAGAGAACGTAACCCCAGCTGTTGGGAGTTGTAAAATAGAGCATTTTCAATCACATGACTCGGACCTAACAACGGCCTTAGCAACAGAAGATGTTACAGTTTTTTGCCCTACAGAGGTTAACAGTTACAGAAAATGACTAGCCGTGGAATTCTTCTATTGGAGCATTTGCAATCACGTGATCCCATACCTAAAAACCGCCTTAGCAACAGATAAACAACGGCCTTAGCAACAGTTAAAAGCCCTACAGAAGGTACACAGTTAAAAGAAAATAACCGGTTGTGACGTCACCTGAAAACACTCTATAGGGAAGAGTGTTCAAGAAAATTCATTCACAAAATTCCTAAGAAACAATTAATAATTTTTATTTCGATGCTCTTCCTTAGGTATATTTTCGAAAATTTCTTACTAAACAGCTAATGTAGATGTTATTACAGGAGAATTCATTGATAAATGAAGATCTTATCAGAAATTAGAGCCAGTAAATCATTAAAAAGACGAAGTTTTTTATCAACAGTACATTTCGTCAACGAGAATATAGACATCAAGGCGTTTGAACAAAGGCAAATTCGAAATAGTTTAGCCGTGTGTAGCTAAGGAATTGAAATTCACTAAATTTTTTTTTAATTCCCCTAGTTAGCAAATATAGTTTTGATATTTAATTACACTACTATTCTGAATAACTTTGGTAGCACCAGTAAATGGGGACAAATTTGCATCTTGAAAATTTTCAAGTTCAAAACAAAAAGCCTGTTGATGTTTCCTTTCAAAACAAAAAGCTGTTGATACAACAACAATAGTGAAACAACAACAGGAAATCACATCCTGAAAGGTCCGCCCCACTAAAACAACCAGTGCGCCCCTTCCTAGCACCAACCATCTGTCAAAACAAAGTTCTAATCTCTTCCTGCCCCTTGGCCGATAGTAACCATGATAGTAACACAAGTACGTAATTACCGGTTCCTAATCAAGATATAATTAATATTGACTGGTGGTAAAACAGATGTTAAGACATGCTATTTTTTCAGGCAGGAAAAATATATACCAGAAAAAATTTGGAAAAGGGATATAAGGGGCCATATACAAATTACATTACATCTGTTAGGGATTTTTAAAATCCTCCCCAATATCACACGTTATCATATTTCAGTGACCCCCTAACCCCATTAAAATTTCATTAATTAGAGTATTTTCAGTGCTTGGAAATTATAGCAATAACTTTTAACTGCTAAATCAAACCAAATACATAGTAGCAGGTATTTCTCTTTTAGCATGTTAACGGTAGTGAATTATCACATTGAGTGAAACTACACCCCTCCCTCCTTCCCTCTAAACGAGTGACGTAGTGTGGGCTCCTAGAGAAATGTCGCTTTCCTTGGTCGAGAATGAAAAAATTATTGAGTTTCGGAGGATATATCTTACCCCAATTCCCCTACCTGCCCTATATCTCTTTTATTATTAAATTAATAGTATCAATACATCAACAATTCTTATGTTAATTTATAATAGCTAGATTATTCGCATTGTTTTTTTAAAAAAATATTGTGATTTATTACTACTGGAATAGGCTGTTGAAAGGACAACTCATGCGCGTTGTTTAAACCTCAATACAATTAAGCAGTCCTGCTTTAATTGCCTCGACAGTCCCTAGAGTGGTCCTCCTCACCCGAGGGGCACTGTCGAAACGCGATACTGTGTTGGTCTCGCCTGTCAGCGGCAGGAAATGAGAAATTTTCTGCTTTGAGGGAGACATAATGCTATAAGCCCCACCATAACGAGGGAAGGGAAGCCGTAACGAATAGCCCCCGATGCTTCACGAGTGAGGAAGTTATGAGTCGAGGAGCAGAGGGCAAACCCATGTTGAAACGGGGACGCATTCCGTAGCACTTCGGAAAGGGCAGAGGTCCACCTTGTTATTTTTTTTAGTTGTATTCCTAGAAAACAGTGAACTACAACGATTTGATCATTTGCATAAAACGAATTTTCTCGATGTTATTGTGTTTAGTTACGGCTGTATTCGCCACTAACCTAAGCAGTGGCGTATATAGGAATTTATTTCGGGAGGGGCCCAAAATTACTCCCTAGCCTAGGGAGTAATTCCCTACATATTTAATAGGTCCAATGTAGCTTTTTAGGTGATAACTTAGGTTCTAAAAACTTAATATAGGAAAAGTTGTTAGTAATAAAAATACAAGTACCAAAGGGGGGGGTCTGGGGGGTTCTCCCCCAGAAAATTTTTGGAAGTTTGACCAAGAAAACCAGGTTTTTAACTAGTTTTGGTACACTAAGTCCGAAATTTGGATGTACATTTTTTGAACTTAATATTTAAAAAGTTATTAAAATAGAGTTCCAAGTACAAAAGGGGATCTGGGGTCCTTCCCCAGAAAATTCTTGGAACTTTACCCTTAAAAACAGGGTTTTATCTTGTTTTTGGAACACTTAGTCCGGATTTTGGACATATATTTTTTGATAGGATTTGGATTTTCATGAACTTATTATATAATAAAGTTGCTAATAATAAAATTCCAAGTACAAAAGGGGGGTTTGGGGGGCCTCCCCCAGAAATTTTTTTTTGAAATTTGACCCTTAAATACAGTGTTTTAACTTGTTTTGAAACACCTAGTCCGAATTTCGGGGGGGGGGCCAGGGCCCCCTCGGCCCCCCCCCCTTATATACGCCACTGAACCTAAGGTTAACCTGGAATAAAAACTTCTAATTGGTAGTTGAAAACGAGAAACAAGCCAATCAAGAGTTGTCGAAAAAGCTCGGAATACAACCGTTAAACTACTTAAAAGAATTACCATTTTCTCCAAATTCCCCATTAATATACGGTAACAGACACCAACTTCAAAAAAATATCAACCAATTAAAATTTTAGCTTTAATTAATTTTATTAACAACAATTTAAAGCTACTGGTTTTCCTCAACGCTGCAAAAGTTATGCGCTTGTCTGTGAACATGCTAATAAAACATACAAGTCACAGGATCAGGAAAGGTATGCTAAAATAACCGCAAGAAAAAACGACTGCCAAGTAGTCTCCATTATTTTCAGACATCCAAACAATATAATGAGGTCTTTTTTTCTTCATGACTTATCTGGAAGTCATTTAACCCCTATTTTTTAGTCACTGAAATTCTACGAAGGAAGCAAATCACATAACTGTCATTTTGCTTGCGGTGTCGCCCCAGATTTTATGTATAAACAGAATGAAGTAACTAACTCATCCATCATTGAAGTTATCTAGTGCGTATAAGTAGCACTCGCCAAAACATACCATTATGCAAAGGTTTCTCTATAAACGGTTGAAATTTGTACTTCTTCCTTGAAGAAGAGATCATTATAACAAACGCGAAACGGTAAGTTAAAGAGTACTAAAGCAAAGACTCAATGATGAAAAAAAACCAAGAAATTATTTCGAGTAGGAGTTTTGAACGAAAATACTAGGTTTGCTAATTACTCAATGAATGAAAATAAACTATTATTTACGTCTAGAACCAATAGATCCTCAAATCAATCCATACTGAAAACCTATCACATTGTTTTAAAGACTATTTTCAAAAGCAGTACAGACATTAAATGTGACGCTATCCACATAGAACTTATACCAGTCATATGTTGAGGGTTGCCAAGTTCTTACAAGAACTTTTGATGTTTAGACTAGCCAGCCTTTTTAGATTCGAAACTAATTAAAATTAGAAATTAGACGGTATTGATGAAGAGTATGGCCGACCAATTTATAGTTAGTCAAAATTTGGTTAGATGGCGACACTGAAATTGGTTATGGATTTGGGATAAAAAAAATCAGGTAAAAAGAAAAACCCTTTCGTATTTCAGGAGATGTATCTAAAAAGGGCTTTGCTTGAAATGCTGAAAACGTGAATTAAAAAGTGAACTTACCGAAATGAGGGTCCATTGGTCGTCACGTCGTCGGCATGATCGGTTTTGTTGATGCTGGATTTCGGATTATCCACAGCAGTAGTCATGATTTCTGAAAAAAAAAATCGACCTGTTACAAAGAGTATTTTTTCAAAATATCAATGGTTTTGCAATACCTTTTAGTACTTAGTTGGATAATCATTATTTCTGGTATCGACGGATGCAGGTGTGCGGCCTACCACTTTTTAGTTAGTTAGAATTTAGTTAGATGGCGACACTACAATAATATTGGAAATGAAATTAAAAAAAAAAACAATTTGATTCAAATAGAAACCAATTTCATTGTCATCAACAAATTAACTTTTCTGATACTCATCACAAAAATATACTTTTCAAAATAGAACAAACTCCCTTACGATAGTCTTCATTTGAACCTTTCGATTATAAATATGTTACTAATGACTTAACGTTACGTAATTCATAATTCCTTATTGTACCACATGAACTAAAATATAGCCATGAAATTTTAAACTCTACTGAAATTAAAGTTTTTAATGTACACCTTATGAACTTTTTTAGAAGAATGAACAAAGTTATAATCATGGATTCAACTAGACTAGCAATCGTTTCAAAACTTATAATTTTTCAACCTATATTATTTCTAATGAAGACTATTAAAGCCTTGCACACTTTTAAGACTTACACACTTTTTTGTGAGTAAAAGTTAACCCTTAACTTTTCTGAAAATAAAATATTTTTTTATGTTTCCCTCGGTTGTAAAAAGCTGTTTTCTCAACCCTCAACACCTGTTTTAAAAGATAAATAAAAGGTCAAAAAGCATCTCAGAACAAAAAAAAAACCTGATAACGAAAAATCAAAAATACAAATATTGTTCATGAACTAACAAACCTAACAAAGAATAAAACAACCTTTTTTTAGATTTACCCTAATCTCAGATACTTAAATAGACTAGTCCCCCTTTGCTGCTGGAGACAACCATTAGGGTCATCGACACCTGACTAGACCACACACTTCATATACTGAGCAGAAAACTGTCAACCACAGCAAAACAATTTGGCAACTCAAAAGACGACATGCTAACTAAACGAGGGATCAACACCTAGTCAACACGCTCCTTTTCTTCGGACTGTCAGCAGCAAGATCACCAATTTGGCAACCTGAGGGGAATTCTAGCACCTGCCACCATTGTGTTATCCACTCACTCTCCCATCATGCACTTCATCATGCTACCACAAGGAATTTCAGACGATGATGGACATGAAAAACAACCAGTTATTATTGTGCATCTCCCTCATACAGTAAAAGGTAAATGCTAATCAGAATGATGTATGACTTTGATGATTAGGTTCTAACTAAGGAATACATCTTTCCGGTAAGACAAAAGAAGCCCCTTTGAAATATTTCAAAAGTTACCAGTGGTAATACCGGTTATCAGAATCTTTGCATTAATTTTGCACGTTAAAACCCTTAAAACAAAAATAAATGTCAATCAAATGTATGTGAGAACGATGGTACCACAACCCTACGAGGGCAACACCATCCCCCGGGTGTACGATGGTATTCCTCGGTGCAGCGGCGAGAGAGAGGTAGAGACGCACGCGTTTTTTGGAGCTCCGGCTATTCTTTTAGGTGTTAGGGACACCGTATCCTGTCAGTGAGTTGTCTGGGACAACCCCCTCCGAGAACTAGGCCAGTGTCCGGGACACTGCACCCCTCACCCCCTTGAAGTCTCTGGAAGACTGCGAACTGTCCTGATTGGGTTTAATCATCTTTCATATTTTTATCGTCTGTGTGTATTCAAGTACAATTAAAAGTAATGAGTACAATTTAAGACTGTTTGATTTTATTTGTTTTAATAAAATCAATATAAGACTGTTGAACTGTGTGAACTGACTGAGACAATTTAAGACTGTTGAAACCACTCTCTAGACACCACCCGAGCCAACCCCCCCCCCAAATGTATCCTAACCATCGACAGTTCCTACAATAAACAAAAACCAATAATAATACAGTTTTGGCTAAACCCTTTTAATTACATGGGTGGATTTAGAAGGGTCATATTTCAATACAATCAGGGACACATGCCCACAGAAAGTTTCTAGATTGTCCCATGGTCTTCCACCTAAATCTGCCCATGCTTCTAACAAGAAAGAAACAGAAACTCATAATCAGTTATAGGATCATCAGATAGTACTGATGACAATTATCCGATAAAGATAAGATAAGACCAATAAAGAAAACAATTCCAAAACACAGACCGTATTATTCACCGTCAAACCCAAGGTCTTCTATAAGTAGGGACAAAACCGAAACAGAGAACACTAAAAACAAGAGGCACCCACTTACCTGACTCAAACAAGTCCCACTTTACAAAAAAAGTGAATAATTTATCAAAATTTCCATCCACTGCCACCTCAAAAACGACCTCGAGTAACTCCAATCACCTCGGAGGAGCAGACCTGGCTTGCAAAAACAAAGCCCAGAGAGCAGTTTATTTTGATTACTCGTCAAGAAGATTTTATTTTTAGCGGGCCTTCCAAGCACAACCAACCATAACAACGAAGAAGTTGATGTCTAGTAGTACTTTTACGGCATTCCTCCCTCAACAATAATAACACAGTGGCCACAGAAAACCACTTGAGGAGGACACTTGAGAGCAACTCGAAGCGAGAGCCTCCATCCCTACGGTTCCCAACGAAAAACAGGTGTTTCGAGAAGGCTTTTTGCGAAGGAAAAAAGGGGCATAGAACAATTTATTCACTACGCGGTGTTTACTTCTTGTTGAAAGACGTGCAGTAATAGTCAGAGAAGAAAAGTTCATTCAGTTAGGCATTCGGAATTTATTTCCAAGTCGAAAGAAATCATTTAACTCCTAAAAGAATGCTTTGAGAAGATGTGTTGCAAGCAAAAGCAGATAGAACACTTGAGTGGTTGGAAAGCCCAGGCTATACACTTCATTTAAAAATGTTTTATTTGCTACTGTTATTACTTATTTTCATTGTTAAGTGGACATGTACGAAATGATGGTACTATCGTAATGGAGTAAATTGGAGCAATTCATAAATATCCAGATGCCAATAATGTAAATGAAAATACCCCCCAGCGGAGTAGATATCCGGATTACTAAAATTATTTTTTATTTTTACTGATTAGTAGATTAAGCAATAATGGCCTCCATTAATATTCCTTATGTTCTGAAACAATTAAACAGGAATCTTCAGTTATGAAATCGAAGAACCACGCACAAGAATTTTCAAACCATATTTAAAAAAATCTGAAAAACTGAGTACTAAGAAACAATATTATATTCGTTTTGAGGAAAAAAAGGGGCTAAATTTCAATAGGTATACACCACATCACCATCACGTCTCTATATACCCCAATCCCCATTTTGAAATGGATCTAATAAGACCAATCAAGCTGAGAGAAGCAGATTTCCAGACTACTTATTTATTGTTAGATGAGACCACCATTATGGACAAGATTTGCTTATCTAATTAAAAGTACTTTATGATAAAATGGATAGGACAGCTTCTGATAATTTACACTGCATTATTCTTTAAGTTCTACTATCATATGGAGTGTTTTCACTTTTTTGATCGGTTGCCTGAAGGGCAAGGCAATGCGATGAGACCAATTCAAAGTATCGCAGCGACAGTTAAAAAGGATGCCAATTTTGGTTGGTTTATTGTTATTGGTTTCCATAAGTGCTAGGCCCAAATAAGAGCTAGTGCCAAACAAGACAAAGCTGATATTTCATAAATAAGAGATTTGCACGATAACAATATTGTCTCTTTAATATTTGTCTTATGTTCTCATTCTGTGAGGTAAACTGCTCGATTCCGAATGTTTTGCTTAGATTATTATTAGGAGATTATTATTTGTGGCAACGATGAGAATTTGTATTTACGTGAGTGCGTAGAGCGAAACTGGGCATTATAGTTGTTTGTATGGATGGGAAGGTGCTGCAATAAGGTTATTTTTAGACCCAAGGAGTTCTCTCTGAAAAGCTCATTTTCACAGTATGGACCCAACACATTCTTTCCCATGTCAAACCGAACATAGTACCAACTTTTGGTCACCCTGCTGTCACCGGGACCAAAGCCAACGGAGGTTCTCCACACACACATTTGCTAGCACAAACCCATGTTACAGGGTGACAGGATTCATTCATCTCAACAAGGACACAAACATCCGCTCTGTAAGCTAACCACTAGGCTTACGCAGGCAGATCCGGATAAAAGTGAAAACATTACCTAGTGAGCCGGGTATGGACCAAGCTTTGCCCAATACATCGGATTCTTTCCCAACTTCATTACCACCCGAATCATGGTCCAGTTGAACCAAGAGGACCACAGCAATCTGGCCGTCCATCACGCAATCGTCGACCCAAGGGATCTCCGCACCGGATCGCCAGCTCCGGAGGCAGTGACCGAAAATGACAGCCCCGGCGCAGGAAAGCCCCTTTCACAGCCCACCGGTCGCCCCGAAAGGATTGAGGCTGCAGCGTCACGATCCACCACGGAAATCGAAACACGCGGGAATCCATTAAGGAGGAGCCCTCTAATGAAGGGAAGCAGATGGATCAGAACCACACTCCGGCCCACCCCTAATCGTCGGTGTCACGGCAACGGTAACGATGCTTAAATATAACCGTCCGACCTACACCCCCTTTTTAAGGGTCCTGCCCCCTTCGCCTGTAATGATTGTATTAGGGTCCCTCCGCTGCCCTAATGGTCGAGGCTTAATGAATTAAGAAATACGCCATCGACGACATGCAAGTTCAGATTGTCGGGATGTCCGTCATCAGGCCTATCTCTCTATTAGCGAAGAGGAATGTGGAAAAGCAACAACTCAATTATTACTATGGAGTCATTGTGCTGCCGGAAAGGTGTCCGATTACACTTGTTGAGATGCGCTTATTAATAGATTGGTCAGTGCCGAACGTGGAGTGGTTAGAGAAGGAATTCGAATGGCTGATGGTTAAGATTTGAACCCTCAGGGGATGGCTTATTTTTGAGTGGGTATGGGGCGAGGCTGCCCAGCGTCCGGGGGTATAGCCGGACACACTGGCCCTCCAGGTTGGGGGTGGTGCCAACATCTCCACTCCGTAAAAAACCTTGTTACGAAATCTCAAGTAATTAAATCTTTAGGACCGAACTTTTAGAGAAAAAGGATCTGAGAATCGGAATATGGAACATTCGCTCTTTGTATCGAAGCAAAGGGCTCCAATCTTTGACTGAATAACTGGATAGTTACAGGATCGATGTAACTCGGCTCTGCAGGAGATGAGGTGGATTGGTGATAGAATTATCGAAAAGAAGAACTACACAGTATTCTAATGCTCAAAACAGAAAATATTCCTGGCCAAGCCAACTGGAACAAGAAATAGGGGCCGACCCTAAATCAGATGGGTTGACTGCCTGGAGAGCTACCCCATAACTCTGAAAGAGATTAATTGGAAGAAAATGGCAAAAAAGAGAGGCCTGGAAGAAAATTCCATCCGGAGCTGTCGCGACACTGAAGAAGGTTAAGATTTGAAGCAAGAAATAGAAGTAGGTACTACAGTTGGTCATGAAACACGTCTTACTACCAAGGTCTTAAACTTTTTAAGACTTTACAATCTTCACCAATGGCCTGACAGTCTCTAGGGGGGCGAAGGGCAATAGCCTTCATTACAATTTTTATCCCAATCAACCCTTTATTTTCACGATGCTACCTACAACGAGACTTCAATAGTTTGTGGAACTTGTCATTATCTCCCCCAGTTCCATAAGCAGTCATGCCATCATAGGTTTGGTCTACTTTCCTCAGTTTTTATTGGCCCGTCCAAGAACACTTTATCGGAAGCTGTACGGTTCAACCACGGCTTACTAGATACTTATACAGGCTAGCCGAGTTTTACTGACATTTGACAACTTTTCCCGCTTGGAGCGCTACAAGACCTGCCTATATCACCCACCGCCTTCAACACTGTGGATATGCTTTGCCAGTTGGTCCAGTATTGCCATCTGGATTTGCAATGATTTCCGTACTCGGCTAGCCTGTATAAGTATCTAGTAAGCCGTGGTTCAACGTACTTATAATAAGGCCATGGTAATTAAATCTTTGAGTTTATGATATCGTGCTGAGAGAGCTGGATGAACTGAATACTTTGCTTAATTTCACGATCGCAGGTTTGGTGTTAAATGGAACAAGGGACAGCAAAGTCCATATTGGACCAACACCCAGAGCGGTTTATACTGAATTATCTTAAGAAATCAATAAATATTTTTTTCAAAATAGAACCTTAATCATCGTTTAATTTTATAAGAGAACTCAAAGTATGAAACAACCAGTAATCCAGGGTCTAATAAACGCCTCAAAAAAAACCAGAAGGTAGTTTTAAATTCCTTCAACAGAAAAAAGGTATTTGATGGATTCGTGTGGATATAAGACGCCCAAATCTCACTCTCAATTGGCTAGTTGATCCAGGACATTCACACCACACCAAAAAAGCACCAGGGGACAGACAGAATGAACTCAATCCACAGAAAAAGGCCGTCTGATATCAGACCCAGCCGAGCTATTTCCACCTAATTAGGCGGATCAAAAAAGGGGTACGGGGCTCTCATCAAGGTATGCAAATTGCAGGTGTAAACCCACCGGTACTTAAAATCCCATTTCCGCGCTGCATACAGGGGAACCGGGCGAGACTAAATATACACATTTCGGTCTTGTTTGGGCTGAGGCTCCCTGAATTCCCTTTATTTTGTTATTTTGCCGGGAAGGTTTGGCAACGCGAAAATTGCGGTGCTTGGATTGCTTCTGGAGAGGGAAGGGAAGTGAAAGCATTGGAACGGGAGCCGACTGAAACGAGTTAATCAGTTGTGGATGGGTCTCTGGAGTTAAATCATGGCTTAGTTTTCGATTCGTTAATTTTTTTTCTTCTTAGATGTCATTAGTTTTAACTTCTTCAAAAATAAATTAAGAAAAATTAAGAATTTACTGGCTATATGGGGTAGTAGTAAGAGACAGCATTGAACCATTGATTGAAGTGCTCATCCACCCAACTCTACATCTAACAATAACAACTCCTTTACAGTTGAAACTTTACCCCACTTTTGGCAGAATAAATTGCAATACAATTACCAGAAATGTAAAGTCATTTTTAACAACGCTTGGACTGGCTTGGACTTAATATTTTCAATCAGAATAGGTTTTAAGCCAAACAGTTTTACTAATTTACTAATTCCAGAGAACATTAGGAAGTTGTGCAACAGGGTTTCCCTAAATTTTCTTACCATGGACAACTATGCCCCTATAAGAATTTTACCTTTGCCATTGACCCAAACCAGCGCTCGTGCTTTGAGAAACTAATGTTAAAGGGTCACATATTTTTTCGCTTTTCAAATGATTTGGTGTACTATTTTAAGGGTCGGGTAGACCTACAAGACATTTATAATTTCTTCTCTTCTCTCGTCTCAATGATTCGCCAAAATCACACTTTGAGCATTTTACACACAAAAAAATTGATAAAAAGGTCAATAATGCCTTAATTTTCTTAGCAATTTGTTAAAACCCTTGATTTTTATCAACCACCTTATATTTTATATTAAGACCCTCTCGACTCCTGGAGTTAATTGAGAATCCCTGGGCACGTTAATGCTAACTGGAACACATAGGATCTTTCTTTTTAGGCATCTAACATAGCTGCAATTCCCAGTCAGAGCATCATAGCCATAAAAAGTTAACAAGGTTTTAACCCATGAAGAAATATATCCCAATATCAAGACAAAAACGGCTAGTTTCCTGAGGTCTCTATATAGTTAGTTATAAATTTCATGTTCGGTCCCTTCTATTTGGAAAAGATACATACTATATGAAAAATAATAAATGCAATACTAATTTTCATGATTACAATACACTTTTCTTTGAAGCTTACCAAAACAGAGCGCTATGTTCACTTTTTACTTTTATCCAGAGAATCATTTTAAACTAGGGTTTGCCACATGAATTCATTACAAGGAATAAGAGTTTGGTAAGTTAGCCTAAAATATCACTAGAAGGATGCAGCTATCACCTCACAATCATCTCATTTCGATAATCATTTCAGAAGAAATGAATGACGGCAAGGTAATGAAATAAATTAACAAAACACTGAAGCTACTGCCCTTTAACAACCAGTAAAAGTAGACTGAAAAAATGATATCTGACATCCATACGAATAACCTAAGTGACAAAGTGAGTTCAAAAAAACTAATCCAACCTACAATACACAAGTTAACACGTTATTTAATCATCATTGACAAGATGGAGGGTGAGATGCATACCAGATTTCACAAACATGTTCATGACTAATCATTCGCTGCAAAATTAAGCTATTTTTCAAACACCCTTTCATTAAAAACGTGGCTCCGGAGTATCTTAAAATCTTAATTATTCAAACCAAACAGACAGTTCGAAAATCAAAAATGTGAGCAAAACTAAGTCGACCGAAACGTGTTAATCAGAAACTAACATACAAAAAAACAACCTTAAACCATTAATTCAATATTTCTTTTACTCAAAGTCACGTGTGGTGATAAACTAATACATACTCCAACTGCGGAGGCAATCAGGAATTCAATAAAATGAAAACTGACAGAACAAAAAAAATAACCAAGACCACAAAATTGATCTTAACCTAAACGTCTGCTGACAATAGGATTTTCCATTTACTCAAGGAAGAGGATTGGGGAGATAGGGTTTTTTCTTCGTTTTCCATTAGTCTCGCAAGACTGACAAGATCATCATACATAGATGGAGCATCGCGATAACTTGGAAAAAAAAAAACTTTTTTTCATTCATGTTCCAAAAGAGCGGTGCAAAATGGCGGACGAGCAATCAGTCCCGTCCAAACACGGCGAAATTGCTAATCCTAACAAATTCGTCAGACGATTTTTGTTGCTGGGGGATCTGAAGTGAACGCATCGTCGCCTTTTGTCATCCGAAAAAAAAAAAAAGAACCGCTTCCGCTGGTCAGGGTGTTCATTCCTTCACGCTTGGGAGGATTGATATTAATTTTATAATGATATTCGGTGAATGAAAGAAATGAAAGAGTGTCCGTAATGAATACTTGATTTCGTAATGCGAGGTGACAGACGGAATTAACTTTTTTTTAGAGTTGAGTTGAGAGGAGGTATTAATGAAAGACAAGAAAAACCGACTTGATACCGAAAACGCTGCCAGCGAACCCATTCATTCCAACCTAACACACAACTGTAATTTCGATCTAAGTAAGGTTTATATTAAAAAGTTGGCACAACAGTCGCGTATTTGAGGATAGCACTTATTTGCGAATTTCCGATTGATAATTTTGTATTTCAGAATAATGCCATTTCAGTTTTTTTTTTAAGAGAAATTAAAGAATTTTTATATTATTCTACATCCTACTTCGGCTAATACTACTTTATACATGATTTTGGAAATAGGGATAACACAATGAAGAAATAGGCTTAGTTTTTGGTGAATAAATGGCGTAAGTTTGAATGAAATTTCAAAAGCGTCTTGAAGATTGCATACCTTAGGAAATTAAAATATCCCACTATTTTTTATTTTTAAATTAGACACAATAAAAGGAGGAAGGAGTTAATATGAACTGATAGATATTCCCGATGAAAAGGTATGAATTTGTGTGAAACAATACGCCGAAAATATAGTTCGGGAATAGCCCCTGACAAGCCTTAAAATAAAACTTAAATGTATTTGACTTACAATTTAAAAAACTATCATCTTTAATTCGAGTCTAAACACTGCGTTAAAATTATTTATTTTACATTATTCACATTTTCTTAGCTTTTTGAGCGTTATAGGGCACCATTCGAAATGGGGGCCCTGGGCAAGTACCCCGAATGCCCTCCCAGAAATCAGGCTCTGACTTCGAGCAAAAAATTTAAGTAAATTTCACACAACTTATAATCCTACGTTTCCCAACAAGATCGCTTCCACTCTCTATGGGAAAGTAACAAAATACTACATGCGGAGAGGAAAGCAAAAACAATCTCAAACATACGTGTATTATAAACATAGGAAAAATACCGAAAAAATCATTAAAAAACGCTAAGTATCCCTAACACACTCATTCCCTTGAATAGGCAACTCCCTCCTTCCCAACCCCTTAAGTCCTACACCGCCCGATAATTCCCCTTTAATCCTACAGAAGTTCGGGCCGGCCAGGGCTAAAAGGGTTTGAATATGACTCCGAACCCTTTCGCATAATATCATCCCCATCCCAACATGCAAGCTCGCGTTACGAGGACGGCGAGCCAAAGCGTGCGAAAAACGCTTAGGAACGTTTAGATACGTAGTTTCAGGTAACATTTGCAGCAACGAGAGAGAAAAAATTGGCTGGTGTGTGAGGCAAAATGAGAAACTCTGCGACTTCCATTACAGGAAACCGAACGAGATTATAAAGTTTTTTTTTGGAGGGAGATGGTTTTCTCGAGATCGAGAGATTCGACGGAGAGATCAAGGAAGAGTCGCCGGATGGGGAGGCAGTCATCACGGCATGGGTTGGCAGCGTTCCCGGTGACTTTCGTTAGGGTTAGCTGGTCTCACACAGGTTTCAAAACACCCAGAGCGAGGAATATTTCATTAAACATTTTCTCACTGAGTAGTTCTGAACTATGTATAATTAGACGTTATTATGATTATTTCTTCTAAAATTGAATGATCAGTAACAGTTAAAAGAAAATTTGGGATTGATAAGGAACTGCAAAAGGATTTTAAATAACTAGCATTTTATAGAACTTGCCACAATTTTTAATGCATACTTTGGCACATTAATATGGTCGAGCATATAAAAACTATCGATATTATGTGGAATAGTGAAAATTTTTATATTTTCTTTAAGATTATCAATTTTGTTGTAAGAAAAATAATTATCTTTCTGGCAAGAAATGGAATGCACAGGTCTAATAAAACAGTATTTCTTAAAATTCGAACAAATTAAGTTTTTTTATTCCTCTATTCTTTTACTTTATTCATGAAATTTAAATGGAAATTCTACGTAAAACTTTGTGCATTTAAAGTATCTAAATTTTAGAGTTTGATATTTCTTTCTAAATTTGAATCCAATAAATGGACATGATTAAGAGGAACAGAATATAAAACAGTTGCTTTATGAGGACATTCTTTTTACACCTAATTAGAGAGAATTTCGAAGCTGAGAATTTTAGAAAAATACTTAGTAATTAAATGAGGACACTTAAATCAAGAATTATAGTGTGCGTGTGCATGTAACTTAGAATAGTCAGAAATCCCTCTTAATAAAATTTAAGAAGCATTGGTTTAAATTTTAAGATTCTAATACCTAAATCATACTTATTTTCTAAAAGAAAAGCTTGTTTCTTACAAATATTTTTTTACTAAATATTAGAAATATTAATTAGGACAGCGGAAAGGTATTGAGGTATGGAAACCGGTCCATGGCTGGAGGTGACGCTTGAGAGTTGGAGTTTCCAAACCTTTCCAGAACCAGTGGTTATGGTGAAAAATACTCCTTTTCTCGGTATTGAGGTAGTTAATCCAGAATTAACTTCAAAACAGCAAAGTGGTCAAACTATTATTAATCCCTTGTATAATTTGAGAGTATTTTCGAAAGAATAGATGGTTTTAAAATTTTAAAGTGTGTTAGTCTTCTAGGGTAAAAGTTATTTTGAAATTTTAAATGAATTGGCTTGGTTTATTTGGAGTTTATAAGCAAGCACAAGGGCCACTTTAGGCCATTATGTTCAAAAAAGACTAACAGTGTACTAAATTTAAAAATGGAACATTTGAATGTGGGGTTGATCAATGAATAAAAGAAAAAGAATGTCATCTCCAACAGTGTTATGAAACACAAAAACCTAAACAATATCCAAGTGGTTGACTGCTGGTTGCTGATGACACATCACATTCGATACCCCTGATAACGAAAAAGTATCAAATTAATTACAGAAGGGATAATGAGTGATCCTCACGAATGTGAAAAAAAAATTATCTTCCTTTACAAAACCCATTTCAATTAGCTACACTCCAGATAATACCCATCCAAACACTTAAGACGGCATGCGGATGGAACACTTCCTTCATCAAAGCTACCATGAGGGAGGAAGCCATCAAAAACTGGAGAAATCTGATGCCAAACAACCAAAAATCTCATCATCCTGACAGCGATTCCAAGAAGAAGAAGAAGCAAAAATGAACCTGTTCCCCTCATTATCAGTTTGAAGTACTAGTATCACAAAGAAGGCAGTGTTTGGTCGAAAATAGTTGGCGACCTCACGTTTAACCTTTTGACAACTAGTTAAAAGTTTATGTTCAAGGGTGTAAATTGAAGAGAAATGAAGGGAGTTAAATGGTTATTACGTATTCGCGGGATGGTTATAGTTATAAGGAAGGTCGTTAGGTTCTTTTATTATACAATGTAAATACTTTAATGGAGGAATTTAAAACAGGGGTATTAAATAAATGAGTTTTCAGGTTAAAAGTCAAATTTACAGTAGCTGCATTATTTGATCAGGGTGTGTTGTGGAATTGAAATTGCTTCGAGATAAAGAACTAGCAATATATTCAACATCGTTAAAATAACAGGAGAGCTTAAGAGGAAATACGAATCCAATTAAAATTCAGATTTATGAGAAGGTTAGCTTTAACAAAATGTTTTAAAAATCTAAAAATTGAATTTGAATAAAGCATACATTTATTATCTTTGAAAGTATACGAGAAATGCTTATTACGAAAGTTAATGAACTCAATTTGTCTTATTAAAACTTGTCCTCGTTAAATTTTATTAAAAAAAAACAGCCGAAATTCTGATTCTCATTCCATTTGTTTAAAATACCATACAAAAAGCAAGTTAATCATTTTAAGGAGAAAATAACAATTGCATTACAAAGCGCAGTGTTTTAAAAATGAAGATGGATAGGATAGTATAATTCTACACGGAAACTTTGTTTATTATTCCCCTCCAACAAATTAAA
Source organism: Tetragnatha montana (assembly GCA_963680715.1). Taxonomy (NCBI): domain Eukaryota; kingdom Metazoa; phylum Arthropoda; class Arachnida; order Araneae; family Tetragnathidae; genus Tetragnatha; species Tetragnatha montana. The sequence goes on from OY796686.1 coordinate 20,323,787, forward strand.
GACACTCATCTCAACCTATTAAATTAATACATTTTTAAGATAATTCCTTTTAGGTATAACTGCATAGTTATGTTACTACTTAAATAACAGCATGAATGACCACAAAACAAAGGTTCACAAAACTATTAAGAAACTGCCTGATTAATTCAACCCCCCAAAAAAGAGCTGAAGTAAAACCTATTATCATGAAACATTATCCAGGTATTTTCGTCAGTTTTAGGAGGGAAATTTAAGCTTTTTGAGCAATCTGAAACGTTTCTAAAAAATTCCTAATCATTCAGGCGCGGGAATACTAGGGATTCATTAGGTTGAACATGAATTCACAGTTTTATAGTATAGAATTTATTCATTATGATGACAAAATAATGAAACATGATGAGAGCGTTGCCTTTGTAATTATTTATTACTATTTGGTACCATGGACGAGCTGTGTGCTCTTTTCGTGCTTCAGAACTATTTCTTTTCTATGTATGTGCGTATCTTTTATTTTCTTTCTAATACCTTTGTATTTTGCTTGTTAAATTATCAATAAATTATGTTCTGAACAAAAAAAAATCATTGTTGAACTTGGAAATAACTTTACAAAGATTTTGTGAAATTCAACTGCAAGTAGTCCTAAATGTTAAGATGTTGAAAAGAGGGTTTCCAATGGGTCTATATGGGGGGAAAAGAAATTCAATAAAAATGAAACTTTACTTCGAAATCTTATCAAAATCAATTCCTTGAATCTGGTTTGATATGGTTTCTAACACAATATGACAAGTTACTTTTAGCAGGCATTTATAAGGTGGAGAATATCAACGAAGTTTCCAAAGAATGTAAGAGAATATCTTACAGGACAACCAAATATCACTTATGGGAAGACAGTAAATAAATCGATCAAGGTGGGTTTTTTAAATGACCACGTTCTAATTGAATCGTCAGTTACAAGAAGGGAATAAGTCCAAAAACGAAGTTTTGAGAAAATCGGAAAAAAAAACTGTATAAGTAATGGAATTTTTATCCTATAGCCACCATATTTTTACAGGAAATTCATGGCACTGTTAAGAATACAGAACAATCATCGAAAAAATTATAACTGTATTTAAAAAGGTTTTACAGTTAAAAAAAGAGGATGGACTTATTCCCTTCTTAAACCTTATTGAAATATCATCTGAACAAAAATCTTAAAAACCACTTAAATTGACAATTAAATTATATTTCTACTTAGTTAACGGTACAAAAGTGAAAGACAGAAAGACTAAGACGAATAAAATTAAAAATTACTATAAAACTGGGTCATTAAGGAGCTATCAATGGAGTGAAATATCCATTGGTTAAAAAAAAGAAAAAACGCTTTTAAATTCAAATGAAATTTTATTTTGGGTAAGTTTGCAGCTGGCCAAAGAATAAGAAAAGTAAGACAAATTAAATTAGATTTCAAATTTAATAAAAAAATACAATGAATGGACATCGATTTCGCAAATTCTAGGGGCTATATCTGCCGATAGGGGGTAGTTATTTTTTTCCTACTTGCACTCATGTGTAGAGCGAAGCTTGGAGATTTTTTTGCGCACAAAAAGTCCATTTGTCATTTTTTGGACTTATTCCCTTTTTAAAACTGACGATTCAATTAAACCTTAAATTTAACTCAGAAACTATTACCTTTAATTTATTTTTAGTACTTTTTATCCTCAACTTAAACGCATAAAATTATCTTCTGACTTCTGATTGTTGTAATATGCGCCCATTCAATCCTTTGCTATAAGGGAATCCAGGTTAGTGTTGGTTGTTTGCAATTTTAAACACCCTCTTATCCACATAAACTATGTCTTAAAAACGGCCCGGGCTGGAGAGTATATTAGTATCTCTTTTTAACAGAACGAGGCAAAGGCTCTGCATCTTTTTTCTAAGCACTGTTAAAGGCTCAAGTACATAATGGAAGGGATTGGAACCCTCTATAAAATAGAAAGTTTAAGGAGATTCCTAAGTTAATTCTTAAGAAGCCTTGTTAAAATATTACAAAAGCAACATGTCGTTGCTGTGAAATCAAACCGGCATATCTGAAAATGCATAATTCTCTTAATTAAAGCAATTTTCGATAGAGATTTCTAAAAGGGTAGATTAGAAAAGGGTAGATTCTCGGACTTTTTTAAAAGGGGTTATGGGGGGAGAATGATGCCCCTCCTCCATTTTTCTCAGAATATTCCGTTTTTTAATTTGGAAAATATTGTTTTCAGAGCAAACAAGGACAGCTTGCTTCCTGGACCCTAGTTCTATATTCGTGGGTAGATTCTCCAACAGGGTCCGTTCAAATATTACAAAAGCTAAAAGCATGTTTTTGATAATTTTTAACCCCAAGCAAAGGTCCAGCAAGCTTTGTCACAGCAAAGATAAGCAAAACACGATTCCCCTCAAAATTACGTGTAAAACCCTGTCCAACTCCTTTGTTCTTTTTTGTACAAAATAAAATATTTAAAATAAAATTTATTTTCGTTTAAATTTTGAAATTAATTATGCAAGAAACAAGAGATTTTCGAAAATACAGTGTTTGTAACAACTTATACTTAAACATCACTCATAATACTCCCCTCCCCCTTGTCAGGAAATATAACCCCCCTCCCCCCCTTGGGTGCTTACGCGATATTTGAACGGCCCCACAGAACGATTTAATTCTGAAACTAGGCTAAAAACTAACTTTCCCCTTAATTTTTTTAACTGTTTCGCGCCACTTTTCAAACTCCCCAACCGGATCTCGACATTGCTCGACACATACGACGCTTATATGCTCCAAACTTGGCAAGAAAAAAATTCGAATAAATAATATCTCAAAGGGAAAAAAAGGACCTCCTCTCTCTCAACCACAAGTAACCGAACACTGTCTCAGCGAAATATAAAGACCTCAAGATACGCGCACACTTCATTTGCGAGCTCCACCAGCCAAAAACCATTCGTTTTTCATTAACTCCTTTGACTCAAGGCAGGCCAAGTGTGAAATCTGATACCTCCAAAAGCTGGCATGCTGGATGGAACCCATGATTGCCGCCTATGCGGCCGGAATCATAACACGACGACGATGCGCGGCCTTGTGTTTTTGCGAAATTCGGTGATGCTTTTCAACGGTTGATAAGATCGACGGCGGAGATAGCATCCTGATGGAAATGGCTGCACAGAGATGATGGATTGGATGGATTTTGGGACTGAAATGGATGGACGGGACAACTGCATTAACGGCCTGTAAGGCCGGAATATTAATGGTGGGTATTAAGTGATGGTGGAATGGCAACAGGTAGAGAGAATCTAGAAAACGGGCGTGAATTACATGGAAGAGGTGTGATTCTTGGATAAAGAGAGACAGTAAGATTTCGAAACTGGAGGTAGAAGTGCTTGAATTTGAATGTAAATCTAGGACAGACTAACATTAAAAATACGAATCAGATTCCAGCACCTGAAGGATGCTGGGATACCAGCAAAGTACTATTTGAAGAATCAATGAGGGAAAAATTCAGAACAAGTTAAAAAATATTTGGGATGGTTTCCGCAGTGGCTAAAATATTACAACAAAAATCGATAAAATCTGAAAACTTTCAAAAATTTAACCCAAATATTTTAAACTAAACTTTCAATCAGAATTTAAAAAATTCCATTTGTACTTAATTGCCACAAAAGCAGTTATATTTCAATATCTACTCGCTTTCTCATTAGAAGCTTGAGGTTACACAGCTGTTGGCAAATGGTAGAACCAATTGAAATGAAGTTTTACCTATGAAAGTAAATTTTAAGGAATACCTGAAAAATTGCAAAACTGATACCTTTGTGAAACAGTTTATTAGAAATACCAAAAATATATCTATGAAAATTATAATGAACATATTAATAAACTTGTTTCCCCATGAACAATAAACAAATTTAAAAGGCTATAAACAATTGGGGTAATTGGATTCTATCTCAGTTTATCTAACTCAGTTTAGAAACTGTAAAAAACAACAAAGAGACAAACCCTGGGGGAACTCAAGAGTTATTTAATGTGATTTTTTATACAACTAGGGGGCCTGCCCCCTGCTCGCTATCGCTCACCAACCTCCGGAACTACTTCGCAGTTCTTTTTAGATCGCTTCGCGATCTCAGCGAGCAAAGCTCGCTTGTTCCATCTTACCAATCACCCCGCTGGTCGGCTTAATTAATGCTCCTTTACAACCGAAACTACTTATCACTCTTGCTGATAAATAATTTAATCCAAATCATCCCGAAAAAAACTATTGCTGAAATATTACTTTCCTAACTTAAATTGAAAATAAAAGAAATCACACATAGTGAGCTATCGCTCACCAACCCTCTTAACTGCTTCGCAGTTCTTCTCAGATCGCTTCGCAATCTTAGCGAGCAGAGCTCGCTTGTTCATCTCAACAATCCAGCAGAAGCCTTTTCTCGGCTTAATTAAGCCTCTTGTAATACCGAAAATACCTCTCTCTTGCTTATCAATAATTTAATTGAAATGTTAAAAAAATATTCAGCAAGTCTACTAATAACCATCAACCACTTTGTAGAAAAAAGCATTGTTGAAAATAAAAGAAATCAGACTCATCAATAAAACCAAAACCCTCTATATACAAAGCCTGACAACTACGTCACTGTGACGTCAAAGGTGGCGGAAAGTCTCTAAATTTCCCATGTTAAGTCTATGGAGCATAAAAACTTACTTTCTTAACTCCTCGCGTTATGTATGCCTTCAAGGCTGATAATACTGTTCTGGAAACTCAAAATCTTTCGTTTAGAATCAAAATTTTGTCCCTTTTGTACAGTTTTTTTGTATTTTCATTCAGTTTTTTAGCCTTAGGACTAACATGGCTTTTAGTTCAGTTTGCAAATAAAGAATGCATGTCATGTAGGTTTTTCTCACAAAATTAAGTTTATCTAGAAAATTAAAAAAAATTTACTAGTAAAATAAAAAGTAAAATCTAATAAAAATTGAAACAAATCATTGAATTTTCGAATTCTTCCAACAGTAAACAATTTACTTAATTACACTAAATTCTTTAATTTATTATAAGATTAAACTGATGAGAATCAAGCATTATATTTATTGTTGCGGGAAATGCACTAGTAGCACTAAGTTCTAGTTAATTCTTCTGATTTGTATTTTTACATTTTTCTCAGATGGCATCACGTTTTTGTTTGTTGTTCCATCAATTTTGTTAAATTAAAAGACATTTTTGATACTTTATGCTTATTTCAGATTTCTACTTATTAAACTCTGGTTTGAATAGCGATAGCCATTAAAAATTAAAATCACGGCGTGTGTTTTTACATCGATACATTAATGTTAATAACAAAAACACGAATATTCCTTGACAGTTTTAAGAAGTCAAAAAATATAAATCATGGCGTCGTTTTGCATGTGACGTCAAAGGTGGCGGAAAGTGTGACGTCACCCGTCCGAGTTGTGAGGCCATTATTTAGAGGGTCTTGATAAAACACGCATAAAACTCGTCTGTTTCTCTAGTGAACGGCGAGAAAGAGAAGAAAAAATTGAAACTTTGAATCTTAATAATTCTAAAACTAATTAGAATTTTTGAAAAAACAAAAAGCCAATATTTTTATAAAAAATATTTCTAGGTGTCTTTAAAATATCATAGTTCTACTGTGATTAGTTTTGCTTTTATAACGAAAAAACAGAAAAATCGTCAAAATTTTCGAAACTTTAAAACTTAATTACTCCAAAACTAATTCGAAATTCGAAAAAAGGGCGACGTGGTGCAAAACTGCACATCTAAGAGTATGTGTCTGCAAAAAATCATATTTCTGCTGCTAATAGATTTTGCTGGGGGCGAACTCGCAGCAGAAAAAAATAATTTTCGACTTTGACATTAAATAACTCTAGAACTAATTATCTCATCTATTAGCTTTTAGAACGAAAACGATCCTCATACATTTGAATAGAAATGTTTAAAATTTCACAAATTTCCGTGGAATAGTTTTTGCGTAGTGAGAGTTCAAAGTGTTCAAAAATAAAATTTTCAAAAGCAGCGGCAGCGGCCGCGGCGGCGGTCACTGTTACTTTTTTTTAATATAGAGAGAAACACAGTATTATGCAAAAATTTATAAGTAGGATAGTTTTGCTTCCAGACTGTTTCCCCCCTTCTAAATTTTAAAGATTTTTATCTATCATAAACTGTTTCAGTAATACTTTTTTGCGATGATCCATATAAATGGGATACTAGATAAATGTTAAAACTACTTATGTATTATCCATTAAAAAACAAAGTTCAGTATATTCATAGCAAAATAATTTCAGAAACAAATGTTGGAATATTATTGAGGAATTTTTTAAAGAATCCGAAATATAATTAAGTATCAATATTAATTTTTTGAGCCAAGCAATTAAAACCAGTATTTTTTAAAATTAACTTAGAGTTTAAAAAAATTAAATTCTTACAATGATAAATTCAACAGCAGAATTTTTATAAGTAATAGGAAACATATGATTTTTGTCAAATGTTTTTTTCAAGTTAAGTTTTCACATAATATCTGTATTTAAAAGTTTGAACTTTACATTCTTTAAGAACTTTAATCCTGTTCAACAATTTAAAACCTCAAGTTTTTTTTATAAATAGGTATCTAGTTCTACTAGCAACTATATTTCAAAATCCAAAATAATGGTTTATTTACAAGATTATAAGACGCTTAGATATTTTGGTGTAAATGAAATCAAACAAGAATTATAACAGAAAGGTCAATTTTTAGCAAGACTTTTTGGTTAATGTTCCTAGTTTGAAAATTAAGTTTTCAGTATGTTTTTAATAAAAAGAATGCCTTTAGTATGATGTGTTCTTAAAACTACTTAAAATCTGTTAACTCATAATAAAATGCTATTAATTAGAAGAAACTTGTTTTTAATTTTACACTTTACTTCTAAGTTTTAATAAAGTAAAAGACACAAAATTATGTAAATGTGATGACGATGACATCTTCCTCAAAAAAGTTATCACCATTTATTGAAAACTGATTTTACACAAACATTGCATTCATATAATTATATATATTTTTGATGATTTCATGATCACTGCTTTTTTTGCATAGGTATCGATAATGACCCTTTAAGTTTAGCTAAACTGGAGAATAACTTAGATTAATTTACCCACCAAAACCCATATTATCCATCAAAACATAAAACAATTAAAAGGATTTTAGAACAACATAAACAAATTCTATACATTTCAAATTAGTTTTAATTTTTCGCCTCATACTTTTTTGTCACAGATCATTATAACAAGAAATCCAAGCAGTACCGGCGCGGCACAACGTAGACAAATTCTTATATAAACAAACCTGAACGAACCATACGCCCAGGAAAAGAATTTTTAGATTTCTTAACCTTCCTAGATGGAGTTATATGCTCGTAAACTTATTTGAAAAAGGGAGGGATAAATGCTTATAATCTCGATTTTTGCGTTTGGACAGCAAAGAATTGGAAGCATAAACTGGATACACCCACCATCCATCCATGGCTGCACCCTGTGTTTGTAAACAAGAACTCCAAAGCCACTGATTACATCGCGGCCAACAAAATCTCTCGCAAAACAGATCCTATTGAGCCAGTAACTTTATAATGGTCGGTTTTGGATCATCACGGTCATCCGGCAATCCAATCTTACACGAAAATCCATCATTACGTCGGTCCCACACCCGAATCTTCATTAGGAACATCATTGACAAGTCCCCTCGGTGATCATTTGCGGACTTACAACACGAGAACACGTTTCCTTCGAAGAAAAGTGAACGATTCATTTTCATTTAATAACACGGCATGACACATACAAATGAGTCCGGCCGAAAACATCTGCTCAGCGCTAATGCATCGGCACACGCATCGTCGCGCGGTTTGTAAACACAAGCGGACTTCTCACTTGATGAATTAATGACACCCTTTGGTTTCCGACGCCTCCAGGGGTGTCGATAATCAACCAACCCCCCTCCCTGAAAGTCACCGATGCGGTCAGCCGATAATTGACTCGTTAGCGTGGAAAAAGTTCCACCAAAAACAAAGGAAGGCTGGCCGCCGCCGGCCAGGTGTGAAGATGGGACACAACAACAAAAGCAACCACGTGCGTAGCTTACCTGAATGGGGACGTATCCATGGTGGATTATTGAGACGACACTAGTGAACACAATACCGACACAAGCACGCACAATGCAGATGGGATGGTAATAATAATAAAGACGCTATCCACATGCGTGGTTACCAAGACAACGGAGGCGCTGTTGTTGCCGCGCGAAAGCTCGGGATGGACTGGATGGGGGGAAGCTGGGTTTCCTCGCCGGCGGGAGGTTGCCGGAATCCGGTTCGTCGCCAATGCGCCAAACGTTGTTTTAATGGGAAAACAAAAGGTAATTTCTGATTTGATTTGAGCGGATGCCGGATTATGATAATTTTGGGGAAATGACCCAGAAGAGTGGATCGAACTATTGAACTACAGGGCCGGATTAATAAACATAATAGGCGTATGGGGGACGAGAAGGCCACCCCTACCCTTAATTAAGCAAAATGAAAACCCAAGGGGTTAGATAAAAAAACTTGAAGAAAGCCTGCAGTAAAGTTTGATTTGTACAGATGTTTATTTCGAGATTGTGCTGCATAGTTTGAAATATTTCTAACATTTTTACCTACTTAATATTTTGAAGAACGAATTTAAGAGTTAAAAGTTTTAAAATTGAATTACTTACAAAAAATACTTATTACTGACATAAAATCGATTTGTTAGGATGGTAATACAATAATTTTTGAAATAATTTAAAATTCTGGTATTTTAAGTTTTTACTTTTGAGAGAAATACGTAGCTTCCCTTTCGTTAGAAAAAAAATTAGTATTCACTAGAGTTTTTCATAATATCATAAATTACTGCGTACTTAATTTAAAACCTACCAACTAAAAATATCGATTTGGTTCCGCCCGGGATCGAACCGGGGACCTTCTGCGTGTAAAGCAGACGTGATAACCACTACACCACGGAACCACACGACTACAATAATAAAGTTTGTTAACATATATTTTTATTTATTTGCTAAAGCTGTGCACATTATTTGTTAAATCAGCTCAGAAGCGCTTACCTGTAAAACCCGTATCTCCTTCACTATTGTCTAAAGGCAGGAAAGCCAACCTTCCTTTTACGTTTCCGACAAATAGTCTCCCGCTTATGATAAATACCAGTTAGAGTTGAGTCAAAGATGGAAATAACATTAAATTTTCTCATTTAAACTAGTACTATTGTAGTAATTGTCTTAAACTCAGATAGCAGAAAACATAGCATTTATTTCGTAAAGAATCGCTTTTTTCCCATGCCCGATAATTGGCTTAAATTCTTATAGTTCTCTCTGGTTACAATAGTAATAAATTTAAAAGAAGAAAAATAAAATAATTATAAAAATAAAGCCCTTTCCCCCAAATTCATTAATATTTCATCATTTAGAATTTAAAAAGGAACCTGGTTCCGCCCGGGATCGAACCGGGGACCTTCTGCGTGTAAAGCAGACGTGATAACCACTACACCACGGAACCACATCGGTTAAGCGAAATACGTTTTTGAGTTTGATATTTCATTATTACTATGCTTATTTTCATTATGATGAGTGTAAACCTACTTCCATGGTGTAAACTGTGTGTGTTGTGTTAGATCAGGGTGTATTATCTTCACTGAATTTTAAGTCAAAAATCCTTCCCCAAAAATAATCATAAAACTTGTAATACTCTAAAAACGAAAATATTTGTATTGTTCACAATTATATCTTCTAATCCAAATATAAATATTAAGCAGGCAATTTTTTTGTGATTTAGTCATAATTCAAGCTTGCTTGACCTTATTACAAGGCATTATTGACTGCATTTGTTCCTTTTTTAATTTTTTTTTTAGTTTTTATAGTTTAAATATTTACAAAAAGAGGATACTAAAAATCAACATGCCCCCCAGAACTAATAATTTTAAAAAACTTTAACCACCTTAATCTTTTTAAATTAAGTAATCTGCATTCTAAAATCTCTATTCAAATAGGGGGAATCTATATAATTATATTAAAATTCAATTATCTGTAAGTTCTCTTTTTCTCCTCGTCAGAATTTGTGTAGTAAAGAAAATAACACTTGAATGTGACTTTTTATGTCAATTTATTTTAGGAAAATTTAAATAAGTGCTGGAAAACTATCTCAATTTCACAAAATGCAATTTCATGAAGGGCGTAAGAAAACAGAAAGCAAAAAGTCATTTGGTCATTTAAATTTTTGAATTGTTCCAGAGGGAAAAGTATTTATTTTTTCCAGCTCCCACGGTTTTTACATTCAAATATTTTCAAGGCTCCTGTAATAATGTAGTATTTGCAATGAATACATAAGATTAAATTAAAACATAATTATACGGTAAATAAACTCCATAAAAGTCTAGCGGAAACCTTATAGTTGGTTAAAATAATTGAAAGAGGTCAGAAATATCTCACAATAGGAACTTCTCATGGGTCCCTAAATATTTATTTCTCCATACTTCCGCTTAAAACAAGTTTCTTTCAGCAATTTAACACAAAACTCGAGCACAGATTTCTCAAATTTCGTTATACCCACCGTTGTTTTCAAAACGAATCAAAGCCCAGAATGAGAAAATTATTTCCCCTCAAAAAAAGGGTCAAAAACGTCGTAATTGCACACCCGAACCAGTCTTTTCCTCTCGCACTCCACAAAAATAAATTAATTTCCCGCCTCAAAAGCGTTCTAAAAACCGAGCATTTCAACCACCCCATTCTGAGCACAATCCGATATTAATTTGCGAGATAAGATAAGAGGGTCGGCTCGTGGGATCTCAATCCGGTCATAGTAGTGGGTTGAATGTCCCCAAGAATTCCGACGAAATTCGGAAAACAACCCGACTTGGCCTCCAAACAAAGGCATGGAGATCTAAGCTCCTCTTTGTACTGGCCGTCTCAAAAAGCTCTCTTACAGGGGCCCAGGCAATTATCACGCTTTCAATTAGGTTTTTTTTTAGAGGAAATTTTCAGCGAGGTTTTGAGTAGAAAGACGGGTATTTCTCTCTGTCGAGGTAAACAGGACTGTTATTAAGGATGGAGTCAAAAGAACCATGGAATAAAGATGCCACGAATTTTCAGTCTGGGTCTATTTTTTGCAGACTAGGGGCCTTTCACAAATTACGTCACATAGTTTTCAAGGGGGCCCCTCTCCCCTAAGTCACATTTCAGTGACACTCTTCCTTTATTGCGTTGTAACACTATTGAAACTAAAATTTAATATCATTCAAATTTCATTTCATTATTTTCTCTATTTGAGAATCAGTACTCTTTTTTTACTTTTAATAAATCAAAACTATATGTGGGAATAATACCGTTTTAGCATTGTAAGAGCAGTTAAAAACAGTTGAGGGTGTGATGGATGGCAATGACATACATTTTGAACTACATACATGAAACATCTCCCTCTTTGTCACGTTGTGTCATACATCACATTCCCCTAAACGTGTAACATAATTTATGAATGGACCAAAGAAAGAAAGAAAGGTAGCAATGATGTAGTTGGAACGAGTTACACGCAGTAGGAGTAGGAGTATATCTCATGTCTAAAACCCACATGACTACATTTTGGTTTCTGTATATTCTTCTTTTATTCATTTTCCCCCTCTCTTACTCCTTTTCTCATAGAGCATTTTCAATCACATGACTCGGACCTAACAACGGCCTTAGCAACAGAAGATGTTACAGTTTTTTTGCCCTACAGAGGTTAACAGTTATAGAAAATGACTAGCCGTGGAATTCTTCTATTGGAGCACTTGGAATCACGTGATCCCATACCTAAAACCCGCCTTAGCAACAGATAAACAACGGCCTTAGCAACAGTTAAAAGCCCTACAGAAGGTACACAGTTAAAAGAAAATAACCGGTTGTGACGTCACCTGAAAACACTCTATTCCGCATTCATTTGTCCCTTTTTTGTATTACTATTTCACTAGTTCCAAGCAGGCGCGAATCATGCACCAGCTTGAACGAAACAACAACTAAATAATGATAATAAAACAACCAAAATGTTGATAAAACAACAACCAAACCAAACGAAGCAGGCGCGGATCCAGGCTATGATCTAGGAGGGGCCCCAAGGAAAGTGCCCCCCCCCAAAAAAAAAATGAGTTCAAACACTACTACTGGATCCGCGTCGGTTATAACGTAAATTGCTGGGAAAGTTGAAGAAGGTAACAAGAATGTGAGCGTTAATGATGGAAACATCAATATCTAGACTACAAAATGTAAATTGCTAATTATGGAAACTTCTGAGCTGAATAGGTGTGTTTACAGAAATTGTTTTTGCTATTTCTAGAGGGAAGAATACACATAAAATCGGGGAAATGTAGGAGCAGAGAACATAATTGTCGCCATTCTTTTCTCCAATGCTTTTACCTTACCGTTAAGAAAATTAATAACACTAGATAAGTTTACATTTAAAATGGTTAGATGCTGTTCCTAGAATCCAAATTTTACTGTTAAAATTTACACACGAACACTTTTTAAAGCCCATGGTCTGCTGCTTTATAACTACGAACATACGTGATAGAGACGTTAATTCTCATGCGTTTTTGGTTCATGAGAGAAGGGAAAAAGGGAGATTGCAAAAAATATAAATGAGGGGTCACTAAAAATGGATCCTGTATAAGCAAGTTAAATATAAGCTTCCATAAATGACATAATGCACATTACGCTGATTTTACCCATGCCAGACACAACAAGACACATAAGTCTATATCTATAAAATACTATACTCATTTAGATTGTAGAGCTTGCAAGGGGAGTCATTAAAGCCCATGGATACATACAAGTTTGTCACAGACATGACACCAAGCATTTGGAGATTTAAAGCTGAAGAGACCAACAAAAAAAGTTTTAAAACTATCCAAAACTTGTAACAAAAAATTAAAACTCAGTTAATAGGAAGTAAAAGGGACCAAGAGAAATCTTCGAATTATCGACAGCTTCGCAGTAAAATCAATCGAGACTTCCAAGTTTCGCAGTATTCGATAAACTTGTTAACTCAAAAAACTCAGTGAAAATCAACAGTCAAAAACAATTTTCAAGTTGAATTTTAAAAAAATTATCTTAGTTTTAGGAGAATACATTCTAAAACTATTAATGGAAAATTTAACTTATGGGCCTTATTTAGAGTCAAATGAAGTTTTAACCCTCTGTCAGGTAAATTTCACACCTGTCAAGTAAAATTACCATACATTTTCTCCCATCTCGCCCACAAGAGTGTTTTAGAATATCTTGATACGGTCTTAACTCTCTCAATATAACTCTGTTTTGAAAGTCTCGATACCAAACACTACACACTGTCTTACTTATTTTAAAACGACTCTTGAGAAGGAGTCTACAAGATAACGAAAAGAAATTTGTCAGTGGACTACAGAACAGATTTGTTTGTTAACCCCTGCTTCAGATTAAAACTGAATGCCTGTTACATAACAACAGGCAGAGAGGAAGAAAAATTTCATCTGTAAAATGACCTCGCACATCCTTGAAATTCTAGGATGGCAAAGACAAGTTGAAAAACCACTTTTAATTTTTTTCGCACTCACCTATTCATTGAGATGGATTTGAAAATCACGTTTCTTCGTGTATAAACAAAATCCAATCTGATTTTAAAAGAAAGTGAAAGGATTAAAGTTCTTTAAACCTCAACTGGCCCATAAAAAGAATTAAGACCTTCAAAACGAGTTCTTTGAATTTCAAAGTCTCCTCCTATTCAGTTTTTAACCGCGATTGGAGTCGCAGAAAAGACGTAATTATGTTCAATTTCAATATCTTTTCATCAGCTGAAGTTCGATAAAAAAACGAGCTCTTGAAATTTAAATAAGATGCAATCTCACATATGAAGAGCCGCATGAAAAAAGTTACGGCTTTTTCAAAGGCAATCGACACACACCAGACCATCACGAACTGATCACTGTAATTTAGACATTTGGAGAGTTGATTATCAAATAAATGTAATGGAGAAGGGATCGAAGAAATGGAAAGCAATTATTTCTAGAAAGGCATCATGGGGAGGTTTTATTTCTCTTATTGATGAATGATAAGATTATTTGAGAGCGTCTCAATAATTCAACTACCTGTTACTGATGCTGAGAAGAACTCGAAAATATTAAAATCATAGCCTCCTCGCTAGACGATAATATGATATCGTTATTTTAAATTACTAAGTGACAACCGACATTTCTAGGAACGAAAAATATGTTTTTGAACGGTTTGGAAATATTCTATTAACTGGGATGGGTGTAAAGAATATTGCCTATTGTGTCTCATGATTGGAATTCATCTCTTAACTATGATGTCCGTCCTTTTTTACTTTTAAATAAAAACTACTGTTCGTGTTGTGTTGATTGCAGTCACCACTTTATACTATAGTTCTCAATAACATCATTCACTACTCAAATGGTCGGTAGATTATTAAGTGATGCATAGGGTCACCTCCACAGAATAGGAGAAAATAGGATGATCAATGTTCATTATGTTAGGCTGTAAGTACTCGAATTGTGATCACGAAAAAAATACTTTTGTGGAGAACACGAATGGATACAACACCTAATAAGTCAAGTCATTTAGTCATGATGGGGAATGGTGAGCTAACACCAATCTTCACATTTCGAACTTGTTTATTCTGTTCGACCTTGAGTGGCTTAAGAGAGTGATTTAATAATGAACATATGGTTGTTTTTAAAGAGTGTGTGCATAATTTATCATTTAATGGAAAATAGTGCGATTGAATATGAATCATGGCCAAAAAAATTAAGATCATGGGCAGATTTAAGAGGAACACCCTCAAAATTTTCGTTTTTTCTTTTTTTAATGGTAAAGGATGCTTTTAATAAAATAAGGGACAGCGTATGTCCCCCTTAAAGTCTATCACTTGCCCTTAAGGTCCCTCCTCCGCCGATGTCATGTCAAAGATGTAAACAATGATCTGCGCTTTTCCAAAATATGTTTAGGGATCTTTGCTTTCAAGGATTTCATGGGAAAAGTCAAGGAGAAAATCGAAAAAACTTCCAGAAGGTGGAAAATTTTCCATCGTTCTCCTCATCGATGTAGAATCTGGTCCTTCCATTGGTTCTTGGCGATAAGACGTAATAGGTACATCCTCATCTATATCTTCAGGGCCACCGTAGACTTTCTGGATGTAATAAAACAATTATCTTCAGGAAGAAACCTGAGTTTATGGCGCCGGTGTCTTCATGTGGTCAATTTTCAACAGCTCTCAGGCGCGAGTGCGAGGGGAGATACAAAGAGATTGAGGGAGATATAGGGGAGATAAACTGCTGGTGGTCCGGCCGCAAATTGTTTTATTACATCCAGGCACTGGATGTAATAAAACTTTACGGTGACCCTTATAGGAAAGTTTCTAGGTTGGTTTCTATGAGAAGGCGGATGTCCATGGAAGTTCGACAGGTTCAGGAGGAATCTTCTCCCGCCATCAACTGATTCTTGCAATATGCAATACAATTCTTGGTAATATGCAAAAGTTTTTCTCCCAAAAACTACCCCAATCTCGTTAGACATTACGCAACAACAAGAGTAATCTTCCACACAGCCTCTTGCTAATTGAATACACTCGCATCACGCCTCCTATCAACCGAACAGAAAAGACGACCAACTTCAAGACCACTGCTAGATCCTCCATTCCTTTGTGATCCCTCTCCACCCCGCGAGTCATTCACGCCTGTGGACCCCGTCCGACGTCAATCACTTGCCACTTTGATGGATCCTTCCAGAGAGGAATCCGCAACCACCACCACCACCTGAAGGGCCCACACGTTTTGTTTAGTGAATTAATTCCATCAGAGTGCCCTCTGGGATCAAGAGGTTCTGGCACGTCGGGACGGTATAAATCACGGTGGATGATGGGGGTTAACAACTTCTTTTTGGGTGTGCTCTACCCCCCCCCTCTGCGAGTATAATATAGCGCTTTTTGATTAATTGCGGTGCTTGGATTGAGATGGATTTTGTTTTCCTTCGGGATTGGTTGTGCTCTTGAAAGCGGGAGAAATGCATGCATTTTTATAGAAAGAGTTGGATTGGGTGTAGTTTTTCCCCGACGAAGATGTATTTAGAATTGATGTTGGTTCATGTTCAAAGGGGTAAAGATTGACCCTTGTCCTCATACTTTATATGCAGTGTGCCTGAGTTATTGCTTAAAATCTGTAAAAATTTTCGTGAATAGAAATTGTGTTGGGAGTAAATGGTGCTATAGGTAAGTTATGTGGGATTTATTTGAAAATTATGGAATGGTATTGGTTGATAAGTAAGAAATGAATGTCGTTATAGCTTAGATATAATCATATAGATAGTATGTAATTCATTTCCATATTTGTTCGAGAGAGTGAGAAAAAATATGATTATAGTAATTTCCATTCAATTAAAGCCATTCCATTTCAAGAATTCCCTTGTCTAAGTAAACTCCATAACGTTACACAAGGGTCAGGGCAAAACAGCTATTATATGGTATATCTTCTTTTTCCCACAGGTAAACTAAAAACTAGGGTTTCACCATTGGAATAAATACAAAGAGTAACTTTTGAAAATACGGTGATAAAGTAAACGACATATCCCGTTCAGGTGGACGCGTCAATCGCCCCATGTCGATTTGACCGACGCGACCGGTGGAAAATTTTCTACCGCTCTCCCTCATCGATGTAGAATTGGTCCTTCCATTGGTTCTCGGCGCTATGACGTAGTACCTACGTTATCATTTATATAGGAAAGTTTTGACCATTCGCGTCGCTCTAGTCGCTGCATGTAAACCCGCCCTAAATCAACCCTGACGAGAAAAAAAAAATCAGATTCCGACGATATTTCTCTCAACAGCTTCATACAGGAGCTGCGAAAAAGAAAATAAAAAGAATCATCAGATTAAATAAAGTATATACTTTCTTTGAAGGAGAAACCCTCTGATAAGGCATTAATGAACCTAGTTTGAGGCGGAGGTCACGCAGTTACGGGTATAGTTGCCTGATATTTTTTTATTCTTCCCATTGTTGGGAATTCGATCTGATTTCTTCTAGGGGCTGGCCGGATCGTGGTGATTTGTAAAAGAGATACGACTAAAAAGATGTTTGTTAACGTAAGCAATTGGAGTGAAAAAGTTTTAGATCTTTATTTCATCTCTTCTTATAAACAATGAAGATGTGGATGAAAGAGCTGCAGGTCAGAATTTAGACTCTTCAAGGTGTCTAATGGGTTTTAATTGAGGTATTTAATAGGACTTTTGGGGGTTTGTCCTGATATAATGGGATAGAAAATCTGTTTAGGAGAGCTCACAGAAAAATTATTATTTTCGAGACCACACATGCACGGCGAGATTATGAAACAATTGTTTGTGACTGACTAGATTCCTCTTTTGATAGTTTTTCCCTATTTCCTCAGACGAGATTGAATTTAATTGCAATAAAATGAATATTCATCATCCATTTATATTGAATAAAAAGAAAGAACATAATAAACTTCAGTGAAAATTTTTAAAAAATGGTACCGTAATGTGAAATTAATTAGTTTATCATGGTTTCAACCCCTTTTTATATAATTAAATGGACTCTAACCGCCTATCTGGTTCGAGACTTCACGGAACCAACACGTGACCTACAACTGAGCTTGCAATTGGTTACCACAGATACTACACTAGTAGATCTACTAGTGTAGTATCTGTGGTAACCAATCGCAAGCTCAGTAGGTCACGTGTTGGTTCCGTGTGATGTCAGACGGTTAGAGTCCATTAGTAATACGAGCATTTTAAAATCCACCACACAGTTGTGTGCTTTTCATCAGCGTCTTTCTCAACCTCATGCATCATGCCCCCCAAGATTCGCTTTCAATATGATAAAAACCTTCCAAAATTTGAGAACAATAAGCTTAGGACGGAACACAAATGAATTACGCATGCATATAGATAACAGGTAAACCAAAGGCAAATGCAACACAACAGAACTTATGCCAATTGAGAAAGTTCTACATCAACCACCTCCATCTTCTCCTTCAACTCGGTTGTCACAGCAACAAAACCAACTACAATCCCTCCTGCTTCACAAGCCGACATCACCTCCGATTGAAGATTAACCGCTAAACAAGCGACCCCGCGAGAGACAAAGGGTGGAAAGTCACATGCATTATTGAAGTACTAAATTTGAACTCAACAATGCTCATTGGGCTGCGGCTGCTATCTGATTTGGGCCCGAGAAGCCATCGCGTCAGCATACCTCGAGTTGAGAGCTCTATCTGCTGTTCATCTGCTCCGGTGAAGGAGATTAGCGTATCATTGCGCCGCATTAGAGGGGTATAAAAAAGATGCAGCAGCAGATAGAAGAACGGTGCCGTGACAGTTGCAGTCGGGATGACGATTGCGATTCAGACGATTTATAAGGCAGGGACAAGAGGTTTTACCCGGATTACAAACTTTCTTTCTGCCATTATTTTGCAGTAAAAATTAGAAATTCGCAAGTATTCTGTCATCAGTAATAAATAGCTATTAATATCACAACCAAAATTAAAAGAATAGATTTTATCAACCGCTACTTGGTGCGTTGTCTCCATCAAGAAAACAACTTATCAGTCGAACCTAGTGAAACTCATGGGAGGGGATCAGAATCCCCATAAATAAAAACTATCAGAATAGTCCACTGATTCTCTTCCTCTAGCTACTAGAGTTAGCGAGATTTCATAGTTAAATTAAAGAAAGATGCAGCTCCATAGCAAATCTATATGAAAATTACGTGCCCTGGTTACCAAAGAAGAAAAAACCATTAATTATGAGCATTTGAATTTTCTTGGTATCCTTGTTATCATTCATTCTCTTTCTATAACTGGCAAATAAAATTTTTTTTTAAAGAATCAGATTGAGATTCCTTTTAAATAAACCATTTGTAAAAAAATAATGGTATGAATATCTTCATTACTAGAAGACTTAAACCACCAACTTAATAAAGACTAACTAAACAAGCTTGTAAAGTAGCGTTAGGAGCTTCTGTTTATTTAGTGACATTTTTAGTAGATAAAATATGTAACCTCCATGGATGATTGACCGTCGTGGTTTGATGGTATAAATAAAACTTTAATTAAATTTTTAATTCATTGCTGTCGGTGACAGTATATGGGAGTAAATTTATATAATTAAGGAAACAACCAAACTGACCACTGACCAGTGTCAATATCACTGAAGATAAAAGACTAGGGTTCCAGCTTATATAAGAACGAATCGAAAAAAAATTCTGGTTACCTAACTGTTGATCTCCAGGTTTTCAAATATGACTTTAAAAGATTTTTTTATCTTCCATTTTTTTTTTCTTTTTATTTTTTTTTCTTGCATCATGTGGGTACAGATATCCTCAGTTATTTTTAAAGTATCGGTTTGTTTTGATTTTTTCTATCTTTTCTATGAAATCATACAGAAATGGAATGTGTTTACAAAAACATTCTACCGCTATTACCAATGACCGCAACTTCCAAACACCCAAACCAGGGCTTTTACACCAAAGAACTAGAATTGATCTTGACTACCGAGATGATTAATGGAAGGAATAACTGCAGACACACACAACACAAGCCTCTCTCCCCCCTCCTGTTTTTCAACTTCAAAAATTTCTGCGATTGTTGAAGCAGGAACAAAGAAATGTTTTGTTCTCCGCTTTGGTGGAATTGTTGTGGCTGTCTTGGCTTTTATTTATTTTTGGTTGTGACGTTTCGTAATTAAAATCGCCGCGGAGCAGCACAATTGTAGGATCCTGGAGGAATGTTTCGTTGACTCCGAGGCAATCCCCTTGACATGGAGAAAGCTCGGAGACCTTAGATTGATCGATCGATATAAATTACAGGTTTCTTTCTTGTGAGAACCCTTTCTCATATTGAGATAATGCTGCTCTTACTTCTTTTGTTTGGTTCGTGTTTCAGTGAATTATATGACCTCTGTGAAGCGAAAGTGGTATGATATGTCTTCATTTTTTTGCTTAAAATAACTCAGAATGAATAGAGAATCCAAGATATTGGTAAAGAATAGAGGACTATGGAGTTTTATCATAAGGTGTCATTCCACGTCAAATCAACACACTTTTTTGACTTTTTTTTCACACCATATCAGATTTTTATTTTAAATTTGGACGTGTTCTATTAATAGATACTTGGAAAAAATACCAACTTTCATGAAAAAATATTTATTGGTTCTGGAATTATAAATGCGCAAAGTGGTCAAAAATAGACCAAAAAGGGGCCAACATTAGTTTTTAAACTGCTTTAGCGGCTCTTCTAAATGGGTTATATAAATGCAATTGGCGTCAATTTAAAGTATTTTATATGTTCTTTTTAATGGTGTAAAACATGTGACGTAGTATTTTGAAAAATAATATATAAAATCTGGGATAGTGATGCCATAAAGAGGGTTGACTTGACGTGGAATGACCCAAGGGTGATGATTTTAAATGTGTCAGAAAGAATCAGATATTTCCTTAATTTATCGAAATAACTTTTCATTTATATTAAGAAAGGAAATATTTTGTACAAGCATTTACAGTGATTTCAGATATAGAATTCCAAATTAGAGCCTTGGGATTGCAGCCCCATTATATCTCCATACTTCGAAATCTTCTAACAATCTCATGTAGATTGTTATTAATTTTTTAAAAAACAACAACCATAACGAGTCTCATTACTATTACAATCGAGGGAGTTTTAATTGGAAGAACACATACATTTCGTGTTTAACATACAAAAACTTGATTGTACAATATTAATTTCATGAAATAGGAAATTAACTAGGTTACATTTTTTGTGAGGAAATATCAATATTTTCTCACATATCAAAACACCTTATACCCTTTAACGACAAACTCGTAAACTCCATACTTTAAAAAAAATTAAAACAGCAGCGTTTTGAAAGTAAGGGCTTTTATTGTGTTTAAATATGTAGTTTTATGTTTTATATGTCCAACAAAAATATATGCTTAAACAAAATGGATGAATATTTACTAGAATTGCTTGATAAATATGCTATAGAAACAAACTACGAAGATTTTACGTCTCCCTTTAAGCTGAAATAAATTAAAATTAGAGAAAAAAAACCCCTCAGAAACATCGTACCTTGGTTTGGTCGTACTCTTTTGAACGTAAAAATATCATCCAGCCATGTCCAGACATCATCACTGTTTTTTTTTCTCTCAGAGAAATGAATGATTGCGATTTAGCGTGACTATATTTCCTGTAATTTGCAAGTGTTCATTGTTCAACATTGCACGAGTGGATTTAAGTACTAATGTTAACACTCGTGTTTTTGTAATCTGCCTTAAGGTGAGAATCTGATGCGCAATGAAAAATATAAATAATTTCACAAATAGTCAACAGTGATTGATGTTTAATTATATTATCATATTAAAGTTACTTGATGGCCCTACTTTCCACTGAGATTCTCTCTTCTAGAAACACACCATCCCACGATACGATACAAAGCACAACCTGATTTCTTCTCTAAAAACACGCATATTAAAAAACGATTAAAAATATTAAAAAAAAACTAATTCCATTAGTTTTTTTTTATAAATTTAAATAGAACACAAAAACTTTTTCTTCCTTTTTTCTGTATTAGAAGCTGAAGGAGTAAATAGGAGATAAAACTCTAATAGAGGTAAACTATTTTGATTTGACCATCTAAATGTTAAATTGTAGTTGATAAACAATAACTGGCATTTATCGATGAGTATTTATCACTTTGCCCGGAAATACGCGGGCATTATTAATGATGTCCGGTTTTATCACATTGCCCGTAACATATATACAACTACAATTTTACATTTAAGAAAAATATTTTATTTTTACTGGGGAAATAAGAGTAAATTTACACATGGGTCATCACCTAGCAAGCCTGACTTTTTATCTTTAAATAAGAATTTTAATAAATATTTTATCTAAATAATTTACTATTACATTCGGGAATGAGGGTTAATGTGGTATTGTTAAATAGTTTCTAATTCTGAATTTAAACCTAATTATTTTTGTTTCATAAAAATAATTAAAATATATGAAAAGACAATCATGATAAAAATAATATTGCATAGACTTAATAAATAAACTTAAAAAGTACTCACTTTTTAAGGTAGGATGAATATAAAGACTGCTGCTCCTCCTCAACTCATCTTTAATTATAGCACGATTCTTCAAGATGATTGCGATAACTTAACAATCTGTAATAAAATATCCTTTATTCTTAAACGTGTATTTAAGTTACTTTAACTGTATTTCTTATAGTAATACGAGTTTAAAATCCTAAAACTTTTTGGTCATTCATCAGAACATATGGGCTCTCCCCGTAAGAAAAATTTCTAATGAGCATCATCATTTTTGACTCGAGTCGAGTGAAAAAATATTTATTGACTTATTAGCATCACAAAAACACTATTAAGTACTATATTTAGTTTAGTAGTGATGTATAGTTTCTATAAGCACACTTATTACAGTGATAATGTATTTCAATAAGTAATTATGATAAATTCAGTTAATAATTCTTGGAACATTAAAATTTGTGATGAGTGCATAATCAAAAGGTGTGCCATTAAAATTTTAATACTAATAAATAATTTAATATAAAAACAAATTTTATATTGGACGGAAATCTGGATTATAATTTATTGTTGGTTGATAAAAATCTTCAGAGCCTGAAATGTATATTGTTAAATAAAAGTATTCAAATTGTTTAATTTTTAATTTTTTTCTTAAAGTTGAAATTTTATCCACACCTAGAAAAAGAATGAAGAAAAAGAAAATTATCTTCCTTGCTTTTTCTCTGCATTTCCCATACTTAGCTATTTTCGGTATGTATGTAGGCCGGATATACTACACAAATACCTGATATTTTACGTCTTATGTCCAAAACAGTCTTTTTATTTCTTGAAATAAAAAAATCTTTACAGTTGAATTTATTTTTTGGCTAAAATATGTAGTTGGTTAAAAGAAAATCCCCAGTTATTAAATGCGACAATTACTAAGTATACCGAAACCAATATTTCAATATTTGTCTATAAACTAAATGAAGAGACCTTAGAAATTATTAATATTTATTGAGTACTTTCTTGATCTAGTATCAAGTTATGAAAAAATTTTAACCTTGTAATTACAATTTAACACTTACGAGTATAATATTGTAAAATCATCAAGTTAAAATCAAAATACATTTTATTAAACCTAATTTAATAATAACAATAGTAATAGCAATAGTAATAATAATAATAATAATAATTTGACCTACAACTGTGCACAAGTTTTTACAAAAGTTGTGAAAGAACAAATATTTGTCAACTGGAGTTAAGATAACCCATTTAGTTGACCAAAAAATCTTATGCAGTAAATATTATTTGTTCTCTTTGGCACATAGCATTAAGCAATTCCGTCAAGTTTTTATTATAAAATCTTATTGTTTCTATCCTATTATTGAAAAATAATTTACCACAAATATCTTTTATCTATCTTGCAATGATTTCTACAATCATCATTTTAAAAATTAAAGATAATTTAAGCAACTATTGATATCTTTCAAATCCTGAATGAACGTACTGTCGGTCAATTTATTAAATTAAAGTACGAGTACAGCTTAACTTTTATAGGTAAAATTTTTTTTATTTGAAGCAAAAATGAAATTGTCATACTGTCATACATAAAGTTCTTGATGCATTGATATTTTCTCATATGTAAATAGATCAGATAAATATCAAAAATTTGATACATATCCGATAAAAAATATCCTATATTATGATATCTATATAATTTCAAGATATTTAATCAACCCTGCTTATTTTTCGTCTGCTTTCTCAGAAAAATTACAACAAATGTTTAGTAACCTAACGAAATGTTTTAGCTCTCTCATAAAAGGTCTCGAAAACATCAGGAAAAAGATTACGACTAAAAATACACTCAAACCAGTAGCCAAAGGAAACTCAAACCCCAAAAGATACCTCTCCACCACATAAAAAACCACGTTCCACTTTTTGTCCGATTAAAAACACAGGTCACAAGCATCCTCTTTCAAGAAGCTGCGAAACCAACACCAAAATCTCCACTTCCCGCTCTCCAATTTCAACCCCAACCGCGATAAGTAGCCAAACACGGCAACCCTGCTCTCCAGTAGCGAGATGAAGACATCACAGCGAGCAGCCTCTCCTCAGTGGTCGCCAACGTCCACCAATGGCGTTCCTTCGCAGCGCAATTATTACCCCCTCCCCTTTATTTCCCTCCCCCAGGGTCAATTAAAACATCCCGGGCCTTTTTTTCTACTCCACTTTTATTATATACCCTCTTTTCTTTTTTTTTATTTATCATCATCGTCTTCTTTCCTCCCCTTCTATCTGGGAATGGTCTCTCCGCCTCCTTTTTGTTGTCTTTATTTTTTTCACCGTTGCCCTGGAGAGGAGATTGAAACATTTTCCACTCAATCCCTGTTGGAGAGGAGCAAAAAACCTGTTTTGGTTATTCCTCTCTTTCTATTAACGCGTGTTCTTCTCTATAGAAAATTTTTTCTGTGCTTGCAGGCTTCTTTTCAAAAGACACCAGGGAGGGAAAGTTTTTTAAATATTCTTTGTCGGGACGCGTGAAAACCCATTGTCGAGAAGGTGGCGGACCGGGGTGACAATACAAAGGGGGTGCCGTTATTATTATCGTCGATTTGGGGATCGAGTGCTTTCAGTGTTCGGCGCGGTTTTAAATGGAGTCGGGTCCCTTTTGTGGTGGTTTTTAAGCCGCCTTGTCGCCGGTTTGCTCGCATGTGCAGGCACGGTGAATGCGGCGCGCCGTAGAGTTTTGTAACGGAATGTGTTGTGTTTGTGGCGACGTATTGTGTAGAATTTTTTTAAACATAAAATTTAAAGAGTGTTTAACGAGCTTTTGAAAAATATTTTCAAAGAAAAGTAGTAGTATGTAAGATTGAAAAAGTAGTTCATAAATGGACAAAGGGGGAAATTCAGTGTGAGAATAAGAATAAAAACGAGAGAAAAAAGAAATATAGTTAATTAGGTTATGAAAGCACTTAAAAAAGTTAAACTTCAGGATGTGGCACATTATGAGTAGGAGATAGAGAATGACTCCTCAAAACCCAATATACCCTAGGAATTTCGTTTATTAGTGATGCCATTCAATTAAATCACTAAATCGGTGCAAAGTCTGATAATAATTAAATGATTGTTTTTAACTGATCATTTAAGATTTCAGTCAGTGACCAAACTGGATGAGAGGTTCGTTGGCTACATCCTCATTTGGAGGGAGTAATTAAATAAACCATCAGATGATTGCATGCAATCCTAATTTGGTTCAAACATAGCTTGTTCGAAGAACAACTATTTCCATTTCATTTAATTAATTAAAGGCCCAACTAAATTTAAGAGTAAAGATATTATTAAGATTAAGAGTAAAGGTACTAAGATAAAAAGTTTTGTTTTCAATATTCACATCGTTAAACCCCTTTTTCATATTTATAACAAAACCATATTTCACTAAATCGTATAAATAATTAGACCGAATAAATACTACTAACTTTTAACCTGTAAAAGTAGGGTTTTCCTGTAAAAGTAGGGGCACTTTCCAGAGTGCCACCCCCCTGGATCCGCCACTGAAAGGAGGACCGTTTGGTCACCTTCCTACTAACAAACTGCTAATGACACCCGTTCCAAGAAACTTAATCCTTATTGATCCAAAAAATTGTTAAAAAAGTGGTAAAACTATCTTCCTTGAGTTTTTTTGTTCCTCCCTTAATTAAATCCCACTATTCGATTTGCCACCAAGGAAGTTCCAATAAGTGGTTTTTCACTCCAGACACACTCTGTCCCCAACTGTACAACTTTCTGATAAACCTGTCACTGAGGTCAGGGAGCGAAAAGACACCACAGCCAATTTCCGTGTGAAAGGGTGAATAGCCTCCCCCTTTTGTCCTTGCCAGGAGTCCCATTACAGGGGTAATGTTTTCCATGGAACTGTGTGTGGCACACAGTGGACAATTTTGTTCCCGTGAGAAAAAGGGCGACAGATACCGGACCTCTCTCTTGACGAAGCAATTATCTGAACAAGATAGAGCAACAGGTCGAAAAGTTTTCGAAGGTTTATCTGGTTAATTAGTATTTCTACCACCCGTTGCAAAAAAAATTGGATCAGTGATACTTATGCGATTTGAATTTCTTTTCAATGAGGGAACAATTAGGCGTTGCAGCAACAGCGAGCTAACAGCTAACTGCAACAACTTTACATTGTAGGTAATTGGAGATTGGAGTTAGCTCTTTGATGATACAAGCTATTATTATGCGATATAGACTTATTATTACTTTGTTATGAAAGAAGTGAAAAGCGTTTGTATCAAAAATATATTTTAAGAGAATGGTTGTAGGATTACACTTTTTCCATCAAGCGACAAAAACTTAACTACCCAGCAAAGATGATATTTAAAACTTGACTTCATGTACACTTTGATGTCTTTTCAATGGTACCTACAATGCTGGTTCTTACGTATTATCCCGCGTCGACTGTTCAGATTCAACGGCACAGTATAGGAGATTTAGTAATGCTCGACGGTATAATACGTTAGTACCAAAATGCTTAACAATGTGTGAGTAAACTTCCAAAAAACTTAGATACCTTTTGGATACCTACAGTGCTTTTAACTGATGATGAATCTCTCAAAATGAACCTACCAGACTCGTTCGGAAAGTTCTTAAAGAAACATTCCACTTACCCAATCCAAATAGCCCCAAATTGAAACATTAGCTAATGACCCCTACACGTTCCGACCCAAGTGTATACGGACAGCACTTATTAAAATGCAGATCTCGAAGCTGCACATCAGCTAATAGGCTACTTAAGCGATGCCACATCACATCGTTAATGTATCGAGAAAAAAAAAAGAGACATCCACTTATTAAGACAACAACCAATATTTCATGGGATTGAGACACAGGTGATGGGGATTAATGGCTGTCCAATGATTAATAGACTTGACAATCGCATGCTGTAAATAAAATATCGATAAATTATTTCACTGTAATCGATACGTTACTTGTCTACTTTTCATCGTGTAATCACCATGGAAACCAAATAGGTAATTGCCCTATACACGGCTATCGTCATACTCGCGCAGATTACGGTCTGTAATTACGCATTATGTAAAGTTATTCTTAAACTTAAGTTTACGATGGAGGTAGACGATTATGAGGTTCTTTTGCGGCCATTTGTCAAAGGATTTCATAAATTTTTATGGCTCATTTGGGCGGAAGATAGATTTTTAAAAGATGTTGGTCATCGCTTTTAATCAGAATAATAACTTAAATGTGATGCGTCTCAATTAGAGCTCATGATAAGACGGAGATATAAAAAGTTTCAGATTCTAGTCATCAATCATTTTAAGGGATAAATGTTAACTTGAATTTTCTTCATGGAAACTAATAACATTAATGATGTATCGTGGCACAGAACAATAGAATAAAACAGGAAAAGTATTCAGGATTGCCTAAAGATAATTAACTAATAAAAGGATTTTTTTAAAGGCATTTTTTGTGACTTAAGCATTTGTTTTGTTTTACAATAACCCCAAATGTTTGAGCTTTTTATACTATCATTAAACACAGATTAGAAGGACCAATAAAGAAGAGAAAATTAAATTTAAACACAAAATGATAAAATGTCAAATACTCATCAAATACACCATTACATACATGACGTTACACAGAAAAAAAAGTAAATTTTTGTACTACTCTGGTTTTATACTATCTACTTTTACTAGATCTTTGAATTACTACAATAAAAACAATATAACGACATAGGAAATGAATTAAAGAACTTAATTTTAAATAATTTTTTAAAGAGCTCACTTACCGAAATCTAAATGAGCATTTCTAATCTTTTTAATTCTTTAGCGTAGAATAAAAAAAGTATTATTTATTTTCAACCAAAAACATTATTATGTCTCAAAGTGTTGCCATTTTCTCGAATGTATATATATTTTCATTCTAAAAAGAATTATTTTATTATCATGCAAAACTAAAAACTTTAAAAAATGAAACTTTAATTTTAATCTCTATAATACATAAAAAATACTAATATTTTTTATTTTAATAGATAGGTAATAGAAATTCGAAAATATATTGGTATTTTAATTAATGAGTAATTTTTCAAACGATATCTCTTTTCAAAAAGATTTTGTTGCTTCGTGGACACAATGTTTCCTGGTTAGTAAAATCTATATATTAATTTATCTGCACTATTTCAAGGATATATTTAGAATGCGTAAATTATTCATGATGATATGAAAAACTTCAAAGTTTTAGGTTAATAAAATAGTTTTACATATTCACTTCACAGTTACTTAAAAAAACTGTTTTAGTCGGCATTTTAAAATTTAAAATAAACTAACAATTATTCATCAATAACTTAATAGTTGACTATGGATCAATGTTAAATGATACTGCTCAATTAATAATGAAAATTCCTCTGTCTTATTTTTAAAACCATCTCCATATCCAAATTTACTTTAAGTCTTTATAAAAATATATAACAGGATGAGAAAAGCTAAGAGAAACTTTGCTCCATGGCCTCAAGGCGCCAGTTCTATCCAATTTGGCAATTTTACTACGAGCACTAGTGAGAATTTATTTCTTAAAAAGCCCGAGAGACGCCCAAATAAATTTGTGTAATTGGACACTACATTCGTTCATTAAAGGAACCTTGAAACCCATCGGCTTCCAGCCACTAATTTCTCTGATAATTTTATTTTACTATTCTGTTGTCAATGTGTCTTACTACCTTATTTATCAATTAATAACTGTCTTGAGGACAAAATCTTTTATGGGTGAAAATTTCGGAGATAAAATAGAATGCAATTAGTTTTGCTATACCTCTTCTGCATATTTTATGAGGAAACAAATGAAATAATAATGAGTTACTTCAAAATTTAGGTAAGGTTCAGATTCATCATTAATGTAATGGGTTGTAAATTGGAGGGTATTTTAGTAGCATAATGTTCATCAAAATTTTAATTGGAAACAAATATTAGCTCTAATTGCAAAGATAATTTTCCATAATAAAGCAAAAAGGTTTTTCATGTTCTAGACTAGAAGGTAAAATTGGATTTTAACCTTTAGAATCTATATAACCTTTAGAAGTTATTGGTTACATCCTATAGTAAGTTTTCAAACTGCTGTCATAACTGCAAAAAGTGTTAGAAAATTAAATAAAACTAGTATGATAGTTACATTAGTAGTTTAGAAAAATACACGGGAACACTCTGCAACTGAATCTTTAAAAAAAAACATTTATTTTGCCAGTTTATTCAAATAAAATAACTTCAAATGCATAAAAAAGTCGCATAATTAAAATTTTATTTAAACAGTAGTGAAAGGCTGAAGAAAGAACAGACGCGTAGACTTAAAATAATCTGAGTATGCAAAGAGAAAAAAACGTAAAAGAACGAATAAAAACATCACAACCGAATTGCTGAAAGGAGAAAGTAGTCCAAGAAAGTTAGCTCAAAAAAGGGCTTCCTTCGGAACTAATTGTAAAAGAAAGTTTGATGGTTGATTCTTATAGGAAATTTTCCGTAGAAAACGATGGTGAAAAGTCTACCGAGCTACGACGTGTCCTTTAGCCAATATGAAAAGTGAAAGTTTTACTAATTGAATAAATTTAATTTTCATTAACCTAAAATTCATTATATTATTTAGAAATATTATAATATTATTACTTGATCAAAGAAAATAATGTTTTGTATACATAAAATCAAAGTGAATGTTGGAAAATGTTGTAATTAATCAGTATAAATAGTCAAGATTAAAAATATGTGTTTGCTTTAAATTTGTGTATTTTCTTAAAAATTAGAAGTTTTATATGTCATTAAGTAAAATATAAGCAGAATAGTCATAATTTACCGATATTTAAGGATAAATAATCCTAAAGGGGGGTAGGAATTCAAAAATATCCATTTTCCACTAAGTTTGAAATATGCGGCAGCCATTTTGAAAATTATTTTATTAGGTTCTAAATATCGCACAATCTTGGTTAATATACCATTTTATAGGTAATTTAATAGAGAATAATTTATATTAGGCAATAAAAATAAGTATTAATGTGTAAAAACCTAAAAAATAAAAATGTGTAAAATAAGCGGCCGCCCTTTTGAAAAATCCGCCATATTGGCTAAAGGACACGTCGTAGCTCGGTAGACTTTTCACCATCGTTTTCTACGGAAAATTTCCTATAAGAATCAACCATCAAACTTTCTTTTACAATTAGTTCCGAAGCAAACCTTATTTTTCTTGGACTAAAGTGCGGGAGGATGTTGAGTCCAGTGAAGAGGAAACGTTTCTGCTCAGTTGTCATTTTTATCGAAAGATGGCGGCACTACTGATAATGATCCTGATGGTCAAAGGTCATTTTTATTGATCCAGCAACAAGTCAAAAAAGAGCATTATTAGGAATTTTAATTTGTAAAAAGACCAAACAGCTGAAAATGAATGTATAAGTTTAAATTTTTTAATTCTTTAATTTTTCTGAATTTTAATTTTTTAAAATTGAATTATAAGAAGAGGACTTTGATTTTAAATACTTGGAATACAATGCTAATGCAATATTTTTGCAGTGACTAAAAATTTCATAAAACACATATATTATCACGAATAATACATTAAACTCGTTCCACTATAAAAATCGAAATAAAAAGAATGAAATCGCTATAAAATTTAAAAATAGAAAGTAAAATATACCATTATAAAATGTAATAATCCCTGAACAGTTCCTGATTTTACGTTTCCTTTAGAAACGTTTGGCAAAATATTCGTGACGAACTTATTTGAAAAATTCAACGTGTCTTAACAAACGATAACGAGTTGAAGTAAAAAAGAGAAGGCCCGCAATTCCTTTCCACAATTCGCTATCATTCGGCCCTCAACAACCAAAAGAAGAATCCTCGTCTTGATTAGAAGCTAATCAACGACCCCAGGCGACAATTTCCACCTGTCAAGGCGCACTCAAGACGACTTTCCGACCGAATGAATCCGTCAAAACTCCTCTCGTCCGACCCTCGCGTGCTGCGGTCAGACGATCTTCTTAATCTGCCAGACACGGCCACTCCAAAATAAATAATAATAAAAAAACACCTGCCGAACTCAACAAAAAAGAAATACTACAACAGGCATAAATTAATCCCTGGCTTCGTTCGAAATCAATTACGAAAGAAAGGGAAAAATCTGCCTTCGTCCGGACACGATTCGCCTTTGTTTTTTTGGGGTTTCAAGAACACGATCTCTTGAGGAAAAAAGTTGACCTGCCTCCCCATCAAAACCGGGCCAGCCCCTATGTGGCCTGGGGCACCACCCCAGCAGTGGGCCCCTTGCCCCAGCTGTTAGGGATGCAGGCTTTTTAAGGAGATGTCATTATTATTGCAATATTATTAGGGGGCCCACCAAAAATAACGCTGCACAAATTTCATAGTTAAGTTTTTTTCAGTTATCTCCCTTCTCAGTTTGCCTGGTATGAACTGAAAATCAAATTATAAGTGTGTTAGACACGTCCTCTACCTCTCTATCATATTTGAGATCTATAAAAAAGGTAAATTTTTCCATCAATTTTTAACTGTTGAGGGAGAGTCCCTCTTGGTTTATCGTAGGTAACGACGCTGATGTTTGGAATTAAACTTATCTTTAAACTACATTTTGTCATTATTTGGGTTTTTAAAAACTAAAACAGTAACCTCTTGGATAAATATAAACTATGTAATTTATTAGAAAGTTTTATACGAAATAGTTTTAAAACACTAAAATTCTCTCCAGTTTTCACAATTTCCACTGCGTACTATTTTCTTGCATTCTTCAGATCCTCAAGTAAAGTAACACAAACACAATTTAGAAGACCCTTTCGTAACACCGTTGATACTGCACTGCGCTATTGCTGTTTATTGCTTTGTAAAATAAACGAATACACTAAAATGCTAGAAAGTACAGTAGAATTCCAATTATCCGAATCAATTGGGACCGCACACCATATAATGATCAAAAATTCGAATAATAGACGACATTAGTCATTACGTCATTTGCTTGTTTGGAAACGTTGATTCCATCCGTGATTGGTTCCGTACGGATTTACTTCCAATCACGGAACCAATCACGGATAGAATCAACGTTTCCAAACAAGCAAGTGACGTCACACTAATGTCGTCTATTGGATTTTTTTCCAAAAAAAAGATAATTAATTACGGCATGTATGCAGAAAATGGGAGAAAAAACTATTTTAAAGAAAGAGAGCTTTTAATTAATTAAATGAAAAGAATTCGGATGATCGGAGTTCTACTCGGATAACTCAATAGGTCTAAAGTCTCCAATTCGAAGATTTCCTTTGAACCTTTGAACTCCCCATAAAATCAATTTTACACTTTTATTCGAAGTATTGTCCCTTCAAGCTTTGAAATTATCCTTCCCAAAACTAGTTTTTTTGACAGCCCCCTATATCTTCATCATGCAGCGGACAATCGCTCGACTTTCGGATGCTTAATTGAGCTCAGATTTTTTTTCTTCGTGCGGTTTTTAGAGATTTCTTTCGCTAATTAGTCGTTTTGAGGGAGATGGGCTCTCTTCACGGTTCCAGCCGTGGGATAATGCTCAGGAATGCGGTCCAAAGGTGGCGTCCTTTTTTTAATTGGGAGGTGAAGATGCCCGTTTGAGGTTTTCATTGGAGAAGGTTATAGTGTTATTCCTTGCGATTTGGGTGATAAAATTAGAGAAGTGACTAATATCTTCACGACAGAGGTCTCCCAATGACTGAGGGTCGAGTTGTACAGTCCAATTAAGAAGCGAATTCCTTTATATTGTTTCTTATTTTATTCTGTTGAGAGCATAGTTCAGGTATCCAGTAAATAGTTGAATCGTCTGTCTGTTTGAAAAAGGAAAGAAGTCCCAGAAATGGCAAAATGACTTTTTGTGCTCGAAAAAAATCTCCAAGCTTTGCTCTACACATGAGTGGAAGCAGGGAAAACATATAACTATTTAACTATACCCCTAGGCAGAAATCGATGTCCATTCATTGTATTTTTTTTATTTAATTTGAAATTAAAGTTAATTTGTTTTTCCTTTCTTATTTTGTATGCTGTAAAGTGAGTCAAAATAAAATCTGTTTTAAATTTAAAAGGTTTTTATTACCTTTTTTTATCCATTAAATGTTTTATTCCATTTATTTTCACTTACTTCGTTGATACTGCCTTAATGACTCAGTTTCATAATAATTTTTTATTTTACTTGCCTCAGTTTTTCTATTTTTAAATTTGTGCTGTGAACTAAGCAGAAATATATAATTCAAATGTCGATTAAAGTGGTTTTTAAGATGAACCTTTTTCAACTGTAAAATATTTTTGAATGTTACTTATATTTTTTCGATGATTGTTCTGCATTATAAATAGGGACCTGAATTTCCACCAGTAAAAATTTAATAATTACACAACTGAAATTGCATTTTATTGCACAAGTTTTTTTTTCCCGATTTTCTCAAAACTTGGTTTTAGGACTTATTTTCTTTTTAAAACTGAGGATTCAATTTATTCCAAAGTGTGATTCTTTTCTGCCCTCAATATATATTTTTTAAAGATATTATACTTTAAAAACTTCACATGAAAAATATATTTTTCTTCCAAAAGATACTTAATAATTACTTATTACTTAACAATACTTAATACCTACTGCTTACATTCCGTGCATGAATAATATTTTGGTTAATATTTTACTAATAATTTTCATTTAAAAATTTTGGTTCAATTTATTAATAATTTTAGGTGAGCTATTATTATGAAATTTTAATGTTTAATTATTATTAATTATTAGTATTGTTATAATTGTTATTTGTTTTAAATATTTTCAAATTTTTATAACTCTATTATTTTTTACCAATTTTTTATGTAAAAAAATAATTAATTAATATCAAATCGAAACAATTAATTAGGTCAAATTTATGTTCAAAAATATTATATAAGCGGTCTGTTTATTTCTTTCATAACATAAGATATGATTTTATTTTATAGGGTTTGTTCTGTTAAGTTATAAAAAAACATATAAATATTAATTAAGGGGATATACTTCAATCAGTGTCAACATGGTAAAACTAAAACACGCAATGACGCAATCCCGCTGAATTTGTTTTACATCCAAAATCCAAACAACCGCAACCATCTCTTCAGAACCTGCACTACATAAAGTTAATGTTAAATTACGTCGAAGCTGCAAGGTTCCGTGGTGTAGTGGTTATCACGTCTGCTTTACACGCAGAAGGTCCCCGGTTCGATCCCGGGCGGAACCAGCGGAAGACGATCTTCTATTTTGCACAATTTTGTAGCATAAATTTATTTTATCTTGAAATTCGAGTGAAACATATTTTTCACAAATTTATTTATAATTTTTTTTTTATTCTTCATCGAAAACAAAATCACATTTTCGAAGAATACAATTGATTTCTTTTATTTACTGAGTGTCTTTGACAATATTTTAGCAGGGATTTGATGTGGTAGAGGGGAATTTCACTTCTTTGGATTTATTTTTATACTTCCGATAAAGTAATTTTTTTAAAGAATTACTTTCATATAATAAAAATATGCTAGAGCATGTAAATAAATTTATATAAATTAATACTCTTTTCACAATCTTGATAAAAAAAAGCAATTGCAGCATTTAAAAAATCTAGAATAGGATAATTAACTCATATTTTCTATAAGCTTCAAAATTAATAATAATTTAATAATAATAATAATTTTTTTTTATTTCATTTTTGTACAAAGCGATACAATCGAAAATAGGGGGAAGGCATATTAGTCAGACTGGGGCACATGCCCATTTAGCTGACCAAAAGAAAATTATTACAAGCAAATTTAGTACAGATGAGGAAATAAAACCGAAAAAAAAAGTGTCTTAAAATATAACTAATACACAATACATATGTACATAAAAAAAAATAATAACACAATTTAAATGACAAATACAAAGAGATAAATGGCAAAACAGCATAGGCATTAAAATTACATGTTGCTTCTATAACTTAAAAAAAACATCTAAATCATCAATGACCAATAAGAAATCAAATAACAAATTCTTAAATTTTTTATTACTTGAGATGTTTTGTAGGTCTAAAGTTAATCCATTAAATAATTTAGGTGCTAAATAACAAAAATGTTTGCGGAAGATTTCTTTATTGAAGCGCGGTATTTGGTATATTTCATTAGGTCTCCGTTCTGAAATTTGATTTTTATATTCACATATTGTTTTATTACGATATAAAAAATAAAACATACGAAAGAAAGCAATGTAGCGTATAGGTAGAAGTTTTATAGATTTTAAATGGTTGGGTGTCGAAGGTTTGTAGTTTAAAATTTTGAAGCATTTATTTTGAAGGGAGATTAATGGAGATAAGTTAGTTTTGTAGTCTCCTCCCCAGACAATAATACCGTAGTTTAATAGAGAATAAAACCAAGAATAATATAATGTATTTAAGAACAACTTATTCACTTTATTCTTCAAGTGATGAAATCTAATTAAAATAAAGCGTAGTTTTTTGCATAGATCACCTATATGAGTTTTCCACTTCAAGTTAAAATCTATTTGAATACCCAAATATTTAATGGTATTAACGCGTTGCAAGGAGTAACAGTTACAATTTTGGATAGCATTGCAGGTGTTACTGTGAAATTTGAAATTTAAGTCAATAGAGCATTCCTGCAATGTGAAATATATATATTTAGTTTTATTTAAGTTAAGAGTTAAATCATTTGACAAAAACCATTTTCTAATTAAAATAAGATCAGATTCAATTTGTCTTTTTAGTTCATTTAGATCGTGACAAGAATATAATAGAACTGAGTCATCTGCATAAGTTATCATTTCACCAAAAAGATTTAATTTACAAAAATCATTTATAAAAATTATAAATAATAATGGTCCTAATATTGAGCCCTGTGGAACGCCACGATTTGTTGTGGAAAAGTCACTGTAGGAATCTTTTATTTTTACTCTTTGTTTCCTATTTGAGAGATATGAGATGAACCATTCTAAAATGTTTCCTCTAAAACCGGCATATTGCAATTTATCTATTAATATATAATGATTCACACTGTCAAAAGCCTTAGATATATCAAGAAAAATAGCCACTGTTTTCTTATTTTTATCGATACTGTTGTATATAAATTTAGTG
Source organism: Tetragnatha montana (assembly GCA_963680715.1). Taxonomy (NCBI): domain Eukaryota; kingdom Metazoa; phylum Arthropoda; class Arachnida; order Araneae; family Tetragnathidae; genus Tetragnatha; species Tetragnatha montana. The sequence continues at coordinate 20,360,006 of OY796686.1, forward strand.
AATTTTATGAGAGCGATTTCCGTATTGCGACCTTTAATAAAACCATACTGATTTTCAGCAAAGAAATTAGTATGAAATAAAAAGTTATACATTTTATTAGATAATGCTTTTTCGATAATTTTAGAAAAAGTAGGGAGAATAGAAATAGGACGATAATTTGTAAATAGGTTTTTGTTACCGGATTTAAAGATTGGAGTAACAGTAGCTATTTTTAATGAATTTGGGAAATAGGATAAACTAATTGATAAGTTTATAAAATTTGTTATAAAACCAATATTTTTAACAGAAAACATCTTTACCAGCTTTATGCTGACACCATCATAATCAGTAGAGTTTATATTTGAAAAAGAATTAATTACACTAATAACATCGTAGTCACACACAGGAAGAAATACAAATGAATTTAAACTTGGTAGGATATAGGAGATGTAGTCATTTTGTGGTAGATATGAATTCAGAGTTAAATTAGAAAAATATTCATTGAATTTAGATGCTGTATCAGAGTCGTTTACCAGTTGAGGTAGATTAGAAGGTTTAGTTATGTTACAAATTCCATTTACAAGTTTCCATTTGTCTTTCATATTTTTACAATTTTTAAACTTATTATTGAAAAATTCTGATTTTGCAGCTTTGATATTACTCTTTAACTCGGCAACAGTTGTTCTATAGGCAGTTCTATAAACTATGTCCCAAGGATGTTTCCTCGTTTTTTTAAAAAGCTTACTTTTTCTATGAATTAAGTTCAAAATATGCTCTGTGATCCAATCATTTTTATGGTTTTTAGAGGCTCTTTTGGGGAACTTAAAATTATTTCTTATATTTTGAAATCTAAAAATTAAATTTTGATATTGAAGATCAAGATCATCAGAAAAATTCCATTTAAAACTATAACCAAGTAGATAATCATAGACTAGCTTATAGTTAATATAAGTTTGCTTGTTTGTATCAGAGTTACTTTTGTCTAAAGTTGATAAAATAGAATTGTTTAAATTGCAGATAGTCATAAAATGATCACTTCTGTCAGTAATATAAATTGCAGTAGAAACTGTAAAAATTCTGGATTTTACAAATACATGATCAATACATGTTGAAGAAATATTGACACGAGTGGGTTTGTTAATGTAGCTTTGATATCCCTTAGCTGATAAGGAGTTTAGGTATTCATTAGTATCATTGTCATTGTTTAGTATATTTATATTGAGATCACCCATTATTATAATATTAGGTTGGTTTAGAGTACATAATATATTTTTTAATTCATTAGTAAAATGATCAATTTTAAAGGCGTGTGATCGATATATTGATAAGATTGCCAGATTATAAAAATTACTGTATAATAATATACTTTCAGCAGATTCAAAACATATGTCTAATGCGATCAGATTCAGATGTTTTTTACTGTATACAACAATTCCACCTGAGCGATTTATCTCACGGCAACAAAAAAAGGATTCAAATTTATCTATTGCATAATAATCAATTTCATCACTGTATATCCAGATTTCTGACAAAATAATGACATCAATAAAATCAACAAAATTTTAGATATGGGAAATAAAACTGTCAAAATTTGCACGAATGCTACGTATATTCAGATGTAAGATAATAATATTTGACTTACAGCCAGTTGGTTCGGATTTGAGATAATTTTTTAGTTCAGAAGAGTCTTCTAATAAAATACAACCATCAACAGTAGGAAAAGGATAAGATTGTTCACAATTGAAGATTCAGGTCATCAGTGGATTTAATTCTTAAAATTTTGGAAGACTCGTCTTTTCTAAGGAAGATCTTCCCATTACGAACCCAACAAAACTTGTAGCTGTTTTCCGATTTAGTTTTTCTGGCCTGGTGGAATAGGAATTTGAGTTCAGGGGTTAGATGCTCGTTGAAAAATATAGGCATATCACTAAATCTTTCATTGACTTTGTTTGCTGATATATGGCAAGCTTTTAGGGATTTTAATGCACAATCACGAACTTCTTTCGAGATGAATTGAACCACTATAGGTTTGGGTCTGTCTTTGTTAAAGCTGGGTACCCGGTGAGCTGCTGTCACGTTGTTTATCATTTTCATATCCGAAATATCTTCTAGCTTTAAGAGGACCTTGTTTAAATCTTCGTTTTCACATTCAGGGAGACAAGAAATTTCCAGGTTCATCCTTCTCGAATACTGCTTTAATTCAATTACGTCAAACTGAAGATTCTTGATTTCATTTTTGATTTCGGCGTTTTCCTTTGAAAGTCTTTCATTATTAGCTTGAAGGTTTTTATTAGTATGTTGTAGAGCTTTTACTTCTGCCTTTAGATCGTTTATTAAAGAATTGTTGAACTCTATTGATTTTTCGAGATCTGCAAATTTTGTAGTGATAAGATCTTTAAGCTCACTAAATTGAGATTTCATCGTAGCTGAAGAATCATCATATTGAAGTTGATTGGCGGCACCTTTTGTTGACACTTTAGCAGAACTGACGTTACTGCATGCGACACAGATCCATTTAGATCTTTTGTTCTGAGACAGATTGTTGAAGGCAGCCACAGTGAGTCCACCACATGTATAGTGAAAGAGGTTTTTGCATTTCCCCGTGCAAGTTAACATCACGTCAGGGTTCATATCCTCATTACACACGCTGCAGACAGGGTCAGACATGTTATCAGACTTTTAGAAGCTACTTTTTAACTATTTAAAGTTTCCTGTGCCTAATTGCACGTTATTCTTTTATAAAATTAAATAATATTTGAAATTTTATACTTATTTTAAGTAAAATACAAGTTTGAAGTTTGAGCACAGTTAATCGTCAACAACAACAAAAGCCTGCTGTTGCCAAAAAGATATTTGATACAGTCAAAAATTAGTAGTAAATGTTATTAAACAGTAAATTAAATTAACCTACTTAAAAAAAACTTAACCTACTTAAAATAGTTTGATAAATATACCAAAGTGGCAGTGCAGTTTTAATATCTAAATTTTTAAAACTTAAGAGATCTGTATAGTATTTTAACATTTTCACAAATAATCTCAAGAATTTGGAATGTTGAAAGTTTTAGAAAAATATTTTCATCACTACAGGTTGTTTTAATTCTGATTTTCAGAGAAGAGAACTTTTCCTCTTAAACGAAATAAAAGGTTTTTTTTTAGTTGTATAAAACGCAGCTTTATTTTAACCCTAACAATAGCATTTAATCAAGTGCACCCTTCGTTCTCTTTTGAACGTTGAATTAAAACAATATTTGAGAAAATCTGGCTTTACTCTTTTCAGTTTTCAATACAACACACTAAAATGGGAGAAAAGCAGTGTGTATAAAATTTTCATATGTATTTAACAGAAACTCTGTTACTCAATGTTAAACAACATAAAGTTAATATAAAAAATAAAAAAACTAGGACTTTATTATTTATACTTAATTTATATAAAAATTTCAATTTACCTATTCCTAGGAAAAGAGACAGCTGATTTCAGCAAACAGTATTTGGCAGCAGAATACGGTTCCGTGGTGTAGTGGTTATCACGTCTGCTTTACACGCAGAAGGTCCCCGGTTCGATCCCGGGCGGAACCATAATAATCCTTTTAATTTCTGAATGAATGATAGACCAACTCCTAAATAAAATATGGAAAAGGGCTTAATTTTGTTAAACTTTTTTTTATAAAAATATCGCTATTTTTTTTACAAGAGCATAAGAAGAGATTGTAAGTAAACTATCAAGTAAAAATATATCCCATATTTTTAAGGGGGGACAGTATCAATTAGGGGTATCCTACTAGTATATGGATTTGTAATATTCTTTGGTTTCTTTATTTCCATCTGAATAAATGCAATGCGATTTATTGCAATCAGTGTTTGAGATATGATTACAGTTAAAATAAAGAAATTCAATATATTTTCCATCATTTATTCAATTTTTAACCGGTGTACGGACATACCATATTTTTGGGTTGGCTTTCCTGCCTGTAAACAATACTGAAGGAGAATCGGGTTTTACCGGCGGCCCCGGTTTTACAGGTAGCAGCTTTAGCAAATAAATAAAAATGTATAAAAGTAAACTGTGTTGCTCAAATCGTGTGGTTCCGTGGTGTAGTGGTTATCACGTCTGCTTTACACGCAGAAGGTCCCCGGTTCGATCCCGGGCGGAACCAGGAAGTTTTTTTTTTGTTTAGATGCATAAACAGCCAATACAAAAACAAAAACTGCAGGGTCCCCAATGAAAAAATCCAACTACTTAAAAAAATTTTTTTTTAAACTTCTCAGGGTTTGAAAAGGGATACCGAAAGGATTACCGAGACTTAAATACCCACCAGAGAAAAGTACCATTCAAAACAATTATTTTCTCGAATTTTGGTTTTAGCTATTCGTAGTTCTCTCTAAAATTATTTAAAAACTCTTTGTCAAAAGTGAGTCAACTTGGTATATTGTGAACGTTAACCTATGGAGGATACGGTGGAATTTAAAATACATTATACAGGTCATAAAACTTAGTCAAAACGAGGTTTCAATTTTATCAATCAAAAGGATGATGGTCTTACATCGTGTTCGTGTTAAGCGGGGTCAACTTACAGAACATCTTACCTAATGCTGTATAAAACACACTAATTTAATTAAATCTATGCAAAATATTTTATTATTTTCAATCTCTTTCATACATTCTTTCTCTTTGCCCTTTTCTTACCCATATCCAGTGTTATTCCTAGGATTTTTTTGGAGGGGTAAAAATACTCCTCGACTTTTTCAGGAGGAGTGAAATACGGAAATAGTATGAACTACATCCGGGCCGTAACCAGACTTTTGTTTCGGGGGAGGGGGGGTTGACTCAAATATTTTCTGAGGTACCTCCTTACGGGTACTTTTATACTGGATTGAAATTTTGCTGGCACTAAATTTCAAAATTGTATAAACAATATGAATTTGAAGTAAAAGGGGGTCTGGGGGTCCTCCCCCAGAAAATTTTTGGAAATTTGCTTCTCAAAAGAGTGTTTTAGCTCATTTCTGAGACCCTTTAGATTACCCCCGTAGAGCACCACTCATTGTAAGCGGCCGAATTTTCAAGGTAAAAAGATGGTATATTGTAACAAATGGCGAAATGTTAAGGCAAGGGGGTTTTTAGGTTCCTACTCCAGAAAATTTTGTGAATTTTTCCCCTAAATGTGGCATTTTAACTCATTTTGAGACACTTTAGGTTACATTAAAGAGGACCACTCCTTGTAAATCACACAAGTTTGAAGAAAAAACCGTATACTTAATAGATTTCAAAATTTCGAGGGGGTTTGGGGGTCCTCCCCCAGAAAAATTTTGGAAATTTTACCCTTTAAAGTAGGGTTTTGACTCATTTTGAGACCCTTTGGGTTATACCTGAAGAGGTTATCGCTCCTTGTGAGACATAATTTTCAAGAAAAATAGCAGTATAAAAATTTATGTCAAAATTTCGGGGGGGGGGTTGAACCCCTAAACCCCCCCCCCTTGGATACGGCCCTGAACTACATGTACAGAAACACGAAAACCGCAATAAAATAAACATAACAATAAATGAAAAAAAATTACTATGCCTGTAAGAAAACACAATTAAAAACTATAATAATTAGGGTGCCGTGGATTTTGGCAATTGGCTTTTTCCAGAAGTCGGGCGAAAATGTTTGCACTGAGACCAGTTGGTGTTTTGAGTAGAAAAATATTATTTGTTGATTTCGGTGGGGCCACGCGGTTCACTTTTTAAGCTAAACCTTTGTGAAAAATTCAAGGAGTGAAAATACTCCTGGCTAGTTTTTTAAATAGTATTTCCGATTTTCAAGGAGTGAAATACTCTCTCAGAGGAGTTAAAAATATCTCTGCCCATATCAAAAATAAAGTGTAAAGATATGTTTGGAAAGAAAGGAATATCAATAATTGCAGCAGTAAAGGTATACAATGGGGACAAGGGGAAATGGGGAAATGTTAAAAAGCCCTCTAACTAAAAAATTGGCCTTCCAGAAAATTTCGTTCTAAGTCAATCCTGCATGAAGCAGCCTGCAAATCTAACTTCCGAATGGGACAAGAGACCAATAAATCCCCCACACCGATTGATTACTTCCCACGCCGAGAAGTGCACATCGCACGTCCAAAACACGTCCAGAACTCGTCAACAAATCCTTCTGCTGCCAAACGGACCGCGGCTCCCTACCACAAGTGTCACTATAGTCAAGTGGAGCGAGGAGTGGTCCTCAAGAGATGACGCTTTTCTGGGAGTGGTGGTTGGTTTGATGTTTGTTATGAGCGGATTTGGTCAAATTAAGTTTTTCTTGTGGGAGGGGGTCCACCCATGCGTTGTCAAGATCGTTTCTTCTGTGTGGTGGACCGAGGATCACGTCGGGGTTATTGTAGTGTTCATTGATTTATACTAGAATGGTTTGCATTTGAGAAGGATGGGAGGATTAGCGTGGATGTGCCAGGTTTTTCTAAGTCTAAGTTGTGTGAGGTGTTTCAGGTGGTTTGTCAAGCCTCGTGTTTGTTTTACCTGTATTCATGCGTTTAAAAGGGGGTGTCACACCTTTTAGCTTTCTCGAATAGCATTGAAAGAAAATTAGCTGTATGAGTGACACTCATAGGGTCATAGGAGACAGGCGATTCCCGTCCCGAAAGAACATTTTGATTTTACCAGTGGCGGTTCAGTAGCAAATTGAGTTTTAATATAATATCCTAGATGACATTACTGTAATCGTATTACATAGATAGCTAGCTGAAGAATGCTACCAGTTCAGAAAAACTTTCACGGAAACTACACCCATTAAAGAGTTCTAGCGAAGATTATTAATGCCCCATTAAAACAATTAAATACATTGTAACAAAATAACTTTCCATTTTTGAATCAGATTTCTATAAATCATTAAATTAAACCAAATTCCTAGACACAGCCTCAGCCAGTTGTTTTATTTTTCTTTATTTAAGCTTGCCATCCTTGTAATAAATTCAAAAATGTAATTGAATACTACCGACAATTTTTAAGGGAAGAAATACCAAATGGAATAATTAGTTCTAATTAAGGTATACACACGAATCTACTATTTATTTTTATGTTATTTATTCAAGATACAATCCCCCCCCTATGAAATTTATGCGCCGAAAACAAAATTCTAATTGAATCCAAAATTTTAACGATTTGTGAAAGACTACATCAATATTCCAGTCTCCAAACACAAGAAGACTATTTAAAAAGCGTATGAACTATGTCTTTCGAATACCAACATAGAACCGCATGACGTTCAATTTAGTTCTTCAAATTAATTAATCACAATAGTCCTCAGGCTCGGTGGACCCGACCCTCCCCTCTCTATTTTAGACGCTCCCTTTTAACATAAGCTGGAATTAAGGAATAAGCCCAAACCATCTCTCATTGAGACAGTAATACGGAAGTATGGGCCATCAACAACCTCTGGGGTGCACCAACCATCTCTAATGGGGCTTATTTATCACTGGGTGGCTCTTCCTCGTCGGCGTAAACCTATCATTGAATCTCTTCGCAACCGCTCATCTCCGCGCGGGGTTTATGTCGAAGGGGCATTATATAGAACATTTCCGGAGGATGCCGTGGTTTGTCTTGTGTGTTCAGGACATGCCGCGAGGACGTTTGTTTTAAGTGGAGCTGTCATTGACGCCCGTTTGATGTATCTATCAAATCTTGCTCTCTCTCTCTCTCTCTTTGGTCGTTGCCAGAATTGCTTTTCTAATGTTTTTACGATCATTTTTTGCTGGCCACATCCAGGTTATTCAATCTCTCACCCTTTTCTAAATTTCTCATTATTTTCTACGGATAAATCTTTGAAAGAAGATATTAATGTATGTGTTGCTATATTACATTTAAGGGAAATCTTTAGAGAGTAATGCATTAGAGAAACAAAAATAAGAAAAATTAAATAAAGGTCATTGGCACCTTTAATGGATGCTGGAATCTACATGTAATTGTTTGATATGTAAGAATTGATATTTAGGTAAAAAATGTTCAACTATTAAAAATTATTTATGAATGAGATAATTTTAACAATTTTTTTCCTAATCCCAAAAAAATATCCAATAAATTACTAGCTAAAACTATTTGATTATTAAGTTTATAATTCATTTCAATAATTAAATTCACTTTGAAAAATTCTCAAATTTTATTGATAACAAATATCCCAAATTTGAATCTCAATCAGCACCAAGTATAATGCGATTGAAGTTTCCAATGTAGGAGTATATGTTTACAAAACCATTAAAAATATCAATAAGCATTGCCGCATGATGTTTTTATCAAAACAAGTCTATTTAAAATTCATACTCCATCAGCTAATAAAGTGGGACTAGTTTATTTTACATAAACATGTATAGAATAGAATTTTGAGCTAAAAAAAGGTTTTGACATTAGTTCTGCATCAACTGAGTTGTCATGTCTTACAATAACTCAGTGGAGCCTCACTCCTTTAAAACACCGCTAACTCAAGTCCAAATCTATTGGGCAGTCGTCCAATGGTAATTTCCAGAAACAACACAGATGTTAATGTGCTTATGGGGGTTATTTTTTGTCGTTGATAAAGTCTGCCTCGAATTTAAGGCTCTTCACTTTTGTTCTGTCAAGTTTTTATGTTCCACCATTGATCATGTGCTAGCTAAATAATTGATGCGGAGGTATTACAGCTGTTATCTTTAAACTTCGTGTTAACAGGTTCAAGTCGGAATTCTTTTTATCTAGCATTTATTCAGTGCTAGGTGTACTTTTAAAGATTTACTTTTTCTAGGTTTGAAAGAAGCTGATTTAAAAGATGAATGCAAAATACATTTTCAAGACGATAAAAAACTTTTATAACATAACTATTTACCAAATGTGAGAATAAACAGAGAATTCCCAATAGTTTACCTTTACATGCATTAAAACTGTGAACTTTAATCATTATGTACAGTTATTTTATCATATTAGCAGACGCAGATCCAGCACGGCTCCAAGGGGGGGGGGCACTTCCACACCATCACTTTTACCTTTTGACTTTTGACACAATTTTTTTTTTAATTAAATAAAAATGTTGCAATGGAAAATGTCGGGAGATTTTCTAAAAAGATCCCCCTTGTGGGGGTATGGGGGCTTTGAAATTTGACCAGTGAAAGTAGGGCGACTGCATATAAGCGGGTCAGGTCACAGTTTATGACAACATGCCTTTATTTAGTAGTGTAAAAAAGGTATGTAAGCATAAACTTCTATGCAATGAATTCTTCAGATATTGTATAAGTTTTACAAACATAAACAATATTAAGTTTGAAACTTCATTATCGCTAATTTAATTTGTTTAAATTAGTTTATTAAATTAAGTTTTCAGAGTTCATGATGACTTTCAACGGAATGACATAAAAACTTTTACTCCTTTGTTAAAAGAAAGAAGAGTATGAAAAAAGATAGTAAATTTTCAACAGTAAATTCTTAAAATGTTTACTTCATTCAATACCAATCTCGTTGATTACCAGTTTATCCTTTAACCCTTTAACCAACCCAAGTTGAAGGTCGCCTCGGAACCAGAGTAAGGATTAATCACTTCAATTCGCCTCAACAAAAGAATCCCCAATGAGAAGAACAACCATCCACATTTCAATTCCAGCGTTGCCATCCACCGAAACAAATTTATTCCGAAGTGGACAGGGTCACGAACTCAATTTCGGAAAGCTCCGTATTCAGGGACAGAAAAAAAAACCTCTTGGCCACGCCTCGGAATTTTTTTGAGGATGGTATTAGTTTTCAATTTAGACACGGGTTCGTTTTCGTGTTCAGCATGCGAGTGCGCCCTGATGGTGATATATCGATGTTCGGCCATTGCAATTACTGAGGTTAAATGAAATGAAGTGAAACAATGTATTCATTTTCATCGTGGATTGTTCCGTTAATTTGAATATGAATTCTCCGTGAATGGAGCTCCGTGTGTTGAAAATTAATTCCGTGAGGGAATTGCTACCGTAAGAGGAGTATACTTGTTATCAGGATGTTTCTTTAAAATTTGCTCCGTTATGAGTGTGTGAAATCTCTTGTTTTTCTATATGATAACGTAACTAAGTCACCCCACTTACCGAAATAAACTCCAAATTATCTTATTTAATATTTAAATCTATACTCTAACCACGGCTTACTAGATACTTATACAGGCTAGCCGAGTACGGAAATCATTGCAAATCCAGATGGCAATACTGGACCAACTGGCAAAGCATATCCACAGTGTTGAAGGCGGTGGGTGATATAGGTATAGGTCTTGTAGCGCTCCAAGCGGGAAAAGTTGTCAAATGGTTTTCATTGTTTAAAACTCGGCAAGCCTGTATAAGTATCTAGTAAGCCGTGCTCTAACAAACAAAGTAGGTCCTCTCACGGTGTCTGAATTTTGAGTAAAATGAAGAATGTCAAATTAAGAAACATCATTATTTTGTCAAACCCATGTATAGCGTCTTTTTTATCACAATTTATGTTACTAAAATCCTCCTAGCAACCCAACAGGCTTTCTGTTTAAGCAGTTTTTCCTTCCGCGTAGGTAGTGACGTCATAGTGTCAGGAAACGTTGCTGTCGGGTATAATTGTATGGTTTTAAAAAACAATCTTGATCCTATCTTGATGAATTCAGTTTAATTCAGTAAAAAATTGCATTGAAAAGATTAGAGAAAACGAATAAGACTTCACAAAAATTTTAGTATTCATGAAGTTATGCAATATCAGATGTTAGATCAGATCACACATTTCAGATGTTTTCTTTAAAATTGTAAGAAGGTAAAATAGAAAAAACAGAGACATTCTTAAGGCAAACCCAACGCGCATCAAGAAAAAAATATTATCTGTTAAGGAACGAGGCATATTACCTTAAATTCTCTATCTAATTAAAAGGCGAAAAGCAAAGCACTTATCTCTTTTCGTGAAGTCGTAAAATAATGAAGCCTTTAAGACATATTTTAAAAACAGAAATCCTCATCCTAGCGGATATAAAAGATTCCTAAATTTATCAGGTGGTAAAAAGAGACACTTAAATCTCTAACAGGAGGTAGTGTTTTCTAAAGAGAGGCAAGAGGAGATATCTAGCATGAAATTTATTAGGTAATTTTAAAGATAATGAAGGGGGGGTTGAAGAGAAATATACTAAGAGTACATCGTGAATTCCTTTTTTTTTTTTGGCAAGAACTTGTAGTTGGTCACAGAGATACCGTAATATTAATTATATTCAAAACGAAAAAAAATTTCTTGAATGTTCCCTCGAATTAGCAAAACGTGATCTCATTTGATGGTGGGAAAATGCAAGTTACTACACACGATTCTGCAACTAATTCCAAGTTCTTTATTTTTAATTTACGTGTGGTAGTTTACATCCTAATTATCCCATAAAATGCTTTTCTCTTCCAAACGCCGTGGATATTAAACAAAAGTGTGTTGAAGGGCCGTTTTTCCAAACCTCGTATTGTGTGTCTAATCCAAAGTGTTTGTCAAACATAGGAAGTTCATGGCAAAAAGCGAGATTCAGGGTACTCGACAAGTTTTGTTTACCATGTTGAATACATGTCATGGTTCTTTATATAATGGTTATGGAAATGTTATGATTACCATAATTCTTACAACATTTTAGAGACGTAATTATAAATTAAAAGCAGTTGAGTCTTTCCCTCTTTTGAAACCGTCTTTTACTAATCCCACTATATGAGAAACGCTTGTCTCCAAAGTATAGGTTCCCAAATCATAGAAATTATATAGCACACAGTACTCAACTTAAAGTATTATCATTCACGGACCATCCTTCTTTAATTGGTATCTCTTTGTTTTTTAGAATCTATCTACCCTTTAGAATCTCTTAGCTCTTGAGCCTCTCTCTACTCTTCAACATCTATTTTCTCTTAAGCATTTCTTTGCTCTTGAGCCTCCTTCAGCATCCCTTTAATCTTCATCATCCCTATACTCTCAAACAATCATTTTCTCTCTCTGCAGCATCCCTTGCTCTAAAATCTCCCTCTGCTCTTCAGCTTCCCTTTTCTCTTAAGCATTTTTTTTACCTTGATGCCATGATTCACTTACTTAATTCACTAATTAAGTGAGTGAATCATGGCATGGATATCTATGCGTGATGGCTTGGTATCTTAATTTCTCTTGGCGACCCCTATATTTTTAAAAATGTGTAGTAGCACCTCATCATTTTGAGGAAAACTTTTAATGAATTCCACTTATGGTTCGTGGGAGCCACTGCTCTACCGTTACCAGGCAAAGACATTGGAAATCGTTAAAAAAGGACACAAAAACTTGTAAATTGGCATAATAAAATACGGATATTTCCTACGTACAGAGGTATTTATGGAGTAGATTACAGAGAATAAGATAGTTTGTTAAAAAGCAGGGATACACATAATTTTATCAGTGTAATTTTCAAATTTAAATTTATTTTTAAAACCTTGTGTTTAGCGGATTTTTAGCTCCTCTTTATTCCATCCTTCTTTGCGAAAGAGAAGACAAACAGTATATGTTGATAGGGGGCAACGAATCAAGTATTATCCTTCTGGCAGTGTAGGGAAGACATTTTAACAAATGGTCATTGAGAGAAATCAACTCAGCAACTATTTCTAAACCACCACCCCAATGACAAATGAATCGTCCACCAGGAACTTTCAATAACTCAACCCCAAAACCTTTCAAAATGCAGCACCGTAATAAATGACATTGTCCAGTCGAATAAATCTAGCCGCAAACGTCTATTGACAGGCCTGGCTCTCCATGGCCGGAATTGGTCTGCCTCTTGCAGATGATCGATTTGCAACCGGGGAAAGATCGATCCAATACCAGCTTCGATATGATCTCCAGATACAGACGACACCACGAATCAGATGCAATGGAGCGAGGCTGAAAAATGGAACTGACAGATATTTTCGGAAGGACAAGCCATCACGACACGGTCCTCAAACGCATATCGGGAAACCTTGTGACACTTGCGTCCACGGTGTCATCTTTTTTTGTGTATTTTTGAAGCTTATAGTCCCTAAAGATACTAGTTCTTAATGAGATACAGATAGAGTTCATCTGTTTTCCTCGGTGGTTAAGCGGTGGACTGATGACGGTCATAAGGAGTCGGGCATATGACGTGGCAGTGGACTTTGTTAGACAATATTTCGGGGTTTGTGTTGAGATTGATGATGTTTGAGGAGATTTATCTCTTTACGGGCTTCCTTTAGGAGTATTAATCATACACGTAAAGAAAGAAAAGTTTGGCTTAAATGGAGATGGAACTCTCAATATTGTCTAGTTCTAGTTTAATTGATTTTCAACGGGTGTGTGTGGCATATGAGATGAGTGGGAGTAAATGAACTAGTTAAGGAGGTACAGACAATTCCATTTAAAATGGCCACTAAAAAGTTTTTTTAGCTTATGCTTAGATTTTTTATCCAGCACTTATTTATACTATATGTAAGTATGATGAAGCCTTTTGATATTTTTAGAGAACTTAGGTCCTTAATGTCTCTTAATCCTGCATTTATTAAACTTTAAATCCGAAATAAAATTTCAATTGATGCTATTGGATATAATTAGTTATTACACATTAATTAGTAACTATAGCAATAAGATAGAAGTTTGTTGTTTACAAGTTTAGAAAGTACATAAGTTTTCTTTCATACCTTTTTAAGGCTCAGTTTATTTTTTGTGATATAGGGACTTTTCTTCAGTTGACTTTTCGAATGTCGTCAGTTGTAGAGAAAAATGTCGCACTACAAAATAAAGGTAAATATCCTCAATCATAGAGAACTTCAGACAAGAAAAGGAAAAAAAAACATCTTTGAAAACAAGATAAAAATAAAAAATAGAATAAAAATGTTTCAGGGTGGTCTTTGAAGATTTGAGTGGTAGCAATCACAACTCCAAGAAATCGCCTTTACTTAATTCATCACCTCTACTAAACTGCCTTTTCCCAGATCACAGCGAATTCTCCATTCTAATTACCATAAGAGTGTACAGGACCACACAAGCTTCAAACTATTAAGTTGTCTTGTAGCACATATTTGAGGTAACTTATTACAAACCCACGCATACCCGATTAGATTGTCACAGGAAATGCTGTCAATTTTCGTCAGCTAATACCTCTAATTATTATCGGTACCGACAGAATAAACCACAAAGCTATCCAATCAAGGCCAGGAGGGGACGAGCACCTTGTTATTAAGGCAATAATTTTTACGATAAATAAAATAGAAACCCTCAAGTCTCAACTCATTCACTCTGATAGCCTATAGTAGCTGATAGACACATTAACTCGTTGCAAACTTTGACTTGTTTTAGAGGAATTTTTTAAGAGTAGAGATTTGTTAAAATTAAAAACCAGTAGTAAAATTAAACTGCAGAGAAAATATATAATTTATTACTTATATTTTCTTTAATTAAAATGAATTTTTTGAGTGTTAAGCTAACAATTCAAAACGTCGGAATATTTGTTGTAGTTCTCTGAACACAATTTGGTAAATAGAATGAGAACCAGCATAAAATTAATAATAAATTTAAATTGGTAATAAACCATATAAAATTGATAAAAGTATTTGGAACGATAACACTTAGCTAAAGCTGTCGAAAATTGTCCAGTTACTCTACGAGTAATAGAGACACATGTTCTTTTCCCCTTCATTTTTTACAATAATGAATATCTAATTTTAAGTTTCTTAATATGTTAATGAATTACATGAATATGTGTTTTTATTTTACATCGTAAATTCTTAAAAATAGTGTTCCTGTATTCATATGGTTCTAAAAAATTATTTTGGATATGTAAATTACCAATACCAAACGAACTGAAATGTTTTGAGTTCACACATACATCGACGTCATGTTATCATGCTATATATTTGACAGTTCTTTTCCTTCTACAAGAGGATTGTCAATGCTGTAAATAACTTGTGTTCGTCGTATATAATACATTTTTTTACTTTTATTCCACTGTGCCTCTGCCCCTTTCGTTACTGGACGTTTACAAATTCTCTGAGCACAATTTATGAAAAAAATGTAAAACATTCATTAAAAATTGTTCACAGTATTTTGAATTAAAGTACTACATTCTTAACCAAAAAATAAATTGTAGTCGAACGAAATTGTAGTTTTAGGTGATTCTATGTTTTTAAAACATTGCTATAGGAAAATTTCTAATCATCAAATAAAAACAACTCCGCTGCCAACACACTCCACCGCACTCTTTGTTAGCGATCCATTTCTAAAGAAAAGATCTCCTTCGCAATCAAATACAATAGCAGTAACAGCATAAAAGCTAATAAATCTAGATCCCAACGAAATAGTTCTAATCATTCCACCGTGGGACGCGAGAAGCAGCGCTAATTTACCGACTCCACAATCAGCCCGAGCTTGTCTGTAGCGCTTTTTGCAGCTGCACGCATATCAAGTCGATCCCCTCTTCTTCTGACAACATAATTTCATAATAATCACCCTGCTCCAGGGCTCTTCTTTCCTCTTCTGCACCTCTCCTTTGTTCGCGAACGATTGCACCACTTTTCGGGCAACCCTGTGGCGCTACAACTTCATTCCATGACCCCGGCGGATCGACCCACCGCAGCCTCTAAATCACTTTATTAGAGAGAGAGAGAAGGATTTTAGCATTCATGGTCACTCTCTTGGGATGATGACGATTATGATGATGATGATGCGAAGGTCGTGATTGGTATTAAGACATTTGCGCTGGTCTTTTCTTGGATGGTTGGTTTTGCGATCCGGGTGGCATTGTCTCTGGTGGAAGTGCCGAGAGATTTGAGGTGTAATTGATCAGGTAGGTAATGTGGACAGTTTTGCGCCACCAGGAGTGGATCCGCTCACCTCGTAATGAGTGGGCTATTATTATTATTATTATTACATTGCAGCGTCAAGTAGGTGTAGATAGATGACCACACATTGCGTCAGGCATTCTTGGAACTGAATGAAGGTGAAAGTTCTTGGTTGCTGGGGAATATCCATGGGAGTCCAAATGGTAAAATTCCGTTCATATGTGTCGCAAAGTTGGAATTCCCTTTTGCGACATGGTATCTTGTACACTTTCCTACATAGGAATTTGGTCACAACAATAGCACAGAATTAGAATCTGTGAACCGATACCAACAAGAAGAGAAGAGATTTCAGAATTGCCAAAACTTGCAGGAACCTTTTTTCCTGAAAATATTTTTCAGTACACTGTCTCTTTTTACTCTGTATTCTTTGTTTCCCTGTCTTGTTCTCTCTCTCTCTCTCCTTCAATCCTGTGCTCTCTCATACCCATTTCTCATACTCACATTTCCCATTTAATTTTCTCTATCTCTCTGTGTAACCCACTTTCTCTCTCTTTTTTCAAGACAGGTGCTAAAGAAGCTGAAAGGTGCTGAAAAGCTGCATGCTCTACACTTAATTGCCCATCTCTGCACCCGGTAATATCCTTACAATTGTGAGCAGCTTTTCTGGCTCTAGTTAGAAATATCTTTTTCATGGACTCAAACATCAATGAATAAAGCTGACAATTCTATTAGTAGGAACAAAATGGTGTTACTTCTTATAGCATTAATTAATGAATAGAGTGATAAGATCTTTCCTACTTGGATCCCTATTCCTTCCAAACCAAACATGTTTTTTCATAGCTTACCACAGTGATGTTTCATCCTTTGCGGTACACACGCTAACAACTAAATTGAGATATTTCCGTTCTCGCCTAAACCAACATGCAAGAATGTGCGGTATAGCAAATTGGCAGGTTACAGCTTCATCCCAAGATAATGGCTTTACCTTCACGTGGTTTTTACTAGCCGTCGGTCGGTGTTTTTTAAAGAAGTTGGCGACCGACGGTTATGGAGAAGTAATTGATCACTCGGCGGTTGTCTCCAAAGGCATTTCCAACACACAGGGCTGCTCTAATGATACCCTTTACCCGATGGTAATCACTCGGCGAGGTGTAATCGCCGGAAAGAGTAGGTGTCCTCTTCAAAAAGAGTGAGTGATCCTCGATATCCAAATCACTCTATTAGAGAAAGAGCGTAGGAAGCATCTTTTAAAAGAGATGTATCACTTGTGCATTGAATGGTGTCCGAGGGAGAACAATGCTCAAGAACAAGGTCGACCATAATGAAACATGGATTGAATCTTTTTATGACATAGTTCGGTATATTATTAATATTACCGTTCCTACTCTTCAAAAATTCACATATCATGAAACAAAATATTATGTGTTGAATAGCCATATCCAAAGGAAATCCTTACGTAACTCAAAGTCAGTATATACTTTTCCATTTGCAATGTTATGGCGTACTCTGCAAAAGCTGATAGTCCAATATACGATTTTAGATTGTTAATGGAAAGTCTATTTAGACGGCAAAAACGGCAGTTGGCCCATGCACAGTAGGTCTCGCGGTTACGTAGCACAGTCCTGGGTGTGATCTCAAAAGGCTAAACTGGATCTGTTAACGTGCTCACTGTGTTATATCGTGGTTATGTGTGTTAATAGATATACAACAGTTAACAGATCCAGTTTAGCCTTGGATCTCCAATCAGAACCGTTGCCGTGTAAATAAGAGTAGAGTTTAGTTGTATATTGTACGTCCAAATAGACAGTGCCTTGTTAATACGACACATTTTAACTTATTTATAATGCGACCCTTCTTCGGACTTTACAGCACTGAGCTATAAACAAACTGGAGTGACAACCTCTGATGATATAACATGCGACCGAACGTGCCGGCGCGGATGGTCACAATTGCCCGGTTCGCTTGAGCGAACCGGGCAAAACAAACGAATTTCTCCATTGACTAACATTGTGTGAGTTGAACTATTTCTAGAAAACCCCCTTTTTTAAAAATATTTTGAGCAACATTTAGAATGGTCCGATCATGCTGTGCATACAATTGTGCCAACAGATGGGGAAAACTAAAAGAAGATGGAAATCTTTTCCGCGTAGACACAAACTTCGATAAGGTGTGATGCGGTTTCGGCACGCTCAGTTGTCACTCCAGTTTGTTTATAGCTCAGTGCTTTACAGATGGTTAATTCCACAATCTGATTTTGAAATAAGTTTTTAGTCTGAACTCAACTGAGATGAAATGGTTTATAGCTGACACCAAATGAAACTCCTGTCTTGCAAAGATGTTTTAGATGCAGACATTTTGACATTTACCCCCAAAAGTGGAATATACCATATCTCTAGAACGATTTATTTAACAAGATGGTATTAATTGAAATATAAGAATAAAAGATTTAGTTGATAAAAACATTCATTTTTGATAGATTAGTGGCCAGTAGCAGCCCATTCCAAATACCTAGATCAGTGCAAATAAACAAATATTTTAATTTATTAATTAATAATATAGCAATAAAGATTTCATTACATCAATTTTGCAAACGATTTTTAGAGATTCTCTGTTTATGTTTGATGATACAGAAGTTTAAAATATTCATAATTGCAAGTCTACGTCAAGAATCCTTCCTTCGTCCCCATTTTATAATTAATGCTCTAATTTATCTTTTAAAAGATGAATTAAAAGGTTCTTGAACTCTAAGATTTGCATAAATTTCTCTTCTCATTTTTAAAATAAGTCAGTGTCATATGTATGAGAAAACAGCAAAATTTGCTTAACTTAGTCATTAAACATATATTGAAGTTTCCTATACGCAACCTTTTAATTATTTCTTGTGTTATAATTTGTCCACTGATTATATGTTTCTGAACATTGTACTGTAGGATTAAATAGTTTAAAAACCTCCCCATAGTTTTAATCATTATTATAAACACCAATAACTTTGTATTGATTACACAACAACCTTTTGATAAGATTCCGAAAAAACTTGGCATTCATTCTTTGCTAATAACCCACGTTTAGGAAATACCCAAGTAATTACACCAATTTGGACTCCTCAACTAATTTACATGCGTATAACTGTTTGAGGCGTGCATACATGAAGATTAAATATCAGCATTTGGCATATTTATTAAAATTGGCGCCATCGGTTCTTTTTCATAACCACGGTGATTACCTGTTTTTGAGGACCGATCATCTAAACACGATCTGCTTAGTTGCAGTTATGCTAATAAGGTCTGGTCGTATGTCAATCACGGTTTACTAAGAATGGACATTTATCATGCAATGAAGGCCAAGGGGTCGGATGGTACACGTACGGAATTGTCGCTTGCCTTTTATGCAAATTCTTTTTTTTTAATATGCAATAGGATGATAGTTCGAAAATCGATGGATATTAAAAGGTCGCAGTGGTAAATTGATTTTATGAACAGTTTACGGAGGGTCTAGCTAGCCTGAAGGGTATTCTCCACTAACCTAATGTTAACCTGGAATCAAAGCTTCTAATTGGTAGTTGAAAAAGGGAAACAAGTCATGGGCGGATTAAAGGGGGGTGCATGGGGGTGCAACGTTGCACCCCTAACTTTTTGAGAAAATTAAATTTTTATAGAGAAAATCATGTTTTTAAAGCAATCAGGGACAGTTTGCAGCCCCAAGTTTTCCACTACGCACCCCCAGGGTTCACCACCTAAATCCGCCCATGAAACAAGTTTTAAGCCAATCAGTGTTGTCGAAAAAGCTTGATTCCAGGTTAACCTTGCGTCAAGTTAGCTGTGAATAAAAGAGTAAGTTCTTAACCAGAAATTATTGGTAATTTTATATTGCTGAAACCAGATTTTTTGTCTAAAACCAGATTTTGTTTCATTTGAAACTTCTGTTCTTGTGGAATCCGATTTTGTTTTATGACAAGAAATTTAAATAGGAAGAAAAAATCCAGGTTTATCTTTAAGCGGCGGGAATCAGAGGGCATGAGGTTTGTGTGAGCTAGGAGAGCTGCCCTTGTGTCCTTCATTAAATTATAACTTTTAGTAAGGTAAAAACATTTACATAAAGAAATTTACGTATAAACACTGAGGATTGTAATTACATTCAACTTATATATAAATACTTGAGTTAAGCTTACAAGGGACAAACTCCTGCATATTTTAGGGAGAGAAGAGTTACCTTATGGATTCATCACAAAAACAAAAATATAACACAATTTAT
Organism: Tetragnatha montana; assembly: GCA_963680715.1. Taxonomy (NCBI): domain Eukaryota; kingdom Metazoa; phylum Arthropoda; class Arachnida; order Araneae; family Tetragnathidae; genus Tetragnatha; species Tetragnatha montana. The sequence goes on from OY796686.1 coordinate 20,380,001, forward strand.
TTCACTGTAAAAACCTAAAAAAATATGCATGCACCACAACGTCTTCACGATGAGGAAATCACCCAAGTTTTAAGTTACCCAATACAAAATCTAGGATAACTAAGGGTAAGAAACTGCTATACCACTATTGAAAAGATACCAAAAAATAGATTTTTCTTACAAAATTTATTATAGTTGATAAGACAAAAATTTAAAATCATCAATAAAATTGATAAAACTTCTAAATGATGTTCTGTGCAAAGTGTATTGATGCGGGACCGAATAAAGTCAAATTAGTCTTATGCTTGCCCACAGTCATTACTTCATACATAAAAGCACTTTTACTTTTCCAAACTTAAAAAACCACTTGATAACCGAGTATCTATACTTAAGTATCGAGTCTACCAATCACTAGTTTTGTGATTGATGTTAGGAAGGAGCACGTAGACAATGTCTTGACGCAAACGTTGGCATGCAATGTCCACTCCGATGCTTATACTTTACACTTGGAACTATTTTAATTCGTAAAATCAAAGAAAACTCCTGTGTAGTCTCTTTTGTCAACGGCGGTGAATTCCAGATTATCCACTCATTTGCTTCACAAAACACGTGTTCTTTTTCTTCAGTTGCCAACACAGCATTGTCGTTCCCCAGAACGGATAACTTTACGAAGACCAAAATGTTTTTCTGTAAAGACGATCCATGTTCTAACCGAAACTTAATTCCCGAATCACCTCTCATAACTACTAGATCCATTTCTCGCATTGAATCATCACCGAGCGGGAAGAAAGTTCTCGAAATCCAATTTGAGCCAGAACTAAGATTTTCCAACATTGGGCTAGATATTTTCCAAGAGGAACGGATCGTTACTAACTCAGTACGCAACATCATTTCCCTGTCGTATGTAAAACTTAATCTGAGCTTCAGAGTGAGTCGGTCTCCGTGTACAGCTTCGTTCTTCCTGATTTGGGCAGCCACCTCATCGAACCTGGGTCCAACCAAGACAACAAGTTGGCTGCGTTTGTTCAACTGATAACTACAGAGGATGGACCCATCAGGACCGATGAAGGAATAGGAACCGATGAAGGACCTACGCGTAGAGTATATTATCATTGCCCACAATTTTTCTCCTAGACCTTTCGGATAGAGCGTGAGCTGGGGCGAAACGCCGAGAACGTCATTGAACTCTTGGCTCTTGATCGCTGCGCCGTGAATGTCCTCGTTCCAGCAGCTGAAGTTCGCAATGGTCCACTCTATGACTTCGAAATTGTCTTTGTGCGTTACTTCCGCCATGACAGTCAATATACCCTTCACCCCGGCAGCAATGGCCACAACGGTATTTTCCAAGTATTGCGGTAGAAAAAGACTTCCAATCTAGTATCCACACAGAGCTGGAACACATACAGGTATTATCTAAAGTGATAATCGAGAACCTAGTGCCAAAGCAGAGCGAATGCACACATTCACGAGATTGAGCGAACTACATCTACACCACAGTGTATGGTGACACGAGCGCCTATTTACTACACAGTCCGATTGGAATGCGCAAGCATCCTACCTCTGCTCCAGCGGGGATTCCGGTCACAGAGAAATATCCTAACAGAGGGTCCACGAGGCTATTTTCAAATGCGTTACTGATGTGAGGGCGCCACACTAGAGTCTGGATCGTATGCCGGCCGCTTAAATCTCTCGCCAAATTAGAACTCAGCGCATGCGCAAAAAGGTGTTTTCGATCTCCCATAGGCAGCCGGCGAACGATTCAGACTGGATTCAGACGCTAGTGAGTTTAGTGCGATCCCAGCGCCACAATTCTCCCAACCTGTAACAAGATGTCATGATTTTCGATTTCCATTATGGCCTATGGCCGTGGACTCTCTGTTCTAGTACTCTGTGATTCCGGTAACTCTAAAACTTATTAAAACATCTTCTTTTTATTGACGCATGCGCATTTAGCAAGGCTTCGAGATCGGACTTGTCAGAGTTGTCATTATGGAGTAAGAATTAAATATTAGGGCGGGGGGCCAAGTGGCCTGGTTGTGTGCAGACAACCACGCTAGCAGTGTGTGCACTGTATTGGCCGTCGGTTCGATTCCGGCCTTTGCCCTGGGTGTATTTTCTCTCTCTTGTGTCAGTAAAAATATTCTGTTGTGTCTGTCTTACTTGACGAAGGTTTATAAGCGGATCCTAGAGATCAAGCACACAGACCGGAAAATATATGTACCAAAAACCAAACCAAATATTAGGTGGGGGCCGAGTGGCCTGGTTGGGTTACGTGCAGCCAACCACAATAGCAGTCTGCGCACTGTATCGGCTGTCGTTTCGATTCCAGCCTTGTCCTGGGTGTACTTTCTCTATCTCCTTGTATCAGTAAATATTCTCTCTCGTCTTACTTGACGAAGGTTTATAAGCGGATCCTAGAGATCAAGCACACAGACCGGAAAATATATGTAACCAAAATCCAATCCAAATATTCGGTAAACCGGAAAGTTCTGTCGCATTTGGGAGCGTCTGTTTGTGTGTTATATTTTACCACTCTTCCATCATGTGCGACCAGTATAAACTGTTACTTTATCTACAGTCAATAGACGACATTAGTGTGACGTCACTTGCTTGTTTGGAAACGTTGATTCTATCCGTGATTGGTTCCGTCATTGGAAGTAAATCCGTACGGAACCAATCACGGATGGAATCAACGTTTCCAAACAAGCAAGTGACGTAATGACTAATGTCGTCTATTTGGCGTCTTGTCTAGTCCTTAATCGGTCCCCGGTTTCTTTTATTGCGCATATGTGGGGTTATAATAATGTGCATTTTATTAAAACTTTTGAAGTTACTGAACCTCGCTGGTGCAGTGGTAGGATGCCTGCGTAGCATGCGGCAGTTCGTGGGTTCTATCCCCAGTGATTATTTTATTAAAATTTCCAAAAACACAGCAAAAGTAAAGTCTACACGCATGCGCAATAAAATGAAACCGGGGGCCGACTAACGGCTCGTCATCTTGGCTTGTTTCTGTTATTGCTCACTCACAAGGAGAGGATCCCAACGTGTCATCATCGATTTGGTTCATTTTTGGTGTGGAAGTAGTGCATGACTAGGACATCAATTTGTGAAAATATTAAGAAGCAACTTTCAGAAATTTTGGAGAAAATCGCGATTAAAAATCTTAACTTGTACTGATATATCTGATAAGATTCTCGTCTTGCAAGCGGATCGTGGTGTAGCGGTAAGAGCTGTGATTCCCAACCCAAAGGTCCCCGGGATCGAGTCTCGCTGCATACCATAATTCCCGTCAAGAATCCTTCCTACGTCCCTATTTTATAATTTGTCTTTTACACGATGAATTAAAAGGATCTTGAACTCTAGGACTCTATATGCATAATTTTTTTCTTCATACTTTTAAAATAAGTCAATGTTATATGTATGAGAAAACAGCCCAATTTGCCTAACATTCTAATCTTTAAACATGCTGAATTTTCCAGTACGCAACCTTTTAATTATTTTTGTTACAATTTGTTCACTGATTATTACAGGATATTACCAGATATTATATCTTATGTTTCTGATAATTGCACTGTAGGATTATATAATTTAAATCGCTTCCCATAGTTTTAATCATTATTATAAACGAAAATAACTTTGCATTCATTACACAACCATTTTATAAGATTCTGAAAAAAACTTGGTACCCTAAATGACCATTTATCATGCAATAAAGGCAAAGGGAAGTTCAAAAATCAATGGATATTAAAAGATCGTAGTGTAAATGAATTTTATGAACAGTTGAGGGAGGGTCTAGCTAGCCTGAAAGGTATTACGAGCTATTTTTACCTTCAGAACATCTTTTAAGATATATTTAAGCAAGAATTAATCGGTATAAAAAAATGTTTGCTATCTACAGCTTGATTTTAGGTATAGGTGTATTTTTCTAATATTTCCAGATTTCAAGCTCAATATGCGCAACCTCTGGAAGTTGTTTGATTTCATCTCTCGGGCCTGGGGTGGCAAAAGTTGTGTATTGGCATCAATAAGCCGTGTGCAAAATTTGGAGGAAATCAAACAACATCTAGAGGTTGCGCATATTGAGCTTGAAATCTGGAAATATTAGAAATATACACCTATACCTAAAATCAAGCTGTAGATAGCAAACATTTTTTATACCGATTAATTCTTGCTTAAATATATCTTAAAAGATGTTCTGAAGGAAAAAATAGCTCGTAGCTTTTTTCTACTATAGCCACTGTTATATAGTTTGAAACTGTCAAAGAGTATTAGTTAATGACGCAATTCGTAATAGTAGTGAGAAAATAGCTCAAAATAGGGCCAAACACGGTAGAAATTTAAACTCAAGATTTTTCATCAGTTTTCAACTCTACGAAATGAAATTACTGGCAGGAAAAAAGTCAATCCCTATATGATGAATGGAAGGTTGTTTTTTATTTTCAAGATGGCGGCCAATACTATTAAAATTCAGAAAATTGTTCACATTTTGATTTAAAAGCAAAAATAGCAGTAATTTTTAGAAATGAAATTGATTTCTAGGTAGTATCAGTTTCTCCTTTGGATATTTATGCATATTTAAGCAAACCTAAGAACAATAAAATAGGAAATTGCTTGTTTTCCAAAATGGCTGGTGATAAAAAATAAAGGGATATAACTTATGTGTTTCTCCCAAATATAGTGGAAATTTTTCAATGTTAAACTCCTTGTAAGACATTGAAGTTGCTTATATTTTAAAATTTTGTGAATCATATAAATATGATTGTAAACAAAGAACCGTAAAAGTGCACGGGGATTGGCGCGTAGCGTGTAAGATCAAAAAACCGATTTTCGATTAAAAAACTCCAGAAAATGGTTTGAGAATTGATTTAGATTCATTGAAGAATAAATATGGACATATCCAGGAGTCTATTTGAATCTTATGATCCGAAGTGGGATTGTCTGAGATGGAAGTCCATTAGAACACAAATCTAATAAGAAATTCTCATTTTTATAGTATTTTAAGCTTAAAATAGGTTATTCCTCTCCAAAATGAAGCAATGAAGTATTTAGAATATATTGAAAGTATCAGCATTCTAAACTCAAATATAACAACTAAAAAATATCGAATTTTTTCGATTAAAACACATGTTAAAACCCTTCATAGTTTATCACCCGCCATTTTGTAAAACAAGGAATTTCCTATTTCATGGTTCTCAAGTCTGCTTAAATATGCATAAATATCCACAAGGGAGAAACTGATACTACCTAGAAATCAATTTCATTTCTAAAAATTACTGCTATTTTTGCTTTTAAGTCAAAATGTGAACAATTTTCTGAATTTTAATAGTATTGATGGCCACTTTGGAAAAAAAAACACCCTTCCATTCATCCTTTTGGTAGACATTTTTTTCCTGTCAGTAATTTCATTTCGTAGAGTTGAAAACTGATGAAAAATCTAGTGTTTAAATTTTTACAGTGTTTGTCCCTATTTTGAGCTATTTTCTCACTACTATTACGCGTTGCGTCATTAACTAACTCTTTGACAGTTTCAAACTATAACAGTGGCTATAGTAGAAAAAAGCTACGAGCTATTTTTACCTTCAGAACATCTTTTAAGATATATTTAAGCAAGAATTAATCGGTATAAAAAATGTTTGCTACCTACAACTTGATTTTAGGTATAGGTGTATTTTTCTAATATTTCCAGATTTAAAGCTCAATGCGCAATCTCTAGAATTTGTTTGATTTCCTCCAAATCTTGCACGTCTTATTGATGCCAATACACAACTTTTGCCACCCCAGGCCCGAGAGATTTCGAAAATTTTTTTTTTTCGATCTACCCTACTGAGCTACTACTTCAGCTACTACTTCTACTAACTACTACTTCACCACTAACCTAAGATTAACCAGTAATCAAAGTTTCTCATATTCACCATAAACTCTAACCTAAAGTTAACTGGGAAACCGAAGAAAACTCCGTTTTTCTCGGGTCAAAGTTAAAAATCCATTTCACCATCGAAAGGCAACCACAGATTCATCCTCTGAACTCGGGTTCAAGTTAAAAAACCTAACCGAGCTCAAAGCTAGTTTTGCGATTTTGATTAGAAAGCGATTTTGTTTTTATGACGAAAAATTTAAACAAGAAAAAAATGCAGGTTCATCTTTAGAAGGTGGGAATCTGGGCATGAGGTTCGATTGGCTAAGAGAGCACACCTTGTGTCCTTTAATGATAACTTTTAATGAGGCAAATAAATACATTTACATAAAGTAATTTATACACACTGGGGATTATAATTACATTCAACTTATAATAAATACTTGAGTTAAGCCACAGAGTTAAGCTTACAAGAGACAAACTCCTGCAGATTTTAGGGAGAGGAGTTATCTGATGGATTCATCATAAAAACAAAAATATTACACAATTTATTTCACTGTAAAAACCTAAAAAAAATATTCTTGAAAATATTTAGTTTTTAACACTTTTCTGGGTTCCCGGTAAAAAATTTGACAAGCGAGAAAAGTAATAATTTTTAAAGAAACCATCTTAAAACCTTTTAAAAACTCATGCATGCACCACAACGTCTTCACGATGAAGAAATCATCCTAGTTTTAAGTTACCCGATACAAAATCTAGGAAAACTAAGGGTAGGAAACTGCTATATACCACTTTTGAAAAGATACCAAAAAATAGATTTTTCTTACAAAATTTACAGTGGAAGCTCTTATAACGTAATTAATCCGTACCGAGTTTTTTGTCGTTATAAGAGCAAACTTCGAGTGATACACTCGAGTGTAGAATATCACTCGTTTAAAAGTAATAAACTCGTTAAACTAAACTATCAATTTTGATGATTTTCGGGAAGGTGGACTCGATTCCCTCAAAGATATATTTTTAGTAGATTAGTTTATAAAGTTTGGAGGAATTATAAACCTGAAAACGATCACCAACCCTCAATCGTCAAAGGCAAAGGGATGGATTATGGAAATTGCAGTTACCCGTAATACGTTTTTTTAATCAACTAACTGAAACCCTTAGTTGTATATTTTACCATTATATCCAAACAGTAGGATACTAGATCGTTGGGATTTAGAACACAGTTCGAATCACCCAATTGATTTTTCCTCATTTTAAGCAATTATTTATTATTTTATGAATTCTTGATACTTTCAATTTAATGTTATATTACCTTATTTTTTGCTATGAAATTTAAGATCAATATTTTACAAAGTATAAATATTAGTGTTTGCTATTAAATTTTTATTTTGATATTAATTTATTGCGTAGCTTAGCTTCCTTAGAATGTTTGGATGCTTACATAAAACTAAAACGCTAATAATAATAATAAATAAGTCTCAAATCAACAAAGGCATTGGGTAGCGCAAGATTTCGTTTTGGGATTGTTAGCCGGTTACCCCGGGCGAAAGCAAGGGAGAAGAAGATGCGATGGTTACTTGGTGCTGTTTGTCATACTCTGATATTCGTTTATTGGCTAATTCATGTGTGACGCAAACAAACCGATCCAGAAAAGTATTCGATAAGCTGAATCGATTCGAAGATTAGTCTTTATAAGAGCACTTTTGTGCTCTTATAGAGACTAATTTTTGGGTCTTTATAAGACAGGATTTTTATAAGAGCAGGTCGTTATAAGAGCTTCCACTGTATTACAGTTGATAACACACTTAAATTTAAAATCATAAATAAAATTGATAAATCTTCTAAATGATGTTCTGTGCAAAGTGTATTGATGCGGGACCGAATAAAGTCAAATTGGTCTTATGTTGGCCCACATTAATTACTTCATACAAAAAAGCAATTTTACTTTTCTATACTTAAAATCACTTGATACCCGAGTATACTTAAGTATCGAGTCCACCAATTACTAGTTTTGTGACTGATGGTAGGAAGGAGCAACTAGACAATGTCTTGACACAAACTTTGGCATGTAATGCCAACTCTGATGCTTATACTTTACACTGGGAACTATTTTAACTCGTAAAATCAAAGAGAACTCTTCTTTAGATTCTTTTGTCAACGGCGGTGATTTCCAGAATTTCCAAACATCTTGAAACATCACGCATTTTTTTTCTTCAGTCACCATGACAGCACCGTCGTTCCCCCGAACGGATACGTTTAAGAAGACCAGAATTTTTTTTTGGTCATCTGGAATGTTTTCCATCATTCTATCTTCTGATAAAGTTAATTCGTGGTCTAACAGAAGCTGAATTCCCGAATCACCTCCCAAAGCTCCTAAACCCATTTTCCCCATCGAATCATCATCGAGCGGATAGAAGGTTGTCGAAATCCAAAGTAAGTCAGAACTAGTAAGTACTTTGAACATTTGGCTTGATATTTTCCAAGAGGAACGGTGCGTTACTATCTCAGTACGCGCCAGCAAAACATAGTTGCAATCGCATTTAATTCTGAGCTTCAGAGTGAGTCGGTCTTCATGTATATCTTCGTTCTTCCTGATATGGGCAACCACCCCATCGAACCCAAAGGGTGCAACCAAGGCAACAAGATCATCGCTGTCACTGTTTAACTCAAAACTACCGAGGATGGACCCATCAGGCCCGATGAAGGAAAAGTCACCGATGATGTAAACAGGGTCATAGAATATTATATTGGCCATCAATTTCCCTGCTGTTACTTTCGGATGGAGCTCGAGCTTGAGCGAAACGCCATGATCACGTTCGAACTCCTGGCTCTCGATCACATCACCGTGAATGTCCTCGTTCCAGCAGCTGAAGTTCGCAATGGTCCACTCTATGACTTCTAAACTGTCATTGTCCGTTACTTCCTCCATGACAGTCAATACCCTTCGCCCCGGCAGACAATGGCCACTACGGTATTTTCCAAGTACTGCGGTAGAAAAAGACTTCCAATCTACTATCCACACAGAGCTGGAACACACACAGGTATTATCTAAAGCGATAATCGAGAACCTAGTGCCAAAGCAGAGCGAATGCACACATTCACGAGACAGAGCGAACTACGTCCACACAACAGTGTATGCCCGATTGGATTGCGCAAGCATCCTACTACTGCTCCAGTAGGGGTTCCAACAGCTTTAAAACTTCTTTGTATTGACGCATGCGCCAACCCACGTGACCTTCGTAGGTATAGACGACATTAGTGTGACGTCACTTGCTTGTTTGGAAACGTTTATTCTATCCGTGATTGGTTCCGTGATTGGAAGTAAATCCGTACGGATCCGTACGGAACCAATCACGGATGGAATCAACGTTTCCAAACAAGCAAGTGACGTAATGACTAATGTCGTCTATTGTGAATTTGCGATTCATCATCATCGATTTTTGTGGTACACAGCGCCGAAGGCGCTGTGAATTTGCGATTGATCTCCATCAGTACTTTCCTTAAATCTATGATAACTTTTTACTTCATTTCTTTTATAGGCTCAAAATTTTGTATTTTTCTTAAAACTAAGACTGTTAAATTACAATTAACCGTCTAGTTCCTTAAAACAAATTAAATTTTAAAGTTATTTGTAACAAATCATGTGAAAAATTTAATTAAGATTTCTGAGGCATCCGGATAGTTCGATCACAATCAACCATATCAAAGTACCGGATTGCTACCTCTAACCCTCCATTAGAAAAATACGGAAGATCTTTTGCTGGAATCTTGATCTCTGATAATTATAAAATTCAATTTATGTAATAAATAAGATCCGTACAATTATTACTGAAATTGAAAGTTAAAGTAATTTGAATTTTAATTATAAAGGTTGAATGGACTCTAACCGTCTGACGTCACTCGGAACCAACACGTGACCTACTGAGCTTGCAATTGGTTACCACAGATACTACACTAGTAGATCAGTAGGTCACGTGTTGGTTCCGTGTGAAGTCTCGAACCAGATAGGCGGTTAGATTCCATTGGATTGGATTGGTTACATATATTTTCCGGTCTGTATGCTTGATCTCATGGATCCGCTTATAAACCTTCGTCAAGTAAGTCAGACACAACAGAATATTTTACTGACACAAGAGAGATGAAGTACACCCAGGGCAAGGCCGGAATCAAACCGACGGCCGGCACACAGTGCGCGCAGACAGCTAGTGTGGTTGGCTGGACGTAACACGTAACCCAACCGGGCCACCCGGCCCCCGTTATAAAGGTTTTCTGTAGAAGGCAACTTGAAGTAAACAAATTCTTATTAATCTTAGACTTTAGAAAAGCTCGAAAAGGGAGCCAACTAAAAAAGAGCCAAAATTAACCAAATTGGCATTAGTAGAAGAAGTTAAAGTATCTTACTGGTTTACCTTAATGGAAAAGTACCAAAAAATGCTTTCGCCCCTGGGTGTATTTTCCTTCTTTGTGTCAGTAAAAATTCTGTAGTGTCTGTCTTACTTGACGAAGGTGTATATAAGCGGATCCTTCAGATCAAGCACACATATAGACAGGATGGCCTGGTTGGGTTACATGCAGCCAACCACGCTAGCAGTCTGCGCACTGTCCCTGGTGTCGATTCGATTCTAGTCTTGCCCTGGGTGTACTTTCTCTTGTGTCAGTAAAAATTCTGTTCTGTCTATCTTACTTGACGAAGGTTTATAAGCGGATCCTTGCGATCAAGCACACAGACTGGAAAATATATGACCGGACCCAATCGGTTTACCTAATAGCACTTGATACCCGAGTATCTATACTTAAGTATCGAGTCTACCAATCACTAGTTTTGTGACTGATGGTAGGAAGGAGCAACTAGACTATGTCTTGAAACAAACGTCGGCATATAATATCCATACTGATGCTTATAATTTACACTGGGAACAATTTTAACTCCTAAAATCAAAGAGAACTGCCCTTCAGTCTCTTTTGTCAACTTTGAATTCCAGAACATCCAATTTTCTCTTTCCCGAAACACGCGTTCTTTTTCTTCAGCCGCCACCACAGCACCGTCGTTCCCCAGAACGGATACATTCGCGAAGACCAGAATGTTTTTCTGGAAAGACGATTCGTGGTCTAACCGAAGCTTAATTTCCGAATCACCTCTCAAAGCTACTAGATCCATTTCTCCCATCGAATCATCATCGAGCTGATAGCAGGTTCTCGAAATCCAGTTAAAGCCAGAACTAAAGTATTCCAACGTTGGGAGAGATATTTTCCAAGAGGAACGGATCGTTACTATCTCAGTACGCGCCAGCATCACCTTGTTGTATTTCCATCTCATTCTGAACTTCAGAGTGAGTCGGTCTTCGTGAAGAGCTTCGTTCTTCCTTATTTGGGCAACCACCTCATCGAACCTGGGTCCAACCAAGGCAACTAGTTCGCTGCACTCGTTCAACTCACATCTACGGAGGATGGACTCATCAGGAGCGATGAAGGAAAAGACACCGAGGAAAGACACAGGCTCGTCGCAACTTATTCTTGCCAACAAGTGCTCTCCTGGCCCTTTCGGATGGAGCTCGAGCTTGAGCGAAACGCCGAGAACGCCTCCGAACTCCTGGCTCTCGATCACTGCACCGTGAATGTCCTCGTTCCAGCAGCTGAAGTTCGCAATGGTCCACTCCACTACTTCAAAATTATCCATTTCCGCCATGACAACAGTTAGTCGACACCCTTTGCCCAAATGGTCACTACGGATTTTTCAAGTAGCCGCACTATACGGCAGAAAAAGACTTCCAAACTACTATCCACACAGAGCTGAAACACGCACTTATACTACCGATAATCGAGAACTTTATCCCAAAACAGAGCGCACTAGCGAATGAACACTCTCACGAGATAGCGAACTACGTCTACACCACAGTGAATAGGCGACTTCCTTTCTCTTTTGACGTCATAGAAAATGATAAAATATCGAGCGATTGCATGACTAGTTGTCATCATGGAGCGAGAAAGAAATAGAGACGGCATTGATTGTATCCCTGTTACCGCAGGGTTTTCCCGTAAAGGCCCTATTTACACTGTTTCACTTCCAATGTTCATCATGAGTGATCCTCACCGAGGAATCACACATTTGCATAGGAAATCGGAGGAGTGAGAGTGAAATGAAAATTTACACTTGCCATTTTGAAGGATTCTTCCAAAATGAAGACAGAAAGTGGAAAATCTAATGGAAATGAGACTAAAGGTTGTTGGGGCCCTATTTGGGAAGCATCTTTTAGCTTATTTTGTTTAATTTTAATTTTGTTGTACTACTAATTTTTTAAAAATAGAGAACGGGAAGAAATTTTTAAGTGTCGAAAAATTAAAATAAGTCAATTAACACTGTAACAAGTATTTTTTCTTTTCAACTTTGAACCCCCTTCCACATCGCTATCCAAACAAACCCGAAATCCATGTTAGAAGAGTGTTCGGGGGTTCAGATCCCAAAATACCTCATAGGAAAATAGTAAGCACATATTTAGATAAGTCAGGGATAATTACATTCATTTAGACACCAAAAAGGGAAAAATTTGTTCACAAAATCACATTAAATTCTTTTTGTAATAATATTTTCTGTAACAAAATTGTAGTAAAAATAAATTATGTACTTTTTTAATTTAATGATTAACCAGGTAGTTTTAAAAAACATACCCTGGTTCCGCCCGGGATCGAACCGGGGACCTTCTGCGTGTAAAGCAGACGTGATAACCACTACACCACGGAACCACGAAGCTGTAACGAAAAACAGTTTACCATTGTATTGTGTAAGAGTACTGGTCCAAGTCCATCTAAAACGGAATATTTGCTAACTTGTCATATCAGCTGAATAGGTTAAACAAAACGTACTACATTTTGAAAAGCTTTCTTAATTTATGACAGTCAAAATCAAGTCAAACGGTCAAAGTTTGACTTAATATTTTTTTAAGTTAAATAAACTCATTTTCTTTTTTGTTAATCATGAAGTGAAAATTCGCTTAACTTTTCTTTCAAATGATCTAAAATTAAAAGTTATGACTATTATCTAACACTAACTATGTAAAATAACTATGTCGTAAATTAATAGTATTTTTCAGTATATTTTTGTCACATCAAGTGTAATTTAGTACTAATGGAGAGAACAACGAAATAAATTCAATACCACACCCGCCCATGTTCAATGCGTATTGCAGGGGAAGTGCTGTACCGAACCATAGCTCCCTGTAAAACCGGTTTTTCCTTCATAACTGACTTATGGCAGTAAAGCCAAGTAACTTTTTTAAGGAAGACTTATTTACGAAATTTGTTTTTCTTCTATGATCGTGCAAATAATAAAGGTTGTTTGAAATATAGATTTCTTTATTTTAGTAACTTGAAGTAGTTCCTAGGCCTTTAATATAGGGCTAAACGTAACTTATTTTCAATTTAAATTACGCAAGTTCATTTCTTGTTTATAATCGATTTGATTTTAAAGTTCAACATTCCTCCTGAATTAGTAAATCTCTCGATTTTTAATTGTAAGGCGTTATTAAATTTTTATGAAGGCGAAGTTAAATCGTTTTAAGAATAATATGTAGCTTTATATTTATTATCTTAGCTTACAAATTTTTCCTGGAATTTTCCCCAAAAAATATTTTGTAATAAAAGCTGGGGAAATATATACGTATATGCTATTCTTATACAACGATATGAGTTCATAAAGCTATGAAAAATTCACAACAGTTGGCAGAATGAGTGAAAGAACTAGAAATACCAATTTTCCATGAAATACCATGAATAGCTATTGAATATATGTTTGAATGTTTTTTTCTATTTATTTAAACGATTTTTTAACCATTTTTCAAAACATAGATGCTAAAAATGTGAGACGATTTTAGAAGAAATAAGTAAGTCTAAAATTAAAGAGTAACTGGAGACGATATAGATACTTTTAGGGTGCACATGAGATAGTTTTAGTCCTCTTCTATGGACAAAAAAAATTTCTTAATTTTTATTTGAGGCTGGGGATATATCTCCAAATCCCCTTTTCACTACGTCCCTGAAGATCATAATACCTTACATCTTACCAATACAAATAGCATCTGGTATTTAGGTAAGTTTTGGCTATTTGTGTAATCTCCAATGAAATGTTTTAATACAAAAACAAAGCGTTAATAGTCTTTCTAGGGTTGTAGTTTAGAAACCCCCAATTTTAGGAAAGTTGAGTTGTTTGCTTTCGTTTCTCTCGCTCGAAAGCGAAAAAAAAATCCCCTCACCCCAACCAACACATTTCTCACTCACGAAAAAAAAAATAACTCATCACCGACAACCCTTTACTGAGCAAACAAACAAAACCAGAAGCGTCAAAAACCACAAGGTACACATCAGCGCGATCAGTCTTCACAAGGGCGTTGTAGTAAATTGCCCGTAATGGACACCGATTGGTTGTTTGTATTTACCATCTGCTGATGCCCCTCAGGCTTCTAGGAATCGGCTTCTGCTGGACGCATGAACAATGAGAGGGAACCCCTGTTGTCATTAATCAAGGAACCTGTTTGGACGGGAAAAATCTCTTATTTGTGAGAGATTCTCTGATGGGTTTGTGTCTGATGAGTTTTGTTTCCGAGAAAGGTAATTGGAGTGTTTGGATAAAAGTTTTTTTTTCTTTTTGATTTGAACTTTTTTTCGTTGAGGATAATGACCGAGGATTTTTCTTTGGGGTTATCATCTGTCGCTTGTTGATAAATGTTGCTGAATGAAGGGAATGAAAATAAACAGCGAGATCTGTTTATAGTAGTTGACTCTTTTTTTTCAATACTTGGAATTCTTTTATCCAATTGTTCTAATGGGAAAAATCATCAGTAAGGAATAAGAAATGCGAGTTAGAGTTAGACCGAGATCAAAAACCTTTATAAAATAATCAATGGCATAAATAAGATGAGTTGTAGAAATATCATCAGAATTTTTTTACAAATTCCGAAATGGGCATTTCTCTTACTCAATTTTCATGGAATAAAATTTTTCATTTCATGACTATAATAACCCCATGTATCTTTTAACTTGTCTTTTGACGTATACAGCCATATATCATTGAAATGATAGCAAACTGTAAAACCATTTTCCCCTTCATAGCTGTTTAAAGGCAGCAAAGCGTATTTTTGAGTTATTTTTGCAAAAATGCCTTGTTCAAGCAGGGGTGCATCTAGAAAGAAATTGGGGCCGAAAACGGTCCCTTCACAAAATTCGGATCTGCAAAAACGGCCCCTTCACAAAATTCCGACCCTCAAAAACGGCCCCTTCACAAAATTCCGGTTCCCAAAAACGGACTTTTCACAAAATTCCTAAGACAGAAATTCTCACGTACCTTTTGTCTTTTCGTTTCGCGCATACCTATAACCATTATACGCATTTTGCGGAATCATTCCGCAGTTCGGCCCTAAATTCCGGAATTGCGAATAGAGCTAGAAAAACTACGGAAACTACGCTATTGTATTTTAAAGAAAATGTATTTAAAAATTTCCTCTCAATCCTCTGTTTTTGCTTCAATCCTTTCAATAAGTATATTTTTGGGTGAATCGGAAAACTCAAATTCGCGGGGATGATTCATCAGCGAAAAGGCAATGCAAAGGTTTTTCTTTTCTTCGCTAAGATTTTGTTTACGTTAAGTTTCGTTTCGTAACTTATCGGAATCGCTTTTTCATTATTCTTTTTGTATTTTTATTTTCACCCTTCTGAACTATTCCGATCTTTTTCCTTTGCTTTTTCGCGTAAAATTTTTGTTTGCGGAACCGAAATCTAAGAAAAAGAAAATCCGATTGTTAACAGATCTGAATTATAGCGAAAGGTCACGGATCGTGCACGGATTCTTTGTGCACAAGCGACTTTATGGTGAACGTTGGTGGAAGGACTGCCGGACATTCCCGTCCGGCTGAACAAATAATTATATAATTGAAGAAATTTTTATTCAAATTTTTGCGTTTTCTGGACTTTTCTAAATTTTATAAAGATCGGAACACTTCGTAGCGCGTAGAACCGGAGCCGCGGTAGAACGCGGGGTGTAGACAGGCCACGTATACCACGCCGACTTGCATATCAAGCTATATGCATTCGCTATAGTGTAATTTTATAAAGGAAAAAATTATATATTTACAGAAATAGGACCTTATTTTAGAAATAGGACATTATTTTCACAAAATTCAATTCCGTTTTTCACAAAATTCCCAAAACAGGCCCCTGGGAAAAAAACCTGGATGCACCCCTGTCAAGATTCCACTTGGTTCTACTTGAACACCTGTTTGTTGCCCTAAGATTAGTGAATATCAATCACTTTTCTGAATAAAGAAAAGATATGGCATAGTCTTTTATGGATTTTAAGCAAAGTCATACATAGCTATATTTTTTCATAGTGCCTGCATTTCTCAGTTGAAACCATTGGTCTATTTCATTATTTTAATCGTTTAGATACCTACTTCAGTATCCAAATTTTCAATCCATCATTAACATATCGATAACCATTGCCCGCCTGGGTCTTGTTTTACACTATCAACGAAATTTAAGAGCATGTGTCCAACGTTATGTTGGAAACAACATGCATTTTGGGATTCTTTCACATCAACGAGTTTATGCTTCCCACAATTATCTCTAAATAAAACCATCTCCTCGCCCACGCTATAAAAACCACCAGCACGTTTCTTCTCCAGTCCGACATCTCCATTAATTCCCGCATTCCCTGCAGACCATCAAACGAGCCCAAAACCAACACAAGAATCCCCTCATTGTTTTAAATCAATTCCTCTTATCTGGGCGTGCAAAATAATCGCACTCGGTTGCCGTCAAGCGAATGGCACAATAAATATCACGGCGGTGATAGCGAAGAGAGAAGAACATCGTGGAGAGAGATATGGAATAGAGAGCACATCTCGACACTCTTTCTCAATTGAAGAGACAGTGGCAATGAACAATCCTGATGAGATCCAAGAGATAGAGTATAAGTATCATAATAGAGCAGAATGAGGCTCAAGAGCAGAGAGGTACTGAAGAGCTGAGGAATAATCTCTCTATTCTAAAAAATAGTTTTTGGTGGAACGGTTTCCAGAGAAAAACTTTTAAATTACTGAACCGAATGACACATTTCTGGTATCAAAATATCCAGATTCTTTCGAGGATTTGCAGTAAGCTGTTGGATTAAAAAAAATATCAATATTAAAATATTTTCATTTTTGTAGATTACGGATCTTTGATCCCAGTTACAAAGCAAGTACTGTCAAACAACTTTATTATATAAATATATCCAATTACAACAACCAATTTGCGCCGTATTTTATGATGAGACAAGTTTTATTCGCGTTTTAAAAATGTGCTTTACAGTACTTTCCAAATTAAATATCATTGAAAGACTGATAAAAGTATTCTATAAACTTACAGATATGCTATTTCATACTGAAATTTCACACATTTTGTTTGAAACTTATAATTTTTAGTCTGATAACCAAAATTAATTGTAAACATTGAATGCCATGTTGGTTTTTTCGACCATATATGGTCATATTAAAATATCATAATCATATCATAATTATATAAAAAACCATAAATGTTGGTAAAATATTTTAACATGGCGAAGCGAACGGTTCTGAGTGATACATGGTAATGGTGGTTCGTGAATGATGATATTTTAAGCAAGTGATTTGTTAAATTCTCCGAGTTTAGAACCACTAATCGAATTGAAAATACTCTCCTTTAATGCTAGATCAAAAATTTTAGATACTGAAATTTAGAACTTTGTGACTTGATGTTTCCAAATGCCGATGTTTTGAAGGGGAACCAAATTTCAACATTGTTTACAATAAGGTTGGCAACCAAGTTTACTATCTGTACTGTATGCCACTTACGACACTTTCTATGTCAAGTATTTCTCGCTCCGATGGTTACGTTGGGTTCCAGGCCGATACGGCTCTCTAGCTCTTTCTATCCCTACGGACAACACCGAGAGCAGTAGATTCTTAATGACGCCCTAACGAGAATAATGTTCTCCGAAGACCACTTTAACGAGTCCTTCTCGAAATAGAAAAAGAGGGAGAGTCCACCGTAAGCAACGGCCCGTCTCGGTTTTTCGACGGAAATCTCGTTTTTGGAGCGAAATGAGGAGATTAGCGTCAGCTTCGGTATCAAACTGAAGAGACGTGATGGGCATATGGAGAGGAGGGATCCTTATATTCGAAGGACTCAATCAAGTTGAGAGGTTTGGGAGACCCCGCATTCTTTTCGGGATAATGAACTTTTTTTTTTAAAAGAAGGAATCTTAAATCACTGTTTACCTTCCACTTTAGTGTCTGGGGCTCCGGTTTTATCAGTTCGTATTTGCATCGAGGACTGACATTGAATATACATGGGGTGGATGAAGTTCTTCTGGAATATCGTTATTTTTTTATGGTGACGAAGGAAGGAGAGAGATATAGCGGAATTTATGAGCCTTTCTTCAAAAAATAATCACCAGTGAGTAGTTACTTTCTCGATTGGACAAGTTTTTATGGTCCAGTTGCGTATCTTTTACAAGCTTTGCTGAAATATTTTAACACACTTTAAATTGATGTCAGTGTCAGTAATATGGAGAATCACGTATTATATGGTATTGGTAGGTATGGTGTATTCTACTAAATTCAAATGAACGTTTTGAGGGTTGTCCCTTATGTTGCTTGGCCTGATTTGATCTACTCTGATCAAACTATTAACTATTAACAAACTAAAACTATTTTAAATTACAAACATCTTTAAATCTATAGGACTGGAAGAGATTTAAAATATTTCCTTTTACACTCTGTTAGTAGCCTTATAAGAAAAGAGCCATATAATTAAATTTTGTCTCTTGTTTGAGGTTCTTTTACTTCTTTTTTTTTTCTTCATTATTTAGTTAGAGGAACTATGTGAAGTTCTTATTGGTAAAATAAAATAATTTCATTCGAAATCAGCCTCATAAACATGGGATGTAATCATAATAAAGAAGCAAAATACTCTATGATAATTAAATTCTTCAAAATCTTTTTTTTACCGGTAGTATTTAAATCTTTTTAAAAAGATAATTGAATTAATGTTGGTTAAATGTTCGAAACTAATGATCCATTACTGATAAAACAAAAATAGACTTTTTTTGCGATGGAATAATAAATATATACTATTATATAGTAACGAGCGATATTCGCCTTAAAAACAAGTAATTTCCTGTTTATGAGAAAGGAAAACAAAATCCAAAATTTACCTAACTTTCTATCAGGAATAAAAAATACCTTTATTTATTTCTATGGATGATTAGACTTTCTAGAATGAGTTATATTTGTTTGAATAGGATAGTAGACTATTAAAAGTTAAGGCATGCGTAAAGTTATTTAAACAGCTTTCCCTTACATCAAAGATGCTATTTTATAAAGATTCTTTCCAAATAAGCATTTATCTATGCGATGTTTATGGAAAACAGAAAATACAATCACATTGTCTTTTTTCTATTGTAAAATTTGCAGTAGGTTCGGTTGTATAGCTTTTGAATTTGTCTTTTCAGTTGGTAATCAATCAAGTTTATGTTGGAATTTTTTGCTTTGTGTAAACACAAGTTTGGTTTGTCTTAACAATACTGGTATTTTCTATTGATGTCAGAGAACTTTCACCACCAGTAAGTAAATTCACTGGGAATAATGTTCTGTTTAGGAGTGAGTAGGAAATTTTCAGTTTATTTGATAATACTTTTTACAAATCTTTTTTCTGAGAATAAACTTCTTATCTTTATATTGTTTTTTTTTCAAGACAACCAATTTTTTGATTAATTATTATTACAAATGTTGAGTTATAATTATAATTTTTTAACTCTGACAAGTAATCAATATAACAAGATAGCAATTTTACAAATAAAAAACACATCAACAACAATCAAAGTTTTTAAAAATAAGTACTACATTAAAAAGTAAATTTGGAACTTATCAGCCTAATATATCTAGTCACACAGATAACACTATACTTGTATCAACATCAGGGGAATAGCCTGAAAGGTCATCATGGTTTATTAGTCCAAACCGTTTTGGACTAAAAATATACAAAATAACGTTATAAAACTTTTTGTATGGTAAGCAAGCCAATTAAAGCAATTAAATTTAATTTAATTTAAAGCAATTAGCCAATTAAAGCAATTTAAAGAAAGGGGAAGGCACATATTTTATAATTTCTCTACAACTTTTTATCTTTCTCCCTTGTTTTGACTCCCCATCCATCTCCATCATTTAAAATGCTCCAAGATTCAAATCTTACCCTTTAATTTTCTGAAAAGCAACACTTTACTTCTAACTCTTGTGCATAGAGAAATGTTGAAAAAAATAAGCAGTGGATGAAACCCCGTCCCCCAAGTTACGGCTTTTAGGAGGTAGCGAAATTTTTGATTGACATGGGGATGGGGGGGTACCAGCCAAGAGCTTTTAGATTTAGAATCTCGAGAAAAACCTGTGCCCTCAACAGGAAAAAATATCTGGCATAAAATAAACGAATTGGCGTGAATCTTGGCGGCGATTGCCGGCCAAGCCGTGGCAGCCGACCGACGCAACTACGTAATTGGCATGCCGCGTAGGTAGTAATCTGGGCCGCCGCCTAATGACAGGGCCGGCCGGGCGGGGAGGCCGGAGAGCGGACCGGACCCGGCGCCATGTGGGGCCCGGCCCCCCCATCTCGATTTGATATCTCCATCACTCAACCCGTTGGCAGCTCGCATCGTTTTTTTACATATGCAACATCGCCTTTATTATTATTTTCGTCATTATCATTCACCAGAGAGAGAGAATCCGGGATCTGCCTTCCTCCCCTCGGTTTTTTAATTTGGAGGTTGCCCGTTATGGGACTTTAATGTCTTTATTTGTCGTCGGAAGGGGCGATTAGCGCGGGCCGGGGGTGTTCCATTGCCGAGCGGGGATAACGGTTCAATTAGAAGAGTCTGTGGGATGACCATTTGGGGGATGAAAGGAAGATTGCGCATCGTTATTGCACAAAGGAAGTTTTTTCTTCAAAAACAATAAAATTACACATTACAGATTGCTTTGAGATACAGGTTCGTCACCCAGAATAAAAAAAATTATAGTATTTTCCCGTTAGTTGTAAAAAGAGTAATAAAGTAATTCCTGTTAAAAAAACGTTATAAAATTGTTTATATAGTATATATTGTATGGTGTTATACAAATTGTAAGCTTAAATTTTACCTCTAGAAGCTTATCTACTGACTAAAAGGTGAAATATATTATAGAATTATAATGTCGTTTTTCCAATAGCAAAAATTGTTTGTAAAAAAGAAATGTTTGAATCAGAGAGAGATTTTTTCTGTACAAATATGAAATTGATATTGTTATCTCTTAACCATATCCAGATAATACGTCTAGAAAGCTCTCTTTGTAAAGCAGGAATTTCTATACCTGATGTGATGTACCTGATGGAATGATTTATGTGATTCAATTATGCTAAAAGTAAATTATAATTATAAATTATATCTATCGCAGATGATGCCAAATATTTGAAAAAGATATTTTGAATATCCAAAACCTCTATTTATTAATGTGAATTTACTATAGATGGGTTTTCCCACTGATTGTGTTACATTATTCTCATGTATTTCCAATAATAAAACAGTTAATTGAGTGCAACTATAGATTAATGACCGTAAAGAAAAATCTTGTTTTTTATTTAATTCTTCATCACAATTTATTTCTGTCTTAATTACCCACCAAAATAACTTGATTGTTTCACTCTTTCCATCGCCAACAAAGGGATGAACTCCTCTCCCTGGCACATGCGCACACGTAACATGACCCCCACAAATCACGCACCGTGATCTGAATATCCAATCAGATGCAGCAACATCCCCTTCCTCCCCTTCCTCTAGTCACCATCAGCGATTTTTTCTTCGCCCGTTTTTTTAATGGATCTATCTGTTAACCTCTGACATGGCATGAGGATGTTTTGAGATGCGATTTTTCTCCTGTTTTTTTCTCTCCTCTCTCTCTCTTCTCGCTGTCTGTTTCTTTCTTTTCTCTCTCTCTCTCTCAAGTTATTTTAACTTAAGAGGATTTCTGCAGTCGACTCCAGGGGGCGTCCTGGTGCTGTCGTCGTAAAGTTAGAGGTAAACGCTCTGTGACATAATTTTGAGTAAATGGGAGGGTGATCTCTCCCTCCGCCGTTGTTTTCTTTTCGGTGCGTGGTAAAAAAAAAACGCATTAGGGGGACGTATATCCCGCAGTCCTGACCATTAGCTTGTCATATAAACTGAGTTTGTGTGTTCTGTTTTTTTTTCTTCGGTTCCCAGTAAATTGTTTTGTCTTCCAATCTTTTTTGTGGAGGTAATAGTCTGGTGGGAGAGCGAAAATTATACTTCTTGCCGTGCAATCTTATTTCACTTTGTAGGTGAATCGCTGGAGTGCTTCCAAATGATCTTCGTTTGAGAGATATTGGTGGCCAATGAGTACTGGGAATGTCAAATGGGATAACCTGTTTTTCTACCTAATTATGTTTAGTTGATTCGAGTCATATTTTTTTTATAAAAGCCTGTCTAACAATCCAGAAGATGGAGCAACAAAAGAACAGAGACAAAGATGAAGACAGTTAGATAGTTAGAGTTAGATTAGAGTTAAAACCAATCAATGTTAATAAAAATGTGGAAAATTTTAGAATTGTCGTAAAAATTGTGTCATTGGTCCGGAAAGGGAAGAAATTTCCAAACATAACAATTTATAGGCAGAAATAAATCTGTCAGGAATTTCTTTTGTGAACTTTGGATTTTTTATGACTAACTAAGTTAGCTAGCAAAACTAAGTTAGCTAACGAAACTAAGTGTGATTTATCATTAAGGCGCCATTCATTAATTACGTAAGCGTCCCGAGTGGGAGGGGGGGTTGGAAAAATCTCTACATACCCTACTTGGGGGAAGGGGTGGGGGTCAAACCCATTCTTACGTTAGATTTTCCAAGTTAATGTAAACAAATTCCAATTATTGGGTAATTGGTATATTATTGGTAATATGTAGTTGACAGCAAGAATATTACTTATCTGTTGAAAAATAAAAAAATCTTTGATTTACGTCAAACTGAGAGTTTTAGTGTAACTGATCCTTTTCTAACATTTTATTATTTTGAGAAATGAAATGGAATCTTACGTAAGAATAGAAATGAATATCTTATATATGAGCTGCCCAGGATGAAAGTGGTGTAAGTCCAAAAATGACAAAAGTTGAGTTAAGAGTGGATTTGGATAGAGTTTTAGGTCCTTTATTTAGTGTAGTTGTTTGCTAAGGAAAAAATTGAATTGTTGGCCCGTGAGAGCGACTCAAAAAATGACTACTTACCGAAACAGCCGTTATCGTCAGGATGAAAGTGGCATAAGTCCACTGCTCCGCTTCGTGCAGTGAATTTGTTTTGATAAGAGAATCCCAAGGACATTCGCGCGCGGCTGCAAAGGCGAGGGCTGTTGGGTTATCAAAAAGCGTCTTACTGGAGAAAAATTATTTTTTGTTAACTTTCATTACAAATTTATGGATGACCCCTTTTTGTAAGAAAATATCCGAAAATAAAATCCGCGCGGGAAGATTAAGCGGGAAAGCTTTAATCCTTTAATCGCCATGGCTAATACAGACGCACCTTTGCAGTCAATATCTTGTATGTATTTTAACAACCATTCTATATAAATTACAATATGCTAGTAACTTTAGGTATTGAGGAACTTAGGATTGATAAATGTATTAATTTATTGATAATTATTAGCCCATTATAATTCAAACAGTGTATTAATTTATATCAAATGCCATAAATAAAAATTAAACATTTTTTATAATTTAGTTTTTTAAGTTAGAAATTACTGGTTTAAAAAGAGTTTATTGGCGTAAAAAACAAATGTAATTTCATTTAAAATTCCATTTCCTAACTCAAAATCAATCAATTTGATATATTGCTCTCAACTATCTATCATAGAAAATTATACAAACTTATAAACGGCCGCCATCTTGGACGCCAGTTAAAAATCACTCAAATACCAAGTTTTAATGAAATTGATATTCCATTATAATTAAATCAGTGTCGTACTTTACATCAAATGTCATAAATAAAACTTAGTAAAATGATTTAAGTTTATTTTTTTTAAATTTAAAATTTTTAAAATTAAAAATTTATGGTTAAATTTTGTTTTATTGTTGTAAAATATAATTTAATTTTATTGAAATGTCCATTTCCTAACTCTAAATCAATCAATTTGATTTATTGCTCAGCTATATCATAAAAACTGAAAAAATTATAAACGGCGGCCATCTTGGACGCCATCTTGAAAATCACCCTAATAACAAGTTAAAATTAATTTAATAACCCAGTATAATTCAAACAGTGGCGTACTTTATATCAAAAGTCAAAAATAAAAATTAGTAAAATATTTTAAATTAATTTTTTAATTAATTTTTTTTTAATTAATGGTTAAAAAAAGCGTTTATTACTGTAAAAAATAATTTAATTTTAATTAAATTTCCGTTTCCTTACTCAAAATCAATCAATTTGATATATTTCTCAACTTTCTATCATAAAAACTGCAAAACTTTATAATCGGCGGCCATCTTGGACACCATCTTAAAAATCACATTGGTAACAAGTTTTTTAAAAAAATGAAAACCTATTTTAATTTAAACCTTAGCTTTAGTTAAAGCAAATAGAAAAAATAAACGAGAGGCATATCAAGCGAAGAACGTTTCACGGTCGCCATTTTGAATATGACCCCCCAAAATGGGTCATAAAAAATTTTCCACCAAAATATTCGTAATCTAAGCATCAAAATCTGTGGAACAGAACCTTCTAATCTAACCTTGTACTAACCAGTCGCTTGGAAAGCTATATTTACTACATCCCAATACCCATCTTCCTTCCCGAAACCCATCAATCTGTTAGGATGAAAGTGGTGTAAGTCCATTAAAACTAATTTAAAGCACTTTCAGTTAAAATTTGATAAAAGTTGATCCGCAGCAAAAATTGTGTCCCTGCCTAAAGACAAATCCACCCCACAAAGTAAAAATATAAGCAATCCTGAATTTTTAGCACATGTTTTTAGAAAACCTTCAATTACACAAAAGGAAGTTCAGTGGACTTACACCACTTTCATCCCAACCAGCTCATATATATGTAAGAATATCTTATAAGTA
The DNA here is from genome assembly GCA_963680715.1 of Tetragnatha montana. Taxonomy (NCBI): domain Eukaryota; kingdom Metazoa; phylum Arthropoda; class Arachnida; order Araneae; family Tetragnathidae; genus Tetragnatha; species Tetragnatha montana. Next base: position 20,404,990 of record OY796686.1, read on the forward strand.
TCTTTATATATATGTAAGAATGAAATAGAAATGAAAAATCTTACGTACCCTTACATGGGGGTAGGGGGGTCAAAAATTGCCAAAATCATCCTTATGTAATTAATGAATGGCCCCTAAAAATTGTGGTAAAATATAAACGAACCCCATAATTTTAAATTTAATAACTTGAAATGCACTTATAGTATTTGATTTAGATTTAAAGAAAAGCTGTGCGCTATAAGGAATTTTATGCCCCTAATGACGTAAAACCGAAAACCACAAAACCAAGGAAAAGATAATTCTGTTAAGCTTAGAAACCTGTGATTCATTGATCCTTTTTTGTTCTACTAAAAAAGAACGAACGGTAATCACCAAAAAGCCCTAAGCATCCCAAGAAGCTTCTCCATTCCTCTCTGAAAGCATCCTCAGAGATCAAATCCCCGTGCACCGAACGCTTCCCATTCCACAGTCAATTCGTTCCGGTTTCAGAACCAGGGGTTTCCTCCACAGACAAAAAGAACAAAAGCCTTAATAATTCTCATCCAGGAGGGAGGAAGGAGCTCTTTGAGCAGCCGCGGATTCCCGCGAACATCCCGGGAATCCGCTCTTGATGAAGAGGAGCAGTATTTATAGCGAGGGATGAGAGGAGGAGGGGAGCTTTCGTCGCTTATTTCGGGAGGGACGTCTGTCATGCCGCGGTCGGGGTGTCGTTTAGCCGCGATCCTCCGGGAATTCTAGAACTTGGGATGATGATCCTGGGTCTTCTCGGAGGAAGGCGTTGATAATCGTGGGAGGAAGAATTGGGTTTCTCTTTTGGTGGGAGGGTGAGAGAATGTCAGAGTCAGAAAGAGAGAATTCATTTTTTTTTTTGGGGGGGGGGGTTCTTTTAATTGTTTGAATTGAATCAAGTTTGAATTGAGCATGAATTAAGTTTGAATTGCACATGAATTAAGTTTGAATTGAACATGAATTAAGTTTGGAACTTTAAAATGAAGTTCGATGCACTCCTGCGAACGCATTTCAAAATTATTGAAAATACCGAATCTGTTATCAAATATAAAAAGTGTTACTGCAAATACAGGTTTGAGTCACAAATAAAAGCTTATAGTAGAAATCAAACTGGAAAACAAAAAAAAATTCTGAGTTGATTTATTGTAACTATTAATGTGCCTGATAATTTTAAATGTGTTTAATTTATAATAAGCTCTTTTATAACTTCCCTGCAATTTCTTTGCTCTGGTTCGGGTTATTAGTTAGTATCAATAAGATCCCTCGAGTTATGAAATAAAAATTAATGTTTCAGAAATTGATGGTGATTGATGGTTTCTGAATATATAATGAATTAGAACTACAATTTTGAAAATTATTCACATTAAGAAACCCATACCTCCTTTTTCACGCATCTTAACTTTTAACTTTATTGAGATCCCGTCATAAGTAGGGAAATCTAGGTCCCTTAAAACTTTCTATTTCAAGAAGAAGAAAAGCGGGTCCCCACTCAGCAGCAGAGAGGAAAACACTCGTGAAAAGGGCGGGCGATAGCATCACCCATTTACCGACAAATCGCGATTCAATCTGCGACTCCTGCTGGTAGCGCCTGGAAGCGTCAAGCCGCTGAAAGGACGCCCCCACCTCGGGAGAAATTATCAGGAGACATTTTTTTAACGTCTCTTTTTAGACGCCGTGTAGCTTTCCGTGTGTAGTTCCGCCGGAAGAACAGCTGCCACCTTCGGAATCAAAACAAAGCGCGGGCTTTTCACATGTGTGACATGTGGAGAGGGGGGGGGGCTTGTTTTTTTGGGTGATGCCACTCCTGGAAATGTGTCCGGGGTTTGAGGTCGCGGCCACGCCCTTCTGTTTACGAGGCTGTCACTTGAGGGAGGGAGGGGCTCTTATCGAGTCTGGAATGCTCTCCCCCCCCCCCCGCTCTCTTGAGGTGAGATGGAATGGATCTTCTGTTTGATTGAGCAGGTCAGGTGTAACGAGCTCGTTATGGATCACATAAATAAGGCGAATAATGGTTATAAAAATGAATTGTTTTAATTAGTTATCGTAGGCGTATTTTCATTTCATAAATATTTCCTAAATATTTTCTCTGAATTTATATTCTATTTGTAAGAATTTTTTAAGAAATATTGATTTACAAACGCTATTGTAATGAGATGGGTGCATGATCTCTTCTCTATGCAGATCTAAACAAGCAGTGAGGATTTTTCTCTCATACTTGAAAGACCCTACATGGGAATTTTACACGATTTACCTCCACATTGTAGAGTTTGCAGTGTGTAATGTTTTATAGAAATGTGAAAATTTGTAAAAGTTTTCCTATGCTATTATCAACATTAAAGGTTAATATATCAGTATCTTAGAGTTATAAAAGTTATAAATTTAAAGGTTATATTACAAAATTTAGACACATGTTTTACATGTTACATTACAGACATAGGGATATATGGTCGGTTATGGATGTTAAGGGGTTGTCTCCATCAAAACATAATATATTTCTTTTTTTTTTACCATAGAAAACAATTAAAAGTATCCCGTGTCTTCCAAAACTCCAATATGCTTCTCCGAATTTTTTATTTAGCTACAACACTTACAAAATGTCTCCAATTCTGCAACAAACTCCTGTCCTGAACTAAAGATCACCAAGACACATCGAGCAATATTCCAGTCTGCAGTTTGAGCATTTCTTTTCTCCAAACAGATGATAATAGGCGCTCCATCCCATGAACTTTGAGCCGAGTTGTTAAGTCCTCCTTTTCTCCCATATCCCCAGAACAGCGGCAGTTAACTCAATTCCAAAAGCGTCGTAAAACCAGAGTCTCTCTTCTTCACAAGCCAACTCCATCTCCTCCTCTGCACATTTCCCATGATAAACAAAGCCACGTCAGAGGGGGGCCCTCGCGAAACATTAACACATGTTGTACACCCGAGAGGGTACAAAGGGTGTGCTCTTGTTAGTTCCCGGATATGCTCGCATGGCCTCCATCTCTCTTCTTTTTTTTATTTTGTTTTACGAGAGGAATCCCCTGCAGCATCCGGCAACGGTAATAAATGCTGATGAATCGCCGAGTACCCCGCCGAAAGAACAAGCGAAAAGGAACCCTAATTTGTTCGATTTCGCTAATTAAAACGAGAGGCAGGTAGTATATATTTATTCGGGAGGCCTTTCCATTGGGCGTTGCTAATTGTGGAGAGCGTGTAGCATAATGGCCGGAGAGACAGATTGTAAAGAAGGGTTGGGACATGGGAAAGATTATATTTTTTTCTTTTTCTTCCTCCAACATGTTCGTTCGGCTTAAAGACAAGTTCTCTGTCGGGCGGCTTGTGACAGGCTGGAGTCTTTGTGAGGAAGAGAAGATTTCTTTTCTTTTCTTCTTTTTTATGAGGAATTTGTGGTGTCGCCAATAGCTCTTCGCCGAGTGTCCGAGGTTTGAGGCGGATCTCGGCTTTTTTCGTGACTTTCAAAGGCGCCATGTCACTGATGCTGTGAAGTCGAGACGGTCCAGTTGGGAGGATTTAAATGATGTATGAGTCTTTTTTTTTTTAAAGTGACAAGTTTGGGTTGGAAGAGATACAATGTTTTTTAATGCATATCTAACTAAAAATTCTAACTCCATAAAGCTGAAAAATTTACGCAATGTTCTTTAAGTAAAAACTTCAAATCAGTACAGCTATTTTTTCCTTCCTTTTCATAGAGTTAGAAAAATAAACGAGCTATAAATAAAATTAATCCTTCATAATAGCGAAGGAAAAGTTACAAAACCATAGACATAGACTTTCGTCCAAAGGATGGATACAAAGACCACATCGCACAGTTAGCTGAAATATCAGAATCCATGGCACAATACAATATAGATAGACGCATGATAAATACGACATCCTCATAGTCATCATCAGCATCACCAAAGGATCGGAACAACTGGTGGCTTTGTAAAATCCGTAAAATCCCCTTTTCTGTCATGGGGAGGTATTCACAAGCAGTTTTGGTTAGGTTTGGACTTCGAAATCGAGTTAAGTTTCAGTTAATAACATGAATCTTAAGTTTTGATTTAAATATATAACCATAACCATTCATTCATTTGAATTATCTAAAGAAACTAGATTATAGTACAAAATATCTTTATACTTTACTGACAATTTGTAAGACATTTAGCTTTTAATTCCTTTTAATAGGTTACACAATACATACAGTCAAATTGTAAATTATAATTCCAAGTTGATATCCTTTAAACTTACTTTTAACCTTCATACAACATTTCATAAACTGATTCACAAAAAAAAACCCGCTCTTAAGGCTGCTTTAAAGAATGTTTCGTGGTTTAAAATAGTACCTTGTTGAATAGCTTTCCTGCATTTATCAGCGTAACACGTAAATGTTGCTTTTCCCTTATCTGTGATGTGACGCAGAGAAACGAGCTACTAACTGATGCGGAAAATGTAAAGTTGGTAAAAGTAGTTTTTCTGCCAAACTTTGCATTTTCCGACAAGTGATTTGTTTGCACATTGTGTACCTTTTTACTCGTTCTTTGAAGCATTTCATGTTACATTGTCTTAAACGGGGGTACGTTGCTTATCCAGTAACTTTTCTTATGGCCCTAAAGGTCGATGCCAATCCTAAATTTAAATAGGCGTACTTAAAGTAAAATTTTATAAAACGAACATCAGCTTTTTTTAGTACCTACATTTTTGGAGTACCTAAAAATATTATTGTACTATAACTCATTCTATATTGAATATATACCACACAAACAGGATTTTTTCTGCAAATGACACACTTTATAGTAAAAATCAATCCATGAAAATGATATAAATAACTTACTTCATGGGGGAATGAAGAGACGTTATCTCAAACTCATTACGAAGAAAAAACTCGGAACAGTTGAAGAGTTAGCTGTAAAATCCTTTCTTTAATCACTTTCGACCCCTGGAAAATTTTACTCAATTACTACAACAAATTGAAACTTAAAAGACACGTTTAACAGTTAATAAAATTTACAGTTACTTAAAAAATATATCAAATCAACCGTTCATGGTAAATGAGTTTTTTCAACGGACTCGAAATATGCTTTTTAAAGCATTCTAAAATTTTTATTACGAAATTTTTGACAGCAGTTCAAAGTTCAAGAGTGATCCGATTCTCTATTTACAATATTACAATTTTACTATTTTCAAATTTATCCACCACGCATAGTAAATGTATCACACATCGTCCCATTGAAAGTAAAAAAAAAAATGCTTTTTTTTGGGAAAAACTAAGAATTTAGTTATTAGCTTTGTTTCGCTCTCCATGATAAATTTCATAATTTCTGCGGCTCATAACATTTTTTATTTGATATCTTAGACTTGGGAAAATGCTATTCCACATTTTTATATGCTCTTTCAGAATGTGTGGGTGTTTGTGGTGAATAAAGCATTGATTGAAATTGTGTGTGTTCATTGCAAAAAAGGAAGATGTGTTGCGTTACGCTTGTGGATATCTTTTGGGAGAAAAATCGTCAATCATATTTTTTGTGCGAATACGTTAAATCATGAAAATTGGCGTTTAATTTATCCTTCTAACCCAAGCCATTATTCTACAAAATGGTCGCTAGTAATGTTTTTTCTTAACAAGATTGTATTCCTTGGCTTCTCACGTACTCATTTGTACTTTTTACAAGGATATTTCTCTTTCTCAGACTAGGATGATTAGCTGGCTTACTTTACCACCGAAAAAACCTTGCTCGGACGGGTCACCAGCCCTGACCTTCCCAAAAATACCTAACTATCGACGAAGAGTAAAGGGTTCAACAGAACTTTATTACTCCCGAAAAAACGAAACGCTTTTTTAGAAACTTCCAATCCAAACAAGAAGTAGAAGCATGTGCGTCTTTTGCATACCCACCGAGCTGTGCGTGGTCACACCACTGGTGTTTACCCCGTTCCATGCAGTTGAAAATGAACCCTCCTGATGAAGTTCAAAAGATATTTATATTTCCTTGAACTTTTGCCGTTGCGGAAACTTCGAAGAGAGCGTATATAATGCACAAAGAGTTCCAATGTTCTCGGAGCCTCTTGTCTGTCATCTCTCTAAAGAAGACGAGGAGGAGGAGAGGAGTAAAAAATAAGGTGCGAGAAAAAGTCACTAATGAGCTAAACATGGAACACTTCCAGAAAAGTCTTTCTGAAAAACTGGAGTCTTTTGAGAGAAAGAACGAAGTGATTCCGCATTTTGAGCACCCTTGAGTATTGTTCTGTTTTCATGAATCAATCGTCTTCGTTGGGTTAGGTTTCACATTGTTAGTGGTGGCTATTTATCCTCAAACTACACTTAACTCAATAGAGGAAGTACACCAATAACCGACCACTGTTCCCACTAACCAAAACCGACCATTTGCACTTAGATGCATGAAATATTTATTTGCATGCGAGTGTATATTGCTATGGATATGCCGATTTTGACATATCTTTACATTTTCAAAAACTGTAAAATTTATGTTGTAAAAAAACTGGGATCCGGCCCGACACTCAACTGCCCGACAATTCTCCTTCCTTCCGGTTGTATCGCATTGGCGATGATGATAATGATGTCGGGCCACTGATTGTCGAAATTTCGAACCACACCTCAAAAAAAAAAACCTCCTGGTGCACATATTCTGTGTTCAAGAAAGAAAAGTTAAATGAGAAAACAAGTTCCATTATTAAGAGTTATTATCAATCGAACAGTTTCAAAGATAATAGTTGACCGAGGCTTCAGTCTTATGTATAATTTTATTTAACTTCTATAACTACTAGATAGTGTTTAGCTGAGATCAAGTGTTTTTCTCTTTATCAGGTTTTATTCTTTTCTAAAATTTTTCCCATTTTATGTTCACATTCGTATTAATCAACAAATTAAATTCACTGATCCTGTTATCAAAAATTCATGCTTCAAAAATCACACCCATGTTGAGACAGATTGACAGACATGAAGAGAAGCAGAGTTTAAGGAGAGTGGTAAAATTTCCTGGCACCTGGGAAAACAACCTTTTAATGTCTTTTAAAAAAGTCCCATCTGGATGTTGATTCTTGAGGCTGTTTCCTAGATCCACATCGCATGTTATGCATGTGGTTTCTTGGTAATGGCTTTTTTATAACCGCTCTCTTCCTGTGTTAAATATTCAGACCTTAGAGTTGATTTCAGAGAGTAAATACTGTGATTCGTGTTTGCTATATTCCTCGTAAGTTCAGTCGCGGCGGTATGTTTGATGTTTTATTTTGAGAACCTGTTTCATTTGATTTAAATTTGTTACAAAATAGTGTAAGGGGTCATTAAAAAAATTACGTAACAAAATTTTAAGGGATTTTTAGCCCTCCCATTGGTGCAAAGTTGTCACAGCTCGAAGACTCCATTGGGATGTCACGCTTTTAAAACTAAACTTAAACCCAAATTTTACTTTATTTTCATTCCTTGAGCATTAATAAACTTTTGTTACTGATACATCAAATAGTGAAACAGAAAAGAACAGCCTCTTTTGCCATTGTATCAGCCCATCTTCTTGTCGTATTGAGTTATCGTACTGTTCCACCCTTCAAAATATGAAACCTAATTAGTTTCAATCTCGTGATTGCACAAGCCAAATTCTGTGAGTGAACGAAACAGATTGGGATGGAAACTGATATAAAAATACTAAATGAAACTTGTATGCATGATCCTAAAACGTAAACATAGAAAATAGTACAAAATGACAAGAAAAAAAAATAATGGAAAGTTGCCCGTTAAAAAAAGCAAAAAGTATTAAAAGGGACATTCCTTAAACAAGAGAAAACACGAAGTATAAACGATTACAATTACGTGAATATTACGTGATTATGTTTAGTTTTTTGTTTATTATGGACACAAAATTAACAATTTATGCAGGTTAATAAAGTGAAGACCACTAAACTAACTTGGTTCAGCAATTATATTTCGGTGAAAGTAGTTGGATAATCCCTAATCCTGTCCCTATTCCACTTAAAACGAAAAATTCTAAACAAGCCTCTCGGAATACACAAAATAAGATATTTATTGCGCCTCAAATACACACATCATAGAAGTAAAGGTAAACATCCCTTCGACATTCTACGAAAAAAAAACACGACTCCTTCACGTCAGTCGAACTTTTCCTTCGGAAAACAAAATTCGAAAAAGCGTTCGAAGAGGCCTCTTTCATCCTTCCTCCTCCACCCAAGCATCAACCTCTCTTCGCGGAACCTCAAGACGTTTAAAAGTAAATCAAGATTCAGTAAAAATAGCCGAGAAAAGAGGAGGACGTAAATCTTTTCGCGGCAATACATCAGGACGGTGCGGGAGAAAAAGGAATTTGCATGGGTGGAGAGAGAATGTCGTGTGTGGCACACGGGGTCTCCCGACAACAAATGTCGTTTATTTTGAGATAATTCCCCTCTTTCAATAACCCCGCTCGTCATTTTTAGTGGAAGGGAAAGAAGTGTTTTGTTTGGCTCCATGATTAATTCAAAACCTCTTTACTACGATGTTGTTAGTGAATTCGTCCTGTTTTTGTTTTTGCTCCAGAATGGAGCAATGGCGGCGTTTTGGCTTCGAGTGGTCCTGGATCTTAATAAACAAGGTATAATCTGTATTTATCCAAATAAAAGCATAGTATTACCTTGATATCAAAATAAAAGCCTTATGAAATTATGAACCCGTAAAAAAATGAAGCGCCTTATAAAATACGTTGAAATTTTAAATGGGGGATATTGTAGAAGAATAAAAAAAACTATTATTTTTTAAGACTAATTTAAAAATAAATTCTTTTTAAAATTCTTGATGAAAAAGAATATCTACGAACTTTTCCTTCCTTTCCTGACACTAAAATCTTGTACTTCTACTGCTTAAAACTATATCTAGATAGAACACAGACACAGTACACAACTACCTATATGGAAATTGTTTTCCAAATTAAAAAGCATTCTTAGAATTTAGCTGGTAATTAACCCGTTGTTTCCTTTTATAGACAAAGAATAAACAGAATCAAAACAAACGAATGCACCTGTGCATGGAGAGTTAAAAAAGTTTCTTGAATTTAATAAAACTACGTTCAGAAATTTCCACAGGCCTAACCATGTTGGCATGTTGGAAAATTCGATAGATATTGTTATAATAATTGTAGAAAACTTCATTCACACACCCTTTTGAAATTTAAAGACGTTACACACACCAATAAAAGCGAGACTCCTGGCCCTCAAAACAAAAATCTGAGGTTCTTCACTGCCAATAATTGGACTGTTCCCAGATTTTTTTCAAAAACACCACACTTCAACAAATCGTCAGTTTCCGCAGATGTGGAAATCAAAAACTCCTTTCTCTCTACAAAGGGGAAAAAAAGAGGCCCGTCTATGGGAAAACTCATACAAGCGCCTCGATGTTGTTTTCCCTGGAACTTTCGCAAGACTTTTCTCCGGAATTCCCTTTCATCCCGCAGAAGCGAGATGGAGCGCTCTTCACGCCTAGTTTGACTTCCTGAGCGGGAGCGGCGGGGCTATATTCGGCTCCGGGGTTGTCGCTCTGGCACAACCGAGTCGTTGAAACGTGGCCCTGACAGTCACTTTGTCACCCTACGCTCGCGAGACAGGAGGGCCTTTCTTTCAACACGGCCCACTTGCGCGACTCATTAGATCCAGATCCTTCCTCTTTGACCCGACGACGCTGCTTTCGTCCTGTTTGCGAGGACGGACGGACTCTGTGTTATGTCGCTCAAATGACATAAGAAATGCTAAAATCATGATATAGTAGTTTAGCAAACACTCGTGGGAGATGGTGAGATATATCCCCCAGGAATTCAAATACTTCCTTTATGTTCAACCAATATGGCCACCAAAGTCCAATCTAAAGAAATTCAGAAACCATAACAGATCGCCATGAAGATCCTAGACTATAGAATAGAATTGAGGGAATCCTCTTCAGAGGAACCCTTGGTGCAGATTGTGAAAAAGACTAGCAGAACTAGCTAGGAAAGACTACAAGGAATAGACAAAGTCCATAACACAACGTACCCTGAAGAAATTCAGAAACCATAACAGATTGCTATGAAGATCCTAAACCTATAGAATAGAAAGTCCATGACACCCCATTGTACCCTTAATACATACAGAACCAATAACAGATTGCTAAATAGATACTTCTTAGAGAGCTCCAGCAAGCACTCCAGAATAGAATTGAGGAAAGCCTGTTTAGAAGAACATTTGGTGCAGATTTAAAACACTTGAGAACCTTCTCAGTAAGTCGGAGTTCCAAGCTAACCACTATGGAAGCGAGTAGAGTAATTTCGTTTGGTCTTGTCTGTTATCCAGAAAAGTGTCACAGAACCTTTAGGTCGATTGCTTTGATAATTGATACCACTGGTGCTGATGCAGTAGTGGAATTGTTTATGGCTACTGTCAGCGCATCCAAATCAAAACAAAACTAACTTGTAGGAAAATAATGGAAAGATCCTACCTTTTCTGATGACGCTAACGAGTAATGACGCCGGCGGTCGTGTCAAACATCTTCAAAGGAATCTACTTCTTAAAAAGACAGATATTTTTTAATCACATCACATCACGAACACAGAACGACGATATTTACACACAACAACATCAACATTCAAAACAGAATACAACTCTTCTACTCGGTTGCCAGGTTCAAAGTTCTAATTCTCGCTTCCGTTCAGTTCTGGTGGCTGTGACATCCTCCCCCCTTGCATCCTGGGGAAGGATGCAAAAGCTTAAGTCACAGGTCTAGTCTCTTGACAGGTTTGACAGTTCTATCCCTTCTGGATCTCAGGGTCGGCAAATCAGTGTCCGGTGGATCAAGCGAATTCGTAAGCACAGGAGGGTCAGGCAACTTCAAGGTCTTCTGAAGGTCCGGGGAATTCATGGACTTCGAAGGGTCAGGAAACTTCGTTGGCTCCGGAACTTCCATCAGGTAGAGTCTTTGGACTGGTCTTATAAGTTCCCCATTTGCAGTCTTCACCCGGGCCACTCGGGCAATTCCGTCTCTCCCTGGTATCAACTCGAGCACTCTGGCCATAGGCCATTCTATCCTCTTCAGATTGTCACTGCCAATGAGGACAACTTGTCCTACCTCCAAAGGTGCCGAAGGATTTTTACTAATATAGATCTTCATTTGGCCGAGGTACTCGACTCTAAATCTTGCCATCAGATCTTGTTTTAATTTTTGTCTGTACTGTAGCCTGCGATTTAACTCTAATTCCGGGATACAGCCGGTCTTTATTTCTCTTAAAAACAAATTGGGCGTCAATGGCTGTAAATCCTCTGTATCTTCTGACAGGTAAGTTAAGGGACGACTGTTGATTATGTTTTCAGCTTCGCAGAGGATAGTAGACAATTCTTCATAATTCAGTCTAGCTCTCCCTAATACTCTTCTTAGAATTTTCTTTGTCATTCCAATCAACCTCTCCCACCAACCCCCCCACCAAGCTGCAGTAGGAGGGTTGAAAATCCACTGGATACGTTCCACCGAAGCTATTTCTTCTACCTTGACCCAGTCGATGTCCTTCAAGATGTTACTGGTCCCAACTAGATTTGTTCCGTTGTCAGAATATACACATAGGGGTCTGCCTCTTCTTGCCACAAACCTTCTAAAAGCCAAACAAAAGGTTTCCGTAGTCATAGATTGAACTAATTCTAGATGGACCGCTCGAATGACTGCACAAGTAAAGAGAACAAACCATGTTTTCTCTCCGTTTCTGAGATATAAAGGACCTCCTAGATCAATTCCCGTTATTTCGAACGCCGCAGCATTTTTAATCCGGTTTTCTGGTAAAGGTGCGGTTAGAACTTCAGTTCTTTTGACTTCAAACCTTCGGCAATCTTTACAGCTTTTCAAAACTTGTCTAATGGTTCTTCTACATTGTAGTATCCAATAATTTTCTCTCAGTCGAGCCATTAAGATATGGACTCCTGCATGGCATGATCTTTCATGATGGTCGATAATCAGTAAATGGATAACAGGATGTTTCCCAGGCAGTATTATGGGCCGTTTGAAATTATCAGTATCTTCTCGTTCCAGCAGGCGCGTTGTGATTCGCATCAAACCCTCCTCATCAAGCCGAGGTCGCAAGGGCTTGGCTATTGAGCCAAAGACCTCCCTCTGGACAAGTCCAAGCAAGCTCCGTTCTGCCTGCTCAATCTCCCCAACAGTCAGATTAGAATAGAAACGTTCAGCGTGACGCTTCTTGGCGTTGGTTATAAATCTTCTTACCCAGGCCACAGTTCTGACCACCCTTGGATATGTAGTATCAATATTGTGGTACCAAGGTGTACTATCCTCGACATTGACTAAGACTGTTTTTCTTCTTTCTTGGTTCAAAATATCTTCATTAACTGTAATCTTTGATTTCGGCCATTCTTCCAAGGGGAATTTCAACCATTCTGGTCCGTGTAGCCAGTTTGTTTCATTTAAGTGCCTAATTGAGCATCCTCTGGAGGGAATATCTGCTGGATTGAGGTTTCCTGGAATGTGACGCCAGTCATCTGGATTGGATAAGGATCGTATTTCTTTCACTCGGTTTGCAATAAAGGTAGACCACTGGTCTTCTTTCTTGATCCAACTGAGGGCATTACTTGAATCTGTCCAGTAGTAGGTGTCAATCTCTGGCATCTTCATATCTTTCTTGACAGTGTCAGCAATTCTAGCTGCGATGAGGCATGCTAGAAGTTCAAGTCTGGGGATGGTGACAGTTTTCAAAGGAGCTATTCTATTCTTTGCCCTCACAAACTTGCACTGTACCGATTTCTCAGTCTCAACTCTAATGAAGATACAGGCAGCATAGGCACACCCACTGGCATCAGCAAAAACTTGTAAACTGCAAGTCTTCAACAGAGTAACAGGTGTCATCATCAATCTTGGTATGCCAACAGTTTCCAGAGATGTTAATTCCTTTTGCCAATTTAAAAATTCCTTCTTGACGTCTTCGGGCAATTCTTCATCCCATGACACTTTCTCTTTCCAGCAAACCTGAAGCAATAGTTTTGGACGTAAGGTAAATGCACAGACGATTCCCAGTGGATCATAAATCTTTTGAGCGACTGCTAAGATTTTCCTTTTCGTAATAAGACTGTCCTCGAGTATTTCATGGGGAATTGAATTACAGAACAGCTCATCCTTTTGAAGATTCCAAAGAAGTCCCAAGACAGAAATTACATCATCTTCTTTTCCTTGTACTCCCATACTGTTTAAACTCTGAGAAGTATCTATCATTTCATAATTTCGTCTCCACCCTCTTAGGTCAAACTTCCCCGCAATTAATAATTCTTTTGACTCTTTGACAAAGGTCTCAGATTCCTTGATAGTGTCAAAACTGGCTAAACAGTTGTCCACGTAAAATGACTCCTGCAACATGTTTGCCGTGTTCTTCAATGAAGCTGGGGCATTCTCCAAATGGTGTTTAAGAGTAGCACCAAGTAAAAATGGGGAGCAGGTAAGTCCAAACACAACTCTACAGTGTCGATAAACTCTAATCTTCTCCTCCTCCATCCACAGGAATTTTAAATAATTTCTGTCCCTTTCTTGGATACTTATCTGTAAGAAGGCTTGTTTGATATCGGCGGTCACTGCAAATTCCTTCATTCGGAATCTTGTTAAAACCGCAGGAATTAATTCTAACATCTTGGGACCCTTAGCAAGACAGTCATTTAGAGAAGGATAGTTTTTTTCATGTGAAGAAGCGTCAAACACTGGTCTTATCTTGGTTGTAGCTGTATTCTTTACAACCGCCCGGTGTGGCAAGTAATGTCCAGTTTTTCCTTCTTCGCCCTGTCTCACTTCTTCGATTATTCCTTCTTCCAGCCAATTCTTCAAGACATCTTGATATGGTTCCAAAATATTCACTGCTTCCAATTTCTTTATGGTATTTTTCAACCTTCTTTCCGCTATATCTCTTCCATCTGGTAAAAAGGGGTGCATCTCCAACCAAGGTAAAGTAACTTCATACCTGCCTTCGTTGATAGTAAGGTTTCTTTGGAAATGTTCATAGGCAGCTTGTTGTAGTTCCGCCTCACTCTGGACTTCCACAGGATCTGAGATGCCGATTCGGTCTAGACTCCACATATCAGGAAGATCAATTTCATTCGTAAGTAGTGCTATAATTGAGAGATACGATTCAGTCACTAAGGGGACTTGTGGAACCTTCCCCATCAATGTCCATCCCAGATGCGTACCAACTGCAACCGGTCCTTCTGGTACATAAAAAATCTTCCCATTCAACAGCTTCCCAGCGACATCAGCTCCTATAAGGAGATGTATTTCCGAGTCGATGGGCCGAGAAGTGTGCTTGGAATCAGTTATATGTATGCCTCTGCTATGAAGATCCTTCATCCATGGTCCTTGAGGAATAGAAGCTATGCCACCACATATCTTCTTCTGTTCTAAAACTTCAAAATTGCATCTGTAACTCTCATCAAGACTGGTTAGTTGCACCTGAAAACATCGATGGCTTTGCTGAGTAGATTCTAGACCACCGAACAAACTATGGATTATAGGAATTTCTCCCAAACATTCGTAATTCAACAACTCAACAGCTTTGGAGCTAATGTATGATCTTTGACTCCCTGAGTCTATTAAAGCTCTGACAACAAACTTCTTATCTTCTCCAGTCAGGTATACCTGTAACGTTTGCAGCAATACTCCCTTAGAATTAGTTTGGTTTGTCAGAGTCTGACTTTTACCTTGAGTTGCTTTAGAATCTTCTGTTGATTTTGAGTTGGTTTCTCTGAAATCAGGATTTGAAGTTGGACACATGACCAGGCAGTGAAATTTATCACAAAGTAAACATTTTGCTCTACTATTGCATTCCCTGGCAATGTGGCCCTTCTTGAGACACAGATAACAACACCCAGCCTTCTTAGCAATATCCCGTTTTTCATCAATCATCATCCTTTTTGCTTTATAACAATCTTGAGAAGTATGTCTTCCATTACAAAATAAACACCTTACCTCCCTGTTCAAATTAGTAAGGCCTGAAGCAGTAATGACATTTCTATTTTCAATCGTAGACTGCTTGTAGGTTTTCTTTTGAGGATCTCTCCCCCCGTCAAAGGTATTCCTGGCGATCGCTAACCTCTGTTCACCTTCTACCTCTGATTTCAAAAATTCCATTAAAATCTCCAATTTATTAATTTCTTTCTGTTCCTTATCTTTAACCAACAGGGAACTAATGTGTCTTTCCCATATTTTCAATAGGTCTACTGGTAAACAACTTTCAACTAATGGATATAACATAGCAGCGTATTTTTCTGAGGTAACCCCCAATGTAGCCAATGCTCTTAAATGTGCTACAATTCGATCATACAACTGTATAATGTTTGACTTATTATGATTTAATACTAAAGTCAGAAGCTCACGCACATAAACTTCAATTAACAGTTCATCTCTACCAAATCGAGCTTTCAAACAGTCAATTACCTTGGGGTAATTTTCTCCCGACGGTGGAAAACTTTCCACTAGATCCCGTGCCCTTGTTTTTTCCTCCATACTTTGAATGAGATAAATAAATTTGTCTTCATCTGACAGACACGGATCTTCATGAATTTTTTTAAAAATAGACCAAAATCTTAGCCAATTTTTAATTGACCCATCAAATTTCTCCAATTCTAATTTTGGTAGTCGAACTGCCTTCTGGTTGGTTTCAATGACGGCTGAGCTTTGGCCTTGTCTATTTAGCCCATTCCGATTTCGATCTGCTTTCGTTTTCAAGGTTATAAATCTATCAGCATAAGTAGTGATCTTTTCGATTTCACTATCATAAGTATTCTGATCCACCTTCGGATCATTTGAAAGAAGTGCCGTTACTTCACTATATCGGCGACTTTTAAATTCTGGTATTTATCTTCTAGTAGTGAAAAGGCGATTTCAATCTCGTCTATGTCATTTTTCGTTTTCAACGCCTCTTCCAATCTATCCGCCGCCTTCGTGAAATTCGACCTCAACGGTGCTCTAGCCTTCACTGCCCTTTCCATAATTCTATTTCTGATTTCCTTTTAATAATAATCACGACCTTTACTACCGGCGTCCCTGTTCGGGCGCCACTATGTCAGCGCATCCAAATCAAAACAAAACTAACTTGTAGGAAAATAATGGAAAGATCCTACCTTTTCTGATGACGCTAACGAGTAATGACGCCGGCGGTCGTGTCAAACATCTTCAAAGGAATCTACTTCTTAAAAAGACAGATATTTATTAATCACATCACATCACGAACACAGAACGACGATATTTACACACAACAACATCAACATTCAAAACAGAATACAACTCTTCTACTCGGTTGCCAGGTTCAAAGTTCTAATTCTCGCTTCCGTTCAGTTCTGGTGGCTGTGACAGCTACACTCTCCATAGCTATTTAGACATATTGACATGAATTTGAATCGGGGGCATTGCCAACTGAAAAATTACTTCAAAAACCATGAAAAAAAGAATCCTTAAACTTCCATATTGTCCTTTCCTACATCACTAAAAAAACGTTTTCGTGTCGTGTGTACCCTGAAGTCTAAGTCTATGACAGTTTAAGAAAGCAAACTTTTCTCGCGATGTTAAAGGATGCTTCCCAAGAAAATTGGCTAATTTGACTCTTTTAATAAAATTTTTTGCACATTTTTAGACATAAAAAACCGGATTCTGCATTTAGCTAAATGTCTCCCCATAACTTACATACCCATGTGGATATAAAAGAAAAATGCAATTAATTTTCCCCCAACTAGGAGAAATATTCTAGCAATATCAATATATACTCAAAAATTATTGAACTTGCCTATTTCCCAAATAATAAAACTTTGTGGGCTAATTAAGGGAATACCTTAATTTCTATGGAGAAATATTAAAATTTATTATGGTTTAAAAACTATTCAAAATTTTTAAAAATCATATTATGCTTTCTAATAAGGTATCCTCAGAAAAATAACGCTTATATTTTGATTGGGTCTAACTAGGTTCTAAAATTCTGTATTTAGAATTTGTATGAGAATTTGGAATGAACTCTTTAAAAACCTTTTAAAGTGATATATTAATTTTTCTTGATGGATGTTAGCCATTTCCGCTCTGCCTCAACATTATAATATTTTTTCCTCAAATTCGTTTCAGAGTTTTACTCTGTCGTGAAGGCTGTTACCATCCTTCTCTGCGTGCAACCCAATACATAAAAACGTCAGGTTTATTTTTAGGGTGGGTTTGATGCGTCTAAAAATAAACCCCACTTGTGATCACAGCGGAGTTATTTTCTATAACGTCATCTCTGTCATCATGTTCTCTCATCTTTTGACCTGAAACCCCCGCAACCTTATAAATTAACTAGTCTTGTGAATACATTATTTGAATATGCAAATCCAAAATTCTTATTTTCTCCGTCAATCATTTGTAAAAGTTAGTTATAGTTGGAGGCACTGGTTTTTAACTATTTCTCGAAACAAGAATGATGGATAATGAACACGCCTTTTTAAAGTCATAGTTAATTAGCTGTAATGATGAATCGTACTTTTATCATTTATGTTATTGATATTTTTATCCATTTTTTTTGTTCACTTAGACAGGACATAACACCAATGACATTTGAAAAATATGCAATACATTTTTGGTGATTTCAATTGTTTAAAGAAAAAGGTAATTTTTTCATTTTTTCTCTTTCATTTCTAGACCACTAGACATTTCCATTAAATCCTATGGAAAATTTGGGGCGGGTCAGGACTAAAATGGATAATTGTTCACGTGAAGTGAAAGAAAGTCATAATCGCACATGTAAAATGCTTTTTATAATATTTGGGGGCATCTGTTTCTGTTTCCCAACTTAGCTCTTTTCATCCAATAGTGTTTCGTTATAAAAAATGTGAAAAAAAAATTACTTCATATCTTTGCATCGGAAAATTGACCGGCATCTTTCCACGAAAACTACAAGCACTGCCATCTATTGAGCAAACGAGCATCTAAAATATAACCCCACACGAATGAAGAATACATTTTTTACTCTTACCGTCTTACCTATTCGCTATTTATCTATCTCTTTTTTTTTCATCTGAAGTTATTGACAGATTATTTGAAATTACGAGTAACAAAATTAAGTAAACAAATGTTAGTTGATCAACGACTTTAAATTTATACTTTGATGTTATTGATGATAATGAGAACTGATAACATAACATCAGGGGACTCAGTTTTTACTTTTGTTAATTTGACGCTTCAAAATTATCTCTAGAACTTGATAAAAAAATTAATAATCGAAGAACTTGATCAGAATAGTAAAAGTTTCAAAAAGGATTCCCTCCCCTTAGAAGTTGGGTGACCGAAAGTAGAATCTCTTGCGGATCCACATGGGGGATTGGGGCGATCGCTCCCCTCCACAACAAATGAGAAATAATAACATGATGACAAACAAAAGACAAAGATAAGGGGTGTAGCCAAGGGGACGATTTCGGCATTCATTGCCCCCCCCCCCGAAAGTCGGAAATTTTCCTTTTTCTGATCATAGAAAAGGACTAAATTTATCCCATATTATGTCCCCAAAAATTCCATTATCACCTTCGGGAATTTTTTATGGCCACTTCACTAACATTTCTGTGGTTTAATTTTTTAATATATAATCTGGGGGAGGACCCCCTAACCCCGAAAAATCTGTGGTGCAGACAGAATCACCCCTACGGAATAAGAGAGGGAAATGGAAGTCATACCCGTAACTTGAATGAGCATTTCTATTCGAAACAACACCTACTCCATGGAATGCACGCAAAAATATATTCAATAGTCACAAATTCTTTTTTAAAAAATAAGATAATCCTGTGCATCCTCTCTCCCATATGCACCCGGCATCCCTCCTTATATCTTATTCCTCCATCCCGAGTCACAAATTGAGTAATCTGCGATCGAGCCACCACAGGCTCTGCATACTAAGCAGCCCCTCCGAAAACGTCGCTGCTGCTGCTTTATCACCCAATAACAGCGGGCCGCCTACGTATATTTAAACGTCAATTTCTTCATTAATATACATAGGCTTTGTATCTAATCTCGATTTAATGGAGAGCACCGTAATGGACCAGGGTCTCGGAGCCCTCAGCCTTAATTGATTTGTAAGACACATAATTATAGTCCGAGAGCATGGAATTTCTTGCATGCGGCCCCTCCCTGACTTGTCAGGCGCACGATTTATGTCTTTCTCGGCGCAGAAGAAGAACCTTGAACCTTTCCATTCTGCCAAATTGTATAATGATGTGGCAAGGCACGGTGGAACATCGTAACTCTTGTCGGGTTCTTTCTTTTCTTGCTGTTGTTGTTGGGAAAGGAAAGCAATTGATGCTCTCTCTGTTGTTTTTAATACGCATCCCATATGATTTGATCGATTAATTCGGGATCAGGAGAGGAGAAATAAATGGCGATGGGGGTAATTGATGACCGGAGTGGATATTCTGAGGTGGTTGGGCTCTTTGTTTCGCCATTATACACTGTTGCAGTCCGTTGTTGTTGTGGGCTGGAGGTGCGATTTTGCGGCCGCGTAATGGCTTCTGGAATTCCAAGTGGCGGAACTCGTGAACCGAAGCAATTAAGTTAGTGGAAGGGTTGGTGTTTTCCTCTTTTTCTTTTCCACGTTGCTTGAAGGGTTTCTTTTAACCGTGTTAATTTAATTTTTGGCTTGAGCACGCCAAGCAATCTCAATAGCAGTATTGGAGTTTTTTTCTTTAGGAAAAAAAAAACGATCTATAATATTTTTAATAACAAAATTACTCTTTAATTCTTTATCACAGTGGCTCCAAACTAGTGGCCCTCGAGGAGGTGAGGTGTTACGGCACATTTGAAAAAAAAAATAGAGATAACCTAGACCTAGAGAATTAAGATATCCATGCGAGACAGCCATGCATGGGTATAAATAAAAGGCACCAAGATCTAAAATACTAAAGAGCAAATAGGCTTAAAGGAAAATGAAAAGTAAAAAAAAAAGTGAAGGTTATATGCTGAAAAAGCCTCAAAAGCAAATATATATGCTAAAGAAAAGAAAAAAAAAGGAATGCTAACTAAAAAGCAGAGAGAGGCTCAAAAGCAAAGAGATTCTAAAGAGCAAATGCTAGTTGTTAAAAAGCAAAACGATACACGGGGTAAAGGGTGGTCTGTGAATGATGATATACTTTGAGGTTAAGTGGTCTTCTAATTTCTCTATCCATTATCACTACTCTCTTTCATAGATGGGTTTGAGTAAGGGGACTCCTAAAGTATTGACTGAAGATGGTTTAAAAATAGCAATAAAAGTACCTGTATATGTCAGAGGAATTTCAACTGATTTGATAAAAGTTACAAGACTGCTAAAAAAACCCTCTAATGAAGCAATTTCGTATTTTTAACTTTTATATTTTTTGTAACTTTTGACAGGAGATATTAGACCATATCTGCAAGGAAATAATTAGATATTTCTTCTTATAGAAATAGAGTTATTTACAACTTGATAAAAACCTAAATTTTCAAACATAGAAAAATAAAAACCAAAATTAGGGTTTTTATTTTAAAAACAGTTTTAAAAAGACTTGAAATTAGTGAGCATAGATATTTATCACAACCAAGAGGGAAAGGTTTTTCAATAAAATTGGATTTTTTTAATGTGGCATAAACTTCAAAATCTCACGGTGGACTGTCCCATCCATTTTTTACTTTTGGACAATGCCCATTTGTATGACTATCTAGAAAAAATAGTTTGATAAATAATAAATTTGATTTACGATAAATTATTGTAGAAGAGGGATTATGTCTTCGGGGTTTTCGATCCTTTACGAAGTGCCCAGTCCAGTGTTCTGGTCACAGGGAGGCGATTATTAAATCGAGTGCTCAGTCTCTTAGAGCCCAAGAGAGGTTTGCTATTTATAAGAGATCCGAGACTGGAGAATTTGTCTTTAACTCTTTAAGCATTTGTCAAAGTCTGGTTAGGAGAAATAAAGGTCAGTTGTGCCAAAAAAGGGGTCCTATGACCTTGAACCATTTTTAACTATTTATTTAAAATAAAATTACAGAGAATCAACAGCTTTTTTAAGAAGTTTCTTCACTATATTACTATCTAAAAAAATCATCTTTAAAAATAAAAAGATTATTTCGTATTATGCAAAAAAAAAAATCGTTACCAAGAAGAAAATTACAATCCACTGGGAAATAAGAAAGGAAATTTAGAAGAATTTTTAAAAACGGCTAGAAAACTGAAGGATCAGTTTTCAATAAAATAGGCAATGTAGTTTGTAAAACGTAGATGGCGCCACAACGTAATATATCATAAGTTATCACCCTAATCCTAATATTATTCCATTTTATGTTATATGAATAGGTTTGAAGCATCCAACTATTATTAAATTAAAAATTGATGGTAAAGCAAAAAAATTAAATTTTTCGAGCATAAAAAGGTTGCTCTTTAAGGAATATCGCTCAATGTAATGCTAAAATGATTCTCCATCTCTCCTTCATGATTCTACTGAGTTACGGTAAATTTAATTATAAACTTTTCCTGAGACACTTGACAATTTCGTCATTCAAATTTTAAATGAGATTGGTGCAAGAAAAAAATAGAAAGCACAAGGAGAAAGAAAAATAAGTAAATAACACCGCCTGGATCGAACACTACCAAAAGTTGGTGCTGCCGTCTATGAAGGTTCAAATAAACTATAGGTAGGAGAATAAAACTAAACAAAAAAAACAAGTTATTTTTAAAACTTATTCCTTTTTCTCGAAACTATAGAAAATTTACCAGTAAAAATCAAGGAAAACTATCTTTCATTTGATTTTTTGAGTAACTTTCAATGGTAGTAAATTATATAACAAGTTCAGAAAAGAGAACAAATTTATAATATAAAAAGAAATTGATGATATTTTTCGTTGTAAAAAATTAGATTTTGATACAACATGAAACTAAACAGCCGAAATACCAAAATATTAAACAAAAGAAGAAAGGAAAATACCTCTTTGGTCAAGAATTGGGAAAAGTTGGAATAAATTAATTTCGTCATAAAAATTCAAACTGCTTTTTTTTTCTTGTATAAAACGTTCGAAATAACTACAGTGGCTAGAGAAATAACTGAAATACCTATATAATTTTCTCCAGGAATTTTTAGGTCTAGATGAAGAAGTATTTTTTTACAAATTAAAACCTAAAGTAAAGTTCCTGGTGGTGTAGACAAGAATATCTGCGCAAGAGATTCCACTACAACGATTGGCTATTGGTTAAAATCTACCACGTGATGCCTATTGTGACATATACTGTTTTGCAAAGTTTTGGAAAAAAGTTGAAAACAAAATCTGATAAATCAAATTAAATTGCATATTAAATAATTCCTACTATTTTAGTTTTAAATTTCACTAGAAATAAAAGAATTTTTTTTAGACAACTCTACATTTACTTGTTATCGTAGTAGTCAACAAAATCGTTCATTAAACAACAACAAGATTAGTAGAGACCTTCACTCAGCTCAGTGGTAGAGAGACAGATGTAGATCCAAGTCACTGTTAGGAGAATATTTTAGCTCAAAACTTCAATATCAGGGAAATGTATAATTAAAAATAATTTTATGTTCGATTCACTCAATATTTTTTACTACATGCAATAAAGCTAACAGGATTGTTTGGTTATAGTTATAATGCTCAATTAGAGCCATACTTGGTGTTAAGTGGTAACTATAATTTAAAAAAAAATCACATGGTTTCTTAAAACCCCCCATAGAAAAATTTTAAAAATTAAAACCATTTTAAAACAGCTTTTATAACTAAGTAAAATCCAATTTTTATGAGGTTAAAAAATTTTGAAGTAAAACAAAATAGGTGGAAATAATTATAAATCCAAATATACCAGAATAATTTTTTTAATAGTCTGCTAATAAATTGATACACAGCTACATTCATTTACATAACATATACATATGTACAAAAGCTACAAAAATATCTTTCATTTTAAACTTTTCAGAGATATGAAGCATTTTAAGTATCAAAAGAATTAAATCATTTTTAAATAGAGGACTTTTAGTGAATACATTTAAACATAGGTTATACAGAACATTTCCTTTAACTTAACATCATACAAAATTAAAATATATCATAGAATGCTACAGTAAAAATAGGTTAACAACCATTTATATTAATAATAACTCTGAATGTTAATAGGTTTTATAGTTGCTTTAAGTAAAAACTACTATGAATGGAAGCAGAAATACCTTAATTTAAAATATAGTTTTTAATGAGCTACCTAATTTCTTTAGGCTTAGAAGTAAACAATAGCTTATTAGGAAGTATTCAAACTAACCCCAGGAGAAGAAAGTCACTCATTAGGCAAACTGTCAGGAAAAGGAGATATTTTTGAATGATAAACGGAAATAATTGACTCTGCTTAATGTGATCGCTTTTGGTCAAGATTGAACAGATAACAACATCCAATTGATAAAAAAAGGAGTGATTTTATAATAGTTGTGGCAAATGGTGTGACTAGAATATTGCCATAAAATCAAACACTTCAGCCATCCTAATTAAAGTATTCAAAAACGATTATATAGTATGAATTTTGCAACTTCAAATCCTTTTAGAAAAAATTCTAGAATATAATTATAAAAATTAATCACTTTCCTTTGCTCATTTTAGCAAGGTTATTGAAGCAATCCAGGTTACCCCCTTTTCTTCCCAATTCCTTTCTTTTTATCTCCATTTTGTTTCCTAATTAACACCACTCACAATAATTCTGGTAAGCTGACTGCAATATCAAAATCATTAAAGAGACATCTGCAAGGAGCTGCATCTAGAGCAGTGGTTCCCATCTCAGAGAAGTCCGCAGACCAGTAAGTTTAAAATTGGAACTTTCACGGACCACCCCCTTTATAGCTTAAAATCCTTTACCCTCAAAAAAATTGCAAGATGAAAGTTTACAGTCCCTAAAGCGTGTAAATTTAGATGGTGCTCTGAAGGAAATTCACTCTAATGAATGAATCTTTATTATGTAATTTGTTATGATACAATTAAATCTTCGGGACCTACAATAAAAGTAGCCGAGTTTTTTTCAAGCTCTTAATTTCACATTAAATACATAAAATGCATTTTCAGTACACAAAAGTATTGTTAATAATTAAGTTGTGACTATTATCCCCACAAATTACTCATCTTCATGGATATAATTCCATCTTTTCTCGTTCAATTCGCGCAAATTTTATTTATTGTATTTTTTTGTGCTTCGCCGGCCCCTTCATGGACCATTTCACAAGACTTGGGAACCACTGATCTAGAGTCTAGACAATGCAATATATATCCCCTCCCCTTCACATGCTTTGATTCAGACCCCCCTTTACCAATCTATGTATTCTGAGAATACAATGTTTTATGTTTCTTGTAATAAAGCAAAGAACCTTAAAGGAATGGACAGAATATTTAACAACATTTTATGATCACATAAAACCATGCATTTTGCGGCGAGTTAAATAGAAGTGATCCGGACCTGTCAATTTTGAATATTTTGATAACTCTCTATATCCGATTAATAACATTAACCGTGATCACATTAAGCGGACTCAACTGTATCAGCCAATCTTACACATAAAAGTTGTCATATCACTGATTTCTTTTTTAAAAATAGAAAATCTACAAAATAGTTATTAACACTAGACCGATGGGCCTTAGCTGTAGAATAACCATAATAAGATGGAGGGGCCCTCAGATATTTTTTGTGCGCATTATTATTTATGCATCCCAAAACTAGAAATATCAAATAAAGGACTTTGAAAGGTAAATATATCAATTACTTATAGATATAATAAACTAAAATACACCTTCACAGTCAATGGAGGTTAATCATTGAAATTCTTTCAAAATTATGTTTTGAGACGGTATTAGGTGTCAGATGCATCTCTTTCATCGTCGGAATAAAAGTTAATTGATGGAAATCTATTATTTTTATACATTAAATTTATTTCATTTCCAACAGCTATCAGAATTGAACAAAAACTAGGGGGTTCTTTATTTCTATAGTGCAGATAGGGCGAGGGAATTTTTAGAATTCCAACACCAGCAATACAGGAAAGTGAAGTTCAAGGTGAGATTCGGTTAAAATGAACTTCTTACTCTTCAAAGCACAAAGGCCCACACAGGTTCTCCGTCAATCTAGTGTTAAAGTAAATATCACACTTAGAATAGTTCCCTTAGAATACTATTCTTAATTACTTATTCTTAGTACAAACTAATTACTTACTAATACTATTCTTAGAATAGTAGTAGTTAGAATCATAGACTTTCAATGTCAGTTATAAGTATCAGTAAGGATTCCCAAATTATATCACATTTTTTAGAGGATTTATAATCTTCCTCCTCAAGTCACAAGTTAACATATTTCAGGGACCCTGCCAATTTATGTCATGGTTTTGAAATGACTTTAGGATTAAAAAAGCACATGAATGATTATCCAAGTTCTGATTATGGCTCGAACAATAATCACACTAAGGATGTCTTTGTTACAGAAAAAAATAGGTACCTTCATTTTTTATAAAACATTAAACAAATTATAGTCTTTAAATAGGAAATATGTAAGAAAACACTTTGGTCAGATATAGAAAGATTCAAGAAGTTGTTACTTTTAGTATAAGAAACTAAAATAAGAAATATAATAATGGGAATTAAGATATGTAGCCAAAACTGAAACAAGTGTTCCATCAGAAAAGCTGAGTCATCCGATTCTGAAGCCAAGCAGGAGAGCCAAAAAAGCAACTACCAAAGGTAGATAAGATTCAATTTACTGCAATTTGGGTTCTGCCCCTTCGTTTTTCCTTTTTAATCACAGACGGGTCAGTCCGAAGAAGAATACACTGTGCATGGTAAGGTCGTGTGGGCTACCACCGAGCCTGGCTGAACTGGTGAATAGCCAGAGATGGCACCTGTGTACGGAACTGTAAAAAAGGGGAGAAAATCCCTATTTCTGATAAATTGGTGATAATAAAAGCAGAAAATTGCAGATCTATGGAAGAATCACGTCCCAGCAAAATAAACTTTAAGAATCTGACATTTGAAATCAATGTCCGTAACATTTAAATTTTTGCTATGAATCCGTAAAAATTACTGATAAATCACATATAACTAGGTACCTGTTGTTACCTTAAAACATATTATAAATTTATAATTACACAACAAATATTATTAAAATAACTAACAGCTAAATGAAACAGATTGTTAATAACAGAAATTGTCAAGTAAAACTAAGCTCAAAACCTAATCACCAATAATCATACACTTTTTTTTGTCAACATTTTACCTATTGATTGGTAAGTAAAAGCACTCCTAGCAGAGAAAAAAAAGCCTTGATTATTTTAATTGTTCAAGTTTTACTATTTAACAAGTTAACAGGGGTAAACATATGAAAAATAGATAATGAAGAATATGAACTATAGTAGATTCCCTCATAACAAGCCAAAATGGAACCGATTGCCAGTTAAGCAAAACTCATGTTTATGGTATAATAAAAAAAATTATCTTTACACATGCACTCTGTTTAAAGTTAAAATACATATTGAATGCATCAATTTATTGCAATAAGATATCAAAAGGGAAAATGTTAAAAAAAATTCATTCTTTGTTGAAAGCTTTTTTTGTGGAAGATTTATTGCATAATTTTGCAATTGTTTTTGGTTTGTGCTTAAATTAATTATGATCAGTTAAGCAGAAATGCAATATAAATGGAGTCCTGTTAAGGGGAGTTCTACTTGAAACTACACAAACATAATTATAAATAAACTTTCAAAACATTTCATGGAACTGAAGATTCTAAAGTTATCAATATCACAATATATCATAGTGTTTTTTAAACTCATATATGAATTTTCAAATGCTTAGTTAATTGACACTTTTTCTTAAAATCCTTGTTGCATGTCTCACAATGATAAACACATGCCTTGTGAGTTTTAGAATGTCTGTTCAACTGACTAGCAGTTTTGAAAACTTTCTCACAAACCTGACAAACGTGAATTTCATTTGAAATTCCATTTAGTGCGGAGGTATCTATGTGCGAAAAAGCGGTAGCATTAGACACATCAATGAACACTTCTTGACCAACTGCTGCTTTACCACCAGCATTATTCAACATCAGCTCTTGTTCTTTGTGTGTTCCATCTAAAGTCAAAATCTGAGTTTCATAAAGTTCATGGCCTTGAAAAGCATCAGTGGCTCCATTTTTCAAGAGTGAGTTTTCTGGTATGATTAGAGTGACATTGTCAGATGGTTGAACCTCATGTTGCTGAGGAGCAAGAGTGATGAAAATTGGGTTGACTGTCACATTCCCAGCAGACGTTGTAATCGGCCCTTCCATATTGATTATTTGGGCAGTTTGATTTGCATCAACAAGCCCTTTGCCACCAAACTGGTCAGAAAGGCTTTGATTAACCGTAACATTGAAGTTCAACTGCTGCTGTAATTGTTGTAGGAAGGACGCATCAATCTGAATTGGTTTGGATAGTAAGGCAGGATCAATGGTGGTCAGCTGGATTCCTGGATTAATGAGGTTGGATGGTTGTAATTGTATGATGGTTTGCCCACCATTAGATATTTGTATCCCAGCATCAGTCGGTTGAATTATATTCACCACTTCTTCTGCATGAGGCAAAGCTTCAACTGCTTGAGCAGACTCCTTCTCGATGTTGAAGGCCTGGTATTCCTCAGTAGTTTTCGGCTTTTTGCTTCTGCGATTGGAGTTATCTTTGAAGTGAGAAGCCATGTGGCTTTTACGATGCCCTGAAGTTCTAAAGTGAAGATCACAGTGGTCACACTTAAAAGGTCGCACACCTAAAAAGTATGCAGAGTTTATAGAGTAAATACATATTTATATTAAAAAATACTAACATAAAAGTAACACTGCAGAATTACTCAACGATAGTTAACTATATTTAAACACATATAAAAACAAAATCCATACATATTTTTGTACTTTAACAATTTATTAAAAATTTATCTAGCATTGATAAACTTTAATTCAAATATAAAAATACTACTAGTTATATTTACTAAAATTATTATACCTTGAGTAACTACTAAACTTTAGCTTTAAATAAAATGAAACATATTAGCACAACTTTATTTCCTATCCAGTGTATTATCACTATTTTTATATTAATTATGTATTTAATTTAAACTTAAGTGCATGTGAATATACAAACCTGTGTGTAACCGCATATGAACTTTAAGACTGCCTTTAGTTGCAAAAAGTGAAGTACAAACATGACATGGAAAGTTCTTTTGACCACTGTGAGTTTTTAGGTGACTATCCAGAGTTGACTTGACAGTAAATGCTTTTCCACAGCTTTCACATTTAAATGGCTTTTCCCCAGTGTGTATCCTGATATGCCTTGCAAGGTCACTTGGCTTTTTAAAGCTTTTGGCACATTGTAGACACACATGGGGATGTCTAGGTGCATACTCACTTCCCTCCTGAAAAGAAAAATATGCCTTTATAGTACATCTGATAAAAAAAAAAAGCATAATGGTACTTAGGTATTATCCCGTCGACCGCTCAGCGGCCATCTAATTCAGCGGCACATTAAAGTCAATGGGATTTGATAACGTTTCCGGATTAAGCATCACGGTCGACGGGATAATACGTAAGAACCTATTAGATTTAAGAAAAAGAACTGACCTTTCCATTGTCATTGTCTGCTACAGGTGTTTCTATCAGTGATGCTTCTGCAAACTCAGAAACATTCATATCTTGCTGAGTATTAATGTCAGGAATTTGAATAGTATTTAGAGTTTCATCCATTCTCGGCACAGAATCTAGGAAACAAATTTTGTTTTAACTGATTTTAAGTTTGCAGCCTAATAATAATGATATTACCTTTGATACTTCAAAATTTATTTTAAAGGTTATGTGTCACAAGAATTTCCAATTCTTTAGAGCTGTTGGTCCAATTCACCCAATAATTTTCAAAAGTCAGTGCCTATGTACATTACTATTATCCACTATAGATAACCATGAAACTAGCAATGTTTGGGCTGTATATAACTCAGTATTGAATATAAATATCAGTGTTTGACAAATTCTCTTTTCCTACAGAAATTTCATCAGTCCTGGAGATATTATCTGAAATTTGGCAGCACTTAAAATGGGAGCATAAAGTTTGTAACATTATTTATAACAAGTAAGGCAATCTTAAAACAATGTCTTGAGTCTCACTGAATCCTAGGTTCTTCCATGGAAAAACTTAAGTATTATACTTGTTTAACACAGCCCCCAACCTAAACCCTAAATTTAGAGGTTACTTATACGTACTTGTCTTTTAATGCAAGGTTTATCTCATGATACATTTTACCAATATTTAAAACCGTTTACAATTAATAAATTTATATGAATAATTAGTTGAATTTAAGTAAAGGACTCTAGGATACTTCAAAAAATATCTTCCCACATTAAAATTCTACTGTCATGGAATTGGAATCTATTTAGGGAAAAAAAAGCTTGGTACTACTTTAATTACAACAATCAAGTTAAATCAATAGGAATTATTTGCCTAACCTTTACCATTTTGCAATAATTGAGTTTACACCGATTAAGCCCTTTGTATATTGGGAAATAATTAGAAGGGGTAGTTAAAAAATTCCTCTTAAGATAACTTCTTTTCTCTTAGTAAGTTAATTCCTCATAACTATCAACCAAATACAACAGAAGTTATGATATATCCAAAAGAAAAATATTTACACACATTAAATCAAGATTTACCTTCTACAGTATCATTATTAGGATGGTATTCCTTCAGATGCTGGCGATACTGTTCCTTCTTAGCAAATCTTTCACTACAATACGCACAATGGAAAGGTTGGTTTTCATCGTGTAAAGCCAAGTGACGAGTGAGGGAACTCTTGACTCCAAAAGATGAATTGCAGTGATGGCATCTAAACTCTTTAAGACCATCATGTTTTACTTTCATGTGATCTGACAGAGATCTCATCTTTGTAAACATTTCTCCACATGTGTTACATCGAAACTTCTTTTCTCCTCCATGAGTAAGGATGTGCTGCTTCAAATGACTGGACTTTTTAAAGACCTTTTCACACTGCAGACACCTAGAAGTAAAGATTTTACATAGAAATGTCTTATCAAAACAAAAATCAAATTAAAAGGTATCCAATACAAGGAAACTAGCTCTTTATAATCCAACACTTAATAACACACTTATGAAACCATTTTTAACAGTTCTAAAAAAATGTAAAACTGCTTGTTGAATTATATGCTCATTTCTTTTAATGGTAAAAAAGTTCCTTACATTTAACCCTTTTAGTCCTAATCACCTCAAATATTCTATAGAATAGAATGGAAATTTCGAGTAGAGTAGGTTTGAAAGGGAAAAATCAGTTGTATCTAAAACTAAACTAAATAACTCATTGGTGTAACAGTCCACGTAAGGAATGAAAGGTTAAGTCAACCTTGCCCATGGGCATATGAGAGTGAAGAACTTCTCTTATGCCACTGGACATTATATATTTCTATAACTATTCCATTTATTTTGGAGATTCCATTTATTTAATGGATTTATTCCATTTATTTTTATTCACCCTTAAAAAAGACCAAGTCTAACTTAGCTTTCACAAACTGTAACTTACTTGAATGGTTTTTTGAAAACTTTAGGACGCTTTTGCTTATTCTTAATTTTGGAATTTTCTTCAGTAGCTTCTACCTCTTCTTGAAATATTGTTGGCATACTTGATACAATAGTAGTCACTGGAGATTCTATTCTGACAATATCTTCAAGAGATGGGTTAGGCTAAAAAATAAGCACTAAAATCAGTCTTTAACTTTTAAAAC
Organism: Tetragnatha montana; assembly: GCA_963680715.1. Lineage (NCBI taxonomy): Eukaryota > Metazoa > Arthropoda > Arachnida > Araneae > Tetragnathidae > Tetragnatha > Tetragnatha montana. The sequence continues at coordinate 20,435,745 of OY796686.1, forward strand.
AAAGTAGCACTAATGTAAGACCTATTTTTACTACTAAAAACAATTTGGTTAGAATCATACACAAAATATTATCTATTTATTGTGTTCTCAGTAAATAACAGTATTTTTAGAAAAACATTTTTTATTAAGTGTAATGAACTTGAAAGTGTAATGAGTTAAGTGAACTGCTTAGTTTTACTCCACAGATAAAGCAATGAAATTATACCTGAAGTGACAACTGGTTATTTTCAAACTCAGTCTCAGTAGAAGTAAACAAAGTATTGGAAACTTGTTCTAAAGTCTGTACTTGACCAATTATTTCTGCTTGTTCTATTACTCCAGTTTGTGTGTTGAAAACTTCTTGACTTAGGTGCTGTGGAAACTGGGCAAGTACTTCCTAAATTCAAGAAGCAAATATGTACAATTAATGGTTCTTAAAAATAATTAATTGGCTTATATCAACTACAGTCAGATAAAAAAAGACAGATGTCAAAAATTGTCAAAAATTTTATTTTTGAGAAATTTTTTATTGGAATATTTGGTCCAGTTCTGTTTTTTCAATTTTGAGCAAAAACAAATGTTTCTAAAATTGTTTTAAAATTCAGTAGAACCTTTGATAGACTGACCCATCATGGGACCAACAAAATACGGTTATTTTAATGAAAGGGCACTATAACAAATAAAATTAACAATATAATACAATTCATACTTTTTTTACCGGTTGTTGTAATGCAGGGGTCCTAGTAAAGAGGTTCTACTGTACTTTTATTACCTTTAATGGTGTTCCGATTAACACCACAGATAGGGGTGAATCGAAACCACTTGAAATCCTTATTTTCAGATTCAGATTTTGTAATAGGTATCATTATAAATGAGGGGTGAATAGAATACGAACATGCAATAAATGCTGGTATCATGTCTTATTTTGTTATGTTGAGGGTTAGATCCTAAAATCTTAATATCCCCTTAAGTTTTATAAAATGAAGTTATTTTCATCAATTACATCAGAAATTGCCTTATTGTCACCTCTTTTCATGAAAGTAAGAAAATTGAAATTGAAATTGTCAAAAAACATTTAATAAATTCTGGAATTTTAATGAACTTCTTTGTGGCTTATAACTAACTTCAGGGGGCTGTAACTCCATATCTTCCTTTCCCAGATTTTGCCTTTGTCAATATGTATACTATCACACAAACAATATGTTTTCAATAGAAAGATCTTAAAATAGAACAGTGCATTGCAGCTTTTTTCTTGTTTTTCACTAAATCACTAAATTTATTACAACATTAACTATAAAACACTTCTTGCATTTTGTTTGGCTAACTAAGCTAAAAGTTGATGATGTAAAAATATTAATAAATGGGGGAATTCAACATAACAGGGAATTATTATTTGCAAGGGAATTATTAGCAAAAACTAAATGTTCCATTTCACTCCATTTTACAGGACTACTATATTTTTAAGTGGCAATGCTATTTTTAACTATTATATATAGAGCATTTTAATTGCTTGCTAAAGTCTCTTTGGAGATTACTGTATAACAAATGTTAGGATTCTAATAAATAAATTTGCTACGATTATTCTTGCATTTCCCTGAAGGTCCTACAGGTTTTTAGTAATATTCAATTTCAAGGTTCATTTCCTTTCAGCAGGTATGCAGAGAATAAAAAAATAATGTGAGATTGATTTTGTCTCAAACGAAACAGGTAAATAATGAAAGAGGCAACATTTAAAACATAAATCAATAAAAAGCTAGTGTTTAAAGTTATCAATAACACTTAATGGATCACTTACAGTAGTAATATTGGTCCCAGAGTCAATTGTGAATCCTTCAGGTAAAGAGATAACTGGCCTCAAGGTAGAATCTGGTAAGATTTCTGCAGGTTCAACAGTTTCTATATTGGGGCCAACTATAAGCTTTCCATTCTGAATATCTTTTGGAGCTGTATCTTTAGAAACTCCATTTGCCATCATGTTAACACCAACACCTGAAGACATACCCATAGCAAGTTCATAGCGATGAGTATTCATGTGTTTTTTACAGTTCATAGAAGTTTTAAAAGTTTTTTGACAGTATGGACACATGTATGGCCGGTCGTTACTGTGAATGCACATGTGTCTCTTTAGTGATCCATTGGTTGTGAATGATGTATCACATATGTAGCAGGTGAAAGCTTTAGTTCCAATATGAGTTCTAGCATGGGCCTTTAAAACACCATTAGATACAAAAGACCTTTGACAAATGTGACATTTGTAAGGTTTTTCTCCTGTGTGTGAACGTATATGCTGTTTCAAGTGACTGGATTTTTTAAAGCCTTTATTACAGATACTACAACGATATGGTCGTTCTGAAGGAAATTTTGATTGCTCAAGTTGTTCGTACATGACACTGTTCTTTGATACAGGTTGTACTAGACCTTCATCCGTGATAAGAATTGGCTCTTGCAAGGGAATATTAGCAACATTAATGTCAGTGACATTGGATGCTTTCGTCAACCTCCTAGCTCTTTTGAGACTTCTCTCCTTTTGGTGAGATAGTAAGTGGCTGTTACGGTGACCCGATGTACGAAAAGTTTTACTACAAAGTGTGCATGAAAATGGCTTTGCTCCAGTATGAAGTAGTAAATGCACCTTTAGGCTTCCAGATGTTGAAAACAACTTCTTGCAATGCTCACAGGAAAATTCTTTCACTCCAGTATGTGTTTTTAGATGAGCACTCAGAGTGCTTTTAACAGCAAAAGCTCGAAAGCACTGGTCACATTTATACGGCTTTTCATGAGTGTGAATTCTAATGTGCCTAACTAGGTCACTGGGTTTCTTGAATTCTTTAGTACAATATATACACTGGTACCACCTAACACCGCCTACATTTCTCATGATGTGTCGTCGCAAAGCCCCTGTAGCAGTATCAGCTACAGACATTACACACTGCTTTGATGAATCTTGTTCCCTTGAAACCAAACCACTGTTTTCTAATGCTTGCTGCAATATGTCGGCACTGACATTTGTGCTCACGGCAATTTTTTCAATATTTTCCTTGTTTAAATCACCCCTCGATTCTTTGGACATCTCCATGAGTTGGAGCATTACGTTAGAGACTTCATCAGAGTGGGTCTCCTTGGGAGGTTTAGGAAATTCTATGAATGATATTGAGTTGGAAGAGTGAGCTCTGCTCATATGAGCATTGAGGCTTCCTAACTTCCTAAAAACACAGGTACACAATTCACACTTGTGAACTCCATCAGCGTTTTCCATAGTTATCAAAGAATGCACACGGTGTATGTGATTCCTGAGGTTTCCCTTTTGAGCAAAGGAAGCTGAGCAGAATTCGCATTTGTAAGGACGATCTCCTGTATGCTTGATTTTGTGAATAAGTAAAGCTCCCTTCTGGTTGAAGGCTTTATCACACATATCACACTTGTAAGGTCTTTCACCTGTAAAATAAATTTTCAATGACACAGAGAAAAGTGAAACAAATGGTGTAGCACTGACAAGAAATATTTTAACAAGCATTATATGATGTAAATTAACTAATTTTTAACTTAAAATGCTTAACAATAATGGGAATTTATAATTACACACAAAAGGAGAGGGTAAAAAATGAAAAGCTATTATATACTTGGGTTGCATTCAAGCCTCAACAAAGCATAAAATGATAAGGGTATTAAATTCCCAAGGATATAGTATTAGTAAGAATCAGAAATATCTTTCCCAGAATACTAAATGTCATTGGGGATAGCCCAATATAATATGCACTTACAGATTATAACTAAGGATCATTATTAGTTTTATTTTTCAAAAAAAAATCCCCATGTGGTACAAATAAAAGACAGCAATTTCATTTCACCCTGCACACGAATTGAATAACAAACTGTTAACCTATGTCTAAAATGTTATGTTCAAGAATACAAAATAAGTATTAAAAATTGGTTTAATTTATTACTATAAGTTTAATAACATAAATAAATAGTAATAATATATAAAATAATAATATAAAAAAGTTTTAATTTATTACTATAATTTCTTTATAACTGATAGATTTCTATCAAGAATGTAGCATTGGTAGGTTTAGTACACTATCATATAATTTTTAGTGACCATAGTCCATTTAAGTGTTCAAAATTCAAATTAAAGGGATATTCAAAAATATTCACACAAAATGTTTTAAAAAAGTACAGAAACTCTATTAGCTTGATCCATGATTGTTGATCACATTTGTACACGAAAAAAACTGGAAATTAATTTCAAATTTCATAGAGACTTTAGAATAAATTCAAGAATTTAAATAGAAATCTACGTGCAAGGAGTGGTTTTGGTATCCTCAACATGGCTGGCCGGTTACAGTGAAAGCTTCACTAAGATTTAGATGTTTCTCCTCCTATCAGTTCTATCACGCGTACCTCCATGGACACAACAATAAGTTCTTGAAATTCAGGACAGCATTTCATTGCAGATATATGTTTTTAAAAATGTTGCATACTGTTTTATATAAACCTTCATTCTTACAAGGATAAGATTAATAGGTATTCAAATACTATCTTAAGAAAGAAAGTAATTTGTACTTATTAGGTTATGGTAGTATGTACCTGTATGAATCCTATTATGTCTAACTAACTGGCTAGGCTTCTGAAATAGTTTTCCACAAAAATAGCATTTATGAGCAAAGGCAGACCGATCAATATTTCTTTTGTAGTGTCTTCTCTGAAGAGAAGCTCTGGAAATTAAACAAATAATGAACTAATATAAAACATGATTACATTCAAATACATAATTTTTGGATAAAAATTATAGATTTTTTTGCCTTATTATGTGACTGAATAGTAATGGATTAATTAAAGTTTGTACTTAAAATATGTTATTTTCATAAAAGAAATTAGAATCAATGCCAAGATTTTTACAAGGATCATAAAGGATAATACTTTGGAGATTCTTTGTAAAACGTTTTTGTAGAATGGGAAACATTAATGATTTTTTTTTAAGTACTTCAAAAGAGAAAAATTGGAGTAGAAAGGATAAAGAAAGTGCTACCTACTTCAACTTGTAATGTATTTTCATGTGATCTTTCAAATGATTAAGTTTGTTGAATCTGTTGGAACAAATTCGGCAAACAAAAGATCTATCTATGTCTTCTGTCAAATGATCTTGCATATGCTTATCCAACTTAAACTAAAATTTAAAAAGTTTTAATTTAATTTGATTTGATGCACTAACATAAGTTACTTTAATTTACTATGAACTACTTTTTAAAATCTTTCAAAAAATTACTTCATCTTGACACACCATATCAAATACATATTAATTATTCTTATTTTATGATCAATTTACTATATGCCATTGAACAGATTTCATGCACCTACTATTTCCCTTAGCAGAACATGCAGGTTTAATAAGATATCACTTATTAATGGCCTGAGATTATTTTACTCTGTCCCACTGATATGAACTCTATTCTAGAAGAGAACTCTATTTGACCCTGTTATTCTCAACTACTTCAAAATTTTGGGCTTAAATTAATTTAAAAAAATAACCTTTATTAACTATGAATGAAAACTAGTAGCCATAAAATGAATAAAGTCAGTTTACCTGAGTGCTGAACTCATCTCCACATTCAGCACAAACCAGATTTTCTTCAGTTTCATGCATCATAAGATGGGACTTTAAACTCGCCATTCGTCCAAACTTCTTATTACATTCCGGACAAGTTGGATCTGCTTTATTGTGAATGGCTTTGTGGAGAAGGAGATTGGACTTTTTGTTGAAAGATAAGTTACACTCATCACACTGATGGGGCTTTTCATCAGAATGGACTTTCTGGATATGTTTTTGCACTTGTTTTGCAGAAGAGTATTCAATCCCACACGTAACACATTTGTGCTGACCCTGTATCAGCAATAAAAAGTAAGGATTTAATTATAGAGGAACTTTGAAATTAAAATATTGAAGACGGCATAAGGGTCTGGTTTAATGATGATATAAAATTAATTTTATTCACAAAAATTAACTGCATGAATGCATTTGAAATTTTTTGTTGCAAGAACAACTTTATTGGTAAAAGTTTGAAATTTTCTCAAGGCAAATAATTTGATTATGCATGCAATGCATAACAAGATCTTATTTGGGTAAATTTGAAAGCCTAATGGGAGAAATATACTATTATCCTAAGCAAAAATGCACATAATATTCTGAATTTTTTTTTCAGATCTTCTACCTTAAGCTTCAGTCTTCTCAAATGTTACATTAAGATTTTAAGGAATAAACTTATCACTTAATGCATATTATAAGAAATTGGTTACTTTTATAACCAGTCATTGTAATGCAGGAGTCGCTATATCAGGGGTATTTGTAAAGAAGTTTTACTGCATTAGTTTTTAGCTTAAATAAAGTTGGAAAACGCTTAATCGGGTGTTTTCTAAGCATTAACTCAAATTTGGGATCAACAAATGTTCAATGCTGGAAATGTTCAATACAAGAAACTTTAAATCAGGGTTTCACTGAATTATCACATTTTTGTTTGCTTTCCATACTGACAGTTTTGGGGAGTGTCTCAACCATTTTATGGTCATTGGAGTGGTGTGCCACCAAACCAAACACCAAGGAAAAAAGATACTGAAGCTTCCAAGAAACTGCATCAGGTGCACTTTAAGTTTTAGATGGCAATATAGGTCCTATGGTAACAAAAGGGTCAGAAATAATTTTGGTCAAGTTTGAAACAAGAACTGCTGAAAAAGTTCAACTAGATAAAAGTGATTTTTTTTTCAGAAACATACCTTTCTATCAGGTGGAAGAATTTCCTCATGTTCACTGAGAGGAGGGGGGACAACCTTTTCTCTAACAGGTTCACTTTGAACAGGTGGTTCAAGTTCTTCAACAGTAGTCTCGATAACTTCTTTATTATAAGTCACAGGCTGATCAAGGACAGGTTGGGATGTCAAGCGGAACAGATTAGAGCCATCGTATAATGGAATAGACTGGTCGGAAAGTAAAGCAAATTGTGATGCTTCAAAAAGAACTGTGTTCCCATCAGCATTGGTGGCAATAATATAGCTTTGTTGGGGATCTACTCCAGGAACAGTGCCATCTTGTAACACAGGTAGATTAAAAAACTGTGCAGAGGATGCATCTTGTATGACTGAAGTTGTTGCATCTGGTTGTAAAAGTGACATACCCTCAGTTCTAAGTATGGGTACTGTAGTACTTTGTTGAGCAGATAGATCGGTAGTTAGCAGTTTCAAAGTCTCGCTGGCCAGGTTGTTTGATAAAGCTAGCTCCATGATTAGAAGGAAGTGCCTCAAAAAATTACAAATATTACCTGAAAAATAATTAATAAATGTGTTAACCAGAAATACAACTGCAGGGATTAGATTGGCAAAAGAGCAAAAAGGGTACTTACGTATTATCCCATCGACCGTTCAGCGGCCGCCTAATTCAGCGGCACAGTTATAGTAAAGTCAATCGGATTTGATAACGTTTTCGGATTAAGCGACACAGTCGACGGGATAATACGCAAGAACCGCAAAAAGTTTGAAAACTGTGTTAACGACATTTGATCATCAGTGTTTATTTAGCTTTAGACGCAAATTATATATAAATCAGAAAAAAGGCCAGTCCATTGATCAGTGGTTCCCAACCAGTGGTCCGCTGACCACAGATGGTCCATAAGAGCCTTGAAAGTGGTCTGTAAAGGTGCCTATCATTACACAAAAAATTTCTAATAAATAGAAGTTTTAGCGTATCAAATGAGAAAGGATTGAATTGTACGCATTCCGATGGCTTTTGACTGTTGAATATGAGAGGACAGTGGCGTATATAGGAATTTATTTCGGGAGGGGCCCAAAATTACTCCCCAGCCCCTCTCCCACATATTTAATAGGTCCAATGTAGCTTTTTAGGTGATAATTTAGGTCCTAAAAATTTAATATAGGAAAAGTTGTTAGTAATAAAAATACAAGTACCAAAGGGGGGTCTGGGGGTCCTCCCCCAGAAAATTTTTTAAAGTTTGACTAAAAAAACAGGTTTTTAACTATACTAGTTTTTGTACAGTCTGAATTTTGGTTGTACATTTTTTTGAACTTAATATTTTAAAAGTTATTAAAATAGAGTTCCAAGTGCAAAAGTGGATCTGGGGGTCCTTCCCCAGAAAATTTTTGAAACTTTACCCCTAAAAATAGGTTTTTATCTTGTTTTTGGTACACTTAGTCCGAATTTTGGACATTTATTTTTTGGTAGGATTTGGATTTTGATGAACTTATTATTATAAAGTTGTTAATAATAAAATTCCAAGTACAAAAGGGGGGTTTGGGGGTCCTCCCCCAGAAAATTTTTGAAATTTGACCCTAAAATACAGGGTTATTTTAACTTGTTTTGGTACACCTAGTCCGAATTTCGGGGGGGGGGGGGGGCAGGGCCCCCTCGGCCCCCTTCTTATATACGCCACTGTGAGAGGATAACATCTTGTCACCGATTAAATTGATATCAATACTTTCTGTGACTATAAATATTTAAAATGAAATCTACAGCTCTGAAAAAAAAAACAGTAATATTTTTTGGGATGTATGAATATTCCCCTGGGATAAAATAAAAATTTTCTTTAAACAGAGTTATAATTCAGAGCCTTACATAAATTTTCATGCTTCATTAGGGAAACTAAACATCAATTTTGCAATTTTGTGAGGGTTAAGAACTTTAAGTAATCATCTGTACAACCTACTGCTCTCTTTTTAAATAATTTTGCCTTCATTACTTACACAACTAACTTACTTCATAACTTACACAACTTATTACTTAGACAACTAACAATCAAAGTGTGCTGAGTAATTTTGAAGGTAAAGATTATTAAATACAGACTTGATTAAACCACAACATCCTTGCACAATTTTAATGATGTCATATAACTAACCCAACTAAAAAGTGGTAGACCAATGATACATCAATATTTAATTATTTAATTTATCATATAGTTTGATATTGTAGGTATACATCCAAGAAAATATTAATGTAAAATAATTAAGACAAAGTAAAACTTGACTAACCCAGAAAAATGACAAGATGGAGACACAGGTCCATTGAAATTAATGGGGGAGGAAAATCAAAATTTTGAACATGCCACCGGTCCAAGGTTCTATTCCCCAGTCCTGGGCTGGACAAAGTCAACTCAATACTTCATACCTTCAGTGGGTTAATAAAACTGAGGACCAAATGTGCTTGGGAACTAAACACTAGAGGTTTTGCATTACACGGACCACCTAATTGGGACATATCATATGCCTTGCACCTCAGGGCCCGGTCATGAGAACAAAGATAGGCATTGTAAGCATCGGCCCAGGCCCACTAGCTGCTGTGCCAATCAGTTAAGTTTTTTATATAAAGGAAAATATATAAGTAGATATATATACATATGGGAAGTCTTTAAATAGGAAAAATGTTAAATTAAGGTTTTAATGTACTTGTTAGTGAGAGGAAACTTCTCCAGTCCATTCAAAAATTTAAATAAAAGGTATTTTATCATTTAGGGAAGCCCCTAGGGTTATTTTGCAATAACACAACAAAGCTTACAGAAATCTTGATAATGTCACATTCACATTTAGGGGAGTTATTTCATATTTAATTATTAGGCTATCTGAAAAGTTTCAGATAGCCTTTTTTAGTGAATTTATTATGATTATTAATGAAGGTTCACAGGTTATTCCTCTAAAAAAATTCTTACAATCACTGTCAGTAGCATGGGTGAAAGTTAAAAATTTTTCTAGGATGGACACTTTTTATTGAATATGTTTTTACACTATCTTTTGATAACTAGAGTTAACTTTTTTTGTCCTGAACAAAATCAATAGATCAGAGTTCCATCCCTATATGGGAAACTTTCACCCATGGTCAATAGACGGTTTTCAAAGTATTTTTATTATAAATGAATAATGGGGATCTCCAACATGAAATTACTCCAGTCTGAACAGAGAAGGCAAGAACCTCCCCACCTGTCAGTACCTGTATTATCTTCCGATATGGTGTATTGTACATAAATGTATAAGAGAACACGATGGTTACCAATTTAAAACGCATATTTATTTGGTTTATTATGCTAATAACTAAGTAATCTTTTAGATGGGTTTCTGGACACAATTCCCAAACGGTTCTACTCTTTTAGGGTCTTTGTACATCATTTTAGTAATAAATTTTAGAAATAGTAAATTTTTCTCCTCTTGTTTTACATTAGCTAGCTCATAACTTTAACAGCAAGAAAATTGTAACGCTCGTTTAATAGGTTTTTGTTCAGTGTTTCAAAAAGTTTATAGGTGTTCTGTGGTGCCTAGATTGAACAATCATCGAGTTTTTATAAGATTATTATCTAGAGTAAATTAAGAGTTAAATATCAGGGAAGAATGGTGAACCTCGTAATAATATAAATAAAAATCAGCTGTTGTTGTGCGTTTTCCCTCCATTAGAATCTAGAAAATGGACGAGTCTTGATCGTTATATTACAGTAATTTATGTCAGAAGTTCCCATGAAATCAGAAACCCATTTATAACTGTATAAAGATAATCGTAAACTTTGTTTACGAACTATGTTTTCAAACTCATGCAGTTTTCGGTTTTCAAAGAAAACGACCGCAGTGCACCGAAATTGTGTGTGAAAGTTCGATCAACATCATATCAATCCGCCATGTCGGAAGGGTACAAGAAGTATACAGTTCATTCTTTTATGAATTGAAACAAAGAAGTCCTTACTATTTGATGACATTTAATTCAAACGAAGCATTAATAAATTAGTATTTAAAGTCATAATTAGTAAGCTACGAAAGTTTGACTTACCTCATAGCCCTAATACAAATATTTGGATGTGACGTAATTTTTGCATGAAAGAGGGGCGGGAACAAATAAACATGTGTTAATTTTATAATTGAAAAGAAAGTAGTTATAACAAGGATTTACAACATACTTTTCGGTAAATTTTTACTTTAACTCATTTTTGTTGTGTTTACATGCTCTACATGAAATTTTTATAACACAAAAAACCAAACCAAACAATGCCTAAATGTAATTTGTGAATATTGGAATATCAATATTGGAAATGTTTGAATAAACACAAACCTTTTAAATTATTCATAAAAGAGTAGTTTTAAGTTACTTATTATAGATAAAAAAATTCTAATTTAAAATTACCGAATTCAACGTTACTCAACTCCAAAAAAAGCTACAGCAATTTTTACAACTCAACTTTTTGGTAAATAAACGTTCATCGTTCATTTTATTTTCAGTTTTCTTTTCGGTACGGCTGCTACTGCAAGTGTGTCCCTCGTTCTGCCGCCTCTGTTTTCACAGGTGCTTGTCAAAAAAGTTTGAAGGAATCTTCTCATTTTTCCTCCTGTCTTTTAATCGAAAATAGTAGTGTTCTGTCACTTAGAAAAATCCAGATTTCTGAAGAGATTTGTGTCTTTTGTTCAAGAAGATATTTTAAAGATGGTTGCTAAAACTGATTTCCCGTGAGTATTTCTATTGGTTTAAAACGTTAAATTACCTGAATGTGAAAGCGATATTCAAATCATAAAGAGTTTATCCTGTCTTGGAGGTTCATTCCTAATATTCTAAATATATCAAACTAGAAATAATAGTTATTTTTACATTCAAAGTTGCGCTTTCTAGTTTTGAGTGTTTTTTTGGCTATCTGGGTTAATTAAAAATTATTTTATGCTTTAAATTTATTTGTTTTGTTTCTAGTAATTTAAGTAAATTAGATTAGTATTATAATTGTGTTTGTTTATTTGTTTGATCTTTATATACACTATTGCATGCATTGTGTCTGGTCATATGTCCAGAGAACAGATATCCTCACTATATCTTTGTTACTTTCATTTTAAGAATTAAGGTGCTTGCAGCAAAAACGAGCTAATTCCAACAGCTGTACATTGAAGGTAACTCATTGCTGTAAATGTCTTAAATCTACTGTTGTTTATAAGGGACTAGGTATAAAACTAAAGTATATTTTTTTAAACTGAGGTAGGTTCAATTCTGTTCCTGCTAAATATCGCCCGGTTCTTTTGGACACATTATATCCAAATATCAACAAATTTATCTGACTTTTATTAATAAACTGAATAGTTATTGAACTAATTAAACATTTTAATTTTTGAAATTATATATGAATATTTCAACTTTTTATACTACTACTATAGAACCAGGCGATATTTAGCGAGAACTCTAACGGAGTTGTACCCTGAGCTAAAAGTGGGTATCCAGTATCCATACCTAACAAATCTGATGAAAAATATTTTTAGTATCAATTATTCTAGCTAATAAATCTGATTCAAAACTCTCAACAGGAGTGGTAATTTAAAAAGAAACTCAGTTCCTAATTGTATAGTTGAAAAAAGTTAAGTAGTAGGTACTTATTCTGTTATCCAAACCATAAAAAGCTAAAATGTTTAGGACAACATGTGGTTGTCATCTAAGTGTGTTTGATTCAGCTTGTTTTTTAAAATGGGGTCAAATTAACTAGGTGACTTTTAATCGTAAGGATTGGATTGGATTACATATATTTTCCGGTTTGTGTGCTGTGCATGATCTCAAAGATATCGTAAGGATTATGGAAAAGTTATGTTAAGTGTTCATTTAGTAAAAGTAAACAATACAGCGGAGTGAAAACATCTACTCGTTTTTTTAAGTATATCTATTTATAACCAATATAATTAATTTTTACTTGCTGATATCTGAATCATTAACACATAAAGGGTTCATATTTGTAAATTATTATATTTTTCATAGTAGTTGCTTTGCTTATACAGAGTAACAGTGGTACAGAGCTAATCTATCTGACACTTAAACTCACATAATTATGGAGTTGGGTTTCTTTCTTGGGAAATAGTTCAATTTTCTAACTTATTATATTTCATGGAATAATCTTGAATCCCAGATTGAAAAACAGTGGGAGAGATTGGGGATACTTGAGCCACCCGGATATTTTCTCCTCTTTATTTTTCGTTCCAAAGCTGGTGACACGTGAACATATTTATAGTTTTGCACATGGGATAAAAGATTTCATATCTCGTTACCATTTTGAAAGTACAGCAATACTTTTTACCCATCTGAAGTAAATATTTAAAAGTGGGTTTTTTCATTTTTTGTGTTTTGTAATCAAAGTTTTGTTGAAAACTGTTTGTTTTAAAATAATTAAATTAAAATAAAGACAAATGTTTTTGAAAGATTTAAATTTCAAACAAATTTAAAAATGTTTAACTTTTATAATTTTGTAGTATATAGGCTATGTTAGAAAAATTACCTATAAACAAAAACATGTATTATAAGTCTCAATTGAAGGGCTTTGTGGATGAAGGGGGTATGTACAAAACGGGTAATCTTCCGTAATCGAGGTTTTCGCCAAATTTGGCCGATTATCATTTCAATGTGAAAATGGCTTCTACCAGAACAGCAGGGATTTAGATGTAGGTTGTATTAGTAGTAGCTTGGCGAGATCCGATCTTGCCAAATTTGATGAAAACCTCAATTAATGAATCTGTCTCAAATGTAACATAACCCCTTCATGCACCAAGCCCTTCAATTACTATTAGTATTTTATTTTTTGAAAAAAATATTATGGCCATTTTTTTTTTGAAAATTAAAAAAAACTTCTCCCTAACAAATTTTGTCTGATTTTTAGTATGTTATATTGAGGTCATACATTACATAAATAAAAAAAAGTATTTTTTTAAAGGAAACAGAAGTATCATCTTATTGTAATCACATCCCTTCTTAATCTTATATATTATTTTCTTTTAATTTTTCATCCCTTAGCCATCCTTCTGGTTAGTAATTTTTTTTGATTGACCACTTACTTTATTACCTCCTGTGTGTGGGAAAACTGAAATGATGTCTTACTCATTTATGTCTATTAAATTACTTGGAATAAATTTTTATTGGATATAAAATTAAAAACCCTGCAGCAATTATATGAGATGAATTCGTTTTTTGATCCTAAAACTGTGTTAAATGATGCCTGGGTAAAATGTCAGTTAAAATGCTTTAGAGCACAGGGTTTCCCAAACTTTCCTAACATCCCCACCCTCCACCCTTTACGAATTTTACCTTTGTCATCGACCTCACCTCCAACACTACTTAACTACTAACTCATTCTTTTAAAAAATAATGAAAAGTACAAACATTTTCCACCTATTATTCAAATTAATTGGTATATTTTGAACTTCAAGTAGACTCCTTTTCTAAGCAAATAGTTAATCTGTTATTTGAATCGCCAGTTTGAAAAAGGGAATAAGTACAAAAAATGACCTTGACTTTTTGAGCTCAAAAATATATCCAAAAATATCCCCTCTACACATGAGGGGAAAGAGGGGGAAAATAACTGCCTCCTATAGGCAGATATAGCCCCTTGAATTTGCAAAATCAATATTCATTCATTGTATTTTTTAATTTAATTTGGAATTAAAGTTAGTCTTTCTTTTTTATTTCTTGTGCTGTAAACTAAGCCAAAATGAAATTTGCTTATAATTCTAAAGTTTTTTATTTTACTTTTTTTTTATTCATCAGGGAATGTTTGACTCCGTTCATATTTACTTACTCCATTGATACTGCCTTAATGACTCAGTTTCATAATATTTTGTATTTTGTTGTCCTAGTCTTTCTATTTTTCACTTTTGCACTGAACTAAGCAGAAATGTAATTTAAAATGTCAATTTTAGTGGTTTTTAAGATTTTTAATCAGTTGAAATTTCAAAAGGGAATAAGTCCATCAACTTTTTTCAACTGTAAAATATTTCTGAATGTACTTATATTTGTTTCGATGATTGCTCTGTTTTTTAAATAGGGGCCTGAATTTCCAGTAAAAATTTGTTGGTTATACAATGGAAATTCAATTATTTATACAGTTTTTTTATTTTGATTTTCTCAAAACTTGGTTTTCGGACTTATTCGCTTTTTCAAACGGACGATTCTTTTTATATTGGTTCTCTTATTACTAAAAATATCATCGAAATGATTTAAGAAAATTACATTTAGACGTGTAATACAAAAAAAAGTTGACAAAATAGGTTTACTAGGCATTTATTTGCCTGAAAATTTGAGAGAACCCTACACTTATTCAATCTTTTGAGCTTCCTCCAAGTCCAACCCATCTTTAGACCCTATGGACCCCTTGGGAGTCTATCTAGACATTTTTGAGAATCCCTGTTCCCTGTTCCTGTTAGTAGAGTTTTGGGTGAGATGTCCTTTTAAAGTAATTCAAAGAAAGTGCAGAACAATGATGTTCATTAAACTAGTATGTGGAATCCGTGGAATCCGGCTCTTCATTAAGTTTTTTCTGCTTTCTTGGACGTGAAGGAGTGATGAAGTTCAGATTAAATTTCCTATTAAGGTTTTTATCATTTAATTTATTCCCCTGACCTCATATAACCTAATCATCTTGTCGTTTGCAAATTTATTGTCCCTATCTCACTCTTTGTATCAACAGTAATCAGATTTGGGTGTCGTACAGGGTAGTAAAACATGGGTTTATCTGTCTGCTGTCGCAAGACAGAAGATAACCGAAGATAAAAAAAAATCTTCTTAGCCCTGATGGAAGAGTTTTCAAATTGATGCTTAAGAAGATTTGTTTTATCTCTTGAGTTTTAATGCACTTGTGTTTTTCTATTCCACTGATGTACTGACTCCTGCCTTTTTCTGTCAATCTATGCAAGTTTATTCAGATTGTTTTTATTTTTATCTGCTTTTATGGGTCAAGTTTGTTTTTTTTCCTTTAAAGAATTTATTTTAGAAAATTTCTGATTCGTCGCTTCAAATACTTCGGAGAGAAATTCTGAATTCCTGAGCCCCCCCCCCCAATATTCTGTTGATGACAACGCCCATAAAATTTGCTACATGTCTAGTTCAAAATTTGTTGTCAAAGGGGCCCTAAAGATAAAACCTTCAAAATGATTTCTCCTAGTTTCACAAATTTTTTTTCCAACTAAGCTTATCTAATAAAAAAGACTTAACGTGATGGAAACCTACCGCGAATCAGTTTCAAACGACATTGCTTGAAATCAGCTTAACTTTTTTCTCATTCCAATGAGACTAGCTCAATTTTTGTGTTTTCCGATAGGCAATCCTATTCAGTGTAGAAGCCAGATTTCTGTAGCGGTCAATCTTCATTATCTGACGTAAATAAAGATATTCTTTATCAGTTTAAAATTACGAAGCCCGAAAAAAATTACTTAATGCCCTTGAATACGATTTGGATAACCAGATAATTCAATGTGAGTTTAAGCAGTTCAAAATCTATTTTTTAGATTCCTTCTCTAGTTTTACGTACAATTCTTGGATATAATTAGCAATTTTATACCTCTATCGAAGAATTCATCATTCAGCTATCAATCAGTTTGTTAATGATTTAAGGCTGTCTAAAAAAGGGGATTGCAGAAAGATATTTTTTAAATAATGGAGTATTATCTCTTCCGTAGGATCTTTGCACGTTTTTTTTCTTTGAATGTTGATCAGTTTAATCAGTTGATCAGTTAGTGAACTCTAACTAACCAATTTCTGTACCATCATTTGTATTTACATATGCATGCCTTCCTGTATTCAGATTCAGGCATTTGTATCCAGAATTTTAAACTTAAGGAAGAAAAGCTTTTAAATAAGAGTAAATTGTTCTTTTGGATTCTTCATTCAGCTTTATTCGTAAGAAAAAGCAAGGTTGATTTATGTATGATTTATTAGATTCAATTATGACTTTTTATCGCCCCGAAAAATCATACTATGAATACGTTAAATTTATAATAAGTGGAGTTAAAATGTAGCCTTCATTTTTAGAGTCGTGTATTGAACACAAAACTCTCAGTTCAGGAACTGATCTGCTTTCGCCCCTCTTTTCTTGTTGGCCGAACGCCATTCTTCACGAATTGTGACCCACATCAGGATATGGGGAGGATATACTCCCCAGACAGAGGCCTAAGTGTAATGAACTTACGTCCTTGAACAGAAGGAGCTGTGCAAAAAACTCGATGGGGGTGTTGTACGGTTGTACACGCGGAATTGTTCGAGGAAGTTTCATTCGAGTTTTAGGGTGTGTAGTAGACTCATTTCTTGGTCGTCGGCCAAGGATTCCGCGGTTAATAGGTGAGCATCCTCTCTCGTCTGTGAATATGTCAAGACCAGACTGGAACTGAGATACCCCTCGTGAACTTTCAAGTGTATGTTCTTGAACTGAATCGAATAATACGGTGTGCGTTAGAATCAGTTGTTGAGCTTTGCTTTGCTTACCTTGTCGGTTCGAATATGGCTCTTCTGAGACAGGTTCTTTTAAATGTGTAGGTAGGATGGGGCTTACCTTGGTTTTGAAGGCATCAATGGGGTTTTTTTTTTCTATTTGTGTTTAATCGCTTTTTATGTGCTCGGTTTGGGACTGAGAGGTACTTTGAATAAAGAGCTCTGTGGGGGGGTATTTCCCGTACAGGTATTAAATTCATGCTGGTAAAATAAAGGATATTTCTAACTCTTTCTAAAAAACCTAATTAATCAATGTTGGCTTTAAGGAGTTTACAACATTCCATTTGGGATTGAGTTTCAATGCCAGGTATAATCTAACCTCTAATTTTTATAACTTTGCAGAAAACATCTTAGTCACTAATCATTAAAAAATTTAAAGTTTTACCGATGTAATAAATTTGTTTTCTATTTTACCAGTTTTTACATTGACTGATCATTTCGTATAACCCGTATCCCACTGTTTCCAGTTTGTAGTGCTACCATGTTGATGGTATAAAGTGAAACCGCTTCAGACCTGTAACACGGGCTATTGTTTCTACCTGAAGATAAATTAAGATCCATGGTCGAAACCTTCAGGTGGTTTCGAACCCGAAAGCACGTGTTTTGGCCCCTCGACTGTCAGTGTCTGTTCCTATCCCAACCGGGATTCCCCATCGGCGGCTCCTGAAATTCCCACCGGAGTATTTCGGTTCAAAACCTTTTGTCGACTCTCTCTGACTCAATGCAATTCCAGCTCAGACTGAGACTGAAGAACAGTGATGCAGAAATAGAGCGTGCTCTTTCCGGGATTTCGTCTTCGAACTCTTTTTCGATTTTGCGTTTTTCTGTTCTGGAAAACTCAACACCTTCTTCGGGTTTTCGAAAAGAGGATAAATGGGGGAGATGGATTTATGGCTGGGTAAGAGAGAAAGATGGAGAAATGTAACTGTGGGAGGGAGGAAGATGGTTATGCTGTCGTCACCGTCTTGTATATGTCATGTGTCTGTTTTTGAGGGTCGGGAAATGGTTTCTTGGGAAATGCTGGATCTTTTTTTCTCTGGTGATGGGCGTTGTTTCGGTAGGCGTTGGCAATTGTCTGAGGGAACTGATGCGTTCGGCTGTTTCTTGAAAAGCTTGGAAAATGTCTGTTTTTGAATTTCACATTTGGAACATTTATGAATTCTTAAAATTTACTTGACATTTCTTGGGAGGTATAAATAGAATCTTGGTTAGGTTAGACGATCATCATAAAAGGGATTGATTGATTGATTGATTGATTTTCTATACGTTGTAAATCCTCTAACAAAAGTACAACATTTCTATTGTGAATTTTATCTTGAGGTTGAAATATGTAAGCAAAACTGACACATGATTTTATTACTTGTTGTATGGGATTCCTTTGAGACATTGATATAGGAGATATTCTATTGTTTTTGGTTGGCATTTTGGTTCCTGGATGGTTCAGTTGGTTAAGTTTAATGCTCAGTGATAAAGTGTCTGATGGTAAAGCCATAACTCTTTTTCAAAAAATCACCAATTTGGTAACTGGTGTCCATATATACTGAACCAACCATGAGGCATAGGAAATAGCTATTTTTCTCCTGCTTCACTTTAGTTAAAATCTTTGTGTTGCAAATATTGTATTGATTCCAAATTTTAAATTTGGTTCTGGACAGAGAGGAATAAAATTAACTTCTGCTTAAATTTAATCTTGGATTGGAATCATTTATTAAATCGCATTGACTTTCCTAGAAGAACTAAGAGAATCCTTTTTCAGCTTTACTAATTACTATGCGAAAGAATAAACCCGAAGTTCTAGCAGAATTGTTTTCTCTCAGCATCTTCGTACCCCAATTTTTTTCTCTGCAAATTTGATCTTGGAATCATTTATTAAATTATATTATTTTCTTAGAGAGGAGTAACAGAATATTTTATTCTGCCTTAATATGTGAAAGAAGAAAACCTAAAGTAGGTTCTAGCAGCAGAATTGTTTTTTCTCTCACCTCAGCATCACTTGTTTTTCTCTTTCCTTGGATATTCTATCCCATGTTTTTCTCATTACCTCGGCACCAAACGGTTGTCGCGGTACGGAAATAGACTGCGATCCCTTATTGTCTGACCTGAATGCTGCAGTTTCCGTCTCTTTGTCCCTTAATTATTATTTAATATAATGGCCAGCAGGGATGATGGCGATTTGGCGGGAAGCCCCCTATTGTGAAGAAGAGGTATCTCCTTTATGTGCCTTAATCACCTGTTTGTTTGATTTCGCAATGTTTTTCTTATAGATGTGCTCATGTCGACGGAGGTGCGATTTAGATTGGTATCGCGATCTCATCTGAGAGCGACAGTGTTGAGTTTTTTGTGACGTTATCTTGTGGAATTCTCTTTAATTGCGAATCTTGGTGGTGTATCGCGATTGTCCTCAGGCTTTGTCATAGAGGCGCTCCAAGAATTTTACTGACGACTGACAATCTTTCAGTTTCACTGGAAGGGTGTGAATGGCAATTCATTGAAATTTCGAAACGGATGGGAGACTTGATTTATCTAGTGGAAACGGTTATTTGAAGGAGGTGAATTTGTTACTGAAAAGTTATATATAGATAGATCGGAATTAATAACAATAGTTTAATCTATTTGAAATGGAACGAACAAAATCCTACGCATCTCAACAATTATTTCCTTTCTCGTAAAAGATTTCCGCTTATGTTCGTTGCATAATAAGTGACGCAACAAGTGATTTAACGCCCATAATTAAGTAGTTTTCCAACTCAGAGAGAGAAGTTCGTGCTTTTAAAAAGTAAAAAAGAATAGAGTTAAAGTTGCAATGTATTATTTTTTGTGTCCTTACCTTTACTCTATTGCGTAAGTTGACACTTGAAATGGATTAATGAGTTATTATTTTAGTATTTTCAGGTTTCATTTAACGGTTTTAAGAGATATATCTGATGTCTCATTTAAATGCATATGAAATAAATTATTTATTGAAGAAAATCAAGTATTAAAATATAATTGGTATTTATGTGAAAAAAACTTTTTGTTTCCACAAAATATAAAACTTCTTTTTTCAAATTTTTAAGTGATTTTTTTCCCATGTTCGTCCAATTTTACGACTGGTGTATTTTAAAGAGTGATCAAAATATTTTATATAATCTAGGCCTAAAACCCCTTTATTGCTCTTATTTCTTTAATACGTGTACATAGTGGAATAATGTATGTTATTACCCCAAAACTTTTCTTTTAGGTATGTAATTAAATTAGATTACAATGGAAGCATTGTGTGTCTAGATTCTAAAACATTTCACTCCTAATCTGAGCTCATTGCCTGTTGAAGTGCATTATATCCGTTACTTTCCTGCCCTTTTCTTTTCATTTCCTGACGTTAATTGGTAATGAATCTGAATTAGCTAGCTAGAGGTCTTATTCTATGGGGATATTATTTTCTTTACTGTTTGGGTACAGCTTGTTTTATAAAAATGTATATCTAAAATTTGGCTAAGAGTAGTACCAAAAGTAGTTAAAAACCTGTTTTTTGAGAAAAATTTCCAAAAATTTTATGGGGGAGGACCCCCAGACCCCCCTTTAGTACTTGTACTTATGCTCCTCACAACTTTTCTATGTTAAATTTTTTAGGGCCTAAATAATCACCTAAAAAATGTATTAAAAGGCTACATTGGTCCTATTAAGTATGTTTGGGAAGGGCTGAGAAGTATTTTTGAGCCCCTCCCGAAATAAATTCCTGTATATGCCACTGCTGTCTAAAGTTCATTTATTTCAAAATTACATGAAAATATTTTGTTAATATACAATAGCTTAATTACATTTTTATTCAAACCCTTTTTTTGTAGCTAGGAACTATATGATAATTTGCTTTTATTAAACTATTTAGTAGATAAAGTTGTACGAAATGAAATACACATACTATTTAAAAAAATGGTTGCAAACAATATCGGATTTCTACATAAGAAAAATATACATCATTATAATAATTATTATTTTAATATGTTTACTACGTTCCAGTATATTTTGGTATAAATAACTTCTAGTTTACAGTGTATTAATAATTATCGTTGGAAAAATTTTGATGTAGGTATATCAGGGAAATTTTAAAATTATAGTCAGGGAAAAGTCAGGGAAATTTTTTCCACAGATTCTGTAGCCACCCTGTGTTAGTTTCGGTCTTAATATTAAAACATGGCTATTAGTTCTGGGTGTTTGAAATACATTTTTTGTTGGGTTTTATTGATTTCTGTTGCATTAAATTATTTTATTTCATTTTTAGATTTCTCTTTTAATTAATTATTCCCATGTACTTTTGTAGGCTGAATTTATTTAAAAGACTCCCTTTTTTACTCATTGTAAAAAAGTTCCTTTTTTTGGCATTAGGGGAGAGTGGGGCACCTTGGTACACTTTTTACTCAATTATTTTTCTAAATTATTTGTACCGTTATATTTACTCAAACGCTGCTGATATATTAAATATAGTTCTTTGCGCATCTAATAAAATTTTTTCCGACCAATTATCTTTTTTAGGGAATTCATGATAACAAATTTAAAATACCTCTTTTAATGTCCCAAGGTGCCCCACTAGTGGCCCATCTTGGGACACTTCCAAAAAACCATAAAAACTTATGTTATTTTGAAAAATATAAAAACAACACATTAAATTATGATAAAACTATGCTTAAAAATCTTAAATTAGCCATCAATAATATTTTATATTCAAAATTTTTCACTGATTTACTCATTTTTGTCATGACGTAAATCACTGATTTTTTTGTCCTTCCAGAAACTTTTTTGCACCAATTTCTAAATTATAATCCTCTAAATTCTTAAATTATTTAATTTTTTAATATAAAACAATTTTGTTTTATTCTTGAAAATGTTGGTGTATCTTTTAACATGTCCCAAGGTGCCCCACCTTGACACTTTGGGTATTAATCTTAATTACTCTTTTGGGTTTAGCAATAAATTTTCGTTTTCTTTTCTAAAATATCAATGGATACACGTACTTTAGTTTAAGCATAATTATAACAACATAAATATATTTATTTTACTTCAAAAAGGCTTTTCAAACTACAGGTGAATCTTACTTCAGACCACGAAAAACAAGAAAAGTGAAGTAAATAATTTTGTAGACGCACCAAATATTCCAAAACACGTTGAGGAGTAGATTTTAGTCTAATTTATTAGTACCTAGAAGCACGAGTTCATAACTATAAAATTGCGTCCGAAAATTTGAGTGTCCCAAGGTGCCCCACTCTCCCCTACTGTTTATTTGCTGAAAGTTGGTACACTGATGGGCAGATTCAGTGTAAAACAAGAGTTCAGACTGTTAATTCAGACTGTTGGAGGAAACGTGTGAATTAAGATAGATGTAATACTCTTTGATTAAGTTGTAATACTCTTTGAAATAGTGTTTGCATCTTCATAACGTTTCACCTGCGACGTTTCCAGAAAGGCATTTAATCATTATGTAAAAAGGTGTTTTGAAGAGCATGACGTTTTTGTCCGTGTGCCAATTCAGTTGATTTATTCTCAGCTCGTGTTAAGGAGATATATTGACGGGATTGGGTTAAGAGGCAAGTTTATATTCCACGATGTGATGTCTTCCGAAAACTACCAAGATTTGCGAAACTACGAAAACTTCTCGTACCTTGTTTTCAAGGGAACGGTTAGAAATAGTTGGCCACATCAGTTGGGTAAAAGCTGGGCTTTTTATTTTTTTTGGACCGTACCGTATTGACATTGTGAATCATTTGAAACCTTGGGTGTATTAAAAATGCTGGTGATGGGAAAAATTACGAGCAGTTAAACTAAGTGAAGAAAACCAAACACCAGATATTTTCGCGTTGGAGGGATGCTATGGAATTATCTTGCGTACTGTCTATGCGAGTCTTTTTTTACGATACGTTTTTAACATTTTTGAGCATCACAACATTGAATTAGTTGTAGTAGAATGGAGCTGATATGATCATATACATTTCTGGACTCCCGTATTTCAGGTTTGACTTTGGGTCTTGGTTTTCGTGGTATAACAGCCGTAACACCACTACTACCTGACCAGTAGGAATGGCCCGACTCTGACTGACGGAATCATTCATGAACTCTAACTTAATTTTTGCGCCATAAAACCCATAACCAAACGTTCTTTAACTGGTCGTTAATCAGCAGTGGATAAGGCCGTTATTTAGCGAAGAAAAGAGTACCCTTGAGTTTAGAATAATCCTTTTTTATGATAGTACCGAGGTTTTGCCCTTACAAATACAGGTATGAAAGGTTCTGGAAACAGAGCCATATTATAAAGTCAATCGATATCGATTTATGTGTATAGCATTTTGGTGTTTGCTCTGTCAAAACAATATATAGTGTATATTTTCACAACCATTTCTCTTTCATCTCATGCAATCGAGCTTGACTTTCTATTTTTAACAACCTGTCTTTACCTTGAGCCTCACAAATGGTCTGACGTCCCCCATTTCCACAATGATTCATTTCTGTCGGTTTTTTTTCATCCACAGATAATATTTTTGACTGTAAGATTGCTCGAGGCTGTGATTGTTTTACAGTATGTTTACTAGTTTTAGGTATGTTATAATAAAAATTGGCATGCTTTAGGGTTAGGGCATTTTTTTACTCGGTCTTAAAAATTTTATTTAAAACTCGTTTTCCATTCTATTTGTGATTTTTATCTCAGTCGTTTATTCCGATATACAATATGATAAAAGACTTGATTTATTGGTTTAAATAGTATTTCAAAATTGTAAGATTGGGAGGGATGTGTTGTAAAGTCTTCATACTGTTATGGTATACTGTTGCTACATTTTTATTTGTCATAAAAGATACATTCGATTTTCATGTTGATTCCTTTCTTTCAGTGAATTGCGTTTTATAGATTTCTATTATTTTGAACTTCTACGAACTTTTTCCTATCCATAACTCAAATTTGTTCCCATTTCACTGCAAAAATCTGACACCACACAATCAGCAGTGATATAAGGTGCAAATATACCAGTCTGTTGTGTTTATTTTAAGACAAGAGTTGATGCTAAAGGTCTTGATATACTGCCATAACAGTATAACCTCGATTACTCGAAATCGAAGGGACCCTAAAATAAATTCGAGGTATTGAGTTTTCGAGATAACCAGGTTACTCCATTTATAAAACTAATTACTAGTTTATTTCAAGGGGAAAATATTTTTTCGATACATAAAGGTGTTTGAGGTATTAAAGTTCGAGATAACAAGGGTTACTATAAAAGAATTATCATTGCTACATATAAGTGCACCACAATGTCGAAATTTATTTGTAACGTATGAATCCTCATTGACAGAATGTGGGAAATTTCCAAAAAAAAAAAAAATATTCCTGCTGAACTTAACTTTTAAATACTAGGGTGATGCTTTCCCAGCAAAGCCTCTGTCGCTTTGACTAACACGTGACCCGCTATTCTCAGCCTCGACCGTCACTGAGGCGGTCGTGTTTCTCTCTTATGTCACTATCGTAGTTTTCTGCTTTTGTTCGTTTTCCTTTCTACGCACGCTGATTGCGACACTGGGAAGTGTTCATTCAATACTTTATAAGTGGCTCCACGAATTTGTATAACTGCCTATTTTTAAAGCTTTCCTTGGAGGACGTAGTATGTCGGAAGAGAGGGGTCGTTTTTCCAGATATTTTAAGGATCCTCTCTTAAACATGTCTGAGTCTGAAGCTCTGAAGTGTTATTGTCAATGCGTAGAAAATTGATGGAATAGGAAGGAAGGATGGGATGTTGAAGCAATATCTAAGAACAGATTTTGATTTAAGCATTGCAGTTAATTTTCTTACTTTCTAATTAATAGATAATTAATCTTGGAGTTAGGTCTTTTCTTTCCTTTTTTTTCTCTTAATTTCGCGTTTTGCATTTCTTTTTTCTAAAAATCAAAGATAAAAAATCCAACTTTTGGAAAAATGTCAAAGCTTTTAGATTTTTGTAAAAGTTTTCCGCATATGATTTTTTTCAAACACTAAGATAGCTTTTTTTGTTCATTTTGAATTAAAAAAAAATTGTTACTAGTTGCACAATATATTTTTCTGATCAATTTCTTCCTTCTGATTTATATAAAGCTTAAAAGTATATATTAAAGCGAGTATATTCATATTTATATTAAATTATAGTATAATATGCGAGAATTATTTGGCTTGAAAGTTTATTAGTAATACTATCACTCATACTATGTCGTATGCAAAAAAGTTTCTTTTTGCCTCTTTGAATATCTTATCTTTGTAAAGTCTCATATAGGAGAGAAATACACTTACACTATTTAAGATTCTATCAACCTTGAGTCATTAATGGCTAGTGTCAGGTACCCATATAATCCTATTTTATTATTCAAGATAATAAATTTCCTTTCCGTCTTTGACCGGTTTATTCAGAAGTTCCTTTGGGTCATAAAACTCTCCTTGAGCCCTGCAATTCCATCCACCTACATTTAGATTTTACATGGATTTGGATAGTGGTTATTATTATTAGATTTCCCGGTGAAATGATTAGTTCTAAAGAGAGGAAACAAGGTATGAGATTTAAATATGTTTGGGTTAAAAATTTTGCATGGGGGGTAGTTTCTGTGTTCACTGAAAATACAATTTTTTTTTTTTGGAAGTTTAAATATCTATGGAGATTTGTGCTACGACTTAGTTTCTAATAATTTTCTTGACTAAATGATTATATAACTCTCAGCATACCTCTTGTTTTTATCCCATACGTAGCTTTTTGAATGGAGGGCCATACAATATGCTGAATGCATCTCGTACTATATTCCAGCTATTAACTATCTGGTTTTCAAGCATTCAGTGATGTTTGGAAACATACTGAAGAATGTATTGTTGTTTTCTTCCAGAATTGTTCCTAAAATCATCAATGGTGGCATTGCTGGCATCATTGGCGTAACATGTGTCTTCCCCATAGACTTGGTGAAAACGAGGCTGCAGAACCAACAAGTAGGACCACAAGGGCAGAAGATGTACGCTTCCATGTAAGTTATCCAGGATTTAAGGAGTTTTTATTAGATGAAACTAATAACATTGGCTAAATTTTGAACTAGATTAAAAAAGTACCTATTAGATGAAGTTCCCATTATCCATGTTTCTGTAGCCTAAATCATAAAACCCCCATAACTTCCAAAAACTTAGCCGATTTGTACCCATGGACACAGAATTTTATCAAATTATAAAACATTATTAAATTGAATTTTTTTTAAATTGTTAAAAATCTAATTTTTAAATTTTGAGCTAATTACCCTATTAACAAAGGTTAAGACTATAGGTTGGGCACTTTAAATGGTTGAAATGTTATTTTATATGTCTTGGAAAAATTAAAATGTTAATCTTGTCTAGGTACAACAATCTTACCTATTTTTATTTTAAAACACACTTAATTAAAAATACCCATGAAATTAACTACCTTGAAAAAGTAGTTTTGTAAACGTGCTTGTGCTTTTGATCTGTGAAACAGCCATATATACTTAAATTAAATTAACATACATTACAATATTTTACTAAATTAAAAGTGTTTCTTAACACATGAATTCATACCATGTATGAGTGAAATATTAATAGGTTTTATTGTGTATTAGGTTGGACTGTTTTCGAAAAACCTACACAAGGGAAGGCTTTTTTGGCATGTACAGAGGTAGGAGCATAAACATTTTTGCTTCATATTAATAAAGTAAATTGTCCATAATGTTTTTGGAAACAATTTGTTATTGGATGTTTTATTTATTATAGGATCATTGCAAAATAATACCAAAATTTTGTTTTTGCTGTTTGTCCATCTTATCCATAAAAAGTACCTGCAAAACCATGTAAATTTTATTCTCAAGTCTATAGGATCGATATAAAAGTATCGATATATAAATTGATGGTTTATAATAACACTGAGATATGTATTTTTCAGGTTCTGCAGTTAATATCTTACTAATTACCCCAGAGAAGGCAATTAAACTAGCAGCTAATGATTTCTTCCGTCATCAACTATCATCTGGGGCTGGGTGAGTGACTGTCATGGTTGTAAATATGTTAATACTAATTTTAAAACATTTTTATTAATTAGACTAATATAGAGTGATAATTCCAGTGCTACCATAAAAGTGAAACAAATAATTTGATCTACAAAGAAGTTTTCAATCCAAATTTTTAAGTTTACCTAATGGAAATTGTTTTGTTGATGCATTAAGTATTTAATTTTTTACAAACCTGGTTAGAATTTATTAAGACTTTGACAAAATTAGGATTTCTTTGTTCTATTCAATATATTCATTCCAATCTTGTCTTTTGTAGCATTATTTCAAAAATTTTATGTTTCAAAACCCTTTAATTTTGGTCATTCATAAAATTGCCATTCAATAGTGAGATTTATTGGTAAAAAGCAAGTTTCATAGCTTAACTATAATTATAACTTTTTATTGCTTTTGTACAGAAAACTGTCCTTAACTAAAGAAATGCTTGCCGGTGGATCAGCTGGATTATGTCAAATAGTCATCACAACTCCAATGGAGCTTTTGAAAATACAGCTTCAAGATGCTGGAAGAGTGGGTATGTGGAACTATGAAGTTGATATGTTTATTCAACAAAATAATTTTTTAAAGTACATTCTTCTAATTATGATGTATTCAATATTTTTTGCTAAAAAGTTATAAACTATTGCAATCAAATTTTTTATGTTACATGAAATAAACTATATATGTATTTTGTGTAGCATAAAAAATTAATTTCATTTCATGTCTAATTCTTTACAAAAATATAAAAAATGTAATATAAGGTTGCTGCATACTTATAAAAAAATTTTATACATAGTTCAGGTATTTGTGTATTGTTAATTCTTTGAAATTATGGAATTTTTGTAACTAATCGTTAGAATCTAAAATTAAAGTTTTTAGTACTATTTATTTCAGACTTTTTACACCATGTCTGAAAAGTTTAATTTTTTCTTAGTACAGAAACTCGGTCTTTTAAAGTATTTTCAGCCCATAAAATTAACTTATATGTAGTCAGAAAAGAGCTTTCTACCATTTCATAAGGTAATTTTAGAGTTCCTTAAGAATTCTTAACTGTCTTAATATGTGAAGAGATTTCTTTAAATTATTGTGCGTAAGTGTTTACTTCCTACTTGGTCCCATGGATTTATAAAGACCATCAAGCAAGGATTAAATAAAGTTTAATATCTTAAAATATTGTCCCTGAAACTTTGAACTTTCTCCATTGTAACCCTTACTTTTAAACATTTTTGTGATTAAACAATTTTATTCTATAAATTATTATTTGCAATGCCTCTTTGCAGCCACCAAGGGCACATCTGAAGGAGGGGCTGTTGCAGCAACTTCCGCCACTTCCATCGCCCTGCAGCTGATTCGCACCAGGGGGATCGCAGGGCTGTACAAGGGCACTGCTGCCACCATGCTGCGGGACGTCAACTTCTCCATGGTGTACTTCCCCCTTTTCGCCCACCTCAACGCGCTGGGGCCTCGGAAAAAAGATGGCAGCGGGGAGGCTGTGTTCTGGACATCGTTCCTAGCGGGCTGCGTAGCTGGCTCTACGGCAGCTTTCACTGTGAATCCTTTCGATGGTGAGCAAAAAAATTTGGGTGTTCCTGTTCTTTGTTGTTGTGAACAAAAGAACCTACATTTTTCTCTTAAAACTGTAATCAAACTTTGTTGGTAAATAAGAAACTATTGTTTCATGGGCAAAGATTTGTGTAACATTGCTTTGTTGTGATTAAATCATGTTATTCTGATGATCGTAGGTCTTGGCCCACTAGGGTTGTTGTGCTATGTGTTAGTTTATAGTAAATTTACCTTTACATTTTCCAAAAACGGAAGGTTTATAATGTTGCCAGATATGAGAAAGGGTAATAGAAATTTAAAATATTTAAAGAATTGAAATGATTTTATTTCCATATTGGGATGTATAATGATAATGATTTCTAATTGAAATTTGTTTTTATTATAATCATAATTTTTGTCCTTTTTTTTTAGTCATTAAAACTAGATTGCAACTTCTTCAAAAGGCCAGTGGTGAAATGACTTACTCAGGAATTCCAGATGCTTTTATGTATGTTGTGTTTTTTAAAATACCAAAGTATCTTTTTATCATACCCTTAAAATATTTCACAATATGTGCTTGCTTGTTTTAAATAAAGTGCTTATATTTAATTAATAAGTTTATTATTCAATTCGTTCTTTTCTGATTGTAAAATATTATTTTGTTATTAGTTAATTTTTAATTTGTTATACATAAAATTATTTTAATTTATTTGGTAGCTCTTGATTTTATTTGCTGAAGAAAATGTACTTTATTAATATGATCTAGTAGCCAGTTAAGATAATTTTTCATGTGATTTAATTAAAGGTTCTTTTAAATTTAAATGATATTAAAAATAGTAGGATCAGCTTTTTGTATTTTTTTGGTATTTCAGAAAGACATAGAGATTATAATACTATTCCTACTGCTATTAACTGTAACTAACTGTTATTAACTGACTTCAAACTGTTATTAATTCACTGTTCTTTTCCCCCAGGAAAATCTTAAAGAATGAAGGACCTTCTGCATTTTTCAAAGGAGCAGGCTGCAGAATGATTGTCATTGCTCCTCTCTTTGGTATCGCACAAACTGTTTACTATTTAGGAGTAGCTGAGTATCTGTTAGGAAAGAAGAGAAGGTGAGTTCCATGAATGAGATTTTTTGAATACATTTTTATCAGTATTGGGCTACTAAGCTTGTGTGTTTTAACTGCTTGCAACCTTAATGTGATGCAACAAATTCCTTCTTTGTTCCCAATAATGAAGATATTAACATTTTAAGGTTTGATCCGTATATTGTTTGAAATGAAAATTATTATTTATCAGAAGATACTGAACTGAACAGATATTTGACATGTTCTAACACAAAATACACTTTTAAATTTGAGTATTTTTGAGTGCTCTTAAATGATTATCCATACTGAATTGACAGTTAATAATACACTAGTATGTGTAAGTCTCTGAATAACATTGAAGGTGAACTTTGTGTGCATTATGTCCATATTGGGACCCTGCACCATAAAACACAAATTAATCAATCAACCCACATTGAAGGTGATGATATTTTTGTTGAGTTAAATAGAAAAGAATACCCTTGTTATTTTTTCTCAGTTATGCACTTTTACAAATTTATATATTTAGTGAATTTGCATGGTAGACTGCAAACTAATCCATCTCTAAACCAAACTGTGCTCTATGCAAATTTTTTAGGGAAAATCAAACTTTTTAGAGAGTCAAATATAATGAAATAGGATGACTGAGTAAAATAATCATAATGTTCTATTCTGTATTTCTTTTTAGTCTTAAATAACAAACTGGTAACCAAGCTACACATAAATGTACTTATTAATCTTTCATTGATTGGAATATTTTCACACATTGTTAGAATAATTTTATTATTCTTATTTTGGATTAATCACAGCAGTTGAGTTTAATGAATTTTGGGCAATATTTTATTAATCTAAAAAAAAGATGTAGCTATGTTCCTGAAAACAAAAAATGCAAAATGAAGAAATAATACTTGTTATAGTTTTTTTTAAAGTGTTTAACATAAATGATGAGACAGTGGGATAATTGGTAAGTGTGAAACAATTAACTCTGAAATGATTCCATTATGCTTCTTTCCTTTCTTTGGTGTGTCCCATGTGTCTCTTTAACTCAGATTAAATAAAAATTTTGTTTTATTGACCAAAACGATTAAATCCAAACAATTAATGTTGCATTTTTTTTTTTTAACTTGTGTATAAATGTTTTTGATGTTGCTTGTTTGACATCTTGGTATTTTGATGTTTGGATGATTTTGTCTGAACTTCACCTTGGTTTTCTATTTGTGTTATGAAATTGAAGTGATGAAGCTTTCAACTAATTATTTTCTTTAAAATTATGATAATCATAGCAGTTATAGGTTAAAAACTCATGAAATATAGTTCAATAATAGCCAATGGTAACTACAGAACATGTTTTCTCTGTATAGATTTACCTAAGGAAAAATAGTGCTAATTTATTGATATTTTTTAATAACTTTTAAACTAATCTATACATTTTACACTGTTTTTTACTAGTTTTTGACATTTTATAGGAGTACTTAATGTTTGGACTTGTAAAGATATTCAAAGGATAAATTCATCAGGTGTCAGGAACATAATGCTGTGATCTTGTGTTTTTCTACTTATTAAGGTTTTAAGTTCCTCAACTTCCCCCCTAATAAATTCTGAATTTGCTTGTGAAACTATTTTTTTATCATATATTATGGATTGCAAAATAAAGTTTTTATGAATGTAATTTTTTTGTACCTTATTAATTTTGTAACTTGCATGACCTGTTTACTAAAATACTTAATTCGTTTTTTATTTTAAATCCCTTGCATGCGTGCAGTGATGATTCTGAAAACTAATGGTAAGCTGATTTTTCCTTTTTAGCATTATTTCATACGAGTGTTTGGAATAGATTGTATTTGTTTGTTTTTAAGAACAAAGTACTTGTATTATTGGGTATAAATTAAGTAATACTTTATCATTAAAAATTCAATCAACATTAGCAAACTGTTGGATTTACTGTTTAACTGACTGTTTGATTATGGTTGAAAAAGGTGATTTTAACGTTTTTAACTCTCTACTTATCAAACATAGTGTTATAAAAATTCTTAATTTTATTGCCTAAACTCCAGATTGATTTTTCTCTCAATGTTTAGCAAAATTTAAAAGGTTAAGTTTTTAAAATGAACTTTCCATTTCTTTTCTATTATTTTTAATATAAATAATTATTATCTAAAGATCTAAAACCAAAGCTATTTGAAGGCTATTATGTCTTCTATAAATTCCATTGTTAACAAAAATATTTTGTGTGTAAAAATTGCCCAATATCCTTAAAAGATATTTTATGAGCATGGAATTTGACATGGGAAAACTAATATTGTTTTTGAGTAAATAGAAATAAATCTAATTATTCTTTCCCATTTTAAAACATTAAGATTTCATATAGTTATCATTCTTTTTACTATGAGATCTGTAGTTGAAACTTTTTTATAGCTATTTGCAGGTTTTCACTTGCATGCTTAGTCTATGATAAAGGTTTCACTGCCTTATGTTTTCTTTTTTAATGCTTTATTGAAGTTTTTTGTGCATTATGAATAAAATGTTGTATGGTATGTAATCCCTGCCCAATTTTGTTTGATTTTGTTCTTTTGTTCCTAACAAATACTGTTATATAATCTAGACTTTTATTTGGACTTGGGGTCACCTTGAACTATCCTTAAATAATTAAAAATTTTCCGTTAATTTTTTTTAATGGCGAATTTTCCCTTTTACTTTGGAAGACCTCAAATATGCATTGTGTCTTTGCACTATTAATTTATGAATATGTTTAGCATTAAAATCTAAATATCTTACAACACTATGTTTTCAGATTTTCTACTGAAACCAAGTCTTTAGAATTGTCACCTTTATCAAGCGTACTCTGTGATGCACCAGTTTTAAAATCCCAGCATGAAGAAGATATTAGTTATTTACTTCCAATTGATCCATTTGTTGCCAACACTTACAAATCCTTAGTACAAAAATGAGTTATATTCGGTCCTTTAAGGTTATTTAATTCAGGTTCATTTGAATCTGGTCAAAAGCGCAGAAACTATCTCCTCAAACCTGTAACATTTAGAAACACATTGCAGTTTATAGAATTAATCTATTTTGGGTTAGGGAAATTATCAGTATTTTTCTGTATCCTTCTACAAAAGACAAATTTTTATAATTGTCGAGCTTATACAAAAAAAATAGTCAATTCTGCCATCAAGCAATAGATGAAGAAACAATCATAAATATGTGTTCTAGCATCTGTTATGGCCATGCTTGCTGTGATGAATATTTTTAGACAAATCTTGACAAAAGAACAGAGGATTTTTAGTATTCATGTTTTCTGCATTTACCAGTTATTCCTTTTGTAAAAAGGTATATATTATTTTACATACTTCTTTTTTATTTAACACTACCTTCATGTGTATATTTTTATATTTAATTATTTTATGCATCTATTTACTGTTTTAAATTTTATTCTTTAAGAATGATGCTGAGATTATATCAGGTTCACTTCATGAAAGCAACATGTGTGAGTTGCTTAACAGTTGCTCTAGTCTTTTGTGAAACTAATGTTTTATAGGTGTCTTAATTTTCTCCTGGTGTAGACCTAGAATGTTGTGGACTGTCATTATTAATAATCTAGATGTTTATTTATCTTAATAGTTAGTTCATCACCATTACTTACAATTGCACGCTTTGTATTCCAGCATCTTTAAGTTGTATTTATTTGCTCCTAACAAATGTACCTATGGATTTTCCTCTGTTATTCAGCATTTTTACATTTCTCAGCATCTACCTGTAAGATGTTTATTTCTTGTAACCATTTTTAAAATCATTTCATGTATTTCTGAGTGCGAGGGCATTCCAGGTAACCCAGATATGCTTAAAGGTGGTTTTACAGTGGTGAAATGTAAAATTCGTAGTAAGTTTAGGAATTAGATATGTACCGCAATGAAGTAAAGTAATTTATGTCAACAGGGGTGCATCCAGGTTTTTTTCCCAGGGGCCTGTTTTGGGAATTTTGTGAAAAACGGAATTTAATTTTGTGAAAATAATGTCCTATTTCTAAAATAAGGTCCTATTTCTGTAAATATATAATTTTTTCCTTTATAAAATTACACTATAGCGAATGCATATAGCTTGATATGCAAGTCGGCGTGGTATACGTGGCCTGTCTACACCCCGCGTTCTACCGCGGCTCCGGTTCTACGCGCTACGAAGTGTTCCGATCTTTATAAAATTTAGAAAAGTCCAGAAAACGCAAAAATTTGAATAAAAATTTCTTCAATTATATAATTATTTGTTCAGCCGGACGGGAATGTCCGGCAGTCCTTCCACCAACGTTCACCATAAAGTCGCTTGTGCACAAAGAATCCGTGCACGATCCGTGACCTTTCGCTATAATTCAGATCTGTTAACAATCGGATTTTCTTTTTCTTAGATTTCGGTTCCGCAAACAAAAATTTTACGCGAAAAAGCAAAGGAAAAAGATCGGAATAGTTCAGAAGGGTGAAAATAAAAATACAAAAAGAATAATGAAAAAGCGATTCCGATAAGTTACGAAACGAAACTTAACGTAAACAAAATCTTAGCGAAGAAAAGAAAAACCTTTGCATTGCCTTTTCGCTGATGAATCATCCCCGCGAATTTGAGTATTCCGATTCCCCCAAAAATATACTTATTGAAAGGATTGAAGCAAAAACAGAGGATTGAGAGGAAATTTTTAAATACATTTTCTTTAAAATACAATAGCGTAGTTTCCGTAGTTTTTCTAGCTCTATTCGCAATTCCGGAATTTAGGGCCGAACTGCGGAATGATTCCGCAAAATGCGTATAATGGTTATAGGTATGCGCGAAACGAAAAGACAAAAGGTACGTGAGAATTTCTGTCTTAGGAATTTTGTGAAAAGTCCGTTTTTGGGAACCGGAATTTTGTGAAGGGGCCGTTTTTGAGGGTCGGAATTTTGTGAAGGGGCCGTTTTTGCAGATCCGAATTTTGTGAAGGGACCGTTTTCGGCCCCAATTTCTTTCTAGATGCACCCCTGGTCAAACATTGAAATACCTGTTTTGCTCAAAGATTGAGATTAATATTAAATTGAACATGAAGTTAAATTCGTGTTTATTTTGAAATGTTTTGCCTTTGTTAAGTTTTACTTTGAGGATTTGAAATAGATGTGAAGGTATAGATAAAAATAGATTATCAGTCATCGTGTATGATGGATAAATGTTTAGCCACTTTTAATGTGATAAAAGAGCCAAAAGTGTTCTTACTGTTGTGTAAATTGTTGTATCACTGTTATTTGCATAGTTTAAAATAAAAACAGTTTACATGGACTTGGATTTATTGATAACTGGTCTCTTTATAGAAGCATTGGGATGTCAGACTTTATGTTATTCATTACTGAGAGTTTTATGCCTAGACACTGAAACCTGAGGTTTTCAAGATAGAAAGATGTAGAAAAAAATATCATTGAGGTAATCAAAGGAGATAACTAAATTATAGGTTTTTATCATGTTATATCTTGAAAAGTTTACTTGTTCTCCCCCATAATGTTAATTAAAATGGGAGAAGAAGAAATTAAATATAAAAAGAGGTTAGTTGGCTGATAAGTAAGAACTTATAAATGGTTTACTCATGACTAATGTTTATAAAGGATTGGTATATTAATTAAATTACTTTTAAGATAGAAGTGTGAAATTATGCTTACTCATTTTAAATTAAAGTTTTTAAATTGGGAATTAACAACCTACTTACTGATTTATTTTGAAAGAACTTTTTTGTTTATAAAAAACAAGTTATTGTATGTTAACATTTTTCACAAGAGTAATTAAGTATCATTTAAATTATTTGTTCTAATGAAGAATTTATTTTACTTAAGGATTTTTTTTTTGTCACAAAGTTTAAACAAATTCAACAGACATAACTTTTTCTCTTTAGTCTTTATTGCTACACAAGGGATAAGAACTGTCTTCTGAACTAGTTCAAAATTGATGAAGTTTCATTCATACACTTTAAATGATCTCACAAGTGAAAGATTAACACCACAGACAAAAATAATGGGAAATTGGAGGAAAAACAGATCTCCAATTAAGGATTTTATTTTTTACCCTCCCAATCAAACATTTTTCAAATTTAAAATGAAATCTTACCACCTTATACATATGCTAATGAAAAATATCAAATTTTGTGGTTTACTTAGCAATTTTTAATATTCTAATGGTGCATGGCTATTTGAAAGCATTAATTTTTTCACTTATATTTTTATTATTATTACTGAATTAAGTTAGTATGGATCTCTTGGCAAGACTATATCTACACTGTTGGATGAAGAAAAATTGCTAATTTCAACAGGTCTCTTTAGAGATGATATCTAAAGAACTGTCTTGTGGTAACCTATTTTTAATGCTTTCAAATGTGACATGATAACGCCTGTTTTAACTTTCAGTTTGAGAAATATACTTAAATTTTTTTTCCCTCAGATTAACATCTCTTTTAAAAATGAGATTTCTCTTTTCTAGATGGCTAGTGTAAAATTGGTTATAAATTAAAATGGAAAAACAAAACTTGAACCAGATGATTTAAAGGTAACTGTTTTTATATGATTGTATCTTAGCTTAAACATTTAATCCTAAATATTCACTAACAAATATTCAATCTAAATCATTGACCTTAATCCTAAAGCATATGCTATGATGTTATGGTAATTTACAATTTCAATCATTCTTATAATATGATTAGTTTGCAATGGTAAGAAATAGAGCTATCTATTACATTGAGATTCATTGCATTTTATCGAACATCAAACGTTTGCTTATAAAAGAAGAGTGTTTCTGGAAGTAATGGTGAAACATCTTTAATTTATTCCACTTATACACTAACCATCTGGAAAGAACTGATAAATTTTTCCTGCTATTCAACTTCTGAAACTGAGGAAATAGAGGATATGTTTCTATCCATTGTTAAAAATATAAGGAGGTAATTAAGAATAAGATACTTTGTAGATATAGTTGTTTCCAATTTTTCAGTTTAAATCTGCTCCATATAAATGAGTGATAGTTTAAGGAAGCTTTTATTGATTTTTTCACATTAACTTGGTGGTTCTGGACTTAAGTTATTGATAGTTGCTTAAAAAAGTTCTTTTCACTGTTTTGAAATAAAATCTGTGAATTTTTCACATAATCTTTTAATCATCACACCACTTTTCCTAAAAGTGTGATGTATCTAAAGAAGTAAATACCTTGATGTATGTACATAGATAAGAAATCGGAGTAAAACAAAGAGCTTTCCTTGGCTTTGATCTTCACAAGTACATTTGAATAACATTGAAATAGAGATCTTTGAAATATAAAGCACACCAGATTTATACACCATTTCAAAAGTATCACATCAATAACATAAGTATTGTGATAAACACACATGTAATAATCGACCACAAACACTCTGTACAATGTCAGTTATCTACATACACACAAATTTCTGCAAAAACATGCAGGTTTATATCGTAAGGCAGGAAATGCAAATGTATTTTAACATGGTTGTTTTTCAAAGGAATGTGAAATTAAAATTGTGCAGTTTATTTAAATAAACCTATACCTACACTTGCTTTTCTAATGTGTTTACAGTTTAATACAACAGTTTTTCTCGGTATATTTCAAATGCTCATTGCATTGCTAAGAAATTTTAGTTAATACCGTTTAGTTTTTGAATTATTCATTACCAACTAGATTTATAGTTGAGTAATTTTCATATTATGAAGTGAATTGCTTAGTTAACTATTTTAATTGTAACCAAACAATTTTCAAATAAAAAGTTTCTATAAAAGGGTGGGGGCAGATCTTTTACAAATATTTTCTGTATATTATTTTAGTTTTGTGAAGGTTTTTAGGATGATTTCTTTTCAAATGATTTTCTCCAGAAGTGTAAATAAAACTCTTGCCCCTATTTTTATGTTTATACATTTTAATTTTATTCATCCTACTCTTTAATTACAAGTTAGACTATTTCATGTAAAAAAAAATCCAACTGGCAAGTTTTGAATCGAACCTTTTATGAATCTTCATCTAAGAAATCTAAAATCAATTCTTAACTTCATAGTTAAAAAAGAAATGTTTCTAATCCTGAATATTCAAGCCTTTTTAAATTTCTTTTACGATTTTCTGATTTTAGTGAAATTTATTGAACAAAGTTAAAGTTTACAATTAAAAACTTGGAATTTAATTATGCTGTTCTGTAAGTGTTCACATTTAAAAATACAGTTGTGAATATCTTATTCTATTCATTTGGTTAAATCAAAGTTCTACTGTATTTAGTATTATCCTTTTACTTTCTTTCCGACCTTAATAACTTTTAGGCTGGATACTTTATTCTGTATTGAACTTACAGCTTGTTAATATCGACTTAATTTGAAAAATAGGGGGAAAACTCTTGAACAAATGTTGGCAAGCAACCAGGTTCAATGATTTATAATGCAAGACTCAGGACACCCAGACCAGACAACCCAGTTCATTAATAAAATACATTATTCAAGTTATTGTACGATTTTTCTCCATTCTTTTACTTTAAACCTTCTTTTTATAACATTTATACCTAAGTATGGATCGGTTGACCGGTTACAAGATAATGTTTTTTGCTAACAGGAGGTATATCATGATGTAGCTCTAAAATTGTATTTCTCATTGGCTATACGCTCTCTTGCAAACTTATTACCTTAGTTCTCCAATTTTGCATGATCAGTTCACAATATACCAAAATTTATGTAAATGATTTTTAAATGTTTAATTATTATTAATCCCATCTAATAATATTAGATGTCTAACTTAGCAATTTGTTGGTTATTTATTATGAAATAATTCCATAAACATTGAAAAAAGTAATTCTGAAAATTTGATCATTGATACTTGTTTAATTGTGTTTTTCCCCGAATCCAGATATTTTTTTACATTTCCATTTTATGGATTTTTTTTACATTTTATAAACCTAAAATGATAAAGGATGTGTTAAAGGCACATTTTACCGAAGAATTCGGTAACTAATGTTGGATATAAATAAGATTCAACACGATAAGCATGTTATAAATGAAGCCGGCAATGGACCAAGGAAGATAATAATCACTGAAGATAATTATGAAGATAACATGGAAAAATAAAACTAGCAGGTTGAAGAATTTTCTACTTGATTAGAGTTAAAAAAAACTTGTAGAAACTAATTGTTTTGGTGATTGATTTAAGGTATGCAACTGTTAAGAGTAATATTTCTAGAGTTAAAAGCCTGAAACGGAGTTTAAGGACGGTAAATAAACTAGTGTTCCTCAACCAAATCGAAGAATGATATCAACAACCCACTTTAGAGTTTTAATGACTTCCTCTGAAACCTCTTGACCCAGTTATAGCCGTTCATTAGATCTTTGGCAATAAATAGGGAATTCTTGATCTAAAAAAAGAACCAATATCAAGATAGATTATTGTCATGTTAAAGAGATTGAATTGATGAATTTTATTCTTCCCAAGTCAGGTTTTCAAGTGTGCGAAACATTTCGTTCAGCGATATTTTATTGCTCACAACACTCTGTCTAAAGAGAACGACAATTTCTTCCTACCCTAAAACTAAGCGACTGGATCCTCTCAAAAACGCCGTGTCACATCTAAACACAAACACTCACTCATCGAAAGTAAACCACATTTGGCAAATGTTGATATGTTGCATATATAGGAGAATATACATGTTTTACAAACAAAGGCACTAGCGTTTCAGGCAAAAGAGCACGTTTTTTTTGTTGCGTGGTTCGAAAACAATGAGATCTTTGTGTGCTAGCTCCAACTCAGGCTCTTTGAATTTTATATGTGGCAGCTAAGGAGCTTTAACCAGGACTGCGTCATAAGGTTAAATAATTGAACTTCAGGGAATCCTTCAACTGATAATAAATTAAATGTCTCAATTTGTTGAACGAAGAAACTACACGGGGGAATGGAAAAACGGAATAATCAGCACAAGTTAAAATGATAGTTCAATGAATTTTTTTCCAATTTAACATTGGGATATGATGAAATAAGATTTCCTTTCACCTTTCTGAACTTGACATTTAATTTCCGAATTTGACGTAATATATTCGCCCAAAACATGGACTTATTTTTGATAGTGTGATATTCATAGGGGGATGAAGGAATAGGATAGGCTCAAGAAATAACAATTAATACATTTTTGCTTTCAAAAGACGCATGCTTCTCAAAATACCGTAAGTAATAAAGTCTTGAACCATTCGTTTAAAGATTTTGAATGTTTCCTTAAAGAGAAATAAAATTAGAATGCTTAATATTTTATTCATAAAAAAAAACATTCAAACCTTCTGAACAGTCCTGATTTTTAAAAGGATACTTTAATAAAGAGTTCGTTTGAATCAGTGTTAAAACTCTCGGCTTGGTGACTACAATAAAAGGATAAGTATAGTCTGAACGCCACGAGAAAAACTTTTGACATCGAACAATATTGTGGCGGTTGTTATGAAAAAGGATTACTCCAACTGAATTTTGGGAGTGATAATGGTAATTCATAAACGCTGTAAAAACGTTTCGAGCCCGATCTTTGTGGGTATTAACTTTGTTTCAAAGTTTTGTTTTTCTGTCGGACGTTTTTCTCAAGGCGATCAGACTATATCAGCGTTTTTATATTTTTCCGTAACTTTATAACGAGTTCAGGCATCAGTATTTGATGCACCAACACCAAGCAATTTGTTTAAAATTAATACTTGATTTCATTAAAGGGAATTAGTTGTTCAAAATGTTAAACATGCATAAATTATAATTCATACATCTTTTCGTAAATATATTTTTGAAAATATTGAATAAATTACTAGTAGTGAGGAGTTTTACATACTCAGATACTTGCATAGCGATACTATTGTATACATACGTCATACTATGTATAAAACGTCAGAATCGACAGCTTTTTGTAAAATATATAAATATATATAGAGTATTTTAGTTTTTCATTTAAGGGATGCATAAGGTAACAAACGTTTTTCGTTTCAATCAAAGAAGGTAGTTTTTTAAGTGAATTAGTATAACACCCAAAACCTTTTTGTTCTATAGTTACTTACGAAAATATTTTTTTACTGTCCAGCTAAAACGATATGTGCACTACCCTTAGGAAATAAAATGGCTACTGTTTTCAAAATGATATAATAATGAAATACTGCAACATACTCTATCCATTACATATAATCCTCTTTTTAATTTGAAAAGATTTATTTCATCAGAGATATTTTGTTTCTAGTTAAGAGCTTTACATATTTACACATTACATTAATTTATTGGAAATGTATTTTTTAATTTTCAAATTGAGTCAACTACTTTTAAGTATAACTTTCATTCTAAAAATACTTACAAGGTTAGATTTAAAAACTACCACTAACAATTTGTTTTCATTATTTTCATATGAATGTTTCGATCAAAATAATTGAAACCGTAAATTTTCGACCGAATAACATTTCTATTCAAAAACATTTGCATTTGGTAAAGAAAAGTAACGTACCAGATTAACAAGATCGATATTCTATCAAGAATATTCTCAATGACTTTTACCTGATTAATTAAACAATCAACTTATATCAAGAAAGATGATTCCACACCTTTAAAAAACGGGTAATAGTTCCTTATTATCGACAGTAGATTTATCTACTAATCACACATTACCTATAATCTAATATCCTTAAAGTACGGACATGCTTAAACACTGAGACACATTATGAAAAAGGACACATCCACAATGAAGATATACTCAGCTGAGAAGAAGTACACTTGCACAGGAAATACATCTAAAAAGTTATGTAAAAATACCCTCGAGAAAGTACCATTCAAATAATTTTCAGTGCTTTAAATGGAACTGAATTCTCATCGATTCATCTACAAACCATTCAAATTACTAACCTCGTTTTGGTGTATCCTAAAATAATTTATTTA
Organism: Tetragnatha montana; assembly: GCA_963680715.1. NCBI lineage: Eukaryota > Metazoa > Arthropoda > Arachnida > Araneae > Tetragnathidae > Tetragnatha > Tetragnatha montana. The sequence goes on from OY796686.1 coordinate 20,477,529, forward strand.
CTCCGTTTCCAAGGGAATATAAAAGTTAGTGTTACTCAAGGGTATTTTGAAAAGTTCTCACTCTAAATCACTGTATATCAACCACTTCTTGCAATCACAGCGTATTTGTGTTTAGTTAATGAATGTTGTACATTCGGTGTCAGTTCAGGTGGTCTTATGTTCAACTTAACCATTTTGTAATCTCAATGAATAAATGAAAAGGTTTATAAAGATATCTATTCATGTTCATTTCATTCACGAGGTCTTTTACCCACACAATAACTCACAATATTATCTGCTGTTCCTATGGGTCTCGTATTACAAACTCATGTGCGTTATTCATAACAGTAAAGAAAATTTTGGGAAATTTTAACTATTTAAATATTCTTAAAAGAATAACATCATAATTCAATTCAATCTAAGAATTCGATAGTAATTTCGATTGTATATTTTACAGTCTTCCTTTTAATCTTGATCTCTTGTTCACAATAAATGGGTTCATTGCCCTGGGTGTATTTTTCTCTCTCTGTGTGTCTATAAAAATTATGTTGTGTCTGTCTTACTTGACGAAGGTTTATAAGCGGATCCTTGAGACCACGCACACAGACCGGAAAATATATGTAACCAATCCAATCCAAATGGGTTCATTTTTATGAGAAACCCAACTTATGACCTTCTTCTAGAAGATCTTACAAAGTTTTGGTAGACCTTGTGTGTGTTTTGAGAATGAAGCATATACGAGTAAATAAAGATTCCGTAATTTTATGACTAGATTTGTGAGATGGCTCGAACTTACTAAAATAACCAATTGCTGGACTCTGTATTTACATATTCCCTCAACTTTTTTTTTTTAAGAGGAGAACTTTCCAAGATTCCCTCATGCAATTTAGTGCATTCGAAACGTAACTCGTAACAAAAGAGTGCGTTCAGCTAATTTCGAGGCAAGACCTGAGTAATTTGACTGCGATGCGTTTCTGTAATATTGCTAAATAGGACCGTCACGAGTCCCGTTTTAAAACGCTAATAAAGAGCGATACAACTACAAGTACCTTCTCCCCAGTTAGTTGCTAAGAGATACAAAAGCATTCTCCCGTCAGCTCTTTTTCAAAACAAAAAAAAAGTCTGAAAATAAGGTGAATATACAAGTCTGACCTTCGAAAAATGTAATATAACGTTATTTCAGCCACTTAGAAGATGTTAACTAATAATTTTCTACAGAAGCAATGGAATGTAGCTATTACATCCAAATTCATCTGTATCCAAAATAAAGATAGTATATATCAAATCGATATAGATTAACAGTAGGACATATACACCTGCTCTTCATCTGGGATGCTTATGACATCGCCAATTTCTAGTTATTCAAGGAATTTAAATTCGTACCACAATCATACCAAATGACATCAAGTATCACACATGTATAGGCAGTCAATTGCAAGAAGTTGTTTACGTGCTTTAAGTTTCTTCAACTGCTTTATTACAGTGCTGGATATCAACTTTCTGGGAAAACTTTTGATTACTTCATTAAAAATTATTTAATTTACAACATTCGAATAATTTTTAATTGAATAATTTTTTTAATGCAGCTAGGTCATGGCTAAACAATAAACAATGATGAATATGTAAAGAGAAGTACATGGAACGAAAGACAAGTTAAAAATGTTAAAGTATCGGAATAAAATATCACATATTTCATAAAGGAATGCATACTTATAAAAAGAGAAAAATATCTATCCATGAAAAATATCACATAACTATTTCTTCGTCAACGCAAAAAAATCAAGAGTGTCTTAAAAACGCGACATAAAAACAAAAACAAAATATCACAAAAGTAGGTACAACGATTTTAAACGAGAAATAATAACAATTTGTGCATTTCTTGACAGTTTAATATAAATATTTTTAACTGTTTCAGCAGTGATTCAGTTTAACGGCCGTATTCACCGGTAACTTGACCGGTGATGGTTAACCAGGATTCAAACCTCTGATTGGCGGAGAACTAGTAGTTTTCCTTCTTCAACTACCAATCAGAAGTTTGATTGCCGTTTAACCATAGGTCAAGTTACCGGTGAACACGGCCGTAAGTGATCTATTGAGTCGAAAGCTAGAAATCTCCATGTATAATTTATCCATTTTCTAGTTTAGAAAAAAAAATGTGGCTTTAGTCCGTTTTTACTGTTTTTTTCTTTGTAAGTAATGCTGTATTCTGTGGAGAGATGGTAGATAGCACCATGATTTTTTCTAAAAAGCATTATTTTCAACTTAAACATCCAGGCAAGCATTGGACTGAATTCTGTCGCGTTGACTCAGTTAAAGCCTATTGCAATGCAAATTAAGAGATAGGGAACTTCTCGGAACACAGGAGGATGAGCTAGGCTAGATTGTTAATAGCTAACTTTCAATCGCATGTTTTAAATTATATTATTTCTTTTATAACACTTTTCTAAGAGGATTTCAATGAAACGGATATTTGCTACCCTATTCGCGACAGTCCTGTGATCTCAATTCCCCCGCAAACACCTGGAACATAACAAAAAGTGTCTAAATCCCTTATATCTTTGTTACTTCATTCCATAAAATTATTTCAATCATGTCTTATTGAATCTGAGGCATATTTTGGACTAGTTAATTTCATACATTTTTGTTTTTCAGAAGGAAAATAAAGGGTGAAAATAAACCACGAGAAGCTTATTAAACAGTCCAAAAGAAAAATAACTATACGTAAGTTCATATTTTATGTCACTAACTATAACGTTTTAATACAGCTCATTTTAGTGGAAACAAATCAGCATATTTCAACTAAAAAATCATTGTAGTTGTTTGTTTCATTAAGATATTCTCTGAAACATTCCCTCAAATTCATATTTGTTCATAATTGACTGATACTGCGTATTAAGAGTACCAAATAAACAAAAGAAAATTAAAACTGTATTTTGAGTTGTGAAAACGATAATTGTCTGCGAGAATTCCGTAAGAGCTCGCTTAGCTGTTTGCGTTTAGGATCAAATATAAACCAAACAAAATATTTAAAAATGTATTTTTAATAAGTGCAAACGATAGTTGTCTTAAGGAATTCCGTTAGTAGTTGTGCTGTCGTTTTTGATCAAATTGGCCCTGCAGAAAAAAACATTCTCTTTCATGTAATGGAAGCAACTTCTTCCCCTAACTCAAGCAATTAAGAAGCGATAGCCCACAAAAACCAAGGTGGTCATCGCCACCATCTCCCCACACAGCAGCTATTCTCAAACCACCTCAACGTTCGAAACCCTCGGCACGTAGCGGGGCCCCGGACCTCCCTTTCACACACACCGACGACATCACTCTCACACTCTGTACAAATATATAGATATCTACATATGCATATATATCGCGATTCGAAGAAGAAAACAGACAGACAGACACACCGAAAAGAACAACGGGCTCCGCAGCCGCATCATCATCATCAGTTCCTTGAATCAGTTCGGTCGATGTATATTATCGTAACAATATCATTTTTATACATATATTATAATCCTCTTTCAATAGATAATAAAGGGGATTGGGGCTATGTCCAGACGGCTTGCGTCGTCCTTGTTGCAAACCCATCAGGACATGCCCCCAACGCAGTTGAGGGTCCAATTTTTGTGGGGGGTCCATATCCTACTCGTATTTGGCCCATGGGTCTGTAGCCAGGGGGTCAACCCATGGGTCGTGGGCCAGGGGGTCTGGAGGAGGTTGCTGAGGAGCGTAGATGTCGTACTGTTGTTGTTGCTGCGGTGGCTGAGCGTAGTTGTAGTCGTATTGTTGATGGGGGTCCTGGGCGTAGTGACCGTTGGCTGCTACGTCCGGGGGGTAGAGGTTGTTGGCGGCCCCGTCCTGGGGCACCTGCAGCTCCAGCGGCTTTTCGGTTTGTTGCTCCAGGGTGCTGTTCTTGATGCCGTATTGAAAGTACATGAAGAGACCTGGGGAGTAGAGAGGGAATTGAAATGTGGCAAAAACAAATACGATATACTAACTATAATTGACAGCAAAGTTTCTTGAACCCAGTACGCGTCACAAATGCGGAAGGAGAAATCGGTAAACACAAAGCCTGTTGGGTTTCTAGGAGGAGTTTCGGTACGCAAATCGTGATGAATAAGCACTATATATACACATGGGTTTAACTAAATAATCATATTTTTAAATTGACGTTCTTCATTTCACTCAAAATTCAGATACCGCGATGGGAACTACTTTGTTTGTTAGTGACCAACTAACGTTGCTGTCTAGTATAGTGGCACAATGGAAGTATGGAAAATTTGTATGAAAAATAAGTATGAAATTTTAAAGTTCTTTGATTTATTGTTATTTTCATATTCTTAAAGTAGTAAAAAATTATATTTCAAACAATCTTTATCGTATCAAACAATCTTCGTCGTATAACTATTTCTGTTAGGTATTTTTTTGATAGGAAGTATTTAATTGTTTTTTAAGGGAAGTATCTAAAACTGATAAGTGTGTAAGGGTATAGTAAATAGCTTTACTTGAACAACATATACTGAATATTTGAAATGAATGGGATAAATTTAGATTTTCAGTAAAAAAAAAGGAATACTGGTACACTTACCTACACTCATCCACAGCAGAAATCTAACTAAGGTCAGAACTGAAAGCTTGAAAATAAGGTAAATGTTAACTGTTATTGCTATTCCTGGAATGAAGGGAACACATGGAGCCTTAAACTTCAAATCACATCTGAAAAAGAAAAGAAAATTATATAGTAGACTAAACGAAACATTCAAAACAAGATGTTATACCTCTTAAATCACACATGCCGTTTACTACATACAGGGTATTCCAAATTTGGTACTACTTTCCGTTAAGTTCTTATATTTTTAGTAGCTCCATCTATCCGAATATGTATAAATTAAAATTTTCGACATATCGTGTTAATAATTTCGTTGGTCTACCAAGTAAGTTGTATTTTTGAAATCGTCCAGTCATTTGGACTTGCGGAACGAGGATCCAATAACTTATTTTATGAACAATCGAGTGGTTAGTCCAACGAATCGTTAAATGGGTAGTTAGGTTAAATGATCGCAACTTGCCACAAGTCGTCAATGAATCATCGAGTCATCAGTTTAACGAATGGTCAAGTCGTCAGTTTAACGAAGCATCGAGTGGTTAGTCCAACAAATGGTCGAAGTCCTTTGTTCAACGAATCATCGAGTCGTTAATTCAACGAAACATCGAGTGGTTAGTCCTACCAATGGTCGAGTGCTTAGTTTAACAAAATGTCGACAACGAAACATCGAGTAGTTAACTTTGGAATACCCAAGTATGCAGCGTTAGAAATTGGGGGAAAAAATCAGTGGTCCTGCGGACCAGTGCTTTGCCAATCTTACTGGTCCGCAACAAAAATCACTGGTCCGACAAATTAAAAAGGACCGGTAGTAACTACTGCACTGAATGTGAGTACCAAATAGTATAATGTTAAAAATCAATACATATTAACATTTTTTCTTTTTCGCCGGGGGCTCCCCTATCCCATATCACCACATTTCGGATTCTGTCAAAAATATGTACTTGCTTCACCAAAGGCAATCAAACGAACTTAAAATACCACTATCACTGAACAAATCGTCTAAATGATTTTACACGTGTTCGAGAAATCACTGGTCCGGCGGACCAGTGATTTTCTGATTCCACTGGTCCGAGCCGTTTATTAGTTGTCCCGGACCAGCAAAACACCCCAATTTCGAACGCTGCAAGTATGTATGTAATGAAGAGAGAAGAGGTTACTTTGTCTGCGGCTGCCTGGAGATGATGAGCAGGCAAGCGAGGATGGCGAACAGGAAGACGAGCAGGAAGAAGATGGCTGCCCCGCTGCGTTGCTCCAGCGCGGGCATGGCGCACACCACGATGAGGTCCAGAATGACCACCAGCAGGTAGAGCACCCCCACCATCTTCATCACGAAGATGCCCGTCGCCTCCGACGCCGCGCCAGGGTTGATCCAGTGGTAGGGCAGCACGCGCATCACCCGCATCAGGATCCTATTGATGAAAACGAAGAGTTAAAACACCAAGATAGTCTGGCATTGGTTGCCAGGTATCAATTATAAATTATAGATTATTATTACATTGAGATCAGTCATAAATTAGACTAATGAGCCACAGGTAGCCCGCATGTTATATGCTGGGTGTTACCCAAAGGGTAGCGTGGGTGCAAGGGCCCATTGTAGGTTGAACAAAATATGCATTGGGCCTTAAGACTTCTAAAAAAATTCCTAACGAGTCTGATTATAAAAGCTGTACTTTTTCATCATGAGGAAATATTGGTGGTTAATATTTTAAATATACGTATTTTTCCAATTTTATTATGAGAGCAGTTCTCCTGAGTCATATGTTAGTTAGCACTTACAATCGACCCGAACGTAGGTTTTCCCTGCGCACCACCATTTACCTGTAAAACCCTCTTTTCCTCCTCAACACCCACCACACTGCAAAAACAACTTATAGGAGCGTTTTTACTCTTGCCATTTTGGATGAAGAAGCCCGGTGGCGTAGAGGAAGCGCTTTGCGCTCCCACACCACAGACCCGGGGTTCCACCGGGTTCCACCCGGGGACCCGGGGTCCACGGGCAAGGCAGACTCCAAGGCAGACGGTCCAAGGCAGACTCAGCCCTTCATCCCAACGGGGTCGATAAAATGAGTACCAAGGTTACTTGGGGAAATCAAGAGGGGGTTAGCATCAAGCTAGCCATTCCTCAGCTGACCGTGACTTTCAGTCACATGTTCTGTAACAGTTCAGCTCAAGCCTCACCCAGTGGGGCTAGTTATACTAGAGTTTGAAGGTCCAACGACCTAGGTACTCCCTCAAATATCCCCCCCTTGATTTTGGATGAACGGTTCCTCCAAAATGGAAATCAAAGTGAAAAGTCTAAATGGGCCTTTTGGCGACGTACTAATACCCGCTCTTTCACTTTTTTATTTCAGGAAGACAAAAATGAAGCCATTTCTTTCGGTCAAGAACCAAATAAAAAAAATGCAAGAGCAGGTATTAGTACATCGCCTAAAGGCCCATTTAGACTTTTCACTTTGATCTTCATTTTGGAGGAACCATCCATCCAAAATGGCAAGAGTAAAAACGATCTTCTTGTAAGTTGTTTTTGCAGTGTGGTGGGTGTTGTAAAGGGAAAGATGGTTTTACAGGTAAATGGTGGTGGGCAGGGAAAACCTTGGTTGGGGTCGATTGTAAGTGCTAACATATGATTCCGTATGATAACCGTACCGCAACTAAACGGCAAAAGCGAAAACTTCCATACGTTAAACCCCGACCGATGTTTTCCCAGCACACCACCACTCCGCCTGTAAAACCCTCTTTCCCTGCACACCCCGCAGCAAAAACAACAACGTACCTGTGCGGCACGGAGAAAGCGGCCGCCAGCGGCGGCGGCTGCGACGGCTGCGAAGGGGGAACGGCGCCGTAGCCGGGGGCGTCTCCGGCGGCCAGGCCGTCGGGCTCGGCGCGGTCCTCGTCGCTGTCCGACGAGTCGTAGCGGTTGGTGCGCTTCGTGTGGATGGTGGTGGCGGTGGTTGCGGCGGTGGTTCCGGGGGCGGCTGGGAAGGCCGGGGCCTGCTCCTTGGAGGGAGTGGGGCAGGCGGAGCGGATCGACTCCGGGAGCAGCTGCACGAGCGTGGTCCGCGGAGGCTGGTAGCGCAGGAGGAGGACGCAGGTGGAGACCAGGGTGTAGGCCATCAGGGTGCCTGCAATGGAAAGGGTGTTATTGGTCTACTGTGGTGATTATTATGTTCATCAGTCAAATATCACAATCGTAGTATTAAAGCCGACTGATATATTTATCCTTTTGAAGCTATATGAGTGATTTGGAGCAGAAGGGGAACCATTGACATTGTATATTAAGTTTCGTATTGGAGCTGAACTTCGAGTTGGCGAGTTCTTTTCCTGCCATGTGTTCTCGATAAGAACTTTACTTTTACATAGAATTCCCGATTTTGAGTGAGTTTTAAGTACTACAATCATAGAGGAGAGATACTGGTGGAGTGATCAATGGTAGGGAACGTACCCATACTACGTGACCCGTTCAGGGGGGGAGGTCTTCAAAATACCACGCTTGGCCACAGGGGGGAGGGGGGCTTAGGGTTTCGTCACGTAGTCAAATAATAAACGTGAATGAAAGAAAAAAAGACTTGATTTTGTAAATTAAGTTCCTGTTACAATATCTTTTGCATAAGTTTTTTCTTCTTGATAATATATTTCCACTTGTTACTATAAGTATGCACGCACTCTTGGCGTCATGCGGCAAGCGCTGTATTAATAAAGACAAATTAAGCCAAATTATTTTGTTTAACTTTATGTTTGCAACAAATTATTGGAAACCGTAATATGAATTACTACGTGAAAACTGGAGGGGGGGTCTTGGCATATACTACGAATGATCACCTAGGGGAGGGAGGGGGTCAAAAATAGTAAAAAATGGGTCACGTAGTATGGGTACGTTCCCTAACCTTCCTTAAAGAGTGGCCCCACCAAAGACCGCCGTCACATGATGGCAGTCTTATAGGAAATGGTTTTTACATCCGATCTTTTATGCCGTGTATCCTTGGCGTCGCGTTTTGTCACCGAGATATTGCACGTGACTAATAGTTCCGAAATTGCTAAGCAAGTGACAACGCACCAACTCTTCGCCTGGAGCCCTGCTAATGCCGGGTACTCTTTTTCGGTGTCGATTCAATGGGAATGCTCACTTAGAACTTCCAATAACTTAATAAAATAGTTTTGAGCCAATTCCATCGAGTCATAGATGGTATAAGTCGTAATGGTTAACAATCAGTTAACTTTGTGTTTTACAAAATAAATTTTTTAGTACTAACTGAAATAAAAAGAGATTGAACTGATATGAATGAAGATGAGTTTACCGATGGACATCATTTCTACGAGGACCTCCAGGCTCACTAGGAGAGAAGTTAAGGCAGTTGCTAAGCCTAGGAGGCACGTCGCTTTGGCTGGAGTTCCAGTGAAAGGCCACACTGCTCCCAAGGATCTAAAAGAGTAAATCGATATATAATATGGTTCTCTTTTTTTTTAGGAAAACTATAAAATGAATAATATATTTGAAAATTGTATGATTCGATCTTGTACAAGAACCTGCGTTATTACAAATGAGTCTTTTACAGTAAAAATGGGCAATTCTATTTTATTCAATAGTGTAAACTAATATTAATCACCAATGTTTAAGTATGTAAAAACTACTTGATGAGTGGGACAAACCTTAATCAGTATGAAGTATTAGATTATGCCATCAACAAACCATTTACATCTTTTGAAATCTACGAGTTTCTCTTGAAATGGTTAGGATAAGGATTGGGAAACACTAAAGACATTTCCTACAAGAAGTCGATCAGTTAAACCCCCTAGAAATTGGGTCTTACTTATAACCTATTTAATGAGAGAACTCTAATTTTGTTTTCAGATCAAAATTTCAAAAAGAGTTTTTTGTGCATGGAAAGTATATTCGTTTGAAGGTTTTTATACAGTACTAAAAATATCGGTGTAGTTCCCGCTATTCGGTACTATCAAGCTCACCTCTCCATGTTTCCAACAAAGTTTGTTTTTCCGTAATTTCTGGAAAATGGATATTTTTCAAAGGTTATTTCGAAAGGCATTTAATAGATAAATGGTTAAGTTAATTTTAACTAGGAACATTCATGCAAGTTAAGAAATTCGTTAAAAGCACAAAATATATTCCATATATTATTAAAAATTTTTGATAGCACGTAATTTTTTTACCAAATACCTACTTCCCTTACTATCATCTTGCATAATAAGATATCAGTTTCTAGAGTTGCTTAGTACATATGTTACTGGGCAATGTGATAAATCCGGGCATTATTAATAATACCCTCGTATTTCGGGCAAAGTGATAAATACTCATCGATAAATGTCATTGAATTTATCACATTGCCCGCCTCACTTCGGGCATAATTAATCATGCCCAATTTATCCCTTTTCCGAACCTACTGCTAGTGACAATTTGGAGTCAGTCCCTCAGGAATGACTCAAAGTAATCACGAGCATTGTAATTATTAATTGAAACACTCCCAATCGACTGCATGAACAGGTTGGATGACAGCTGTCTACAAAAGGAACACGACTGCCAACCGTCTCTTGCAAAGGTAATGTGGGCTATTTAAGACAGTCCAATGTTCATAAAGGGGGTGTCTTTAATTAAATAAGGAGCTAAGTAATAAAGTTAATAAGTTTGAAAGTACATCGGGACGCTTATTTTGGTGTTGTAAGATACTATTACCGGTTAAATATATTATTCTTTACTTATGAAATATACTTATTTATTTATGGCATGCACCGTTTAAAACATAACTTTGTAATTTTTCTCAAATAATGCATAAAATGGGGATAGTTAAGCGATTTTATTTCAAAGCTGTCCAAAAGTAAAACTAGACAACAGAAAATAAAGGTATAATGTTTGGAAAAAGCCCTTTAACAAAAGTTCAGTTAAAAGATTAAATATTTTTTTTTAGCTGAGGGAGTTGGAGCTACTCCAATTATAGATATATTAGTAAAAAAAATTCTGTTAGCGAATATTTAGGAGATAACTGAAGTTTTCTGACAAGATGGCTTTGTACAAGGGTGTTTTAAATTACTCTTCTTAGGGAAATTTGTTTTTGTTTGAGGCTAAAAAACACTGGCTCACTAAACCTTAAGACAGTTATGAACTTTAGGTGGTGTGTGAGCAATAATTTTGATACTGGACAGTGGTCACCCCTGACAATTATTCCCTTTCACAAATTTGCAGACCAGTGTTCCCGGCATCTTATATTTGCATCTTTCTTTTGTAAATGAATGAAACTGCTAATGTATCACTGAGTAATTATTTTTTTCCTAAATACTACGAATCATATATAATTTGCGTATGAAAGTAGGCTGTAAATGATTCAAAACGTTATGAATTATAATTATATCGATATGAAAGGGGATCCCAACTGGAATTGCTTTAATTTTCATACTTTATTTACATTTTGCGACTTATCTGATGAAACAGTTAGTTATCATGTGTGCGGCCAATACCATCTACCCAACACGGAATTATACGTGTAAATAGTCGCAATGATATGACTACCTGAAGATGAGCCCGTCCTTGGCCATGGCGTAGACGATCCTGGGCATGGGGAACATGGACCCGAACATGCTGACCGAGAGGCCGGCCAGCGCACCGATCGCCACCACGTACTTGCTCTTCCACGCCCCGCGCTGTTCGAACATCTCCACCAGCGCAGAGTCGGCGTCGATCTGATCGAACGGAATGATCAGCGTCAGCTGAAAGACATAGGATATTGATTATATTGGGATGTTGCAATTATTATTAGACTCAAATAACACAGTCAAAATCGTAAATTTATTTGCGATACTTGGCGATAATATCGGAGACCGGGGTAGCTGCTGTTATTTTTTGCCACAATGAAGCTATACTAGACTCCGACGTTCCTTGATAATGGAGAAATAAGCTGATACCAAACGAAGGAATGAAGTAGTTTCCAGCGCAATTTCTTCTGAATGCCGAGTGAAATTAGGCATTTTACTTTAGAAATAGGATTAGTTTGTTAAATCCATGCATATTTTGTGTTTTTGGGTTATAGTTTTCGTAAAATGTTAAGTATTTTCGATTTCGCGGTGTAGTAAACTCATTTAGAATTGAACGCGTCAGCCAATGAGAGCTCACAGACGATCTGTTAACTCAGTTTTTCTTTCGCTCATAGTGACGTCATTGTCAAGAAAGGTTGTAATCTAGTATAGAACACTGTAATCTTTGTGGTGTATAAAAGTACACTTTCTATACCAAAATTTCAGTGTTGTTCTAGGTATTTAATTTTAGAAAATAACATTAAGAGACGAAATTAAACTAACTAACATATCAATCAAACTAACAAGCCTTTTTTTATCTTCCTAATTATTATGTTCTTAAAGTGTGTTATGAACCTAAGTCTCTATACTAAAGAATAAAAACTTATAATGTAAAAAGGTTTAATCCGCTTTAAATACCTCACTAACAAGTAATGAAATTTTAAGTTCATAGTATGTATGGTTAACGAAGATGGGCATCGTAGGCCTTGGCCCACTAGGGCTGTTGCGCCGAGGAGTTTAGTTTAGTATGTATGGTTAGTTGCTAAACTGTTGCTTGGGTTCAAATAAAAAGTTTTTGATAATTTTTGAAAAATAATAATTAAATGACTTTACCTGAGAATTTTAATTTTCATTCAAGTATACTTTGTCACGTATAATGTAAAAACTATCTTATAGGTCAAAAACCTAATAAAATAAGATATAGAACTTTCTAAAATAGCTCTTTTCTCCTAGTTTGTTGACTGTGATTACCCCAGTTATCCAAAATAACATCAGATTATAGCCATTGTTACTCATTACAACTTTATCAACAAAAAAAATATCCCCTTTTTAGCCTCCAACAAGTTTAAAAGATAATGAATGCGAACTCAACACGCTCTACTATAAAAAAAGAAACACGAATCAATACTCTTAATGGATTCTATCCCATTCCCATTGAGTGTTAAATGTTACAAAAGAACTTGTAGAGCGAAAGTTGTATTTCTCTATTTAACTCCCCCAAATGATTATTTTATGCTAAATAAGGATAAGTTATGCAGTTTTATGGATTTCTGAGCGAGGCACATCGTTATCTACAGATCGATGTAAAGAAAATAAAGGAAAGCGCGTTTCTTATGGCTTTTCGATACCAATATCTGTGAGTACAGGTTCATTCAAAGACCTTTTAGGGCAATAATGTATCGTATTCAATAGTTGGTGAAAGGGTAGCAGATATTTGGTTTTTAAAAATTGCTAGATGCATACTGCTGGGGTTTTGGGGGGATAATTAATCTTGTCCAGTTAAAAGTTAGTTGACAGTTTCTATTTATAGATTGTTTTAGTTTTCGACTTTTTTAAAAAGTTTTTCTACGTATGATTAAAGTAGATATAAAACATTAAAAACTATACTCCATTGTAATTTCGGGTCTCTTTGCATCTTTGTAAAATAAAACCCAAAACTAAATTACAAAAATTATTTACACATATCCTTGTTAACTCATGTTATCTTAATAAATTTATTACTGAGTTTTGAAATAGTTATTGAAGTTGTTTCCAAGGGTTCATTTATCATTTTAATAATATAATAAGCAAATTACAACTGCAATTAGCCATGAAAATTAAAATTCTAATCTATTTTCAAAATAAATTACATTTATTAAATCATAATACATTTAAATAAAAATTAAAGAATTTTTATTGAGTTAAATAGTATAACTTTTTTTTCCTTGTAACGAAATTTGACGCTCTTTAAGGTTTATTGTCATAAAAATACTTTCGTAAATAATCTAATCAGCTTTTCGTGAGTGTGCAAACAACTGGAAAAACTTTTTCACATAGTGACATTTGAATTTCTTCTTAGTTTTGTGGGAAAAACTCTGAACTTCTTCCCACAAAAAACATAAAATGATGGACTGATCCCAAAAGAAGCTCAGAAAAAAATGATTGATGAATCTAAATGAGTATTTTTACTTAGGGCTTACCATCATGCTAGATGAGATGTATGCTGTGACAACAATGATGAGACTCAGAATGACAGCCATGGGAATGGACCACTTGGGGTTCTTGGCTTCTTCGCCTGTCGTTGCTATGATGTCAAAACCGATGAAGGCGTAGAAGCACTTTGCGGCTCCCGTCAACACCTGGTAAAAATTGAATACGAATTTTTTAGAAATAAAAGTTATGGATAAGGGGGGATTACTCTTATAAAGTTTAAGTGTTGGTTAGAGGATCTATATGAAACAGATTGAAGTATGTATTTGTTTGTAAATGGTTGGGGGTCATATTAGATATTCATAAAAAAGTGTCATATTAGATAAGACATAAAAATGTGAAAAAAAAATGTTTGTAAGTTATTGGGACTGCAATACATGAAAAGGGCGTGTTTGTTTAAAAAATAATCATTAGAAAAAATATATTATTTAAAAAGCAATTATCGTTCGATTGTTCTCGGTTAGCTGACTTTCTGTGTAAAAACATACCTTGCAAAATAATTCCGTTAAAAATACTATTGTATTCAATGAATACTTTGCGCACAAAACAAATTTGATGAGTAAATTTTTTTGTCAACAAACCCATAGGTAATTGAATAAAACATTTATAAGGGCTTTTCAAACAGTGTGATTTTTAAATTTATCAAAAGACTCGAATATTTCAAAAGGTAAGAAAAAGTCTATAAGCTATTGAAGCATAATTATTTCAAGGAAAATTTAGCGTAATTTAAAAAAAAAAGCCAATGCGATGAAAAACGAAAATTTTTCTTTCCATATGTAGTAAAAAAATTCTAATACTCTACATTTTTATCTATTCACGGATAGTATAAACATATAACACACATCGAATTAAAAAATTCCCCTTTAGTTTTGATAAAAGCATCCAATAAGAAAAAAATTAATTAAATTAAGTACAAACTTTATAAAGCATCCTATAACTAAACAAAAAAACCAATAACTCCAAAAAAAAGACACATTCATTAAAAACTTTCAACATGAAAAACAATCTTCATAAATCATCTTAAAAACCCTCCATCCGTTAAAACGCATTTTCCAGCACAAAAAGAAGAGAAGCACCTCCACTATAATTTATGCATAGAATTTTATGTCCATTTTAAATCAATTATTCAAATGGCTGCTTTCTCCGAACGAAAAAAAAATATGCGTAGTTATAGGTTCATAAGTTACGAATTCATTACTTTAATGATCAGTGCTATTTAACACTTGGCATTTGGGTTCCCGCATGTTATTAACCGCTTCGCTCATGAATGGCTAATTGATCATCTGAATAATTAGGCAGAGACTAGATTAAGAAAGTTCCATTAACTAATCACCCGCGTGCATTTATTTGATTGGACTAAATCCATGGAATATGGAATTATTAGGCTTGTTGGTCGTAGGATTGATTCATAATAATAGCTAGACAATGTGTCTGCGTATTTCATTTCTATATAAACATGAGGATTGGAATTTAGTATTCTTGTTTCATGTAATGATTTTAGTATGGAAATTGGTGCATCAAATTAAAGATTATAATCTCTGGAGGTTTTATTTGACAGTTAAATGAAGGTTATGAAAATAAACTGTAAATGCATGGTGGTTAAAGTATACCTTTTCTTACTATCTACAACTAAAGTTATGCATTATAGTATAATTTGCGCATCAAAATTGATTAAACCATGACTATAATTGTATGTTAAAACAAAATTAGTAATCTACTTATAATCGTTACCTAAATTATAATTTCTGCAAATACAAAAATATTTTGAAGTAATTACTTTCAGAGGGGTAATCATGTTCAGATTGTTCTGGTTAAAGATTTTAATTAAAAAATCAGTTAACGTTTGTTATACAAGACTTTATTCTATGTAATCTCTTATATTATTATTCGAATGCGGATTAATTTGTTTGCTTCGTTAAAAGATCGATCTCTTGAAAAAAAAATACTGAGAATAGTTTATTTCATCTTTTAAATTTCTCTTTCTTTTATTTTGCTTTATAAATTTGTCCTTTATAAATTTTACCTTTACATATGAATTGATCTTGTTACTGTGCATCAATGAGTTATTATCGCAAACTCGGCTGAAAAAGCGAAGTGTAGGTGTTAAAGGCAGCGCTAAAAAGAGTTTTTATTTCTGGTGTTTCGGGAAAAGATGAAAATCACTAAAAATTAGGGTGGGGTAAAATGGTTATAGGGATTCTAATAGTTTGTATTTATAGAATTTATTGTTTTTTGGCATGCTAATTTTTCTTAAGGTTTTTTGAAACTCAAGAAAAATCAGCATGGGTTGCCAAAAAATTTTAAATTTTATAAATATAAACTGTCAAAATCCCTGTATCCATTTTACCCCGCTATAACCATTTTACCCCACCCTATATATCAATGAATAAATAATGAATTTTCAAAAATCGATTGATAGAAAAGAAATGTATAAATAATCCTTTGTGATGCATCTATTCAACTATCGGTATCAACCATTTAACTAATCAAGTTACATAGCAATTAAAATTAGTTATGCATTTTGCGATCTCTCACTGAATGCAGAAAAATATTTCTACACGTGATTATAGGATAACGGCAAGAAACTTCCATATGATTTGTAACCGCGAAATGCTAGTTTCCCCTCATTAGTAATGATAACATGGATAGCAAAACTCGCATATTTTCCAATTCCACTTCTTTAGATTTCCATCTACATTTAAGAACCAATCCGAGTTCAGAGTTTTCACAAAGCGACTGCTAATCCCATATTTGGAATAACAATTACTGTCTGTTGCATTGAATCACTAGTACTCTTTCTTTATTATTTTATCAGTTCACTAACATAACGCCTCTAACATATTCGTGGAACTGCCTGCATCAATTCCGAGAAGACGACCGTGCTTGTGATCGACACAAATTCTACCAATAATCCCTTGTCGGCTTTAATCCCCCCCAAAACATAATACGGTTTATCCCTACTTAAAATGAACCGGTCTCTTGTTTCTATAGCAACCGCCACCACAACCAGACAACTAGGCGAGAGCTCATCAACTTGTGGTAGACAGACAGTATCTTGAAAACCAATCGGAGCTCTCGATCACATCTCGCAAAGTGGAATTGGGGAAATACAAAATCTCATCACTCACCCCTGACCATCCGAAGGGCATGAAGCCCCCGTGGTCGCTCCAGTTGGAGGTGTCAACGTAGAAGAGGCCGGCGGCCATGATGAACACCCACACCGACAGATTGACGGCGTTGAGGATGTTGGTGAATAGAAGCGATTTCTTCACCCCCGCCACCATCAGCAGGGTCATGAAGAAGGTGATCAGCACCGCCAGGAAGTCGGGCGTGTGGCCTGCTGGGCATTACAAAGATTCGTAAGTAGGTTGAGAAAAATTTATTTTGATTTAAGATACTACAGGGTGTTTTAAAGTTTAAAGAGCAAACTTCTAGGAGGGGTACCTCTTGAAGGATTGAAAGTGCTATTCTAAGGTGGTAGGGATCTGAACCATCATAATCACCTATTGATTTTTCAAGAATATGCTTAAAAATAAGTTATGGTTTATCTGAAGCACTGATACCCTTTAGTCAATTAAAATTCAGTTTTTAAAATTAGTTGTTAATCGGGTGTCTCATAAAGTATAGGAGTCAAATATTAAAATTGGTAGGTAGCATTTTAACTGCAGGTTGTCATAGTCAAGCTAGCGAATCGATTAACGGGCGTATTCATCGGTAACTTGATCGGTGGTTAAACGGCAGTCAAACTTCTGATTGGTAGTTAAGAAGGAAAACTAGTTCTCCGCCAATCAGAGGTTTGAATCCTGGTTAACCACCGGTCAAGTTACCGGTGAATACGGCCGTAAGTGTCATCTTAGGGTTTACTTCCATCGCCAACGCAACTTTGACTCCAACGGATCGAGTTGGAAATTGAGCATGATTTACGTCACTGATCATCAGATTCAGCTCTTGATCTCCTATTTGATTCATGAACGACGCTTTATCACCGCGTTACAAATGGAAATGCACCCTAAGGGCTCATTTACATAAGCAACACGCGACGCGAACAAGACGTTGACTTCAACGAATTGGAAAAGCGATCAAAATCTAAACCTAATGATACCTACTTATACCTACTTATGATGACCATACTTAATGGCCAATTTGATTCGCAGAAGTCAACCATTCTAGATCTCTGATCTTATTCGTCAAAATCAACGTCTTCTTCGAAAAAGACCATAACCAAGACCCTCTACATAAATGGCCTCACTCACAACTCCAACTTGTGACGTCAATCACAGGGCGAATTCATTAATATTAAGTCTATGAAGCATGAGAACTTATTTTAGGGGGTTAAAATTCGATGGTAATTTAAAGATTTTTGGTATCTAGAACGTTTATATAAGCCTTGAAGAGATAATAACGCGAGGAGTTAAGAAATAAAGTTTTTATGCTCCATTGATTTAACATTGCAAATTCACACACGACGTCACAATGCGTCACACGTCCGAGTTGAGAGGCCGTACACATATAAAGAGAGGGTCTTTCCATAACTCACCTATGAGCGTGCCCACTCCTCTCTTGATGGCATGGCTGATGGCGCCGCCCGAGATGGCATCGACGCATGCGCTAATGGCGCAGGCCCCAGCCGCCGTGCCGATCAGGTACTCGAGCACCATGTTCCAGCCGATCACGAAGGCGATGAACTCGCCCACCGTCACGTAGCTGTACATGTACGCCGAGCCCGTCGTGTGGGGCACGCGCACGCCGAACTCAGCATAGCACACGCCTGCAATAGAGATCATCATGAGGAGGTACAGCCATGACCATCTAGACTCGTAAGGCCATAGAAGCTCGAAATTGTGACGCGAAATAGTAGGCAAGACGTCACTTTTCAACAAGATTTCAGACTGGAGTTGCGCTGTTGTCCGAAAAAGCTAGGAAGGGTGACGTCTTGCCTACTATTTCACGTCATGATTTCGAGTTTCTCTGGCCTTATGAGTCAGCCATGGTACAGCAGTGTTTTTAAATTTACCGAATGATTTCGAAAATCTAATATAAAAGAAGAACGGAAGGATGGAAATACTCGGTGTGATGTAATTTACATGGGAGTGCGAAGAATTTCACGCCACGAAGTTTAAAAAAGTTAGTTCGTAAATGTTCAGACAGATGGCGTCACTGAAGGCACGGTAACTTTAGACAGAAGCAATATTCTTGGTCCCTATTTTTACTTTGTCGTCGTAGAGATATCAAATTTTGTGGAAAGATCAATTTATTCCAGTATGAGTATTATTAATTAGTTAATTGAAATAAAAATTTTGTTTTAAATAGGCAGCTTTTGAACAATTCTGAACGAATTTTCTGGTAATTCGTTATTCATTTTGAATATCTAATGGGTTGGGTGAACAATGGCATGTTACTTATTATTTTTTTTCTAAACTATCTGTTTTTTATATCATCTTAAAAATCATATAAATTAGTGGAGCTAACTTTAAAAACTTTTAATGCTTCGATGATTTTTTTCCAGG
The DNA here is from genome assembly GCA_963680715.1 of Tetragnatha montana. NCBI lineage: Eukaryota > Metazoa > Arthropoda > Arachnida > Araneae > Tetragnathidae > Tetragnatha > Tetragnatha montana. The sequence goes on from OY796686.1 coordinate 20,496,606, forward strand.
TTTTTATGAGTTTTTATTAAAGGTTTTCCTTGACTTTTCATCCACTCTGTACTGTTCTTATATCCCAAGCAACTTCAATCTCCTTAATTACCTTTTCCTAATTATTCTCAAATAAAATAAAGTAATCAAATTACACAACAGTTTTCTCCGTCCTTCAACAAACCGAGACAAAAACCTTTTCAGTGACAAAAAACCCCTCCAAAATATTCATTACGGGGGAAAAAAAAGTCCAAAACCCCATTACCCTCCCCAATCTTCTCCTCACAGAATACCCAACAGAATACCCCCGTGTCGCTACCGGTAACATCGGCAGCTACAAGTAGCTCTGCCTTCCCCAAGAAAACGAAGCGTGAAATCTAATTGAATCTGAGTTGCAAAACTCCCCCTTGGCCATCCCTGTAGCTTTTTTTTTATTATAAGAAAAGGGAATAACGAGGACTTTGCGTGTACGCTATTTTTTTTGACTGAAAGCGACGGTAGATGGCGTTGAGGGGAACGTATGGTTTTAATAATCCGGGGTTTTTTTTACATTCGAAGATGGAAAATGAAGGCACATTGGGGATATTTATGTCTGTTGTGGGACTGCCTTTGTATGTTGGTTCATTAACAAGGGTTCTGAAAGGGTAATGAAAAATTTTAATTTTATTGTAAAATTTTTTTGATGGAAAATTGTTAAAAGGAGACGAAAGCTATAAGGGGTTTGATTTCCTGTATTATTTGATAAAATGGAGTTTCAGGTTGTACTTACTTAACATGCACTTTATCTCATTAGTCGTAAAAACAAGGGGAAGGTTGAGCTATACATATTAAATGTAAAATTATTTCCCATTATACATATATTATTAGTTTTCAAATTAGTTACCACGCGTCTAAAATATAAAAGCTAAATGAGTTTTGAAAATATTGTACACGTTTAAACTATAGTGGATAGGCTAGAATCCTAGAATAAATCTAATTCCAATACTTTTTTATCTTAATGTGTTAAGATTACTTGTAAAGTAATGTAAATTTAGGTGTAGTATCAAAAGTTAAAACATTTTTACAGATAATATATTGTTTTATGTGCATTTAAAAGAGACGCAACTCTAGGTAGCAAAAAAAAATAAATGCAAAATAAGTAAGGTTATAATACTTTTCCTGATGAAACATCATAAAAAATAATCAAAAGTTACACCCAACAAATAAAAACATTCCCCTTACTCTTATGCTTTTTCCACTCTTATATGCTTAAAATAGATTTTCGGTAAGTGGATAAAGCCATAACCTGTCCGAAAAAGGGAAAAGTCCAAAGAAAATATCCTTTGAATTGTTTGTGACTGGGGGACTAAGAAGACAAGGAGTAGAGTGGTTTCAGTAGAGAAATGAATAAGTACTTCTATTTTTTTTATTTTGTACCTTTGATTCATGCTATTTTTTAGTTCATATATCTCTATAACTTTAAATGAATTTATTTATGATTTCTTTCTTTAAAAATGTACAAGTAAAAAAATTAAGTAGTCGACTCCGCTTATTGTGATCACAGTTAATATTATAAATCGGATAATGTTATCAAAATTGACCAGTCCCGATGACTCCTATTTAACTTAACGCAAAATGTATCGTTTTATGTGATCAATATATCGCTTAATGCTATCAAAATCTGGTGAAATCCCCTAAGAAGCTCCTTTATTCCCCGTTTGCAGGCCAATTTTAGTACACAAACATACTACAAAATGAGCCATTAATTTATTGGTGTTATATGTTCCACTCTCATATTTTTCTTTAAGAATGTAAAAGTTGCAATACAGACAAGGTAATTGTTTTTAAATACTTCAATAATTAGGACTACATAGTTGTGATTTTAAAGCTAACACTCGAGCTACACTGTTTGATACTTTTTAATATCAAATCGCTTATTATTATCATTTTACTCTTAGACAAAAGTGATCACATTAAGCGGAGTCGACGTATAAGTAAAAAGGAGAAAAACTACTGCCCCAGAGAGGGTTTTATGCTATCAACCTGAAAACCTCCAAAGAAGTCTATAGTCTCATCCTACCTCAAAACTGTTCGAGCAATCCTCCTCCCACCCCATTTCTTATTCAAACGATCCCCCAATTGATGTCACTATCTCCATAATCTGATCGCTTCCCGCAATCCCATACACGCAACGCACTCAAACGCTCACCACTTTTTCTCCACATCTTCCTCCCTCGCAAATCCTCCTTGTATCGAGATGTAATCCGCTTAGGAGACACAAAGTAAGGAGAAAGAATAAGAATCGAGCGGGTCTCGGACAGAGTTGTGTGTTTAATAAGGAGCTCGTTAAGGAGCTGGGGCTAATTGGGAGTCTTGGGCTCGGAGATGCAATTAAGGGGCAGTCCGAGGAATGCGTGATTTGAATGCGGGATATTTTTATCGGGTTCTGGGTGGGGATAAGTTGATCAATTAGTTTTTCGTGGGGGTTGTAGGTGGTGGGTAGAGTTTCACTGCGTGGGAAGGTCATTGGGGAAAGTTTACTGTCGTCTATACTCGACAGCAACGTTTCCAACGTAAAAACTGCATTAACAGAAAGCCTGTTGGGTTGTAGGTGGAGACGCTATGTATATGTTACGGGCAATGTGATAAATCGGGCATTATTAATAATGCCCGAAGAGGAAGCGGGCAATGTGATAAATTCAATGGAATTTATGAATGAAATTTATCACTTTGCCCGCCTCTACGTCGGGCATTATTAATAAGGGAACGTACCCGTATTACGTGACCTGTTTAAGGGAGGAGGGGGTCTTCAAAATACCACGCTTGGTCACAGGGGGGAGGGGGGGCTTAGGGTTTCGTCACGTAGTTAAAAAATATAGAATAAACGGCTTGTTTTTGTAAAATAAGTTACTGTTACTATAATAACTATATATGTTATATAGTTATATGTTATATAAGTTACTATAACTTTTACATCAGATTTTTCTTCTTGATAATATATTTTCCACTTGTATGCACGCACTCTTGGCGTCACGAGGCAAGCGCTGTATTAATAAAGACAAGTTAAGCCAAATTAACTTTTTTTTAACTTTCTGTTTGCTAAAAATGATTGAAAACCGTATTTATGAACTACTACGTGAAAACTAGAGGGGGAGGGGGGGTCTTGTCATATACTACGGGTGGTCACCAAGGGGGGAGGGAGGTCAAAAATAGTAAAAAATAGGTCACGTAGTATGGGTACGTTTCCTAATGCCCGATTAATCACTTTGCCCGTAACATATACATGATTTTAACAAAATAATCATGTATTTAAATTGACCTTCTTCATTTCACTCAAAATTCAGACAATACTTTGTTTGTTAGTGACGTCCTAGGGTCAAGAAACGTTGCTGTCGAGTATAGGATCTTTTTAACTTTTAAACAAACCCAGCAGGGGAGAGGGGGGGGGGGGTCCGGAGAGCTTAGACCTCTCGGTCTTCTTTCTCCATCCTGAGAATTAAAACTTAACTTTTTATAAAAACCTCCTTTCTTTCTTTTCCTAAATCTGCCCTTTAATTAAAATTAAGGAATTTAAAATCTTAAACAAAATAAAAATGAGAAAAAAAACCTATAAAATGAGTTGAAATGGAAGTAATAAAAAATTGAATTACAATATAATAAAAATTCAGGAAGATAAATTAAAATAGAATGCTAACTAAAAGTTTTAATTCTTTATTTTTAGTAGTAAATTGACTAAAGGACTCCTAGGAACTTAATGAGGTCAAATGTATGCCGATTTAGGTAACTATAACTACCACATTAACAGGGTGTTTCAACAAGTCCGCCCAAACTCTACACAAAATACTCATGCACCTGTGTTTGTGAATGGATTCATTTTGCTTACAGGAAATGTAATGACAAAGTATCTACACTAATAATGGTGTTAAAATAATTATCACCCTCAACTTAATTTTTAAATGATTACAATCTTCCGATACATGCTCTCACACACAACCACAATTACTTAAAATACAATAAATCTCGACATTTGTTACATTGCTCGTAAGAAATCAATAAGAAAGGACAACGGATACCAAGAACCATTAGCTCGAAATCACTTTCTAGGCTTTCTTGTCCAATAAAAAGTCTCACAAATGGGTTTCTCACTAAAATCCAATCGTCTGTAACTGCTATTCAGAGGGTGACTAATTGATTGAGTTCATTCTTGTGCTCTTTATATAAGAGCCGTACCTAAATGTTAAATGAAGATGGATGTTTTACGAATCGTTGTTTTCTCGTTACTGTAACCTGGAAAATGTCTTTTTTTTGTATATTTTGTATTCGGTATGTGGATGGTTCCTTTTTCAAGGTTAATCTACAGGGTATTTTAACTAGATTGTAACAATAGGCTATTTCCTAAAATATTTCCCCTAGACACATACTTCCAAATGCTAATTTTCATTTTAAGAGGTGAAAAATTTGAAGAGACTAGTTTCAACTCCTTGGGGGTCTACTTAAGAATATTCAGACTATAAATTTTTATACAGCCCCCGTAGTTTAAAATTTCCAATATAAGAAGATACAAAAAGTTCTATCTCAATATCTTCAAAACTCACTGAGATGTGCGTGTTTAAATTTTTATGGGGTCGGACAAATAATTTTTTATAATATAAGTTACTAGCTGATATGCCCGGCCTTGCACGGGTGGAGTGTATCAATTTATTAAAATTTTCTCAAGTTACATGCCTAATTTTCTGTAACCATAATTACCAATCATCCTGGTAGTTTTTCATATCCCGGTGTTCCCAGTATTTTTTCATATGCCGGTGCCTTTTTCATCTTGGTGTCCCCGATGCCTTTTCATCTCGGTGCTCCCGGTGCATTTTCATCACCGTGCTCCCTGTGCCTTTTCCCTCCCGGTTCCAACTGTGTAAATCTAACCTAACCATCCAGTTCCGGTGTTGCACATTTAATTACGACAGTTACCCAATTATCCATTCTAAGTGAAAAAAATCCATTAAAATTATTACAGACTTTTGAAATCCCAAAATTTGTAAATACCCCCTGTTTAAATTGAAAAAAAAAATCCCGTTAAACTACACCAAAGAAACAAATTATAAGGTTAAATAACAAATTGATCTAGTGTTTCTATCATCAACTTTCTAAAAAAACTGCATGATGTAATCTTTACTTTAACCAGTCTAATTCTTAAAACTTTCTATTTCAACTTAAAGTTTCATGGAAAATGAAGTTTTCAATAAGAAAATACTGTTATAAAGTTTTTTTATAAGGGACGTTTTTAATTTTTTAAATTATTAATAACCTTTTTAAAACATTTAAAACAATTTTAGCCAAGTTTTATCTTTAAATACTTTGTTTTATGTTTAAAATTGTTTTTGTTGTATTATTTGCAACAATGCGAGTTAAACAGATCTTCTTTAGTGGAGAAGTAAGGCGATTTTTACAAAAAGGCCTAAAAGGGGGTGAAGGGATGGTTTTAGAAATTTGGAAATGATGTCATTGTCTTTCCCCCGTCCCCATACGTATGTGTACCAAGTTTGGTTCGATTCGGACGGGTAGTTTTGGAGAAATTGAGCCAAATCTGTTCCGGACAAACCCAGGAACCCAGGCAGGAACCCAGGCAGGCAGGCAGGGACACCTTCATTATATATAGAGAGATTCCTATCACCGCATAAAAACATTAATTAAATTTGATAAAATTAAATATGTGGATGATCCCTATTTTGCTCTCAAAACCGGTGTTATAAAGTCTCAATGTTGAATAACTCAGTGTGAGTTTTGAAGATATTGAGATGTCTTATTCGTGTCTTATTCAGGAAATAATAAAGAAATTTTTGATAATTGGGAATTTTAAACTACGGGGACCGTATAAAAATTTATTTTCTGCATTTTCTTAAGTAGACCCCCATGGAATTGAAGGAGTAGAAACTATTATCATCCCATTTTTCCCCTCTTAAAATTAAAATTTGCAATTGGATGAATTGTCCAGGGGAAATATTCTAGGGGCTGTTTTACACGCTTTTTATTCAAGTATCACCAAAATTTTATAGTTGTCATAATGTCATCAATATAATTGTACATTTTAATTGGTCAATTTGCAAATTTTTGAGCGACATTTCTCATTTTAGCCGCTTAATAATTAAAAACTACAAAAGAAAGTTTGAAAAAAATATTTTTTTTTCCGTGTAAGCCGTTCTATTACACATACTTCAACCAGTTGACACAAGAACACTACTGACTCAACACTATCACTCAGTAAACAGGAAAGAAAGTCAATCCCGAACAAAACCGAGTTATTGGAATTTAAATATTTGACATTCTCTCCGCCACATTTTCACCTCCAACCACTCAACTCAACATACCATCCAACCCAAACCCATAGATTATACCTAAACAAACTCCCCCTCCGAACAAATACAAATCCCCCTTCTCTAATCCAACTAACTCACTCCACCCTATCTATCTCCTAATCCTCCATCGCGCGAAGAGTGTAAATATTTACATCGTTATCGCAGCATCTCATCTCCGCCCGTGCCGCTACCTCTGGAGCCCCGTGCTCTCGAAAGAGATCGGTGACAAAACGCTTCTTGCTGAGGCAGCCGTTCTTTTGAATGGGAAGACACTCGAGTGGGGGTGAGTGGGGGGGGGATTTTTGTGAATGGATCGAGGTGACTCGAGATGTGACGTAAGGTGGTTTTGGATAGTTTTTTTTTTCTTTATGAAAGGTGGGGCTTAAGTAACGGCTGTTGTTGAGAGGGAGAGTGTTTTTTTTTCTGGAGGTGGGTGTTGGGTTATTCTGGGTGTCGGAATTTTTCCTGGGCGTCGTCATATTTGCTTTGGATAGTGGATTGGTGTAATTAGGTATTTTTGTTGAGTTTGAGATACTTTACAAAGGTGTCGTGGTTTTTAGTACTAGTAGATATGTTACGGGCAATGTTATAAAACGGGCATTATTGATAATGCCCGAAGAGGAGGCAGGCAATGTGATAAATTCAATGACATTTATCAATGAGTATTTATCACTTTGCCCGAAATACGCGGGGATTGTTAATAATGCCCGGTTTTATCACATTGCTTGTAGCAGATATATGCACGGCAATGGAGGGATTATAACCATGTTCTTATTAATAATGTCCATGGTGAAAAGGGTATGGTGCAATAGAGAGAATAATTTCTTACACTCTCCATGACTCCTTCTATTTTTTATTTGGCTGTGTAAACAAAAATTATAGTCAATTTTTCATTACCATAAAAAATTCCTATAGCGCTTTTTTTGACAGATTTGATGTGTATCATTCACAAAAAATCACAAGTGCATAAATCATAGACGGGAACCCTTTTTAAAAGATGCCTTATAAAGGAGTAAATTATGAATATGATCATGATCATGTAATAATAGAATACGTTATTTTATTTGTGTTAAATTGTATTTTAAGGCCCTATAAGATGGTTTTTAGCCTTTAATGTGCAAAAAATATTTCTTAAGCATCATATTTGTAATTTAATAAGTCATTGTCAAAAGGTAGTGAAAGCACTTTTTACATTTTTCCCAGTGCATCCAAACCCTGTATGTTTGCTTTCTTGCATCAAAAGTCTTCTAAAGGAAAAGCAACATCTACAGGCTTTGGCTAGGAAACCAACTATCAAGTTACGGTTTAGTATCACGATTCTTGACTGAGTGCTTATTGGCTTAGTTTAAAAAATAGTAATACAAATTTTTTTAAAAAAAATTATTCGAAGCATTCTATAGAATCTTTAAATACAAAAATACTACTAATGTAAGAAAGATAATAAGATAGATAGGTTGAGAGTTTAACTAACTCTCTCACCCAGAATATTTTTACACACATAAATTCCTCCTATATCTCCACACCGCTAATTAATACACCCTATCGGAATGACATTACCATTGATCGTCCCTATCCATCCATTTAGCTCAACTCATATCTTCCACCAAAAATCTATTTACTATCTCATTTAACTCCCACCACTCGTCAAGGGAGTTAATAACCCGCAGGGGTAAGAGGGTGGCGAAAAAAAAAGCGTGCCCTGTCATTAAGCAATAAAACATGCCCGATCCTGCCCGATTCGCAATCTTGGCAGCGGGCCAAGATCGATGGCGGCGAATCGAACCCTCTTCCGTTTCCGGCGAGCCTCCCTCTCTGTTGCCACTTACCGGGTGCTTTTGTTTGAATATCGTTTGCTGAAGGGGGGGGGGGCTTGTGGAGAAATTTGGGTTGTTGGAGGAAGGAATTGGATTAGGAGGGATGAGTTGGGCGGAGAGGTTTTACAGGATGACGGAGTGGGGGTATGCGAAGTTTGAAATCTAGATTTGAGTTTGTTGTGGTATGAAGCTCGCATTTAATGTTTGTTGTCTGTGTTTTATGTTGTGCAAAGGTAGGTTTGTGTAAAATTTGGTAAATTAGATCTTTATAGAGCCGTATTTTTACTTGGTAGGATGGCGACTTTCAAGTCTCAGAAGGAATTCATCCAAATATTTTTGACCTAGTATATTTTAGTCAGGTAATTCATCTTACTGCGGAATGAGGATACTTATATTTTAATACCGATAACAGTAATAAAATAATGGAATATGCTATTTCTCTTGCACATAATAGTTTTTTAACGTATTTTGCTCCCTAAGTAAAAAAGCAGTTAAAATTCACTAAACGTCAAACGAATGTTTTAAGATTTAACCAGAATGATTCACTTTCCAACTTAACAGGATTTGCCATAAAGTTTTTATGACTATTTAGTACTTCCATTAAACAGAAAATATTGCAAATAAATGTATAATTTTATAACAAAGAGTACATTAGTTTTAAATTGAAAGAAAGGGTCTAAAATTCTCCCCATATATAATAATCTCAATTTCTTTTTCGTTTTTATTCTTGGATTTACAACCAGTGCTAGACTTAATGCTCATTCTTGATTTAAAAACTATTTTTGCATTCATGATCACACTTTTTAAAGTTTCTCTCCGAGGTTATTATTGGGATATCCTTCCAGTCGGAGTTAGTTGAAACTCTTTTGTAAATAAGTTGACCTAATTGTCCACCACCTATTCAATAGCTAATAGGCGAGGTTGCTTACCTGAAAACAAGGATGCTACTGCTGCTACCAGGAAAGACAGGACAACAGAGGGTCCAGCTTCCTTGTGCGCTACCATTCCGGCCACCAGGTACATTCCTGTGCCTACACAGCTGCCAACTCCTAGGGAGGTTAGGTCAGCGGTCGTCAGCACTTTCTGCAATGGAAAAACGGCTATTAACAAGGAGAATAGCTTTTAAAACACAAATTCCTTATTCTGAAAAAGATATAATACATTTTTTTCAAATCGTGAGTTGTTGATAGCTATACTAAACGAAATTTTCGGTGCTATATCTTTTTGTAAGCTTTTCTGACAATTTATTAGAAGAATTATTTATATTTTTAAGATTTTGAAGTCATGTTATGTAAGGTTTATAAAAAAATACCTCAAATGTATGTTTACTACAGAAAAATAGGAAACAAGTCTTACATTAAAAATATATTAAAAATTTACTATATCTTTTAAAGGGAATTATGATCAGATATTATAACTTATTTGTGTTAAAGATATCCATCAAGCTGCTCGAATTTCCTCGGAGACTAATTATCCTAGCGGTATTTTGATACTTTTAATAAACTTAAACTTCTCTGGTCTTATTCAGAATGATTCCCAGTATATTACAACCTTCCCGAAATATTTGAAACTGTTCAGTCATCATGTGAATAAAACTATTTCTGAACCTCAAACAGATATAGAGAGAAATGATCATTAAAAGATATCAAATGTTTCAGCAGCAAAAGGAAAATAATTGGTTCGTTTTGAAACTTGATTGGTTTGCGAGTTACTTTTCTATTTAAAGAGTTTGTGGAGATGAAAATACTACAGAAATGTTCCTCAGGAAATTTAAGAGGCTTTATATAGATCATGAACTCATTCGTTAAGTTTGAGTAATAGTAGAAAAATGATGTTGAGAAAATTGTGAACACAAATAAAAATGTGAAACTTTATAACCAAACCTTTAATAGAAGCTTTTAAATAAAAACAAGTATTTTCGAAGATTAATTGACTTATTTTGAGGCATTATAATTTAGGAAGAGAAAATGTTTTTATTTCGGGAGTCCTATCCTTTTATAAACTTCAGATAAAATACAAAGTAAATGCTCATACATTGGAAAGCTTTATAAAGTTGTATGATTTGTTAAATGAGTTTTCTGGCAGTTAAGATTAAAATAAAGGAATTCAGAACAAGAATAAATAAACTTTTTAGTTCTTTATAGTTAAAAAAAAATTGGGCAAATAATTCGAAATAAAGATATAGCTAATTTGTGACAAGAACAAAAAAATTATCTGACTTAATGACAATAATATTAACCACCGTATAAAAAATAATTTATGAAAAGCATTCAAAGTCACTTCACAATGTCCTTTTAAAAATGTGCTTCTTTCTATTAAAAAAACTGAGAACTTGTTTACATACAGAATATTTTATAAGCTCATTATTTTACAGAATAAAAAACCTCCTAAATACTTTTCATTTAAAATTTAGAACATTCGTACATATTCTAAAAGACATTCCGTAATTGTTTACGACAAAAACTGTTCTTTGGTCCCTGAAAAGCGACTTTCAATATTCTTTTATCTTGAAGATCGTCTGATGGAACAATTTGGACGAAACCCAAAAGAAGATAAAACGATTTCTCCTTCTTTTTCATGGACGTAGTTAACGGGAAGCAGCACCGTTGCCAATTTTCAGTTTCATAAAACATTCAGAAATGACGGAGCACCAATTAACTCGAAGGAGGGACGGAGTGTCGACACTTATGCATTTTTGATTCGTCCATGGATCTTGCAGTCTTCGAGGAGGATCTCTTCCTCGAAAATAAGTCGCAACAACAACTGCTACTCTCGGATATTTCTTTTGGAGGAGAAAAAAAACCTCGAAAGGTTGTTTGCGAAGAATGGGAAAGCCGCTGGGTTTTTGTAAAAAGTGGGTGCACGCTTTTGTTGGGAAAAATTATTCGAACGAGTCTTTGTGAGAGTTGAAATATTTCTTTTGGTACTGTGTTTTGAAGTATATAAAATGTATTTCGAAAGCAGAGCCGGAATTTTGTTTTCACAGTGCGTAAAAAATTTCGCAAGTTAACTCTTTTTTTTTTACAGTTTTCAAAAAAAAGTCACGTATTGAGTATTAGTAAATTATTCAATAACTATCTTAAAAAGAAAAGATAAATATTTTTAATGGAATGATTTATAAAAATATTAAATAATATTTCAGAAAATTTTATTAATTGTAAGTAGAAGTTATTCAAAACTCACTGTAAAACAATTTTCGATACAATTTTATAGCTAACGTGTTTTGTTCAAACTTTATATTTTTCTTCGATGCAACAGTTTGTTTTTGTGTGATTTATCTCTCTTTACTATCTATCGGAAATTTATTTTTTATCATTATTTACCATTAATTTAGGTTTTGTACTGCCTATGAGATCTAACAAATAAGTTAATATTCCCGGTTGGGACTCCATTAAACACTATCGAACAGCATTAAAAAGTGCAAAAAACTTACATGTAAAAAATAATGATTATATATTTTTGTTGGAAAATCATTTAGTGTGCATGAAACATTTTTTTAAATACACTAAATATTTCTACATTATTTCAAAAGAATTTATGTATTAATATTTTTCTGCTTCACGAAACATTTGAAGCATCATATCTAAATATTAAGAAATAAACGCATTGATGCATTAAATAAATTTTCAACATATTTAATAAATAGAGCTTCATCTAAAAAATCAAATAACATTTTTACACTTCAACGTTTTTCAACGTTTTCAACGTTTTTAATTCATTTCAAACAGCTTTTAATTTTACAAAAATCTTCCCTCAAGCAAATGCTTTTAATAAATCATTATTGAAAAATTTAACATACAAAAAACCTTGTTCCATTAATGATAGTGATTAAGCTTCTAGGAATTTTCCACCCTTAAAAAACAAGAAACTATCATTACATTCATTTTAGAATGAAAAGAAAAAGAAAAGTGTTAGGTGGATTTTATTTTCAAGTTATATCGATTAATTCTCTTTTGTTATCACAATGTCTCGTTTTTCTGTTTAAAAGAAATGTTTGTCGAGAAGAGAAGATGTAATGAAATCATGTTTATCTTAATAGGAATTGTATCATTAAATTTTAATTTTAAAATGTTTTCATTCCCAAACAAACGAAAACCAATTTAACGATGCACTCCTAAAAAAGTTACGCGCGTGGATGTTAAGAATAAATTCAATGTTAAAATTTTAATCTACTTTGTTATTCAAGAAGAAAACGAGTTTATGCTTCGGAAGAATTTAATTAGTATCTTTTATCCACATCCCTGATATAGGTATAAAGTGGTATTAAATCTTTTTATGCTCTTCTAAAAGCAGTTGTTATTTTTGTAAGATTAGTTTGTGCCGGAAATTTTTTATCTCTCTATATTAAAAAAAAGTAACTGTGACCGCTAATGCTGATTCAGAAATTGGTATTTTTGAACAATTTGAACTCTCACTACGTAAAAACTATTCTATGTAATGCTATGAAATTTTGAACATTTCAAGAGAATTGTATAAAATAAAGATCACATTTAGGTATCAAACATTAATTAATGTGATAATTAGTTCAAGAGTTATTTAATGTAAAAAGTTGAAAAATATTTTTTTCTACTGCGAGTTCGCCGCCAGCAAAAACTATTAGCAGCAGAATTACGCCCTTTTGTAGCCACATTCTCTTAACTATGAAGTTTTGCACCACGTCACCCAATTAGTTTTAGAGTAATTGAATTTCAAAGTTTCGAACTTTATGACAATTTTTCGGTGATTTTTTTCTATTTAAAAGAATAAACACTTACGATTTTTTAAAACACATATGCCCTTATTTTTTACAAAAAGAATGCCCTTTATTTTTTTTAATTTTAATTATTTTTGAAATTATTAAGATTTAAAGCTTCAATTCTTCTTCCCTTTCTGGGCGTTCACCAGGCAAACAGACGAGTTTTATGTGTGCAATTTTTTTCTAAATTTTGACGCTTACTTTAAATTAAAAGTGTCTTTAAGTACATGTTTTGTTTTCTCTAAGTTTGTTGACGATAGTTGACTTGATGGATATTTTCTTTCGGGAAAATATGATTAAATTATTGATGAGCTAGAAAAGGAATATTTCAGCGACAGGTTTTATGAGGGGGAATGATTTGGATTAAATTATTTATAAGCGAGAGAGATCAGTAGTTTCGGATTTAAAATAACATTAATAAAGCCCACAAGCGGGATGTGCTGAACTGATGTGGAGATCGCAAAGCTATCTGAAAAGAAATTGGATGTAGTTCCCGGGGTTGGTGTGAGATAGGGAGCAGTAACATTAACATCCATATTCACAGCCATCTGCGTCGGTGTTAAATCCTTGGTCGTGGAAGGATTCCACCAATCAGTTTCAGCGAAAAGCTAATTTTTCTTTCTTTAGCTGCTGTTTAACACCGACGCTACGCTGATGACAGTGTAGTCTAAGAGCCAGCAACGTTTTCGACATAGAATTTTAGGTAGGCTGATTCTTTAATATATTTTTCCCTATGCTTTTTCGAACAGCTTGGGGGCGGTCTGGCTGCCAGTAAACGTTGCGTTTTTTACTGCGCATCACACCTTTACAGGTAAAAACACTAATTTTTAAATCATTTTAGGAAGATTTTTTCTTTTTCACTATCTTCTATACATTATTGGAAACATGAATTTATTATTGCCAGACATTTTTGCGGTTGAAAAGACTGCGCCAGACGCTACTTTTTATGAACAAAAAAAAAATTAATTTCAAACCATACCAACAAAACTAATAGACAGAAAGGAGACTGGACTACATTACACTATTAGTGTACTGTATTCCTGTCTCTATTCCGCCTATCTACTTTGTCAGACCGATTTATTGCTGTAGATGCGGTATATGCCAGTTATAAGAGTTATTAAAGAGAGACAACAGCGGCAAAGAGATAGGCGGAAGAGAGACAGGAATACATTACACTATTTAATAGTGTAATGTTAGTCCAGTCTCCTTTCCGCCTATTAGTTTTGTTGGTATGGTTTGAAATAAATTTTTTTGTTCATAAAAAGTGATGCGCAGTAAAAAACGCAACGTTTACCGGCAGCCAGACCGCCCCCACGCTGTTCGAAAAAGCATAGTGAAAAATATATTAAAGAACCAGTCTACCTAAAACTCTTGCTTTTTAGACGTTGCTAGCTCTTGTATTAGTGAATATGGCTGTGAATGGTTGTTTTACAATTTAGTACTAGTGTCTACTGTTGAGTACAACTAGGAGTATAGGACAGTTTTATGCACGCTGAGCTAAAGCAAGAGGAAAATTGAGTACCTTGAGCTGCGTCTGCGTCTTGGTCTCTGCGGGGTCCACTAGGTCCGCGTCCTTGGTGCGGATGAGCTTGCCCACGATGACCAGCATCTTCTGCCGGAAGCTCTGGGACCCGATCACGAACATCGCGTCTCCCTCTCGCCGACCAGCTACCTGCAACCAAAGCAGATACTATATACAATGTTTGATGATGAAGTACATAGATTAATATAATGTACAGGGCAATGGTTTTTACTGTCCATTTTAAAAAGTATTTTTAAGGACGGAAGCTTTGCACAGGTTTTAAAAGGTTAAAGTACTGGTTTCCAAAGTTAGTGCCGCGGTATCCTGCGATACCGTGAGTAAGGGGTGCCATGAGGAATTCAGGAGAGCATAGAACATAATAGAATAATTGAGAGCATAAATTGGGCGGCTATTTGAAAAATGTTTCCTGGAAAATTAAGCGCCTTATACACTGCAAAAAATAATCGTCCAGAAACAGAAAAGCTCTGGCAGGAAAAGCTACCAGAGATTCCTTTCCCCGAGATTTCTCTGTTGACTGAACTTTCTCTGTATGCTACGGATATTTTCGTAACTTAAGGAAACTTATCTATTGGAAATATTCTACTATTTACTTTACTACATATTGTCTCTCTACAGACTCGTGTCTAATTTTTTTTCAACTTTGGAAATATATTAGTGGGTTATGTTTCTAAATACTTTCGCAGAAAATGTTTCCTAAAGTTGCAAAAAGATCGTAGCATACAGAGAAAGTTCAGTCAACAGAGAAATCTCGTGGAAAGGAATCTCTGGCAATAAAGTAGCAAATTCTTCAATTAGGAGTTCTATTGTAATAGAGGATTATAATAATGGGTAGAATGATGCAACTAACTAGTGTTCGGCAACTAGTGGTCAAAAAATAGTTAACTACCAACTACTAACTAGTCTGGGAAATTGTAGTTGTAACTAGTAGTTAACTATTTTTTCCTGGAACCTGGAACTAGTTGCAATTAGTAGTTAACTATTTCCCAAAGTAGTTAACTACTAGTTAACTAGTCTATTTAATTTCATAACCTACTTTTTGGCAGAATTCTAATACATCTTTCTTATCTATGTCACAAAAAACATTCATACTTCGCGCAAAAATGGTCTTTATTTCTGGTTATGATATTTGAAGTACTCTACCTTTGATAAAAATTTTAAATATTTTTTTAAATTTTAAATAAAACATTTTTTGAAGTAGTTGAAAATTTTAAAGTAGTTTTAACTAGTAGTTAATTAAAAAAGTAGTTAAACTAATAGTTGAACTACTTTAAACTAAAAGTAGTTAAACTGATAGTTAACTACTAGTTGATCGGTAGTTAACTACTAGTTGCAACTAGTTTTAGTTAACTAGTGCCGAATACTACAACTAACATCAGTGAATATACTTCTTTTATATGTCTTTTAGCATAAATTCCTCCTGAATTGAATGACCAATGACTAGTGTTCGGCAACTAGTGGTCAAAAAGTAGTTAACTACCAACTACTAACTAGTCTGGGAAAATCTAGTTGCAACTAGTAGTTAACTATTTTTTCCTGGGACTAGTTGCAACTAGTAGTTAACTACTAGTTAACTAGTCTATTTAATTTCATAACCTATTTTTTGCCCAAATTCTAATACATCTTTCTTATCTATATCACAAAAAACTTTATGCTTCGCTCAAAACGGCGCTTTATTTCTGGTTATGGTATATAGTACTCTACCATGACATTGTAGTTATAAATAGCAGTGTAATTTTTTGTATATTTTGATAAAAATTTTAAATATTTTTGAAATTTGAAACAAAATTTTTTTTAAAGTAGTTGAAAATTTGAAAGTAGTTTCAACTAGTAGTTATTAAAAAAGTTAGTTCAACTACTAGTTAAACTAGTTTAAACCAAAAGTAGTTAAACTACTAGTTAACTACTAGTTGATCGGTAGTTAACTACTAGTTGCAACTAGTTCTAGTTAACTAGTGCCGAACACTACCAATGACAAAAATTCACACGAAATTAAAATAATCAAACTCTCCAAAATCAATATAATCAATTCGCCAAACATCAAACCCTCCAAAACCCCTTCAGTAATAAAAACTCCCAAAATCCCGAAAATGAAAGCGACTCTAAACGGCTCTCGTACGAAAAGCGACGACAAATAAAGCCTCGACATTAAAATAAAGGAGCGGAGAAAACCACAGATATACAAGCCGCACTTTCTCCAAGAAAACGCAATACTGAGCGAGCCTGATGTGGAAGCAGAAGAGAGGAAATAAATCACAATCAAATGCTGTCTTTCCACAGGGGAGAGTAAAAGTGGGGACCCAAATGAGAATGGATGGAGACTGGGGAAGACAAAAAACCGATTCAACTACATAAAGAATAGGAATCTTTTTGAATCGTAGCGAGGGGAAAGTTTTGAGGGGCAGTGAAGTAAGGGAGCCTTGTGCGACTTTGCTGAAAGTTGTGTTTTTTTTAGTGTAACGGAAGGATTTTATGATTTATTTACTTCAGCCTTCGTATAAATTTGAAATGAAATGTACTCTAAGTACGACACCGGGATAGGATGTTTAGAGTGAGGCATTTCAATTTTGTTTTCAGTCGGTTAAAGCAGTAAATGAAGACTTTCAAATTGTTCAATAGATTTATTAGATGAATATTGAATAGAGATAGTGTATGTTCCGTTCTTTTTATGATATAGCGGTTACTAATGACAAGATTACATCTTTCTTTCTCACTCGATTTCTAAGTATACTTTCTGGTATTATCGCTCGTTATTATTTAATAATAATTGACCCCGCTTAGTTTTGCTGCTTTCAAGTTTTCAAAAGATTATAGGATGATTCATAGCCACCTAGACTCATAAGGCCAGAGAAGCTCGAAATCGTGACGTGGAATAGTTGGAAAAACGTCACTTTTCATAGCTTTTTTGGACAACGGCGCAGCTCCAGCCTGAAATCTTGTACCTTATGCGCTGTTGAAAAAAGACGTCTTGCCTACTATTCCGCGTCACGATTTCGAGCTTCTCTGGCCTTATGAGTCTAGATGGCTACGGATGATTGCAGGAAGATGTTGAAGAATGTGAGTTCCAACTTAATTTTTCCTTTCCATTTCCTCAATCTAGCGGTTCTTTTTTTTTTTTTTCAAAGTTTTGAGGATTGATTGCAGGAGCATTTTGAAAAATGATTTTCCCGACTCAATTTTTTCATTCATTCTCTTATTAATATTGTCGATTTCAAGTTTTTAATGAATGATTGTTCTCACTTACTCTCCTAATTCAATCTCTTAACAATTTTGCTTTAAATATTTTTAGGCATTAAATCTTCAAACAGTCACTGACCTCCCATATCCCCCCAAACCTCCACATAAAACACTCAATAAATCCCACATAAAATCTCACCCCATTTTCTCTTTTCCCAAATATCCCCTCCAACACCAGCAAGCAATAAACCCCACCACACAAACTTCAAACCTCAAATTACCCCCAAACGTACAACGAGTCCCCGAATTTATGAATTTATTAAAAACCCTCTCTCAACAGGAGCTTCATCTGATGAAATCCAAACGATCCGCTGGTGAAGAAGCCCCTTATTAATAACCATATCTCCCCCGAAACTATCGTCTGCTGCCGTATCGACCATTGTGCGCCTCTCGCAGCCTCATAAATCGTCTCGTGCGCCCCTCGCTCTGACCCGTCTGATCAATAACGACCTTTGGTGGGTCATTGGGATCGGGAGGCGCCGGGGACGACACTTTCTAGGGGGGGGGGGGGGCGAACTTTTGGATTTTCTAAAGAGGGTGGAGCGTTGGTTGGGGAGTTTTGGGTTGAGATGTTCTTGTTTGAGGTAATTGGGGTTGTTGAGGGGGGTGTAGTGTAACGGGAGAAATTTCTGTGTCTTCTTTTCGTTTTACAGATTTTTTTCTTTTAGATGTAATAAATGTAGTTATCATCTGACATATACTCTATAAATAAATTTAGCTGTTTTAACTGTGAAAGAAGATACATTGATTTTTTTTTTAATTTTTATGATGTGATACAAAAGAGATAGAAAGATAGTTCAAGGAAAGATACAGTGTAAAGAAAAGGTATTCCAGCACTAAAGCATCATTAATCTGAAGAACTCTTTAAATTTTAATCTTAAGGAGTCAATTGCGTTAAAAATTTTCTGTTTTTGTTTTTACGCGTTTTTGCTTGTTTATTGAAACATTTTTAACAAGGAACATTCTGCTAACTACTATTGTATTATGGATAGTCTTCCGTACTACAGTTTTGAACTGAATGTTTTTCAAATTTTAAATTAGCCTGGAAATGTCTTAAAAGAATGTATTTTTACTAGAAAAGATTAAAATATTTAACACTATAAATTACTTTTCGTTACTATAAAGCTATACGTTTTCAACTTGTTTAAAAATATTTCCTCACCAGAAAATTTAATATAAGGTATTCAAACTAAATTACTCTTTGGATTTTTCTCTTATTATTATTGTTATTTATACAAATTTTAATTACAAGTTGATTTTACACTAAATTTAAAAGTAAAGAAGTTAAGATTTAGTAAATATGGAATGATGAAAAGTGGTTTTGATTATTGTTTTATCTTAAAGCCGTAAAAAATACCTACTCTTAAAAAATTTTGCTTTTAACATATATATAAGTTAAGTGAATTTAGTTTGAACAGAAAACATTTTATCGAAAATTATAGAAAACATTTTATTTGTATTTAAATTTAAAACCAAATTTTTTCCACATGAATAATTATACTTAATATTTTAATCTCCTTCTAAATTTTCATTATAATATAATCGTTTTAAAAAGTGTCATTAACTTTAATAAATTTTAAAAAATTATATTCGGATGCAACAGCTCATCCATTAAAAACTGAAACAAAAAACTCCAAAAACCACTCAAGAAAACCGAAAAGAAAAGTCTAAACGATCCGGGGTGGGTCGTTCCCCCCTCATTGATCCATTCGAGTTCCGATCGAACACCGCGAAGTTCCCGGATTAGGATTCGATTCGGCAGCAGACGATAGATTGGACCGGAGGAAATGGAATTAGGTCTATCGGGGGGTGCTCCATTCTACAATCTTTAGGGCGGCTAATTTGCTCCTGGATTGTCCTGCGAAGATGGGTTTGATTGCGGGAGGTTCTGTTTGTGGGGGGATAATGGAAGTTTTTGAGGGGCGATGGAAAAGTGAGGGAGGGATGGTTTGTGTCTTTGCGTTTAGTAGGGAGCGATTAAAGGGTTGGAATGAATATCTTATTGGCATGTATTTTTTTTAATTTTGCCATTTATTTGTGTTGTTGATTAAGGGCAACATTTAGAGGTTTATGGAATTCAGTATTTAGATATTCGCTTTTTTTTAAACACATGATATGGATTACTATGGTAGAATTTATTTTTATTACTCCAATTAGACTGGATGACTTTTATTTATTTATTTTCTCAATTTGTAAAGAAAAATACTTTTTTTTGCAGCTTAGCTCAGAAGCAAACGATGAGAAAGAAAGAAAGTCTTGGATATGAGGAGGTTTTTTGTGAAGAACTATAATGTAAGTAATGAAGTCTAAATATTATTGAAATGAAATTTAATTTAGAGTGTTCTGTAGAAAGTTCTTTAGAGTTAATGAAATATATGTTCGAACATGTTTGCGACCGATAAAATAAGTAATGGAGATAAATGTATGTTTAGTGTCTGATGAAAAGCTAATATTTTTGTTTAACTTACGATACAATATAAATAACTCATAAGTAAGACAAAAGGAACTGTCATTACCCATTAAACCACATTAATTATAAAATGTATAATAATGCGTTGGCAAATGAAAATTGCTTAATATTGTTCCAGTTATAAAGTTTTTTCACTAACTTATCTTCACGATTCTCGAACTATTAAGTTTTTAAAAAGGTTTAAAATTTAATATAAACTTAAAATCTACTGGTATTGAACACTTCTGACGTTAGTAAAAGCCAATTTTTACTATATTACGATGAGTTTTCATACACTTTGTGGATGGAGCTTAGCTTAGTGACATTAGAAACAACAACAACAATGTGTTTTAACTTTAAGAAAAAAGCTGAAGTGTGATTTAAAATATTGAAACTCAGTTACAGCAATAAATTTATTTTAACACTTCAAATATAAATTTTTACTAGATAATTTTATGTCATGTATTAAAATATGCTTTAAAGGGGTTTTAAAACTTTTAAAGCAAATAACTAGAAATATAACCAAAATAATAATAAGAAAATATTTTTTATATCTTTGTATCATCACAAATAAGAATAACTCAACTAATATGAATACCATCTCATTATTATAACTAAAACTACTATTCTAAAGGAATCCAATCCAGTCTGAACCTATAAAATAATTTACGAACACCCCCATTAAATCGAAACCGAATTCCCCTTCCCTTTTCGTCACCCCTCTATTATACCTGCCCGAATCAAGAACCAAGCTCCCCCCAGAGTGACGCAAGCAGTTAGGAAAGTTATCGATCTAAAAGTTGCCGGAGGGAGGACGAATGATGCAAAAGATGTAAAACCGAGGGTGAAATACGCAAAGATCCTCGGTGGTTCTGGGACATAAAACGCTCAGGGCGTTCGAAAATGCATTAAACTGGAAGAGGAAGCCCGAATTGGACAATTTCCGCCGACCACTTAAGCTGCCTCGGCGGCAGTTCTTAAACTCCCGCTTTCCGGATTCCTTAGCTGCTTCCGATGTCACTTTTTGAGGTCGTTTTTTGAGGGGATGAGCATGCAGGGAGTAGGCTAATGGGCTTGCTAAATGTGTGAGTTTAGATTTATTTGCACGGAATAAGCGTTTTATACATAGAACAGGGGTGTTCAACCTTTTTGGAAAGAGTGACACTGTTTGCATGTAACGCATTTTTCAATATTAGGTAATTTGGAAACCATCAGAATCAATCTTCAGAAAAATATCCAAAACACGAAAAGCTATCTTCTTGCAATACTGTAAAAAGAGAATATTACAAGTTTTTCATTTATTTAATATTTTTTTTAAAAATTAATTAAGAAACTCCAACGATGCGGGTGGTTAGGCTGCTGTCATTCAGGCACTTAAAAAGAGATGTGGGGTCGTCTTCTCAAATGATTGCAACTTCAGATATTTTAATCAGAATGAATTATGAAATCGTAAAATAAAATAATTAGAACTGAGTTAGAGAAGATGGACGGAGCTTTGAAACCTCATTGATGACGCTAGATAAAAAGTTTTCCCAAATTTTTTCAATGAATTTGCGTGCCACTATTAAAACTAATAGCTGGAGACAGACGTTTTAGTTCAACTTGTCCAGGTATTCCAGTTATACCGATTTACTTTGTTTTGTTTTATCCAGATAAAAGGAAAAAAAATGATGAAAACTTTGGGCAGTGAAAAGAATTTAACATGTAATTGTGTGAGGTTTCACACAACTATTTCACAACCTTAGTTATAGAATTTTATGCATTTAAAATGATATGGCTATTTACAGGTGTTCAAGTTAAGGTAGGATAGATATACGTGCAATGACTGCATATTGATAAATTTTTATAACTTGAACTCTTTTACCATATAATATTTTCACCATAAAAGTAAGCTCAATACTACCACCAAATAGGCACAAACAGCTTATTTTAAACAAAAAAAAACACCGACACAAATTAATTCCACCCCTAAAATTCTCCATAAGCCACTTCACTATCCTTCCAAATCCCCTCTTCATAATGGAAAGAAAAATAACCCTCATCTCTAACAACCCTTTCCCAACAGGCAGCAACGATTACAAGGCAATCAAGTATCATGTAGAGTTAGTTACACACCGCATACCAGCTGAAGAAAAAAAAATCTCCTCCTAGACACAAAATCATCAGACGTCTAGTGTTACGCACGATGACAATGTTATTAGTTTCTTCTTCATTTGTTTATTCAGGCGTGGGTAGAGATTTGCTTTCAATTAGGCCTTGGATGTCAGTGGGCGATTGGAGGGGAAGGCGGAAAATTGCATTAAAACTAAATAGAGGATTAATTGTACTTAGGGGACGGCCCCTGTTATAAAAGCGCTGGAACTAATAAGCCTAGAGGTTTTTAATACTTGTGTAAAAGAATTATTATTATTAAGCTGTGTGTTGGGTAGAGGGATTATTTTAAAACGTAAGAGGATCAAATTTTAGGTTATTGATGTAGCGATACTTTTAATACCATCTATATTTCGTAACCAAGAGTTATTTTTGAAGTATGTTTAACGTTCTCCAATGAATATGCTAAAATCAATAGGTATTACTTATTATTTACTTTCATATATATCATTTCTGAAGTTCATTCCTTAACATTTTAATGATGTTTTTGTATACAAAATTTAATACTAAGAAAATTATTGCAACCTACTTAAAATATTCAAGGGATTCAAGGGACTTTAAAAAATTTACAATCTAATAAGATGTCTTGGGACATGATTGTTTTGTTTCTAATAAGCAGTAAAAGTAGAGTATTATACTAGACTGTAAGGTTACTTGACCCTGGAGAAACAAAACAAACAAAGAAATTCCCAGCGCGGTGTCTGAGTTTTGAGGGAAATTTTGAACGTTAATTTAAAAATATAATTAGCTTGCTAAACCTATATTTATATAGCATCTTTTTTATCACGATTTGCGTACCGAAACTCCTTGTAACAACCCAATAGGCTTTCTGCTTACGCAGTTTTTCCCCTTCCGCGTAATGACGTCATAGGGTCAGGAAACGTTGCAGTCTAGTATAGCAATGATTTTTTATTTTCTGTTCATCATAGTTTGTTTTTATTGAAATGTCTTCTCAGTTTTTCTATCTTAGAATTTTATTTAAAAAATTGATAAATTTTATAGAATTTTATCTTTTCACCCAAAATGTTTCCAAGTGTCACACTATCAGCTTTTTTTGTAAAATTTAATAAAACGTAAAAAAAAGAAAATATAAGAAATAACAAGAATTTCTCTACAAATAAACTCCATGATGTCTGGAGGTATTCTTATTTTAAAGTATCCTATTGTTTCATTTTATCATTTCACACAAACACACAGAGTGCATGTGTTTTCTAATATATCATTTCAGTTACTTCAAATATCCAACCAGTTTTATTACCAATTCTGTTCAGACAATTTAAAAATCATGAATTTTAAATAGTATTTAAAGTTATTATTTACTAAGCCATTCCCATACTATTCAAGATATAACAAAATATTTTTTTTTTCTAAATTGAAAGGAAACTGAATATGATAGATACTTATCATATCATTACTGTCATACACTGCATGAAAAAAATTTGTCTTCAAAAACCTTCCACGCAAACTCCCATGATCCATCACTTCTCCCTCTCCTAGACAATCCCACCCCCTCTCTCCCTACCAAACGACACCCCCCCAACGCGTAACATCCCCTCCAAAAAAAAAATCATAGAAAGCAAGAGTGGAGTATAAATACACCAAATATATAAAAGAAAAAACCTCAAAGAAAAGAAGACGAAATGAATGAAAGAAAGAAAGGCATTCCCCTCACAGAAGCGGTCTCCCCCCAGAGATCACGCAATGAACTCATCCTCGAAGCTCTGCGGGTGACAGGGCCAATCTTAGTGGGCGCATTATGCTTCCCCGGTAGGCCGATCTTTTTCATGCAGCTTCTTCTTCTCTTGGAGTGGAGAAAGTTTAGATGCGACGGGGGGAGGGGTGATGTGTAGTTTGATTGGGGATGGTGAAGGTAGGGATTGAGTGGGCGCTCTGTTTTGATTGCTCTGTGGGAGGTTGGTGGAGATGTTGACCGTTGATGTTTTGTAGATTAGCTATTAAGATGCAATTATAAATAACTCCGGCGTTTAAATAAGTTTACTACGAAGAGCTGTATTGATAATTGAATCGTTAGTTTATAAAAGGGAATAAGTGTAACTAAAAATAAAGTTTTGAGAAAATTGAAAAAAAAAAAAAAACCTATGTAAGTATTGGAATTTTCATTTTTTCCACCAAAATTTTACTGGAAATAAAAAAATCGTCGAAAATATTAAAGTTATTCAAAAATATTGTGCAGTTAAAAAAGTCTATGGACATATTCCCTTTTTCCAACTTATGAAATTTCAGCTGAAAAAATCTTAAAAGCCACTTGCATTGACAGTTAAATTATATTTATGCGTGGGAAAAGAGAGAAATAGAATAAAGTGAATAATATAATTCCTTTATAAAGTGAGATATATGTATAGAGACTAACAGCCATATTCAAAGCCAACAGCATCAGTGTTAACCAGCGTCTAAAGAAAGAAAAGTTTTATTTAAGTAAAATTACGAAAAGTGCTCCCACCCTATTCGCAAGGCAATATTAACAATTATTTAGTTTTCATGCGAGGAAAAAAAACACATAACTTTTGAAATAAAAGTGTTTAACGTTCTTTAATGGTGGTTCAATGACCCAGAAGTTGTTATCAGAGTAAACTCTATATACTTAAAAATGATGCTAATGAGCTGAAATATTGGACTAATTATTTTTATTTTATGATAATTGCATTTTAGAAAGCATCTAAAAACGTGTCTCATTTATAGCTATGTATTGATAAAAGCATGTAGAAAAGAGAAGAAAAATCAATTGCTTTTAAATCAGACAACATGTTAATCTGAGGTAATTTTCTTTGCTCATTACAATCATTGGAAAAAGACAGAACAGATTTTCATCAGCAAGAGTTTAAACTGATATTGGGTGTAACAACTAGTTTTTGGAAGTAGTTATTTTTCAGCTTGAAAAGTAATTATAACTTCATTTAATGCATGCAGAAATTTTTCCGCTTGTGTGATAGAATATTCTGGAAAAATGCTATGTTGGAAAAAAATTTCTGGCATTCAAAAATTCCAATAATGTTAAGATAAATTTAAAAATTCAACGCACAGAATGGAAGCGGCTGTAATGCCACTTTTTATCAGGAGGTATTCAAACGGTGTATTTTATTTTTTCCCAATAATTTTCATTGAAAATCAATAAGAATAAATTATTTTCTTCAGACCTATCAGTTTTATATTATTAAAAGTAAATTTTTTATTACACCTAAATAAAAATCTATACATCTTTTATGTTATACTAAGTTACATAAACTTGTATTCATGAATTTAAGATGCGATAGTTCAATTTTTAAAAAGAAAACACCAATTCTAAGTAACAAAAATATTCCTAATCTTCTTGAAAGTTTTCACAGGTAACTTTTTAAGTCTTTAAAGAACTAGAGAATTTTCAATGAAGGCATGTAAAGAAAGTATTCAGGCTTTTAGAAGATTTTTTATCGCTTTTTCCGATATTTTAAACCTGAATTTACATTATTTAAGTAACTATTTTTAACTATTAAACTAAAAAACCCATCAAAACGTTTCATATAGTATATTGTTTTCTACTTTCCCTATTTTATGGTTGTATTGAGATAAAAGTTATTTCACATTTCTCTTATATGAATTTTTTCTCTGAGAATTTCATTAAACGTTCAGGTTTTCGGAAGTTTAAGTTATTTGAAATAAATTTGTAGCAAACATATTAACTCATTATGACTGTCATAATGAGTTATGACATGCTTCCATTACACTTATTAAAATAGAATTACTTATCAAGCATAATGTACCATACTACTTCAATATAACTTTATATTAGGTACTTAATTTTAGTTTTTTCTTATACTTTTTTTATTATATTGTTTTATTATTCAAGTGTGAAATACGTATACATTGAAATAAGAAACCTAATAGACAGAATAAATAAGAAATTTCAAAAATATACAAAAACTGCTGTATCAAGTTATCTCAAGAAAAGTTTTTGAAAACCCTTATAACTTCCTCAACTAAGGCTGAGCGCGCACGAGCGACTTTTGTCACGGTGACAAAGACAAAATTGTTGCTTTGGCTATTGAAACAAGTTAGAGTAATACGCGCACTAGGCGACGTGACACTTGGCCGATTACCAAGAATTTCTTTATAGAGATCCATTGTTTTCTAGTGATATTTTTGATACTAGTAATCCTGGTCGCCGTGACTTTAGTCACTCGTGCGCGCTCAGCCTAAGATAATACTTTCTTGGCTAGAACATAATCTATACGACACTAAGGCTGCGGTCAGCCAAAAAATCAGTATGGTATCTGTACAAAAAATCTGCAGTACCTGGTTATCGGACAATAGGAAAACCGCAATCAACCCCCTTCAATGGCATGGTATCTGTTCAAAAAATCTGCAGTGTATCTGGTTATCGGACAATAGGAAAACCGCAATCAACCCCCTTCAATGGTCCCTCCAACAAAAGACAGCCCTCGGGGAGGAGCGAGAAGTCACTATCGGGTGTCTGCTAATTGACTGGGGGGGTGACTTCGGACTCCTTCGCTATTGTTGGAGGGGTCATGAATGGGGAGATAGGGCAGATTTTTTGAAGAGATACCTTGCTGGTTTTCTGGCTGACCGGGCCACTGCTCACCCTAACCCTCACTGAGCCCCAAATCCTACCACTCTATCTGGAAGAGATAACTTTCCAAAAATACCCCCAACTTTACCCCACCCCAATCCAAACCTACCCCGAAAATCACCCATAGCAAATTCTAGAACACAAATTCCGGAATCTTTCGAACAAGAAAGCATTTACCCGCGACCACCATACATATTTAAGTCCCATCCGACAACACGATTACCCTCTCTGAACCTGGCAACGGTCCAAAATATTCGAAAAGGCCGAATTGAACTATTCATAGCTGCTTCGTCCGCCCGACCCACAGGTCCTCATCAGTATCCTTTCTCTGACGAATTCAACTCTCATGCAAATAGGTCATTGGACGATGGGAATCGATGCATTATTATTTCCTCCAATGGGATTAATGGGAGTGTTGCGCTCCTCAGACGCACTGCAGGGAAATACTAGTGAATTGATCGTGTGTGTCGACGTTTCATTCATCAGTTTGAATCTTGCCGCTCGGTTGGATGTCCGTTGTTTCGACGATGTATGACCGATAAGGGATTGGATTTACGTCGAGTTACCGGCCTATTAACTCTGGAGACTGGGTTGAACGTTTTTTTTTAACCTTATCCTAGTTTGGTGCCGTTTCTTTATTTATACTCGACAGCAACGTTTCCTAACCATATGACGTCACTACGTGGAAGCAGAAACTGCGTAAACAGAAAGCCTGCTGGGTTGCTAGGAGGAGTTTCGGTGTGCAAATCGTGATAAAAAGACGCTATATATATGTTACGGGCAGTATGATAAATCCGGGCATTATTAATAATGCCCGGGCAATGTGATTAGTTCAGTGGAATTTATGAATGAAATTCATCACTTTGCCCGCCTCCACTTCGGGCATTATTAATAATGCCCGATTAATCACTTTGCCCATAACATATACATGAGTTTAGCGAAATAATAATATTTTTAAATTGACGTTCTTCATTTCACTCAAAATTGAGACACCGCGCTGGGAACTACTTTGTTTGTTAGTGACGTCATAGGGTCAGGAAACGTTGCTGTTGAGTATAGTGATTTCATTCATAGGATTGTGACGATGGAATTCAATTTATAAAATACAAAACGGTATCGCCGTGATGTTTAATAAAAGAGGAAAATTGGTTTAACACAAAACCACTTGGAGGGCGTCCGCAAATTACGTGAGGACAAAAAGGGGGCGAGGGGGTCCAGCAAAATCTCACCAGGGGAAGGGGGAGTCGGTTAAAACCTCACGTCAACTTTTAGTTAAGAGAATATTCTTTTATCTTTTAGAGCAAAAGTTTAGAAAAAATGCGTACATTAGTCAGAACAGTGAATAATTAGCTAGTCAGTCGTGGTAAATACAAGTATAAGACAATGATTTTGATTTAAACATGTATTTGTATCAAAACTTTTACAATGTGTATGTTAAGCATAATGCCGACAAGACAAACCAAAACGCACCAAGAAGGTATAAAAGAAATTTATTAATTCAAAAGTTATAGAGAAAATCTCAGTTGAGAATTTGAGGGTGGAGGGGGGGGGGTAACTCCTCACATAATTTATGGACGCCCCATTATTTAAAAACCTGGTTTTCTTTTTCACTCTAATTTTAATTGTTTTTCTAATATCTTACAGACGTTTAATTCATTTTATTAGAGTTTTCAAACTTGAGACGAGTTCCACTTACAGTACCGAATACTTATTTTCCTGCAGATTATATGTTGAGAACAGGCTTATATAAAATTAGATAGGAAGTGAATGAGAATATTAGTATAGTCGTGAGGTCTACCATGCGGATAACCCGGAATTAAAAAAAAGGAATTTTTTAAAAATTGAAAATAAAAATTATCATAAAATTTAGACACTTATCAAAAACATTATTTTGTTGGGTTACTACACTTGAGAGAAAAAATATCCCACCTTGGATTATGCTAACATAGGAAATATGATAGATTACATATGTAAAGCTCATGTATAAACATTTTATTGACATATCTAGAATGCCTTGCAACCATTAAAAAGGACTTCTCTCATTTTTTTTTTCAATTTTATAAAACTACCAAAATTTATAAACATGATATTTTGTCTTGTTTCACACGGAAATGGCAATATAATAAAAGAAACTAATCACAAACCAAAATGGAAAGAATGAAATCATAGAAAGACCTAAAAGCTAAAACTATCATTTCACATGACAGAAAACATTACAATTCTTTACATGGGTTTGGAGTAATATAAGCGAACTTTAAAAGGAAAGTTCACTTCGTTTTGTTACTTAAAAAGCGTTACGAAGTCTTACGACTTTTGCATGATGAATGTTGCTTCAAGGCGCCAATGTCTGAAACGAACAAAAAGGGGAGTTTTCTTATTCAGAGCACACATTCTAACGGTTTCTATGGAAACGGAGTAAATCATTAAAGCGGTCCAGAGCCGGCTGACGCTTTTAATAGGAAAGGGTAAATTGAAGCAGGCTTTCAATTTTCCCGTGCGTTTTGGTTTGTGCGGAAATGGGGTAAAATATTATTAAAGTTTTGAGCTGATGCTACCAGGTCATTGCATTAGATGAATGAGACCGGAAAAAGTTTGGTGGAATTGTGTAATTGTTTCTGAAAATCATTCATGCTAAATAGCTTTATTTAAAGGTTTAGATGCTGAAAATTTATAATCAGTTAGAATTTTTCAAGTTTATAAGAAGTTTATTTTTGTTTCATGCGATCAAGCAAACTTAGAGAAACTAATTTTAACTCTACATTGTTCTTTTCTGATTTTTTTACAAGATTCGAACTATTTTGATCTAAGTCTAAAATAAATATTTCCAAAGTTTCTTTTTGAATAAATATTTAGATGGGCAGTTTTGAATTTGAATGGGTGTAATGAATTATAGAATTTAGGTGCTAAAAAGAAAAACTCTTAAAGAAAATAGACTTCTTTGGCATTGGGACGTTATAAATTTTGTTTATTCTTTTTGGGTTGTCCCGTTTGCTATACAAATTTGGCTTGCAATATAAGCTAAGACATATTTTATAAAAGAAAAGATGGCGATTTATAACAGTTTTCAAACGCTTGAGTTTTCCTAAAGTAACCTAAAAGTAACTTCAACATAAAATTGTCATATCACAAAACCATAATCGCAACACAAGAAAAGCATTAAAATGAACCCATAAAAAATCCCTTTACGCATCGCCAACACAACTAACGTAGAAAACCGCGTCCAAAAGCAACGTATCGTATATAGCAGAATCATGCAAGTGTCACAACCGCCCAACGCGATTACGCCGCATCGTGATTTTCCCTACTCTCCTCTTTCCCTGACGCAACGGCAGAGATCGGGAAATAACTCGATCGAGACTTTATTTACTACGGCGGCGGGAAATCCACTTCATAACAGAAAAAAAGTGAAAACGTCGCTTAGATACCAGAGAGAAAAGATAAAGGAAGACAGGTGGATATGTTTCACAAGGGGGGTTTAACTTCATTTGTGAGCCCCCCCTTTCGAAATGACAGATAATGGTATCGTTGATGCCTTTTTCCGACGGAGAAAAGATGTCCTATTATTTCCTATTTGTTATCTTAGTTGTTGGGGATTATTGTTTTA
This sequence comes from Tetragnatha montana, assembly GCA_963680715.1. Lineage (NCBI taxonomy): Eukaryota > Metazoa > Arthropoda > Arachnida > Araneae > Tetragnathidae > Tetragnatha > Tetragnatha montana. Next base: position 20,527,029 of record OY796686.1, read on the forward strand.
TTTGTATGCATGGATGATCATTTACCTGATGGATTAATGCCCATTTATTGGCGTGGAATTTTACTATAAGCACATTTTAACTTAAGGCATCACTTTTTAAATAGTTATGTCCTTATTACTGATCTCATTTGATAGATCTTTTTTAAGACATCCTCACATTCTCATAATTTTAATGTTTTTATGCTTTAAAAATATTTTAAAGTGTTTTATTTAACTTGATGCATCTTATTGATACATACATTTTTACTTTATGTCTTTACGTTGTTTAAATCTAGCGTGATTTTTAAAATACATTCTTTGTGATTTATTAATTACAAGGATTTTGATACATTCTGTTCGTTCGTAGACTATATGTAATCAGTCCTAAAGAGAAACAAACCTGCATTATCTTATGTAAATATTTTATTTTAATTATATTATAACTTTAATAATTTCTAATTACAAGATCGAAATATTTTTTAACTCCTCTTACATTTCATATCTTTTGAACGAGAGTTTTTATATTTGATTTCGAGAGAAAATATTTCAAGCATTAAATTTGTTTGGAGAGCCCGGATACTAATGACGTAGTGGTCAACATGCTGGCATTCTTAAATTTAATTGCAAGCAGTATTAGCCCTTATTATAAATAAAACGTATCAATTCCTCCCCACACAAAAATTAATATTCTCAAGAGCCGATTAAGCTATTTCTTAAAGCAAAAAACTCTTGAACATAAATTCCCCATACGGGCTGTTCTATTTTTACTCATGTGTGTAAGTTATTCTTTTTAAGTTATCGATAAATCATTTCAGTGTATGGATCTTTCTGAATAAAATACCTACAACCCTACATTTAGAATCTCCATGGTTAGAACTTCCCCCATACTGTATTGGTGTTGGCTTCTCCGCATATAGCCTATTCTAAAGGAAAAGAAAGTTTTACAGGTTCTATATCAAAGGGATGTATAGTAAGAAAGATAACCTCAAGGGATTGATTATGCTATTTCGCAATACAATTTAATACTTCTTTCTTCTGGAAAAATTATTGAAATAGAAATCATATGAATTTAAATCTAATTTGAACATAAACTTCATTTTGATCCCTAACTTTTACAGTCCATATTTTCATCCCACATTTAATTCAGCCGAAATACAAGTTAAGTTTTCATTGTCTAAAAATTTTAAAAAAAATAATTAAAAATATCTAAACTAAAATAATTAATAATCTATTTTTGAGTAAAAGTATTCCAAGGTGAGAAAACCCAGAATGCGTTTTTAAATTCGAGTAATTTTAATAGCATTGAATTAATCACCCAACAACTCAAGTTTTCCTTTATCAAGCTATATCTGATATATCTGATAACACACTTTTATTGAATAACCCCATTTAAGAAAAAAGTAAAAACTAATTTTTAGTTAAGGATTAGCTTTTTTCTATAGAAGGTTTCGACAGGGAAATTTTCCTACGGACTTTATTTCCACATTTGTCTCAGAAAATTTAATCAAAACAGAAAACCAAATCATATCATATGAAAGGAACTGGACTGGCATGGAAAGTCTTCACCTTTCACATCTTTCATCCCAGGGGCCGTTCAAATATTACGTAAGCACCTAAGGGGGAGTTTGCTATTTGCTTATTTTTCCTGACAAGGGGGGAGGGGGTAGTATAAGTGATTTACTGACTTACAAACATTGCATTTTCGAAAATCTCTTGTTTCTTGCTTAAATAATTTCAAAATTCAAGCAAAAGTAAATTTCACAAAAATAACTGAACTAGGAACAAAAATTTTAAGCATTTTTCACAAGGAAAGTTTTAACGATAGGTTAAGTGTTCATGGAGAACTAATGAATTTCAGAAACCTAAGCATTACTAAAGATTTCGTACAAAAAAATAACAAAGGGGGGGGGGTCGGGCAGTTATTTTCTTGTTATGATTTTTGCTGATAAGAGGGGAGGGGGGTCAAAAATGACCAAAAACTTGCTTACGTAATATTTAAACGCCCCCCCCAGCAAATTTCCGAGACAGAGAGAGCCAGAAAACCAAACGGTATAAAGACGGTTTATTGAAGGCATTGAATTGTTACCTAGATCCGACAGATCAATAAGGAAGGAACACGCACACCTGAAACGCAGACGTGCACTCGGGCGAACCTTTATTGATCAGACAAAACAAACGGGGGAAAAAGATCCTTTGTTTTCCCGTCTTTATCCTTCGGTATACACGTCTATGTTTCGGAAAGAATTAACAAGATGTTTCTTTTTTTCCTTTGTTGAGGGAGAGAATCTTTTTTATTTATTTATTTCGGTTTATATAAATCAATACGGGGAGCTGATGGTTTCAGTCGGGATAGGTCAGCAAGTTTTGTGTTTTCTGTGTTAGGGAAAGTGTTAGAGTGTTGTTTTAGTTTTTAAATGTTTTGGACATTTCTTGGGAAACCTTTTCCTGATAAGGAAGAGTTTCCATCATTTTAGGGTTGACCTTAGGGCTGAGCTGATTAATTTTATGAATCAATTGGAGTCGACGATCGTTTTTACAAAATCATTGATAATACACAATTGGTTCTTTAAATTGAGAGTTCGTAAAATTTAAAAACCTTTTAAATGGTATTATTATGTAAAATTTTATGTCAATGAAATGAAATGATGATGTCAATGAAATAAAAATTGCATGTCAATGAGTCGGAAATGAATTTCCGACTCTGTTTTGTAACAGGGGAAAAATAACTGTAACTGTGAAGGTTTTGGTGTTTTGCTGGTTTAGAATTCTGCTAGGCTTTATTAGGATGATTTCAATTCGTGAGTTTGTGGTATGTTCTTTGATTTTTGTATTTGTAATGGTGTTTTTCAAAATTATAATGATGGCCTCGGGGTTCAGTTGTCGTTTCTACTACAGCTTCAGAAAGGCCATCAGGGGTGTGGGAAGTTGGACGAACCCCCTGATGAGAGTCCGGCGTCTCAGACCTCGATTTTAAATTTAATTTAATATTTAATATTTAGTGTAGTATGTCTTACTGTTATTATCTTTTATCCAAGCTACACAAGCGCTGGATTTGGATCAATACAAATAATGTAAAATTTGAATCTGTAAAACATTTGGGTTAATTTTAGAAATCTTCTTGTATTTATGCTTTTATCTTTGATGTTTATTTCATTTTAACACAATGGAAAAATATCTTTGAAAATAATGAATTCAAAAAACACACCAATCATACTTTTAACACTTAAACATTAATCACTGGTAATAACTGAAACTTACACACAGAATAAAAAGACGAAAATTTAGGCAAAACATTGAGAAAAAGCTTTTTAGCTGTGTCTGACAGTTTTTGCAATTTTTTTTTAATATTTAAGACAAATAAATGTTTGGTAAAATTACTTAAGGTTGTTTAATTTACAGACTTCGCTTATTAAAAAAAGCTTCTTAACCAGTACGTAAATACCCAGTCTCATAGTACCAACTAAACGAGCGGAATCTTTTGTAAATTTTTGTAAATTTAAAATATTTTTAAAAACTTGAATAAATAATCCAATAGATTGACTTTGAAAATTCTTATTAAAGTGTAACGCCGGCCGTTTCACCTTGAAAAACGCGGGGAAAACTTTTGCTCTATCTCAAAAAATTTAACTAGACCGAAAGCTCTTCACTTATTTCCCCAAAATGCAATGAATCACCTGGGATGAATTCAACGGAGAGCTGCTACAAAAACGAGATAAACAGGAACGGTTTTGCATAGAGAAACACGGAACTCTGAGAAAAAGAGGGAACGAAACTCAGCAATAAATCTTTCGAATCCTCCCTTTCCAGCAGAACTGGCTTGTTTCCGAGAAATATTGTACGGTGCCCCAGAAAAGAATTCGCTTTATTCCTCAAAAACATGTTGGAAGAATGAAGCGGGGAAAGTTAATTCACTTTGTGATGACGATAAGAAAGTGTTACAAATGGAGCCCGATCATGGCCGATGTTGGACTTTCAATCATTATCGATGTTTGGATTGCCTTGTTACGGTTTCTGGAATAGCCGTAGTTCATTTCATTTATTTCCTGGTTAGTTCTTTTTTGTTCAGTATTACTTATTTAAACCTATGGACATTGTTTTACAAAATAAGTAGATGCACTATTGAATCTTACTGAAAGTATTGAGTATTCCTATTATAGTGATTCTGAGTCGTCTAGGTGTACTCTACCCCTTTTGGAAGTTCTGAAACATTTATCTGAAAAACCCAGTATACATATGGGTTTAACAAAATAATCATATTTTTGAAAATTCAGACACCGCGATGGGAACTACTTCGCTTGTTAGTGACGTCAGAGGGTCAGGAAACGTTGCAGTCTAGTAAAACTAGTCAGTAGTCATACGTTTGTGAACTAAGTTCACCAATTAAATTAATTTTAATTTTAAAGGCCATAAAATAAAATAAAAGGCGACAAATGTTTCGAAACTTCTAAGAAGGGTGGGGCACACCTAGAGGACTCAGAATCACATAGGGGAGTGGGGGGGGGGTCAGAAATGCACCATTAACGACCTAGGAATTTTTATAAGTGGTTATAGAGGTTGTATAATCTCCAGTGGATATTGACACGTAACCTTTTAAAACTTCATTAAAACCATCAAAATCGTTCGATTCCCGCATTTTTTACATAAAAACCAATTTAAGAGCTGAAATTTGAGCATATGCTTAACCAGACCTATTGTAATTAATCAATCTTAATAGCTGAACTGAGAATTAACGACTGAAACATCAGCTCTTTAATTGGTTTTATGTAAAAAATGCCTGAATCGAACGATTTTGCTGGTTTTAATCCAATCTAAGAAGAATCCAGAAATAAATTGCTCCCTAAAGATATCAAATTACAATCAGACGCCTGAGTAAAAAAATTAAGAAATTTCAACCAGTGTATTTCAGCTCATTGAGAGCCTTCGGGTTACACCCAAACATCAGAATCGCTCCTTATTAGTGGCAGAATTTTCAAGGAAAATAGTATATAAAAAGTCGTAAAAATTAAGGGCGGATCGGGGGATCCCCACAGACAATTTTTGAAATTTGACCCTTACAAGTAGTGTTTTAGCCCATTTTAATATTTATTGCTTACGCCCGAAAAGCACACTTCCTAAGTGTGCAATTTCCTAAGTTGGATTTCCGACCAAAAATTCAGTAGTCTATATGAGTCGTCTAGTTTCAAAACCAGATAGATCCATTTTGCCACAGCTGTGATAAGAGTTGACGACAGCGAAGCGGTCGCCAAATTGGAGCTGTATCATGGCCGATCGGTCAGTCGCCCGTTCCGGACGCCATGTTTTTCCACGGCTCCGTTTAGTCAAACACAACACTGACATACAACAGCAGCTGCTAAATAACTAAGCCGGCAGCAGCTAGCGACACTAGTGGTCTGGCAGACGATGGAACCTCCCCACAGCGATCTATCTGATTTTGATGCAAACTTTGTGATCTGTCTGGTTTTGAAACAAATCTCATAACTTTCTTCATGTGGTATAAATTAGATCCATATTTTTTTGAAGCTTAAAACTTTGCTATTTGCTAGATCTGTATATATTAACAATCAGAACATAACATAAACTGAAAATTGAAAAAAAAAAAAATCTATCTAGTTTTGAAACTAGACGACTTATTTTACTTGAAGAAACCCGATACATGATGATACTATGTTTAATTTATTCTTTTTAAAACTATGCTTAATGCATTTTGCGAAAATCTTATTTGTGTACTTATTGCATTTCTTGTATTTACTGTCTCTTTAAACGGAGTCATCGTTATACGTTACATTTGAGCGGTGGAAAAACATGTCGGCTGGAACGGGCGACTGACCGATCGGCCATGATACAGCGCCAATTTGGCGACCGCGACTCTTATCAAAGCTATAGCAAAATGGATCTATCTGGTTTTGAAACTAGACGACTCATATAAGAAATGTTCGTTTTGCCACAGACAGGTCCAATTTCATCTTTAAAAAACTAAATTTGCAGCAGAATCGCGCTTATTTTCTCCTTTTCGTCTATTGCTTGATGTTTTTCTGCTTTCTGCAAAAAACACCAGCGAAACATCGGCATTAAGATTTTTTTAGACCGACGGGCCAATTTTTCACAAGTAAAAAACGGCGCCAATGCATCTGTCGAGCCCTAAAATTTTCCCTTCCGCTTGTTTTGGAACTGAAAGGAACGGAGATCAATCAGATAGCTTTCATTGTAGCCTTGTTTCCTTTGCTAAAGCATTGTAAAAGATATTATCATTATGGAGAAAGAACCTGGCTTCGTTATTGAATGGGAAATACAGAACTTAAGCCACTGGTGCGCGGAAGTTCACGGAAATTCCATTGCGAGTCCGAAAGTCGCTAACTCATATTGTGACAGCTTGGAACTCTACCCGAGAGGTATCAGTGGTCAAGAAAGACATCTATTGGTGCGTTTCTGTGGCACAAAATGTGCTTTTTCTGCAGACTTGTTCTTCATAGGTCCGGATGAATCCTTCCTCTTCACTCAACAAGTGAATGCAGAAGAGAACAAAACTGTTTTAGAACTTCCTCCCGGTCCCAAGTTTGAAGAGGTGCTTGCTCGAATTGCAAGGAATGAGGACCAAATCACGGTAAGATGTCGAATTAAGATTCCAAATTTCTACGTACAACGCATATTTACTACTATAAATGTCATAAAAATATCTTTGAAACTTGATCTGAAGGGTATTTTCAAGCTTAAACCCAATGTAAATCATTATATGACTTACATTAATTACTCTCGATTTGAAGAAGACGAAGGATTATTTTTACTGACTCAGTTTAATCAGGAAACAATACAATTTATGATCGAGTCAAAAGGTAACAAAAAAAATGCAATTTCAATTGATATATGTATGAGTTTGTTAAACAGTGACGACAGTATTGAAAGTCACGAAGAGAAAAAAAATGTATTTAGTGATAAAGCTAAGTGGACATTCTCAGATACAATGATTATTAAAGATTTAGTGGATAGACGCATAACAATACTCTTGGATTTAGAGATTACATCTAGGAATATGATTAGGAGTCACGTTGGTTCCACAGTCAGCAACAATTCCACAGTCAGCATAGTTAACTTTTCTGAAGAAAAATCATTAAAAAGTCACTGCACTGTCAGTGCACTGCCTGTCACTTGCACTCAGACTGAAGATTCGGCGACATTGCTTATTAAAGATTTATGGTGTCTCTTCCAAGACCAGGACTTTTCAGACCTCCAACTCATATGTGGGGATGTTTCGATTCCAGTTCACAAGAACATCCTGAGCGCCCGATCCCCCGTCTTCAAGCGCTTACTCTTGAGTGACATGAAAGAGGCAGCGTCCGGCGAAGTGGACATCGGGGACATTGACACTCCCACGCTCATCCGCTTCCTGGCCTTCCTCTATTCTGGCCAAGTTGAAGACCTGCAGGGGGAGAGCGCCCTCAAGCTCTACTACGCAGCCGACAAGTACGAAGTTCTCTCCTTGAAGAGAAAATGCTGTGATTTCTTGCTTGCTAATGTGTCAATTTCGAACGTGTGTGAGATACTTTCCTTTGCAGACCGACACCAGGACGAAGAACTCAGTACAGTGTCCAAAAACTTCATTTTGGACAACTATAATGCAGTTTTGAAATCTAAAGAATGGGACACTCTTAGGAAGAGTGAACCCTTACTTGCTGTGAATACTCTAACGCATTTTGCTGTGAATGATCGTGTTAGAAAACACGATCCTGATTAAGTTGTAACACTCTAAATTTGATAACTGCACGTTGTAGTTTAATATTCCTGCAAAATATTTATTGAGTATTTCAAAGTTTAAGAAAACACACTTCAAATTATATAGATTTGTTGCTGGATTTTTTGTATTAAATTTTGTTTCTTACGTTGCATTTAAGCATAAAATGTTTGGTAAAAAATTATTTGGTATTCTTACTAGTTTTAAACATTTATGGAATTTGAAAAAAAAATTATATACAAATTGATAATAATTAAAATTACTCTTTCAAAAAGCTCTAAAAAAAGAACCACAGATCAGAATGATGTGATATTTCATTTGAGTATACCTGAAGCAATGGTAGTTTTGAAAAAGGCAAATGTGTTTCTAAAATTGATCGATAAACAATGCTGTAATAGAGAATAAATAACAGGTCTGCATAGCAATGGAAAAGTTAATGTTTTATCAAATTGCCAAGTATTTTGGTTAACTGTTAACGAAAAAAAAATCTCCAAAAGAAGCTTCACATGTAAGAAAAATAGGTTTTACTGTGCGTAAATGAGTCCATTTCAAATATAATGGTTTTCATGAAAAATAAATACTATACAATTAATTTAAAAATGATATTTTCATTCATATTGAGGTATTCACTTATTTTCCATAGTTACCAAAGTTCTCAAGAAACATGACGTTCTAGGGATAAAGGAAAGTCATTTTTGGTGTCAGAGTACAAATAACATTAAAAAATTTATTTATAAATAATAATTTTAAAAAATCATACTCTTCATTTTTTGTGATATATTGCCCTTTTCATTTAAACGGTCAAAACAAACGCGATGCCTAGGATAAAAGAGGCTATTTTCAGATTCAGTACACCAAAATTCATCAAAAAAATTAATTTTAGGTAAAGTTTTATTGAAATTAATTTTCTAGTATGCTTTCATTTTTCTTGAAATATTGCCTTATTTACTTAAATTTCAAGAAAAGTGATGTCTTATGATAAAACAAAGGTCAGTTTTAGATTCAGCACACCAGAACACATAAAAAAATAAATTATAAACAAATGTGAATTAAAAATTTCATTCAGTCTACAGTCCCGTTTCTAAAATTTTGAGGAACTTCCCAATAAAACATCAAAACCTAACTGTAACGCCCCGGGACAAAACGGATGTAATTTTACTGTATCTATCACAAGATGAGCTCTCGCTTACATTTCTTACATTCATTCGTTTAGTATTGTTTCTATAGCAACTGCCACAACCAGTCAACTATACTAGACAGCAACTGAAGTTGACCCTATAATGTCACTAAAGTAGTTCCTATCGCGGTGTCTGAATTTTGAGTGAAATGAAGAACGTCAATTTTAAAAAAAAAATGTGCTTAATTTGTTAAACCCATGTATATACAGGGTGATTCAGTTAAGTGTTTCATAACTTCTAGGGGAGGTAGGGTACATCAAGACGAACAAGAATCGATTTAGGTTAGGGGGTCGCAAGTGGGGTCTAAGGGGTGAAAATTAGCAAAAAAACTCGCATATCTGAGTAGAAAGAGAAACAATTGTTCGATTCCGGCATTTTTTACATTCAACCAATTAAAATTTTTCATGTAAAAACGCGATGCAAGTGTTTATTCTAATCAAAAACAGACCAATAAATGAAACAGGCATGCGTTGTAAGTTGATAGACTGCAGTAGAAAGTGTCACGACAAAAACATCTTAATACTAGAGTTTTGTTGGTTGTTTGGTTGGTTGGAGTTGTATGGCGCAAAGAACTAAAGTCTGACCAAGGGTTGGTTGTTTAGGGTTTTATGGCGCAAGGCCCCTATCGGGACATACTTCGCCAAAGTCTGACCAAGGGACAATTGCAACTTTCATCTACCTACAACGCATGCCTCATTCAATTATTGGTCTGTTTTTGATTAGAATAAACACTTGCATCTCGTTTTTACATGAGAAATTTTTAATTGGTTGAATGTAAAAAATACCGGAATCGAACAATAGTATCTCTTTCTGCCCCGATATGCAAGGTTTTTTGCTAATTTTCACCCTTGATTTTTACCCCTTAGACCCCACTTGCGACCCTCTAACCTATGTCAATTCTTGTTCGTCTTGATGTACCCTACCTCCCCTAGAAGTTATGAAACACTTATCTGAATCACCCTGTACAGTGCTTTTCAATCATGACTTGCGTACCGAAACTCCTCCTAGCAACCCAACAGGCTTTGTGTTTACCGATTTCTCCTTCCGTATTTGTGGCCTACTGGGTTCAAGAAGCGTTGCTGTCGAGTATAGTCCAGAACTCATCTTGTGATAGACAGACAGTAGGATTCAGCGCATCTCTAAAACAAAGATCAAGTGGAATAACCTAAAGAGCTCTCACAAAGTCAGTCCTGTGTAATTAGGAGCTATTGATTTTATTTTTTAGTATCTGAAAGAAGTGTAGGCTTAAATTGTTGGTATGGAGAGAAGAAATAGAGCAGGTAGATTATCAAAAAAATATTGTGGGAAAATGTTTTATATCTCTCTTAACTACCTTTTAAATTATCACTTAATATAAAGTTTTTAAATGTGAATTAAGTCAATTTTTCGAAAAATTACTATCTTATTTTCACTAAACCCAGTGTCTGTTGCAATGTAAACCAATTCAGAAGAGGGGAAAAACATCAATGATAATTCTGATTTGAATAGTAGCTAAAGATGGCGGTTTCATTTAGGAATGAATCAGATAACGAAAAAAAAATTCTGACTATGGATTTCTGTTATATACTTCCTTTAAACTAAGTAAAATAAAATCCTTAAAATATTAATAGTTACAAATTTGAATAACAAAATGGTTTATGGGGGTTTTCCCCATAAAATAATGAAATTTAACTCATAGAAGCAGTTTTTTAAAAGAAAATCATTCATGGTACACCCAAATCTTGTTTTCTAACCTTTAAAGTTAGAGGCTGAGCTTATGTGCCAGGAAAACTTTAAAAAATTCGTTGATGGCAACCATCATGAGAGATAACAAAAAGCATCATTCATTATTAGTCGCTTATTGGTTAGACGGAAGGAAATGTTTAATGGCGAAACATAGATATACAGGGTGTTTCAGATAAATGTTTCAGAATTTCTAGGAGAGGTAGGGTTCAAGAGGTGAAAATCACAGGGGAAAATTGGGGGGAAAAAAACCTCGCATATCTGAGCAGAAGAGATATAATGGTTCGATTCGAGCACAAATCTTTTGCTGTGAAAAGCTAACTTACTGCTAAATTTAGGGCTAAAGTTACAATTGTCCTAAACAATTTCATATGATTTTTACATAAACCATTTAATTAGTTTGATGTATAAAATGACGAAATCGATCAATTGTATCTCTTTCTGCCCAGATATGCGAGGGTTTTTTGCTAATTTTCCCCCGTGATTTTCACCCCTTGAACCCCACTTGTGACTCCTTAACTTAACCTATACCATTCTTGTTCGTCTTGATGTACCCTAATACCTCTCCTAGAAGTTCTGAAACATTTGTCTGAAACACCCTGGGATACGTTAAGTTTTAGATCATAAAATTTGTATGAGGTAATCCGGAAAGTAATGTCGAGCTTGGGAGCGTCTGTACGTGTTATATTTTTTATCTGTATTCTATTATGAGATAAACGTAAACTGTAACTGTATCAAATATCAATTTTGCATTTTGGCTTGTTTTTGAGATAATCTCCATATAGGCTGTCCTTAAATGTATGATAACTTGTCACTTCATTTCTTTTCAACTCAAAACTTAGTATTTCTTAAAATTAAGATTTTTAAAATACAATCAACTGGCTAATTTCTTTAAACAATTAAATATGAGAGTTATATTAACGTATCATGGGGAAAATCTGAATTAGATTTATTTTTTTTAGGTATCTGGATAGTTCTATCACAACCATTCATATAAAATTGCATGATTACTACCTTTAACCCTCTATTAAGAAAAATCATTTACTCGAATCTTTACTTCTTAATCTTACTATCTATCATTTACTTTCCTTCTCTAGATACCAACATTTTAAGCCTACACTTAGCACTTCAGGGACTATAAATAAATAGCTCCTAATTACACAGGGATGCAAAGAAACTTTGAGAACTGTCTCTTATACCCCTGATCTTTATGTTTTTTGTTAAGCTGAATCCCAAAATTACCTCTGCTTATGTCCATTTAGATTTTGAAGTTTTATTGGGAAGTGCCACAAAATTTTAGAAAACGGACTTGATAGACTGAAGGGGTGGGGGGAATTTATAATTCAAATTTTTTTATAAAGTATAACACGCAGGACAACAATACGTTTAGACAAGGACTTTTAATCAGGACAACGGACAGTTATTTACAATTAACACAAAGAAATAAAAGGGACAGGCCCCGCGCACACCCGACCACCATGGGGTCGGGGCGGGAAGAGAGAAGAATCTTATCTCACTTTTCTACATCTACATTACTCATTACGTAAATCAAAAGCACAGACACACAGTGCCCTCAAGGGAGAAAGGATATAACTAATAAATATAACAATCTGCTACAGACTCCCCCTCTGGTTGTGCCGGCGTCCCGACAAGCAACCAGAAAATTAAAAGAAAGCTATCCCCAAAACCAAAAGTATCAAACAATAATCAATTTTCCTAACCACATTAAAAACAAAACTCAACACATCCTCTCCCCCTACATCATACGTTTCAAGGTTATACAAAACCCAAAAGAAAACTAAACAAAACAAATAAACATGTCAAACACCTTATCAAAAGAAAATACAACACTCAAGATGTAAGAGAAAATCCAAAACAGTAAGAAACATACATTCAAGTGACTCAAAAGAAAAGTAGCTACAAAACCAAAATGAAAAACAAGTAAGAAAATAAAATTAACCCCCAGTTTAAGTTTGGCCAAACGAAAACGTTAAATCAACAAAACAAAATCAATACACTTTCACTATTGAGAAAACAAACTTCAAGCTTTCAAAAATCTTAACATCACAATAAACTTAAAACTACAAAATCAATTTGACTTAAATTAAACAAACTCTAATTACAACTTCAAAATTAGATTTAATCAAGAGGCAGCGGACGGGAAAGTTCTTTCACGTTGGGCAGAAATCAAAAGCGAGCCGGACAGGCATGTCCGCTCGGCAAAATTGCACACTACAGCAATCAGCTGTAGGACCACAGTCCACAGTGGTCAAAACAAGAGAACAGGGGTGTTCTCACAAAGGCACACATGGCCTGACGGTCGGGGCGACCGTATAAACTGGACAGGGTGTCCATCAAAACAAAAGAGGTAAGGTCTCTTTCATGACCGGAAAACACATCGGTCACCAGAAAAGGCTCAGATAGCCTATACCATTTTAGGACAGGGTGTCCAGGGTCTAGGTGACCTTACACCACACAAGACCGCACACAGGGGTAGGTGGCCTTACACCACACAAGACCGCACAGGGGTCACGAAAATGAGAACAGGTTGTTCTCCAGGCACACTTGGCCTAATGGACAGCATGTCCATCGACGAAAAACTTTATCCATCACGACCGGCAATCACGCAGAACATCGGTCAGGGATCAGCAAAACAGAAGAGGTAAGGGCTCTTCACACACAACACAAAGAATTCTCAAGACTGGGAAATACATCAGTCGAGACATCATGGGTGGCAGGTACGGACCACGAGTTGGGCGCCATTTTTATAACACGCAGGACAACAATACGTTTAGACAAGGACTTTTAATCAGGACAACGGACAGTTATTTACAATTAACACAAAGAAATAAAAGGGACAGGCCCCGCGCACACCCGACCACCATGGGGTCGGGGCGGGAAGAGAGAAGAATCTTATCTCACTTTTCTACATCTACATTACTCATTACGTAAATCAAAAGCACAGACACACAGTGCCCTCAAGGGAGAAAGGATATAACTAATAAATATAACAATCTGCTACAAAAGTATTTTTTTAATGTTTTCTAGTGTGCTAAATCTAAAACTGACCTCCGTTTTATCATAGGACATCACTTTTCTTGACAATTTATGTAAATATGGCAATTATTTCAAGAAAAATGAATGTATACTAAAATATTAATTTTTAAACTCAAACTTTAAACTTTTTTGATGAATTTCAATTTACTGAATCTGAAAATGACATCTTATCCTTAGGCATCACGTTTCTTTTACAGTTTAAGTGAAAAGAGCAATATATCACCAAAATGAAGAGTTTGCTTTAAGATAATTTTTTAATGTTATTTGGTACTCTGAGTCCAAAAATGACTTTCCTTTTTCCCTAGAGAGTTGTTTCATGAGAACTTTGGTAACTACGTAAAATAAGTGAATACCTCAATATGAATGAAAATATCTTTTTGAAATGAATTGTATAGTATTTATTTTTCATGAAAACCATTATATTTGAAATAGGCTCATTTACGCACTGTAAAACCTATTTTTCTTACATGTGAAGATTCTCTTGGACATTTTCACTATTTTTTTTCGTCAACAACTAACCAAAATACATGGCAATTTGATAAAAACTTTAAACAACTTTTCCATTGCTATGCAAACCTTTTATTTATTCCCTATTACAGCACCGTTTATCGATCAATTTTAGAAACACATTTGTCTTTTTCAAAACTACCATTGCTTCAGGTATACTCAAATGAAATATCAGATCATTCTGATTTGTGGTTCTTTTTTTACAGCTTTTTGAAAGAGTAATTTTAATTATAATCAATTTGTATACAATTTTTTTTTCAAATTCCATAAATGTTTAATACAAGTAAGAATACCAAATAATTTCATAAACCTTTTATGTTTAAATACAACGTAAAAAATAAATAAATAAATATGTATTTAAAGTGTGTTTTCTTAAACTTTGAAATATTCAATTAATATTTTATAGTAATATCAAACTACCAACGTGCAATCATCAAATTTAGTGTTACAACTTACTAAGGATCGTGTTTTCTAATACGATCATTCACAGCAAAATACGTAAGAGTATCCACAGCAAGTAAGGGTTCACTCTTCGTAAACGTATCCCATTCTTTAGATTTTAAAACTTCATTAAAGTTATCCAAAATGAAGTTTTTGGACACCGTACTAAGTTCTACGTCATGATGTCGGTCCGCAAAGGACAGTACGTCACACACGTTCGAAATTGACACATTAGCAAGCAAGAAATCACAGCATTCTCTCTTCAGGGAGAGAACTTCGTACTTGTCGGCTGCGTAGTAGAGCTTGAGGGCGCTCTCCCCCTGCAGGTCTTCAACATGGCCCGAATAGAGAAAGGCCAGGAAGCGGATGAGCGTGGGAGTGTCAATGTCCCCGATGTCTACTTCGCCGGACGCTGCCTCTTTCATGTCACTCAAGAGTAAACGCTTGAAGAAGGGGGATCGGGCGCTCAGGATGTTCTTGTGAACTGGAATCGAAACATCCCCACACTTGAGTTGAAGGTCAGAAAAGTCCTGGTCTTGGAAGAGGCACGAGAAATCTTTAGCGAGCACTGTCGCCGAATCTTCAATCTGAGTGCAAGTGACATCAGGCTCAAGACTTTTTAATGGTTTTTCTTCAGAAAAGTAAACTATGCTGACAGTTTTATTGTATATGTAACCAACATGACTCTTAATCATATTCCTAGATGTAATCTCTAAATCCAAGAGTATTGTTATGCGTCTTTCCACTAAATCTTTTATGATCATTGAATCTGAGAATGTCCACTTAGTTTTATTACTAAATACGTTTTTTTTCTCTTCATGACTCTCGATATTATTGTCACTGTTTAACAAACTCATACATACATAAACTGAAATTGCATTTTTTATCTTATCTCTTGGCTCAATTATCAATTGGAATGTTTCCTGATCAAACTGAGCCAGTAAATATAATCCTTCGTCTCCTTCAAGTCGAGAGTAATTTATGTAAGTAATATAATGATCTACATTGGGTTCTAGCTTGAAAATCCCCTTCAGATCAAGTTTCAAAGATACGTTCATGACATTTATAGTAGTACACATGCGTTGTACTACGTAGAAATTTGGAATCTTAATTCGGCATCTTACCGTGATTTGGTCCTCATTCTTGACAATTTGAGCAAGCACCTCTTCAAACTCGGGTCCGGGAGGAAGTTCTAAAACAGTTTTTTTCTCTGCATTCACTTGTTGAGTGAAGAGGAAGGATTCATCCGGACCTATGAAGGACAAATCTGCAGAAAAAGCACATTTTATGCCACAGAAACGCACCAACAGATGTCTCTCTTGACCACTGATACCTCTCGGGTAGAGTTCCATGTTGTCACAATATGAGTTATCGACCTTCGGACTCGCAATAGAATTTCCGTGAACTTCCGCGCACCAGTGGCTTAACTTCTGTATTTTCCATTCAATAACGGAGCCGGGTTCTTTCTCCATAATGAAAATATTTTTTACAATGCTTGAGCAAAGGAAACACGGCTACTGAGTCCAACGGAAGGTATCCGATTAATCTCCGTTCCTTTCAGTTCCTTTCCCAAAACAAGCGGAAGGGAAAGTTCTAGGGCTCGACAGATGCAGCGGCGCCGTTTTACTTGTGAAAAATCGCCCCATCGGCCTAAAAAAACATCTAAATGCCGATGTTTCGCTGATGTTTTTTGCAGAAAACCGAAAAACATCGAGCAATAGACGAAAAGGAGAAAATAAGCGCGATTCTGCTCCAAATTTAATTTTAAGATGAAATTGCTCCTGTCTGTGGCAAAACGGACATTTCCTCATATAGACCAATGAACTTTTTGCCGGAAATCCAAGCTTTGAATTTTGAAGGAAACAATGCTATTGATTTTCCCAATTTTAGTATAGCTTTTTAAATATTGCTCGCGAGTCTTTTTGCACCAGGGTAGTATCCAAGGTAAGGTGAGTGGTTCAACCCCCCTGAAATTTAAACATCCATTTTTATACCGGCTATTTTAAATTTCCTAAAATTTTTACTCAGGTATCTTATTGTAATTTTAAATCTGATATCTTTAGGGAGCAATTTATTTCTGGATTCTTCTTAGATTTGATTAAAGCCAGCAAAATGGATCGATTCAGGCATTTAATACATAAAACCAATTAAAAAGCTGATATTTCAGTCCTAATTTCTCAATTCAGCTTTTAAGATTGATTAATTACAATAGGTCTGGTTAAGCATTTATGAGTACTCAAATTTCAATTCTAGAATTGGTTTTTATGTAAAAAATGCCGGAATCGCGCGATTTTGATGGTTTTAATCAAAATTTAAAAGGTTAAGTGTCAATTTCCACTGGAGATTATTCAACCTCTATGCCCACCTAAAAAACCCTAGGTCGTTAGGGGTGCATTTTTGACACCCCACCCCTTCCCTATGTGATTCTGAGTCCTTTAGGTGTGCCCTGCCCCTCTTAGAAGTTCTGAAACATTTATCTGAAACACCCTGGCATACGTTAAGTTTCAGATCACAAAATTAGTACTATTTGAATTATGTTGCACATAACTTTAAAATTACAATGCGACCTCCAAGTAAAAATAGCGGTCCTAGGGGTCACCCCCAAAAAGATTTTAGAAATTCGCCCCTAGGAGTATTGTTTTAGCTTTTTTGAGACCCTATTTGAGAGAGCAGCTCCTTCAGGCTGGGGGTGTCTCCCAGAATTTGTTTTTCAATTTTGCCCTTTTAAACTAGTGTTTTATTTCATTTTGAAACTATATAGAGTGTTTTCAGGTGACATCACAACCGGTTATTTTCTTTTAACTGTGTACCTTCTGTAGGGCTTTTAACTGTTGCTAAGGCCGTTGTTTATCTGTTGCTAAGGCGGTTTTTAGGTATGGGATCACGTGATTGCAAATGCTCCAATAGAAGAATTCCACGGCTAGTCATTTTCTGTAACTGTTAACCTCTGTAGGGCAAAAAACTGTAACATTTTCTGTTGCTAAGTCCGTTGTTAGGTCCGAGTCATGTGATTGAAAATGCTCTATTGAAAATGTATCATAGACATAGAGCATAGTAAGAATGGAGTTCCCTTACATTAGTGTAATGGTACTTAGAAAAATGGTGATCGGGGAAGGAATTTTCAATGATCATACATTGATCATTGAAACTGTATGATCATTGAAAATTCCTTCCCCGATCATCATTTTTCTAAATACCATTATGGGAACTCCGTTCTTTGGCTAAAAGATGAATATTGCACGTTTTAAAACTCACCCCACGGTTTAGCCAGTAGTCCAATTTCTATCACATTGAGGATTTAAGTAGTACGGATACTCCTGTACCTCATGCAATAATGTTTTTCATTTTATTATGTTTTGTTTCGTCACACGGGCCTTCTAAAACGGCCTTTTGAAACGCACTCGCACTACATTAGGTCCTAGCTCTTTAACGGCGTATCTGCGACCCCCCTTCCTTTACCAATTCTTGATCATCTAGGTGTACTCTAACAACCCTAGAAGTTTGTACCATGAATTAAGGACCACCCTGTATAATAGAAATGGGCTCATTTACACACTCTAAAACCTAATTTTCTTCTATGTGAGATTTATTTTGGATATTTTTAATACATTTTTCGTTACCAGCTAACCAAAAAACATGGGAATTTGATAAAAACTTTCAACAATTTTTCCATTGCTATGCAGGTCATTGCTTCAGGTATACTCAAGAGGAAATATCAGATCATTCTGATAGATCTGTGGTTGTTTTTTCACGGCATACTAAATACTATACAGGCTAGCCCAGATACGGAAATCATTAAAAATATAGATGGCAATAGCTGACATCTGGAAAAGCACTAAATCTCCCGATAAGGGATCCTAGCGGGAAAAGTTGCCAAATGTTTTTCATAATTCAAACCTGGGCTGTATAGTATCTAGTAAGCTATGTTTTTTACATCCTTTTGAAAGAGTAATTTGAATTATAATAAATTTTTACATAATGTTATTGACATAAATGTTTAAAACTAGTATGAATACCAATAATTAAAAAAAAAAACATTTTATACTTGAATACAACTTAAGAAATAAAATTTAGTAAATATATTTCAGCACCAAATCTATACTATTTTTAAAGTGTTTTTATTTTTGCTAATTAATTAATTCAATGAATATTTTATATTATGTCATTAAAATGCAATGTGCAATTAGTATCAAATTAGAGTGATAGAACTTTACTGAGGGTCGTGTTTTCTAATGCGATCATTCACAGCGAAATACGTTAGAGTATTCACAGCAAGTAAGGGTTCACTATTCGTAAACGTATCCCATTCTTTAGATTTCAAAACTTCATTCAAGTTATCCAAAAGGAAGTTTTTGGACACCGTACTGAGTTTTACGTCATGATGTCGGTCCGCAAAGGACAGTACGTCACACACGTTCGAAATTGACACATTAGCAAGCAAGTAATCACAGCATTCTCTCTTCAGGGAGAGAACTTCGTACTTGTCGGCTGCATAGTAGAGCTTGAGGGCGCTCTCCCCCTGCAGGTCCTCAACATGGCCCGAATAAAGAAAGGCCAGGAAGCGGGCTAGCGTGGGAGCGTCTATATCCCCGATGTCCACTTCGCCGGACGCTGCCTCTTTCATGTCACTCAAGAGTAAGCGCTTGAAGACGGGGGACCGGGCGCTCAGGATGTTCTTGTGAACTGGAATAGAAACGCCCCCGCACTTGAGTTGGAGGTCTGAGAAGTCCTGGTCTTGGAAAAGGCACGAGAAATCTTTAGTGAGCACTGTCACCGAATTTTCGTTCTGAGTGCAAGTGATAGGTTCAAGACTTTTTAACGATTTTTCGTCAGAAAAGTAGACGCTGTTGTTTGGCACTATGCTGACTCCATCGCAAACGTATCGTAAACCAATGTGACTCTTAATCATTTCTCTGGATTTAATCTTCAGATTCAAGAATACGGTTATGCGTCTTTCCACTAATTCTTTAATAATCATTGAGTCTGAGAATGCCCACTTAGTTTTATCACTAAATATGTACTTCTTCTCTTCATGACTCTCAATGGTGCCGTCACTGTTTATCAAATTCATACATACATCGACTGAAACTGCACATTTTATCTCATCTTTTGGTTCAATCCTAAATTGGATGGTTTCCTGATTGTACTGGGATAATAAATATAATCCTTCGTTTTCTTCAAATTGAGTGTAAGGAATGCAAGCAATATAATTATCTACATTGGGTTTTAGCTTGAAAATCCCCTTCAGATCAAGCTTCAAAGATACTTTCATGACATTTATAGTAGTACACATGCGCTGTTCGTGAAAATTTTCATCCTTAACTCGACATCTTACCGTGATTTGGTCCTCATTCTCGGCAATTTGAGCAAGCACCTCTTTAAACTCGGGACCGGGAGGAAGTTCTAAAACAGTTTTGTTCTCTTCTGAATTCACTTGTTGAGTGCAGAGGAAGGATTCATCCGGACCTATGAAGGACAAATCTCCGGAAAAGTTGCACTTGACGCCACAAAAGCGAACCAACAGACGTTCATCTTTACCACAGATACCTCTCGGGTAAAGTTCCATGTTGTCGCAATGTGAGTTATCGACCTTCGGACTCACAATGGAATTTCCGTGAACTTCCGCGCACCAGTGGCTTAAGTTCTGTATTTTCCATTCAAAAACGAAGCCAGGTTCTTTCTCCATGTCGGAAAGTTTTTTAGAAAGCGTGAGCAAACGAAACACGGCTGTTGAGTCCAAAAAAATCTATCTGTTTGACCACATTTCCTCTCTCAAAGCAAGCGGAAGGGAGAATTCATTCTCTCCCGACGTCACAACGGGTGATAAAAAGTCGTAGTATGCGAAGGTCACAGCTTGAGAGTCGGGATTATGTAATAACTAGTTTATATCATGGAGCTAATACATATGGAGACTAGTGATGGGCGATCCAACTCTTTTTTGGGATCAGATCAAAGCAACTCACTCATCAAAATGAGTTAACTCTTTTATATAACTCACTTACCTCCAAAATGTGTAGAAAAACCATGAAATCAATCCTATCGTAATAATTATGTGGTCCAGAATTATTTTGAATAGTGCGATAGTACGACTACGTTGGAACAGAAAAAGCTATGTCTTAACCGGCGACAGAGAGGAGGAAAGCGTGGGAGTGTTGATCGAATTATTGACAAACGGCCGAAGAAACAGTATAATTTCGATTGAGAAAAATTTATGAGATACGCGTGATGCAAAAAGCCTACGGTGCGGTGAACGTGAGAAAGTATGAGGAAGGGTTTAGGCCTGAAATTCACAGGGGAATTTTGAAATTAAGATAGAATAAGTTAAAGTACACAAAAATATGGGGTGGCGTGAAACATCATCACAAATCCTTTTTAATCGTAAAAGTTTTTAATGTAAATCTTAACTGTTACAGATTTTCTTGAACTGAAGAATTGAAAAAATATAAATTTGATAATATTTTTCCAAAAGCGTATAAGCATAAGTTAATTCCCGATTGTTTTCTATTATAAAAACCTATTTCCTATAATAAACTATCCTTTCCTATTATAAAAACAGCGAATTCCACTTCATTACACATAAAATTCACTCCAAATCTCGAAGCAGAAAAGTGTTCACACAAAAACTTCCAAGAGAATCCAAATTTATCATCTTATTAATTCTTAAGAACATCTATCCAAAACAATTTTTCAAATACAATTAAAAATTTTAACGAAATCATCCATTTTATAAAATAGCTAATACAACGCCATCATAGCTGCTAAGACTCGCGTTTCAATTCTCAAAATCAGTTTAAAAGAGACTTTTCAAATCCAAATCCATCGCCTCATTAATTATGTAAAACACTGCTAAACCATAATGACCAGGCAGAAATAACTACATGCCTTTCAAGGCATGTTCCCGTATTCCGCACGGTTTTATTCTTATTTTCTCAATCTTTTTTAATCGTCGAAATGTTTAATTGAGTTTCTAAATATTCAAGGATTACTTGAACCTAAGGTTCATAAGAATATAAAATCACACAAATTTTTTAATTATGAGCTGTAAATTTTATTAATCATCATCATAAACGTAGTGATTAAGACAATGTGTATACTCGCTCAGTTTTGTACAAATTTAAACGCTACACCTAGACCTATTTTACCCCACTAGACCCATTTTCCCCCACCCTACCCTACAATTTTTCAAGTACAATTAAAAATTTTTTAACGAAATCGTCCATTTTTTAAAACAGCTAATGCTAATACAACGCCATCGTAGCTGGATTCCCAAAATTATTTGAAAAGAGACATTTCAAATCCAAATCCATCGCCTCATTAATTATGTAAAACACTGCTAAACCATTAAAATATAAATCTATAAAGTATACCTTTTGCTCAAGATCAAGTATTTTTTTACTATCAACAAGTATTTAAATAATAATAGTGCCTCGTCAGAAATAACTACGTTCCTTTCAATCCTGGAAGCTCATTAAACGAAATTCTCATTTTCGCAATCTGTTTTAATCGTCGAAAATTTTAATGGAATTTCTAAATATTCAAGGATTATTTGAACTTGAGTATAGAAAGAATATAAAATCATTAAAATTTTTTAATTATGTGCTTTAGATTTTATTAGCCATCTTCGTAAACATAGAATTAAGACAGTGTAAATCTCGCTCAGTGTCGTACAAGAGTTGAACATTCATGGCCACCGAACAACTCCCCAATCCCAATCTCTGTAATTCACTCCCCATCCAGTCGCTCACCAGTTCCTTCCACTCTTTGATCCCAAAAAGAGTGACCAAAAGAGTTATATAGTTCTTTTCAACTCAGGAGCTCTTCGGATCGAAGGAGTGGTGGGATCGGGTGAGTTAACTCATCTGATCCGACCACACCGCAAACCACTCCGTTAACCACTCCCAACGCTCTTTTGATCCCAGCCAAAAGAGTGAGTAACTCTCTTTTCATCGTAATCGTTTCAACGTTCGTCATTCACTTCGCGCAGCTTGCGGAGAGCAATGTGTATGGCGGAGAGGAACATAGAGAAAGGAAAGGCCTGAGTGAGCGTTGATGCTGAACGGTAGTGGCAGGCGTGCTCTGGTGTTTCTTTGCGCTTTTCAAGGGGCAGTATCACAAATTAAAACTTTTGAAAGGAATTTTTTAAAATTGCAACTGAGTTACCACTCTTTTTTTCTCGCTCCTTGATCCTTCACTCAGTTTAAGGAGTTAGTTCAATGAGTTAACTCCTCAAAAAATCGCCCATCACTAATGGAGACAGCTTTGAACACTTTCTTTTTTGAACTTTTCGTGTGTCGATTTTCCCTTTCGCGATGGCCCGCAAACTTGCCTTTTTGGCGGACCAAAGATTAGCGACAAAATCGGACTATTGGCGTTTTTGGTGTTTTCGCGAGCATCCTTTTTCGGTCACTTTATACCAGTGGATGACTCGCGAGGACCTTTTTAAAGTTTTTTGTTTAAAGTTTTTTCTCATTTCTAGTTGATGTATTTCTTAATTGAATGACGTTATTTAATTTTGTATAATAGCTACTTTTTTTATGTTTTTGAGAAAAATAAATTTGTTTTTAGTTGATCTACTAACTAATCAACGTTTATATATACTAAATATAATTTACGTTCCACACAAAGCGTCATTGGAGCCCATAAATTAAAAATCTTCATTTTTTTTTTTAATTTCTGCTTTTTATTCAGAAAAACAAAGCGCTGGAAACCACATATCAAAGATCTGAAGATTTCTTCCGGTTTTGCATGTATCCATTTTTTCTCTTATGTGGAGATCCTAGCGGGAAACGTTGTCAAATGTTTTTCATAATTCAAACCTGCGCTGTATAGTATCTAGTAAGCTATGTTTTTTTACATCCTTTTGAAACAGTAATTTGAATTACAATAAATTTTTACATAATGTTATTGACATAAATGTTTAAAACTTGTATGAATACCAATAAATAAAAAAAAACATTTTATACTTGAATACAACGTAAGAAACAAAATTTAATGAACACATTTCAACACCAAATCTCTATTATTTTAAAGTGTTTTATTTTTGCTTATTAATTCAATGAATAGAATATTTTATATTATTATGTTATTAAAATGCCATGGTGCATTTAGTATCAAATTTAGAGTTATAGAACTTACTGAAGATCGTGTTTTCTAACACGATCTTTAACAGCAAAATGCGTTACAGTATTCACAGCAAGAAAGGGTTCACTTTTCATAAGGATATCCCATTCTTTAGATTTCAAAACTTCATTAAAGTTATCCAAAATGAAGTTTTCGGACACTTTACTGAGTTCTTCGTCCTGGTGTCGGTCCGCAAAGGACAGTATGTCACACACGTTCGAAATTGATACATTAGCAAGCAAGAAATCACAGCATTCTCTCTTCAGGGAGAGAACTTCGTACTTGTCGGCTGCGTAGTAGAGCTTGAGGGCGCTCTCCCCCTGCAGGTCTTCAACAGTGCCAGAGTACAGGAAGGCCAGGAAGCGGGCGAGCGTGGGAGTGTCAATGTCCCCGATGTCCACTTCGCCGGACGCTGCCTCTTTCATGTCACTCAAGAGTAAGCGCTTGAAGACGGGGGATCGGGCGCTCAGGATGTTCTTGTGAACTGGAATCGAAACACCCCCGCACTTGAGTTGGAGGTCCGAGAAGTCCTGGTCTTGGAAGAGGCACGAGAAGTCTTCACTGAGCACTGTCACCGAATCTTCAGCCTGATCAGGTTCAAGACTTTTTAATGATTTTTCGTCAGAAAAGTTGACTATGCTGACAGCGATATGGTGTATTAAACTAACGTGACTCTTAACCATATTTCCAGATTTAATCTCTAAATCCAAGAGTATTGTGTTGCGTCTTTCCACTAAATCTTTGATAATCATTGAATCTGAGAATGTCCACTTAGTTTTATCACTAAATACGTTTTCCTTCTCTTCATGACTTTCAATAGTGTCGTCACTGTTTAACAAACTCATACATATATGAACTGAAATTGGAATTTTTATCTTATCTTTTGGCTCAATCATTAATTGGATTGTTTCATTAAACTGGGTCAGTAAATATAATCCTTCATCTTCTTCAAATCGAGAGTAATAAATGCTAGTAATATAATTATCTTCATTGGGTTTTAGCTTGAAAATCCCCCTTAGATCAAGTTTTAAAGATACTTTCATGACATTTATAGTAGTACACATGCGGATGAGCTGTTCGTAGGAATTTGGATTCTTAATTCGACAGCTTACCGTGATTTGGTCCTTATTCTTGGCAATTTGAGCAAGAACTTTTTTAAAATTTGGTCCGGGAGGAAGTTCTAAAATAGCTTTGTTCTCTTCTGCATTCACTTGTTGGGTGCAGAGAACGGATTCATCCGGACCTATGAAGGACAAATATCCAGAAAATGCACATTTGTTACCACAAATGCGAACCAATAGATGTTCATCCTTACCACTAATACCTCTCGGGTACAGTTCCATGTTGTCACAATATGAGTTATTAATGTCCTTCGGACTCATAACAGAATTTCCGTGCACTTCCTTGCACCAGTGGCTTAAATTCTGTATTTTCCATTCAAGAACGAAGCCAGGTTCTTTCTCCATATCGGAAAGTTTTTTAACAATACGTAAGCGAAAGAAACACGAGTGCTGAGTTCAATGGAAGATATCTGTTTAACCGGCCGATGTTTAACCACCAGTCCAAAGCAAGTGGAAGGGAAAATTCTCTCCCGACGTCACATCGGGTGATAAGAAAACACCTACGAATGTCACAGCTCCAGTGGCGCGAATACGTATCTTGAGTTTCATATCGATAACCCATTTTTACGTTTAACGAACTTGTTATTTTTTCTTAACTTTTATTAGTATTTATAAAATTACTAAAATAAGAAAAGGATATTTAACTGTTTAAAAGTTATTGGGTAAGGTAAACCTCACGTTTTACAACGAGTGTCACATTTACCCATTTGCCATACGGGTACGATTGTCTGACAGAGGTTACCCGACATGTCATTTACCCGACAACTCATTTGTCCTAGATGGGAATCTATTACATTATTGAAATATGAGGGGTTGCGAGCGATAGCGAGCAGGGGGCGATAGCCCCCTAGTTCTTGTATATATTTTACTAAAAAAATTAAATATCCAAAATTACTAAGCAGTACAAAAAGGTTACTTCTAAACATCATACACAAGACAACATACTACACTTAATACATAACACAACAATGAGACTTCTTTGATCTACGAACTTTTAAATACTGTCAAGTACAAAATAATGGTAGAAGCTTTCTGTATAGAAAGTATTTCGTCGATCAACTCCCTGTCGCCTAAACTAGGCCAAGTTCGTTCTTCCCATTCATGTCTAGACGTCTAGGAGAACCAAGAAAATGCTGTTGTAAAACAGTTAATATTTCATGGATGACATTTGCCGAGTTTTCGAGGGGGCAACCACACCCGCAGTTGCTTACAGGAGAGCCATTTTTGAATAAATCAGTGTAGATATCTTGATAGAATGTTTTTAAATACTGTTTGTTTCTCCAAGATGGTTGAAAAAGTTATATACAATTTTCAGCAGACAATAATTTGATAAATTTTTAATATTTTGGGATGTGGTGATGTAATGCCGATACGAATGTTTCATTTTTACCTTCAAATTGCTCTTTTAATAGTTAAAAAATAAAGTTAAATAAAATTTCATACTAGTTAAGTATTTTCAATGTGCAGACGGACCTGTGATCCGGTATAAAAAATATAAATATAGTTCTTTTATTAAAATTTTAAAGTTTTTGTTTTTTAAAGTCTTTCTTAAATGAAAGACGTTATTTAATTTTGTGTAATAGCTTTTTTTTATGTTTTGAGAAAAAGTGTTTTTAGTTTATCCACTAAGTAATCAACGTTCATAGTATGCTAAATTATGTTTATTATCATTACAAATTATGTTTAATTAAACAACTCACTATGGACTCATGGACGAGCTGTGGCTCCTTTGGGATATATTTGCAATTGTCTTTTTTTCCTTTCTTTTAATTAAAAAAATATATATATAATTCATAAACATGTAAGAATGGTATAATACCTCATTGATTTATCCTGCATATAATATAGTGACCAATATAATTCAAATTTACACACAAACAAAAGATCTAAGCCCTCCAATTACAAACCCTTCTTTTCTTATGTAAATGGAAGCTTATAGGGAAAAAGTTTTTAATTAAAATCACTTAAGCATGTTGGGTGAACGCATTTACAAACGGACGTGTGAGTAAATTCTAATTAAAAGGGCGTGCTTTAGATCTGGACCAAAATTGAAGAGTTGATGCATACATTTATCTCGCTGGAGATGTTGGGGGAAACCAATTCTTATCTTGTCAGTTAACGAGGAAAATATAAAAACGGGTATTTGAAATCAAAAATTTTTTGTTGTTTTACAGTTGTTATGATGTAGGTCGTGTTAGAATGTAAACCCGTTCTATTCTTGTAACCATTGCTAAAAATTGTAAGAAGTTGTTAAACTTTTTTATAACAAGAATATGTGAGGGTGAGCGTTATATTTATTTTCTCTGGTAACCATCTAGAATTTAGAACTAACTTCGTTGTATTTCTCCTATTAATAATTCTAGAAACTAATTCCAGCAAAATTTTATTTTGATACATTATATTAAAACATTTAT
The DNA here is from genome assembly GCA_963680715.1 of Tetragnatha montana. Taxonomy (NCBI): domain Eukaryota; kingdom Metazoa; phylum Arthropoda; class Arachnida; order Araneae; family Tetragnathidae; genus Tetragnatha; species Tetragnatha montana. The sequence continues at coordinate 20,554,294 of OY796686.1, forward strand.
TCATGTATGTCAGAACTAAAGTTTACAAAATCCAAAGAAAAAACAGTATATGATTCGCCAAGGGAAGATTAGGTTTTGATAATAAAAATAATAATTAAATTTAATAAATAAAAATATAAATTTGATGTCAAGCAATTACTAAATCAAATTTATAATTCTGAAGCAGAGTTTTGATTTTTAGGCATTTTAGGGTATTGTGGCCCTTGTTGGACAGCACATTATGGAATTTCATGAAGGGGGAAGGGATTATTGTACTCGTGCAAATTAATGTTCACAGAAAATCAACGTTCAAATTAACGAAATTCATGCTTATACACCAAGAAATCTATAACTACTTACTACTTTTAAACTAATTTTTATTAACGTTTCATTGTACCTTTTTACTCACTAAAATACTTTTATTTCAAGTCTTATTCTCTCTGATATGTTCCGAAAAAGAAACTTTCACATATCTTACTTGTCTTAAACTTTCAAATATCTTACTTGTCTATCCGTGTACTTATTTCCGTACCGTTACCATATTTATCTATCTTTTTTGAAGGAAATCTAAAGCTCTTCCGACTTTCAATTTAGCAAAAAGACGTAGAAAAAGAAATCTAAAGAAACAGTAGATCAACTCTAAAAAAGGGAGCAAAATGATACAAATTGGCTCAATTTGTTTAATAAGCATCGTATATCCCACGTATGAAAATAACTTTCTTGAATAAGAAATCGGAGAAGAATAAGATTTGTTCCATTATACAGACGTTTCTTTGCTTTTATATATAAATACAATTCTGAAGTTATGTGCTGAAAATAGACAGAAACTAACCTGATAGGAACTTCTAACAAGCTTAGTCCGATCTTTTTAGCTAAACCCTTTTATCTTCTTAAAGACTTAAAGGGTATTTTGCAGAAAAATATTCTGAAATGGAGTGGGCGTTAAAACAGCATTTGTGCAGATATTTTTATTCCATGTAAAAAAAATGTAATAATAGAGTTGTTTGTGTGTATCATTGCGGTTTCTTTTGTGCTTGTAATGTGACATTTAAAGGTTGGGAACATTTTGTTTGTCGAAATGGTGGAAAGGATAATGATATAAATTATCACTATTTTCTTTGTCCTTTGTGAACGATAAATTTAGCATGCTGAAACACAAAAAAAAGATTATAGGATTTTTCATTATTTTTATTTTATCGTTTCTCTCCTTTATGTTTTAATTCCTAAAAGATGGAATTTCAATATAAAATAATTGTGAGGAACAAAAAAGTCAACTTATTTCACTGGAACTAGGTAGTAAGTACTCCACTGAAATGCAAGAATATGGGTATTTTCAGTTGTTATTGGATATCGTATTTACTAAATGTTTAGAATTAGTGTGTATGAAATAAATGCTTCTAAATGTTAATAAAAAGCTTTTTTTTTAAATTTACAGAAGATGGCTAATTTTTTTATGGATTTTCTTTTAAAAAAAGGCTTTTAATTCTAAATCCGTGTAAGATAGAAGTAACTTCAGAAAAAAATATAAAACCATTTTTTAATGCGGAGTTTTGTTATCCTTCAAAATTATTACCTCTTGTAGCATACCTTACAATTTATTTTTAACCATTTCAAAACATTACTTTGCTTGCTTTTTTTTACTGTTTTTTACGAAATGAATTTTCACGCGTAATTTAATACGTGAAAATTGATCTATTGAAATAAAATAGCCTCACAAGGTCACCCACTCAAAAACGACGCAGAAATTCCGCAAAAGGGGCTAATATCTGACGTCAGTCCCCAAAACAGCATGCATACCTCCTCACTATGACGTCAACATCAATGCAATTTTCCCGGCATTCCCAACAATGAATGAATCGATTTTTATTTCCAAACAAAAGAAATCGATCCCAAAGATAATATTTCATCCCTTTCTGTCCTTCTTCTAAAGTTGATCACCATCTATCTACCAGTCATGGACAAGGACGGTCATATCCAGACGACTGCAATTCCCCATCCCTTTAGCATCTCGAGATCTGAAACATAGTACCGGTCATTTGGAGATGACTTTTTTATAGCGCCCTATAAAAAGGTCATAATGCCCCTCCAGAAAGTAGATCCGGTATTAAGCTAAGCTTCGCTATTTCATAGTGGTCTTATAGATATAAGTTATGGTTGAGAGGGAGTTATGATCCGCCTACTGAGCAATTTTGAAATTGCTGCTGTACATCAGAGAGGGTCATGGACTTTCTTTTTCGAAAAAGTCAAGAAAATCGATAATACTAGTAATCTGTAAAGGGTCTTAAAATGTTACTTTGATGAATGGGTGTGGTTTAATTAATACCCCAAATTATAATTTGTTGATAAATACTAGAAAAAAAACGTAGAAAATCACACTGTAACTTAGTTCTTTTTTAGGGAAATTCGTTTACCTACTGGTCATCGGAACCTCTAGCAAGATAGGGTTCTTGTATCCATTCGGCTGGTGAACCCTCCTGTGGAACTATGCAGTGTCTAAACGTAGTAGGGCCGTTAAAGGGAAGAATTGTTCAGATTGTGATAAAATCACCAAAATTGCTGGAGGTATAGTTTAAAACATGCTGAATCCAAAATCGACCGGAAGCACTCTGGCGGAAGCGTTGTTTGGGACTTCCGGTCAAAAACAAAATGGCCACCCGCGGGCCTATTTTCGGTTGTTTTAATGATAAAAAGACAATTTTGGTGACGAATATTATGTTTTAAAGGTCAAGGATCATGATTATGATACAAAAATGTGCAATTTATGTATAAAAAATTGATTAAAATTCAATAATATATCTTAAATAATGTGATAGAGTCAATCGGTAGGTTTTTTCTCAAAACATTTGTAGAGAAGTGTTTATTTTGACGTTTTTACATGTTTTGGGGGTGTTGATTCCGAATATCAAGTTTGCTGTCACGTGGTAGGTCGGCTTTGTATAAAAAATTGCAAAACATTTAAAAAAATCCTAAAATATTTTTCTCTATCATCAGATTTTTGCTTATATTTCAAAAACTATAACTTATTTGAAGATGATCTCAATTACAAAGTTAAAGTAAACAAAATTTACTATAAAATTCACAATTAAACTTCCATTTTCTAAAGAATAGCAGTTCAGTTGTAGAGTGCTGAAAAGCAGCTATTCTTCTTTTCTTCTGCAAAAAAGTGACAAACGAACGTTATATTAAATATTAAAATTATTTAATTATGAATTAATTAAATTATTAAATATAAGTTATTTTACTCGAAAAATACAACAAAATACTAAATCTATGTATTAAATTATAGGAATGTTTAAATGTAATGATATTGTATTTGTTTTCATATGGTGTTGAATCTGAATTTAAGGTTTATTTTTATTTAAGAGGTCATTCAAATCAAAAATTGCCACAAATGTTTCTCAAAAAGTGAAGTGCACCAAATTTTAAGGACGTAAAATTTCTTATAACAAGCGTATTAGTTCATTTTTATCTTTTGACAAGCGGTATCACCGCTAGAGATTTCTAAAGAAAAGTGAATTTTTTTCTTCTTTCAATAAAGTGAAAAAATGCTTGCTATTTCGCCACTAAATCTCTAAATAAATAAAAAATTATTTTCAAACATTTTATACCTTTTGAAGTAACATTTAATTTCTACACACAAAAGCGAAAATCACTGTTTATCAGAACGCTTAATATGAACACTTAACAACTCGTCAGAAAATACAAATTAACCATAATGCATCTTACATACTACTTTAATTGGTTGCATTGCACTTTTTTGAGAAACTATAAGTTTTGTGAAAATTACGAAAAACTAATAATTAAAGTAAAAATTTTGAGGCAATTTTTTAATATCTAATATTTAATAATTTATAATTATTTTTTGAACATGCTTAGTCATCAATTGATCCGAAATTAATCCGGTTAATACACCAAAAGTAAAGCGAAAATTGGAGATCAACAGCTAGGAAGGTACGTTTTGGCTGCAAGGTGCAAAAAACTATATTCGCGAATTTCGCTTATCTCCTTCCCCCTTCTCAGTAAATGATAATGTAGGGCACTATTTTAGTGAGGAATGAAATTATCTTTCACGTGGCATAAAAATTTGTGGATATTATTTGTTTTCTAGCGGGTGGAAAAGTAGTACGTAATCGTTCACTTTTGTCGTACGTAAGGTCACTTTTTTGCAGAAGAAAAGAAGAATAGCTGCTTTTCAGCACTCTACAACTGAACTGCTATTCTTTATAAAATGGAAGTTTAATTGTGAATTTTATAGTAAATTTTGTTTACTTTAACTTTGTAATTGAGATCATCTTCAAATAAGTTATAGTTTTTGAAATATAAGCAAAAATCTGATGATAGAGAAAAATATTTTAGGATTTTTTTAAATGTTTTGCAATTTTTTATACAAAGCCGACCTACCACGTGACAGCAAACTTGATATTCGGAATCAACACCCCCAAAACATGTAAAAACGTCAAAATAAACACTTCTCTACAAATGTTTTGAGAAAAAACCTACCGATTGACTCTATCACATTATTTAAGATATATTATTGAATTTTAATCAATTTTTTATACATAAATTGCACATTTTTGTATCATAATCATGATCCTTGACCTTTAAAACATAATATTCGTCACCAAAATTATCTTTTTATCATTAAAACAACCGAAAATAGGCCCGCGGGCGGCCATTTTGTTTTCGACCGTAAGTCCCAAACAACGCTTCCGCCAGAGTGCTTCCGGTCGATTTTGGATTCAGCATGTTTTAAACTATACCTCCAGCAATTTTGGTGATTTTATCACAATCTGAACAATTCGGGTGCTTTTTTCCCTTTAACGGCCCTACTAAACGAGATTTGACGACGGTAGAAAGGTATTGAATGACTTTAATTTATTTTAGGTGAGTTTTTTTTAATATTTTGATTTTATAGAGACGTTGGTCTAGCTTTGCTAAACATCTTGGGATTAAGAACAACAACAGAAAAAGGTTGATAGTTACTTTCTGTGTAATAATAATTCACAGTAACTTTTTATTAACATCTAAAAGTTCAAATTTTAAAAATTTATTTTCATTTTACTTAAATATTGTAAAAATTACACAAAAAAGCACATTCGATTATTAAATTCTATATAATAGGGTTAGGTGATAAGTACATTCTTACAATAAACTTCTGTATGTGATGTCAAGGTTAGTTCCCCACTATTAAATTTTGATTTTACTGAAGTTGTATGACACAATTACAAAATAGAAGAAAACAAAACAGGACTTACATGAAAAGTTTCATACAGTCAAATATGTATAATTATTATCTTAACACAATTTCTTTTAATAGGAATTACGTAGTTTAATTTATAAGATTTTTAGTATTTTATATCCCGTTTTACCAAAACAGCGCTTAATTTCATGCATTAGCTTATTAGCTATGATGTATCTTATTAATATCTTGTTGTATACTGACAAACAATAAAAAATAAATTATATTGAAAAATAACCACAGATGAATTTGTGAGTTTTAATACTCTATTCAAACCCATTTGGTGAGGACATTGCAACGGTGCGTTTCAATGAGATTTTATCAATGGGATTTCATACCTTCAAAAATACTTTCATTTCCATTTTATAACACAATACTAGTGCTTTTACACTATTTTGAAAAGACCCATTCTATAACTCTCCTCTATACCGATGCATCGATTCCCTGATGATGTATTACCAGAATCGCGTGCTAAAACGGGGCGGGCGTTTTCCAGCCAATCAACGAGCGACCGAGTTGAGTTGCAACGATGCTTCTGCGGGGCAAGTGGAAGTTCCCCACTCAATGACTCGTGCTTGATATAGAAATGATGGATGACTTGGTTAAGTTGAATACACGCTTTGTTTTGGGGATTTTCCTCTCCTTATCGAATAATGTTTGAAAACAAGTGTTTTAATAGCCAACCAGAGAAAGGGAAAATGTTAGAGCTGTTCTCAAACTTGGATATTTAACTGTGAAGTTGATTGTAATCGATAATGATTAGTTACGGGCAATGTGATAAACCTGGCATTATTTAAAATGCCCGCGTATTTCGGGCAAAGTGATGTCATTAAATTTATCACATTACCTGCTCACTTCGGGCATTATTAATAATGCCCGGTTTATCACATTGCCCGTAACGTATGCTGGTTTTAAGGTACGAAAATTTAACGTTTGTGTTAGTAACTTATTAAAACCATCTTAACTAGTTTTCAGTTTTTTTAAAAAAGGTTTACAATCAAACTTTTCTTGTGGAATTTCACCAGGCCTATCAATATTTCAAAACACATTTTTAATTTTTTTTAAAATAATGCATTTTAATTTTATATTCCTCAAGGGCACAGAATGCATGTTATTCTATTTATTCAAAGCAATGTAGAAATACTTACAATTTCGACTCTGTTCTGAATATTTTTTACGAACTCATTTCTAAACTTCGGCAAGTTTTACCAGGCATCAAATAATGTTCCAAAGCTTTTTTTGTGATAATATGTTTATGAATTCTGTGACATCCCAGGTGAATAAAAGAGTATTATAAGTGTGTTATATGCATCTAGTGTGTCTGGCTTTCAAAGGTAGTAAACGAATTTTAAGTTAATCAACATTCAAAGGAGAACTCGGGAAGTATTCAGTTCGTAAAACAAATGTAATGATTTCAATTAAAATATGAAAAGCATACGTATTTTTTTTAAAAAAAAGTAAAAAAAAAAAAAAAAAACTGATTACTTTATTGCTTAATTGTTCTTGTATGTTTATGGGCACTAAAAACTAATTATCGAAAAACATTCTAAGTATAATAAAGATTGGACTTCTACTGAATTCGCTTCTACTGAAACTGAAGTGATTTAGGCTTAAAATATTTCATTTATCCGTGGAATACTGAAATGTGCATCTAACTACTATTTATTCCCTTTTACATAAATCTGAAATAAATTATCACATTTTAAGAAAAACCAGTTTTATAAAAAGTAAACGAACAATTTTGCACTTGTTTTTAATAATTTTTTATGTTTTTCGAATTTTTATGGGTTTTTTTTTTATGTTTTTGAATGAATGTGTTTTTTGAATGAACTACAAGTTCGTAAAAACGAGTTTCGACTATATTGTACTCCTGTTCATACTCCTCCTTCCTATTTATTCCCTTTTACGTAAATCTGAAATAAATTATCACATTTTAAGAAAAACCAGTTTTATAAAAAGTAAACGAACAATTTTGCACTTGTTTTTAATAATTTTTTATGTTTTTCGAATTTTTATGGTTTTTTTATGTTTTTGAATGAATGTGTTTTTTGAATGAACTACAAGTTCGTAAAAACGACGAGTTTCGACTATATTGTACTCAATTATATTTATTGAATATAGTGCACATGGAAATCCTATTTTTTTTACCTCAAAAATGAGTCAATAATGCAGCCGGAAAGAGCAGATGGTTTTGAAGTTCTGGAAACAAAATAACAAACGGTTTTGAGTTTAAGTTTAATATACTAGAAAGAGCTTTGATAAATACGTTTACCTCGAATTTTATGACTGCACATTGAAAGAATGGAAGAGAGTTCCAAATCATGAAACAACCTAATAAGTCCATAAATATACTCGAGGTTCTCCCACACAATTGAGGTTTCGTATAAAATTTTATCCAGTTTATTTTATAAATCCTACGACCATTTTTATAGAAACCATTTTTTTTTTTTTTTTTTTTTTTTTTTTTTTTTTTTTGAGAAGCGGTATTTTAGTGAATGGGATTTGAAACTAAACATCTCAGATCAGTTTTGTCGATCCAGATTGGAATTATTATCCAAAAAATATCATAATAACACACAAAAGAAGAACAAATCTTTAACCTAATCATAAAACTTGAATCTTATTTTTTAATAAAAAACTTCTAGCGATGGGGGCATCTGTATTTTCTTTAAAAACTAAATAAATTTTTATGTTTAAAAGTACCGTTTCATGTAATTTTAAGAGGTTAAAAATGCGTGTTTTTAACAAGAAGTACTTTGGTATAATCCACATAAAATAAGGATTTAAAAGATAAATACTTTTTTACATGCTTCATATAAAAGAGCCACAGAACTTGAGAAAGAAATATATGTTTAAGGATATATTTATCGGGAAAAAATTAATGGCAAAAAAATAAAACTAACTTAAGTTGTAATTTTAAGTTGTAATGATCATGTTGGAAGGTTATTTTATTTTAATCAAGTTATGTTAGTTAAGCCTTGTTTCATAGAACAACAAAACTTTTTAATACATCTGGTGTTTGGGTAATGGTTAATGAAAGAAAATGTCATCTTAAATTTTAAAAAGTTTCAAAGTATAAGATTAAAATTTATACATCCTTACAAATTTGCAATTAGAAATGCTTCACTCAAATCCTTTAATACGAAATAAAATATTTTTACGAAGAGAACTTATTCTAAATTTCATAAAAAAACCACTTTTGATAATTGAAGGGGATTATTTCAAGTAATAAACATTTCTATTTAATTTTACATAATTTAAGTGAAAAAAGTTTTTGGGAAAAATCATTATCATACTTTTCTGAATAATAGATATTTAAAATTAATTTAGATGCTTAAAGTTAGTGTATGTCCTAGCTAATCATAAAAGTATAAAATGATGTTAGGGAAATTAAATTTGAAAAAAAGCAGGCCGATACGTATGTTTCCATACAAAGAAATTATGAGGTTATTCTTTTATCCTATACCTAACTGTATAAAGAGCCCTAAGAGCATTTGAAGATTAACTTTGTTAAGGGGACTCAGTACCAAAAAAATATTTTTCTTTATTAACAGGATTTTATTATCTTTTTAGGTGTTAAATTATGTATTAACTTCATACTAATTCATATTTAGCACAAAAAGCAAATTCCAAAATTTATTTATTTCAAAAATTTAAAAAAACTTCAAAAAAGTGGTCAAAATTAGCCTAACTTCAAAATGCTACTCCTCCCTTAATATACACTCTTTTCACTTGATATTTTTTCTCAACATAAATCAAACTTATATTGTTGCCTCTGCGTATGGAAATTTAAATATCTGCAAGGGTTTTGGAAAAATAAAAGAAAATCTGAAATTTGACATTTTTTTCCAAAAAATATGCTAAGTTTCTACTTTCTTGCTTTGTAAAAAATTTTCTAATAAATATATTTTAAAATCCATACGCAGAGGTGTTTAAAATACATTACTGATAATGACTACCCAGTTTTGAGTGATTTGGACAATTAGAAAAAAAGCCTTAGGGTTTTAAACCATAAAAACCTTGTTTTGAGAAAAACCCATTTAAAGGTTGAAAATTATGCTTCAGTAAGCCTATATTCGGGTCAGAAAACCTCAAATTTTTTAAACTTAAAACCCTCATATCATTATGAAACTTAGTAAGAATAATTCTAAGGGTAGTTTCTTCGTTTTTATGGCAAAATCTCAAATTCGAAATTTTGACCAAATTTTGGTACTGAGTCCCCTTAAGTTATTTGGATAATATCGAAGTTAAATTTTCTCGGGACGTTGGAAACAAAGACATGATTAGGGAAGTTTACCGACATTATGTTATCTGAAAATAATATAATTACTTGAATAGACTATGTATAATATAAAAATGCAAGGAACGAAAATTGGGTAAAATGGACATCTGCTTTAAATTTGTTTTATAAGAAAGTTTTCTTATTTAAAATACGTTACGTGCCTCTTTAAATATGTACATTATTTTTTTTTAAATTAATTCTATTCACAAAGCTTTAAAGAAGGATAGAAGTTTTCTTTTAAAATATAAAATAAAAGCAATACAAGGCAATTACACAAAAAATAATTTAAAAGTTACATACATTAATTTAATACTGTATACTTAATTTTCTATGTAAATAGCAGAACAATGTCGAATATTTTAACCACTTAGTACGGATGTTTAAGAATTTTTTTTAATGTTTAACTGCTTGTTATATCACCTATAATAATTATTTAAAGATTATTTCTTTCTTCGTAGAATTTTTATCAAACTTTCAAAAAGGGACCAATGTTTTCTTTTTGTATATCTATTTCTTAAAAATTTTTCAATTGATTCTTTTTTAAGTCAGTTTTTTTATGTATTATACTATAACTCCAATCCGTACAAAAAAAAAACTACGGAACTCTTAAGATTTTAAAAAAATTTTGGAAATATGTGTCAAGTGTTGGAAAACAAAGATTAAATACAAAAATTAAATTATGACATTATGTTAATTTTGTTACAATGTGTCGGTAAGAAACCTAAATAATTTCATAGTATGGATTAAGTGAAAATTTAGAGAAATAATAAACTGATATCTCAAATGAGGAACTTTATTTTACAAGAATCTGTTTTATTTATAAACCGGTAAAAATAAAACAAATAAAGCGTAACATTAAATTTTCAATGAAATCTAAAAATCAACACAAAAAATTTTCTTAGAAAACACCACATTCTATTTGAAATTATTGTATTACTAAATTCTATCACACATTCAGTACTACCTTAAAATCAATCCTGCATTTAATACACACAAAGATTTAAAATATTATTATTTCTTAATCTATTCATTAATCTTTATAAAAGTTTAAAGTAAATTAGTTCATTTAACACGAAATATCAACGATGAACATTGATGATATATTTACCATACTACTATTTTCATACCTTACGATAAAATACCTCCATAAAAATTGGCATAAAATAAATCTTTCTTAACATTTTCTTATATGTGAATAATTTAGATGTTTTTCGTGATGTTGTGTCACAAAAGTTCAACTATACAACAATCATCATACAACTACATACTAATCTCACAAAAACCACAAATGAAAAAGTTTTCCTTTATAATTATGTTTATTATCCAAAGAAAGGACAAATGAGAATATAAAGTACAACTCTCAAGACTCCCTTTCCACGGGTATTCGCAGGGAGACAAAAGCATTCATTTTTACAGAAAAGATAAAGGACACAGAACATGCATAAGTATCGTTTGTTCTTGTTCCATTCAGGGAGGAGAGAATGAGTTTTTGAGGGAGAGAACATAAAGGGAGAGGGGTGAATATATAAACAAGAACTTCTAGAGAAGGGAGGAATTTCTGTGTTCTCTTTACCGAGTAAATAGGGACGAAAAGCTCTTAATGTATTACAATATATTGTTATCTTGTTATTCCTTATGTGTTTTTTTTTGTTCTAAGTAACTGTAACTGTTGTTATGCTGAATATTTGACGAATGTTGACATTTTAAGTTTAATTTATGCTCGTTGTTGGTATATTTACGTAGTTGCTAATTTTGTATTTCTATATTGCTTACACTTCCATAAAATACCTAATGAGCAACTTTACGCTTTTTATCTTTTAGCAGTTATTCTAACGAAAAAAATATTGATTGTGTAACAAATTATAAATTTTGTAAGATGTTGTAAAGTTCATAAATCCTGAATGCGAATTAAAATGGATAAAGTACACTACAACTTTAAGATAAGATACATTAAAACAACTCTTCCTTTAAATATTTTATTGTATTCCAAAGTATAAGTTTTAGTTGTTTAAAGATAGATTTATTACTTTTCAGTGTAAAAATAATTTTATCAGGTAGGGTATAAAATTTGAGTATAAAACTTTAATGCAATATTTTGCACATTTTATATATTTTTTCTTCGGAAGTAAAAAAATCAATGTATTCCTTCTTAAAATTATGAATAAAGAAATGCTTATAAAGCGTATTTAAACAGTTTACATTTCAAGAATCTAGACATAAGATAGTATAAACCATTAAGTATAATAAATTTTAATCAATTAATTGATTTTGAGATGATTTTATACATAATTTCAAGATAGCAAAACTAGAAACAACTGTAATACATTAATTGCATAAATTTTAAAGATGACTCCTCTTTAAAATCTAAACATAAAGAATACTAAAAGTGCTTGTACGACCTTTGAACTTATTGAATTAATGTAATATAGTACTTTTTACAACAATATCATAAATCGTATAACTCAATGTGAGTAAAGACTCGCATCAAAAATCTTGTAATGAAAAAAGTTTAAAGAAATGAAATTAAAAATGTGATAGGATCTTATTTTGAACCAATACAATATTTAGATTCTCCTTTTAAAGACGTCAAAAAATGAAATTTTTAAGGCGTTTCTGTAAAATTAGCAAATTTGATTGATTTTCTGAAGTCTTGAACTAATGGACATTGTAATGTTATATGAGAGTATAAATATTATTATACTCTCTATTAACTAACATCTATTGTATAGTAAGAAATAAGTCTATTTTACCATTTTATATTTTAATCTTAACTTTTTAATTTGAAATTTGAAAATATAACTAACAATTTGTGTAAGAAAGATAAGTAAATAAGTAAAAATATTTGTTTTAAAATATGGGTTCAATTCTTTAATCCTTTAGATAGTTTTAATAAGAGAAGGATACTTTAACTATAAACTAACTCTATCCTTTAACATTCTCAATTGTAAAACATTCGGAGAATTTTTAAGGTTAAGCCATTATGTATAACTACGATATTCTTCTTCAGACAATGAGTTTTGTTGTTTGAAGGTCATTTTGTCATAGTTTGAAATAAATAATTTAATCAACTTTTGAAGATGTTTTATTTTATTTTGACTACACGGATAAATAATTTTCTCTATATAATGGAACAATCGATAAAACTTTTAAAGCCAATTAAATTTCCTAGATTTTAATTAGGTTCCTAAAGGAATAACTTTATCATTCTTTTTGAAATAAGCATGGAAATTTCCCTTAAGTAAAAAACTCAGTTTAAGATTTTTTTTATTTTTAACACTGTTGCAAAATAGAATTTTAAAAACTGATTACAGCTCTAATTTATTTAAAGTATTTAAATCACATGCTTAATAGCAGACACTTATTTTTTATGGATGGTAAAAACGCTTCTTAAAAACAATGAACCAGTGAACTGATGAGGAAAACACAATTTCTTTTCCAAATTTTAAATTACTGAGTTACAAATACAAAGAATACTAATGCAATCACGAGTGGTTGATTTTGAAAACTCAAGGTCATGGCTAAGACTTCTTTAAAACGCGTAAAACAATATAATCCCAAAATCAGCAGGGGAATCCCAATTCCTTACTCATTCACAATTATTCCTCGACTCTCCGTAGCTTCACTGCAATACACAACTATACCGGGGCGAAAGCGTAAAAAAAAGAGGGAATTTCAACAAAATCGATCCTTCCCCCCACGACCCCTGTCCCGAAACCACTTCAAAATCGAGACGATCACTTGCAAAAAAATTGAAAATTTTCGGCGAAATTCAAAAAGGATCATTTACTTACCCAGAGAAGGAATTTTCGCCGAAATCAAAGAGGACTTTCAGAAATGAAGGTGGGATCTTTCCTTGCACGCAGAGAAGCCTCGAACCGGTGAAATGTACGCAGAGTGGAGGAGCGCACGCTGCTGCCCTCTAGCGGAAGGTCTGGGAAAGATGAATGAATAAAGGCTCTGGCGGTCATTGGAGGGTCGCAGTCTGGCGGGGGATGGTCTCTAGACAGGGGTTTCCCTACTTTGGGGGGTTTAGGAGCATTCCTAAGGTCAAAATAAGGAGCTCTATTAAAGATGGGAATTCAGATCTAATAGTCTTCTGGGAAAGAGCACTCAGAATGTCGTAAAGGATAAGACGGAGAATTAAAATTTAGAAGTTCACCGTGAAGGGAAAGGAATTCAGAGAAGTTATCTTTATAGATCTCTTGGAATTGTTTCTATGCTTCGTAAAGTGAGAAAAACGGTTCTCTAGGTAAGAAAGGGTTTCCATATGCATTTAACTTCTTTCAGTTCCTGAATTAGGTTGAGTTGTCTCGAAACTTCGCAAGGAATCGATGTTTAGAATGAGAAGGAAGGTAGTGGTTCTTTGGGAAAAAAATCGAAGTAGTTAATATCTTGTGCTCTTTAGAAATGTTGATATGTTTTTTGGGTGTTAAAGTTTGAGAGCCGATTTTCTTGATGGGAAAACACAGTTTTCTTGCATTTAATTTCTTTCAAATCCTTAATTAGATTAAGTAATCCCTCTTCATTCATATTTACTTATCCTCTTCGTGCCTAGTGGCACATAAAGCCTTGCAAAACTTAATGAAACTATTCCTATGCGTAAGTATAGTAGTGTAAGAATTATAGTTGGAACATTAGTTGATGATATTAATATCTGTCCTGATGATATTTTGATGTTATCTAGAGATGATGGTAGTAGTTGTTTGTTTAATGCAATGACAACATGTGAGATTCACTTGTGATAGGACGGCTTAAAAAACACATTAGGAGAAGGAAGAGTAAGAGTACGCACAAAAATTATTTTGGGCTATATAGTTGAGAATTACAAAGCCAGAGCCTCAAAAACTTACTGAACATAAGTTCATAGCTTTACAAATCAAGGTACAAAAGCGTGAAGTTTTATCTTTGTTACAAATATGGTCCGCCATCACAATTGTACGATTTTTCCCTTATGTCACCACCCCTACTGTATGTATTCCACATTTATTCATTCTCTTTTTAAAATCCATGAGTGTACTTTTCCTGGCTTTTACATTTGCAAGTTTTCAGCTTCAGATGAGAAAAGGAAAGCGGGGCTATTTGATACAGCAAAATTCAAACCCATTTTTTGAGTAGAAAAAATGGATACTTTTCAGATACTTCAAAAAATTCAGAAATGAAATGAGAATTTTATGAAACCAGATAAAAATATAAGTTTAATGAAATTTAAAATATTACGACTTTGGAAAAAGATCAATTTTGTATGCCCCACCGGTGAGGCAGTTGGATAAATTGCTTGGGGCACATTGATACAGTGATTAATTTGCTCAAAAATAGTGATTAATAACAATAATGTTGTAAAATAATAAACGTTATTTTATTTGGAGAGATCCTAAGCCCTTTTACATTACCGTTTTTTGAATATGAATCACAAATTTCCATTCAACATTAAAGGATAAAAGAATTTAACGAATAGTCATTTGTAACAAATATCTAGTTATAAGAAAATAAGAAATATGCAATTTTCATAAGTATAATATCTCCTGAATTAGTTGAATAAAATTCAAAGGTATCTTTGTTGAAAATCACCTAGAAATTAATAAATACGACACTAATTAACTGGTTAGTTTTTGGTCCTTTAATAGTAGGTACTTTATTTTTGAAAATACAGTTCTTTGTTACTTTTAAAAGTGCTAAGAACTTCGCAGATGTTTCAGAGTTTCTGATTTAATCGTTTGGTCATGTATTTAACAACTGCCTTTTCTTTTACAAGATTTAGAAATGCACATAGCTACAATCTAACACTTGATCAAATCCAAAGATTCGAAAATCGCCATAAATATAATTCACTGTAGATTTAACTTACACAACTAATTTAAAAAAAAAACTGCTGAGAGATATTTTTCTCCCAACGCAAAATATGGGAACTTTTATACGTATCTGTGCCCTATGTGTAAAAAAACAATTTAACAACGTTAATACAAAAACTTTTATTTAAAAAATAGACAAAGGTTAGTTAAATTTAAATACTCTATTGGTAAAGAGAATGAACTTGCTTTTGGAATTTACAGATCTCTGTATTCAAAGTAGAATAGCGTCGTCAGGAAGATTTTATATTTTTTATTTAAAAATTTACTTTTGGAAATTTTTGACAAAAAAAATTAGTTTCCTTCATTAAAATTTATTGACTTACTACAGAGTTTAACGGTTTCAGATAAAAAATTTGATCAACAATAGAGCATTCGCACATGACGTCACTTGGAGGACAAAATCAACGTTGCTAAGGCTGTTGTTAGGGGCGGGACATAGAAGTATCCAATAGCAGCATTCGCACATGATGTCACTGGAGGAATAAAACAACGTTGCTGAGGCCGTTGTTAGGCAGAGTCATGTGATTGAAAATGCTCTATAACCTTAATAGTTTTTGAGATATTGAAAGCGTATCACAATGTGCCCCTTGTATCAAATCACTCCGTTTTTACCTTATTGAGCTTTCAAAGGGTTACATAAACATTTATTCAACAGCTGTAGCACATTACTTTCATGTCGTGAAGAATAATATGAGTTAATATATTCTCAGCTATTTTTAAAATGCTACTCCTCATACTCCAATGTACTAAATCTCCATAAATTCCCTAAAAATCACTAGTTAACTTATTTACGATGCTTCATTGTTCAGAATTAAACGTACCTCGCATCGATATTTACTTTGACAGTAATAATAAGTTATTTTTTAACAAAAAATTTAAGATTCCTTCACAGAAATATTAGAGGATAACAAAAAAAATCACATTTTATGTTTGAGAAGGTGCTGTTTTATTACGTTGAAACTACAAAGATATCAATTCTTATAATCGTAAGAAAATTAGTTCCGTCATCAAAAGATACACAAGGGCTAAAAACCGTTTAGGAATAAAATTTTATCCTTTCTCTTTCCTAGCCAAACATTTATACCATGTATAGTTTTTATACCATTTAGTTAAACATTTATACTATTTTAGTTTTGTCATCAAACCGTCTGTTGGGCTAAGATGCTGGTATTATTTTCTTTGTATAAAGGTTTATTATTTAGATACTAATTTTTAGATCCTCTTAAAAAGGCCTCTCTTTTAAATGTATTAAAAAATTCTCTCAACTCTTTAAAATAAATTAATCTCATTCTTATTGCCTTATCGCTACTTAGTAACTTTCTTAAGAAAAGGAAATTTAAAAATGAGGTAACTAATCAACCTTAAAGTATTCGTTTGGGATATTTTTATAAACTAAACCTTAACTCTAAAACAATAAAATCGAATGATAATAACAATACTTCCTTCAAAATTTTAAATATTATACATTCCCCAATACCTAAAAACCACGGAGTAAAAAAAGTATTTGAAAATCGGATTTCCCCTTGATTCTATTTCTGTTACTTTCCCCCGCCGCATTGTTAAAAAAAAATAAATAAAACCACAATACACAAATTCCAGAACGCTATTTTTATAGATCGCACTCCAATCTATTTGTTTCCACGTTACTTTCCCAAGCAAGGGTTTTTAGTAGATTTTTCCGGACTCGCCTACGAGATTTCTGCTCCCACGGACTCCCGTGACGCCATCGATTTTAATCTCACTCCTGATTGGACGCGAAATAACCAAATTAGATTCAATTGGTCGATGGGTTGTCGGAGAGAGTGCGATGCTTAGACACTCGAGTTCATTGAGATTTTCACTGGCGTGGGTGAATGGGTCCGTTGCGTAGGTGTCTCTTTGTCAAAGGGATTAATTTTCTCCCCACTGATGTTTAATATTTGTTTGTAAATTGGTGGCTGATAATTTGGGTGTCAAAAATACCATCAAAGAAGTTGTTATTGTAGTTAATAGCTTGACGTTGAGAATTAATTGGCTTATTATTTTTAGGACCAAAATGTATACATTTTGAAATTCTATTGCATTTTCTATCTATGTATAGGTTGTTTGCTTCTAAATATCTGTAAATAACATTATTAATTTTTTAAAATGTCTCAAATATTATTTTAAAACTGCTTAATGTATCCATTTTTTATTTAAATTTTTCCTCTTAAATTAATCCTCTTAAATAAACTGTAAGGATATAGAATAAAAAGATTTCTGCAGGCGTCTACGAATAAACTCCTTTTTATTAAACTGGTAAGGATATTTTTTTAGTTGGGTTACTTTTTAAAACTGTCTTTCCAAACATTAATTTAGCAGACAGCTATCACATTTTTTTACACGGGAAGCATTTTTTTTAGAAAAAAATAATTCTGATATTGGTACTGATGATTTGATGAAATTTGTTCCCGATATTGGATTCTTAGCAATTAAGAGGTTATTGGAATCCTATCACTAAATATTTTTTAAAAAGGTAAATTAGTTCTGTTTGTAAATGTTTAAACTTTGATAAAATAATATTTGCTTACAGGAAACCTTTTTATGTCTACATTTTGGAAATTTATTTCCTTACCCTTAATCTTAAATATTCTTTACGAAAACATGATTAACAATTGAATTAATTGATTTCATATTACGCTTATCATATTTAGGGATTTATTTTTTACAAATTTTTGTTACTTTTAAATATACTAAATTGAATATCAGAAAAGCTTTCATTTCCAGTAAAACATATTTTATAAAAGGTAGGTCATCTTAACCAATATTTACTAATGATAATGTGTACTCGAAAGTAAGAAATAAACGGTTCAATTCCGTTAACAGTCCCGTTTAATATCGCCAAGCTGTTTTGAACGCAGTATATTCAAATATTGAAAAAATTTTATTGTTGTTGTTATTGATATAACTGAACATTTTAATCTGCAAGTTTGAAATTATTTAACATTTCTATACTTTGGTGTCTAAAGAGCTTCGCGGTATTTAGCAGGACCGTTAACGGAATTGAACCAAATGAACAAAGAGCTGTCTATTGTAAAAAGTTTGGCAATTATGCAACTGACTATAAGTTTAAAGAATAAACCGTTACCGTATGGAGATCTATCACTATTGAAACTGTAGGACTAAAAATTAAATTAGGTACTGAACAATACAGCACATTAAAACACTAAGGAAATTAAATTGATTTTTATTTAGTTTACATTGATACTGAGTTGAAAAACGCAAACACTACTTTAAAAAAAGATCTATCTAACATCAAAGAAGTCAATATATCTCAGCTGAATTTTGCCACAACCACAAGCATCCCATCAAACTAAAACAGCAGTCTCCTCTTGTCGTTCTTATCATGCTGGTGTCCACCACTCACTGCCTGAAAATAAGAATTCCACATTTCCTTGTAATAATTCAATGTGTCGATGTAGTAGTTCGTGGGTTCCATATGACGAGCAGTTGACCGAGTTATCACAGTCCTGGGAATATTGCCGAATTGTCCGCTAAACTCCTCGATAATATGATTTTTGGCACTTGGATGGTGCCTCGCAGCGTCGCTTAGGAAGTCCATGTCCGAATCCGAGTTCTTCAGTTTAACGAATGCGGTCTGGGAGCGAGTCACGATCCGGTTGTAAGATGGTTTGTTGTGGTGACAGTTGAATTCGTAGGCCCACCATTTGGTATTCTTGGTATCACTCTCGTCCACCATAGCTCTATACTGGGGTATAATTGAGTTTCTTGCTTGAGTAAATACTTCTTGATGATTGACTCCAATCTGGTTAAAAGTTCATATATGAGAGGTTATATTAGGGGATCTTTCTTCTATGGGTATAAGCTTCTTTTTGGATGAATTTAACAAATCTGAAACTTCGTTGAATTTGGACTCGTCTTTTTGAATTACTACTGATATCTGCTAATTGATTTTTCTTTTATTAGGATTTAATTTGTTTGAAGGCTATTGCCAGCCTTGACCTATTATCATTATTTTTAACTAGTAAATGCAAGTAATAAAAGTAAGTGTGCGGCTACAATTATAAGAAAAAATAATTCGGAAAAGTAATTAAACCGGAAAAACATTAATTTGACTGGAAATCCGAGGAATACTTCAGGTGAATTTCATAATATTAACCTCAAATCAAAGAAGAATCCAGTGTCTATATATAAGCGGAAGTGCTCCTGGGATTCGTGATGTCACACAGCTGAACTAGTGTGTATAGTTTAATAATATTTTTGAATTTAAAAGAGGGATAAACCAGGATAAACTAAGTAATCTAAATTCATAAGACAAGAAGTGTTAATACATTTTAGTAGGGGAGCCCATGATGCTAAATGTGGATTTACTCGAGCGAGTCAGATAATCATAGGGGGATACTTTGCATGCTTTTGAGTAACTCCACCAAATATAAGCTCTCTATGTAGGGGGGTTTGTCTAGAATTTGTACTTTGTATTACATGAACATACTCCAACTCGTCAGATTGGCTACCAAGACTGTTAACAACTAGTTGAGACTAGTTTCTTGGCAACTAGTCTATTAACAATTTGTTTCGTACATTTTTCTCGAAAAGAGCGATAGCGTCTTACCGGTTTTGGATTTATTTTGCAACTTTGTAACCCTCCCACTCCCTTACCCACCGCTCAAATCGGCAGATTTTAGAAAATGTACACTTTTTAGCTGGTAACTAACCTACCTTATCTTTATCTGACGTGCTCGAGTATGTCCATGTAACTAATTTTTTTTTTACAAATCTAATGGGTTGTTCTTGACAAACCCCCACTCAAAAGCATGCAAAATATCCCCCCTATGATTATCTGACGCGCTCGAGTTATTACCCTAAAACACTCTGGGCTCCCCTACTATTGCTAAAGTTAATCATTTTCAAAAATACTTCTGAAATGTGAAACAATTTTAAAATTTTAATATGTTTTTATATAATACGTTTTTTTTACAAATCCTCAAATTTCTTCCGATCTGCACCAAACTTAGTATACAGTCAAGAAACATCATAGGCTTTGTTTAAAGATCTATAAATCGACTCCTTGACCCTTTTTTTTTTTGTCTTTTCCTCTGTTCTGGAAGAAACTAGTTTCTTCCGTAATAAACCCAATCCTAGTGATTTGACTCCCAATTAAGATAGTTTATTCTATTTTAATTTTTCTTTCGATTTCTGTGTCTTATTAGTTTACTCTTATTTATAATCCATTTACGAAAAACTGAATATAGTTAGTATGAACCATGACTTACTTTGATCAAAGGTTTAAACTCATTTCATGATTTTCTATTATACTTAAAAATTATAATAAAATCAATCAATTATTTCTAATTAACTTTAAACTCATCCATTTACTACATATTCATATTTAACATCATATATCCAAAATACCTACCTTATTTTAAAAAATAAATAACTTAAAACAGTAAGGTATTTTTATATGTAGTGTAAGAAAACTTTTTCTAGAATAATGAAAATTTTAACCATATATATTTCTCCTCTCCACATTATCGAATTTCTTCCTTTTTTTCGAACATAAACTCAAAAAACGAGTTATTTTCCCCCAACAAACCCAAAGAGCTGTGTCTTAGCCGATGGAATTACGTTTATTGAATCTCTGAGTCTACGCAAGACTCGGAAACTCTTCCCCTGTTCCCACGGGCATAGAAGAAAAAGATTAATTTTATCGACTCTACCACCCAGCTAAAGAAAGCGGGAACCAAGTTCTTGAGGAAAAAGAAATCATGTTTGTGGAAGTACACCATAAAAAAGCGTCTGATGAATCGTTTATGTTCGTTTGGTCTGGGTTTTGTCGACTTCCTTTGTGTGTTAGGCTTGCATCTAAAAAAACTGTAGGTGCTTTTTTTTTTTGCTCGTTAAGGTGGCTTTAAAATCATGTTTAGAATCGAGGCCTTTGGTGGAAGAACCAAATATCTCCACTTTCAATTCAATTTTACATTTTATGATTTTTTTGTTGAAGTTGAAATGTTGGCTTTGCGTTGCTGTATAAACTTTGCGTAGGTTAGGGCAAATAACTGATCCCTTGTATTTGTAGTATTATCCTTCTGTGCATAAGAAAGTTGAATGTTTTAATTCCATCTTACTGGAATAATTAAATTCTTTTTTTTTTTTTTTAAACTCTATTCCCATACACTAACTAAATCTTTGTAGTGCAATTAATTGCTCTAAAATAAATAATTTGTTCATTCTAGAAACTTGAATATATTTTTATTTTTCAATTTTAGAGGGGAGATGAGAAGTATTACATCTGACAGGTTATTTTCAACTTAAATGGGATAACTTTGCTTAAACACTGTTAGGACTTCCTCACTAGATGTCAGCACGTACTTATCGTTATAATTCTTCCTCTCCTCTCTTTCATCATCTGAAAAAAAAAAATATCTCACCGATTTTGCTATGAGAAATCATTTTAAAAATACTGATCATTTCATGACTCTATCCTATGTTACTCTATGTTGTTGGTCCGGTGTGGGAACGTTATATCGAGGTTATACTGTATTAGATACTAGTGTTCGGCAACTAGTGGTCAAAAAATAGTTAACTACCAACTACTAACTAGTCTGGGAAATTGTAGTTGTAACTAGTAGTTAACTATTTTTTCCTGGGACTAGTTGCAACTAGTAGTTAACTATTTCCCAAAGTAGTTAACTACTAGTTAACTAGTTTATATAATTTCATTACCTACTTTTTGGCAAAATTCTAATACATCTTTCTTATCTATGTCACAAAAAACGTTTATGCTTCGCGCAATAATGGTCTTTATTTCTGGTTATGGTATTTGATTACTCTACCTTTGGTAAAAATTTTAAATATCTTTTTAAATTTTATATAAAACATTTTTTTAAGTAGTTGAAAATTTGAAAGTAGTTTTAACTAGTAGTTAATTAAAAAAGTAGTTAAACTAATAGTTGAACTACTTTAAACTAAAAGTAGTTAAACTACTAGTTAACTTACTAGTTGATCGGTAGTTAACTACTAGTTGCAACTAGTTCTAGTTGGTGCCGAACACTATTAGATATACTTTAACTAAGTTATTCTATTTTAAAGAAAAGGGACCATCCTTTCTTCAAAGAAATAATTCAAATTGGTCCCAAAGTTGCAAAATTCTACCGTACATGAGGTGGGGGTTAGTTAAGCCCAGCCGCGGTAGGTTCAGCACTGCTCAGGTGTGTTAATTTGGTGAACTAAAAAAATTTAATACTAAATTGTTATAATGACCGTAATATATTATTCATGTTATATTTTTTATTTTGGGGTGATCTTAGAGACATTTTGAGTCGCAACTTACAGGGCCGTAACCAGACTTTTGTTTCGGGGGGGGTTTTGACTCAAATATTTTCTGAGGTACCTCCTTACGGGTACTTTTATCTGTTAAGTTTTAGGTGACAACACTGGATTGAAATTTTGATGCACTACATTTCAAAATTGTTTAAACAATATGAATTCGAAGTAAAAGGGGGGTCTGGGGGTCCTCCCCCAGAAAATTTTTTGAAATTTGCCCCTCAAAAGAGTGTTTTAGCTCATTTCTGAGACCCTTTAGATTACACCCATAGAGCACCACTCATTGTAAGCGGCCGAATTTTCAAGGTAAAAAGAAGGTATATTGTAATAAATGGCGAAATGTTAAGGGGGATTTTAGGTTCCTACTCCAGAAAATGTTTTGAATTTTTCCCCTAATAGTGGCATTTTAACTCATTTTGAGACATATTAGGTAACATTAAAGAGGACCAATCCTTGTAAATCACACAAGTATGAAGGAAAAACCGTATACTTAATAGATTTCAAAATTTCGTGGGGGTTTGGGGGTCCTCCCCCAAAAAAATTTTGGAAATTTTACCCTTAAAAGTAGGGTTTTGACTCATTTTGAGACCCTTTGGGTTATACCCGAAGAGGATATCGCTCCTTGTGAGACATAATTTTCAGGAAAAATAGCAGTATAAAAATTGATGTCAAAATTTCGGGGGGGGTTTGAACCCCTAAAACCCCCCCCTTGGATACGGCCCTGGCAACTTATCGTTTCGGAGAACAGTTGATTTTATATAATTTTATGTAGCATGATCCAATTTGCTAGTTTTTGCCCAGAAATACAATTTTGCCGCTTGTAGGATAAAAAAGAATTTAAATTAGGGCTTTATAAAAAGTTTGATGAGAAATGAGTACACTTTAATTTAAATACATCTTACATACATACTAGGGTGGCCCTTATTATAATGGAGAAAAAAAAATTTCAATATTTCTTTGGGCACCCCCCTCAATTTTTTTCCTTTTACCATGAAATGAAAGTGTGCAAAAGGATTTTCCGATATTTTAATATTAACCCGTGCCGCACGGCGGTTAAAGTTTGAATCCCATAGCGCGCCATAGTAACTGTGGCTTAATGTGGGAATAGCTTCTCCGCTCGTTTCCTGAACTTCAGAATGACAATTGATTTTAATAATTTCAGCATTATTAAGGGTAAGGAAGATGAAAATACTACCTAAAAATATTATTATTAGATAAAAGCAGCAAATTTAACAAAAAGGTAATTCTTGAAAATGAATTGTAAAAACATCCAATAAAATTATTTCACATAGCATTAACACAAAACAATAACTACAATTTTAGATACAATAATTTAAAAAAATCCGTTTAATTATTTTATACACATTTTCAATATAACAAATTCTATATATCTATAACATATATTAAATTCTATGTAATATCTTAAAAAAGAAATAAAGAGTTTATTTACTTTTAGGACCAATTATTCAAATTTACGCTTAAAAGTATAATTTTTGCAATCGGGGTATTGTTTTCCCTTCAACACATTGCAAAAGGTACTGTTTCTGCTCCTCATCTATTGTGAGAAGTCCATTTAAATTTCGAATTAGTTTTACACCCCTTTCAACTGTGTCATTGACAGTAGTCAAATTTTGAAATGTCTCTGGTTATATAGGCATGAAAAGTCATCATTCCAAAGTTCTGGATTGATGTTAAAGAAACTAATATTAACGTTCAATCTCTTAATAAAATTAAAGTTTTTTTGGGAAATAAAGTCCTCAATTTTTCCCTGAAAAATGAGGAATCAATCCGTAATTAGGTATAGTAAAATTTTTATATGTGAAAATTCCTAAGATAATCAAAAATAATATTTATGGCTAAGTTAAAAAATCCCAATAAGATATTTTAAGTAAACTGAAGCGGGCAACTTCATTAGGATAAAATAAAAGAGGCAATTTCTTGCAGTATTAAGAGTATCAAGTTTGAAATTCTTGATTATGCGCTTTTTTGATTCCACATCAACGTTTTTATTAAAAATGGATGGAATGCATATTCTTCATTAAGGTACAACAAATGTTTGAAGCCTATAAGAAATTTAAATCATTTAACACTGAAGGCCGATGAGTACTTTCTATCCACACACACACACACACACACACACACACACACACACACACACACACACACACACACACACACACACACACACACACACACACACACACACACACACACACACACACACACACACACACACACACACACACACACACACACACACACACACACACACACACACACACACACACACACACACACACACACACACACACACACACACACACACACACACACACACACACACACACACACACACACATATGCTATCACATAGATCTTCACAATAAATAAACGATTGTTTTTTTTAAACCTTTGAATTTCTGTTCTTTTAAAGCCAAATGGTTTTCAAACATGAATGACAAAGGATTTTTCCCACTAATGATTTTTTTAGTCTTGTGTCTGGCTCAATATGTCCTGCTATGGACCTTTCACCATAAAAAAGTGAACCAACCAATCTAAACTTGAACATTTTCATGGAATAAGTGGCTTTAGCCATCCATCTGGCATGATGTAGAGCTAGTGGTCTAATTTTAAATAATGTTTCTGAATTTCCCCATAAAAATTACACACAATTCAATTACCTCCTTATAATCGTGTTTCCGTTCTTTTAGGGTATTAAGAAATATAATAAGTAGTGCTCAAAATTTATATTTGATTGATATTTCCATCAAATATTTTTCACCGTCTACCTTCCTTATTGATACCATTCCATCTTTCCCTTATTTTTTTTTTAACAAAGATCACTTCTGGACTTATTTTAATTTGGGCAGTTCTTGCTCAAACACACTTCTTAATATCAATTAGTATATGTGATGGCGACATGTGAAATGTGTAAGCAGCTCTCGGTCCGCATAGTGTGCCAAATTATTGACAGTACCATTAATTCATACAGTGTGGGAACTGGTGGTGTCTGAAGAGCGAATTTTCCTAACTATAAATTATGCTAAAATTATCAAATTTTACCAAGTTTTCATGGATTTTATCAAACATCTTCATCACACATGCTCATTTTGTGACTCGTATTTCATCTTTTCTTCATTCTGATCTAGAGGAAGCGAGCGGACAAGCTATTCCCCTACTATAAGCCATAGTTACTATGGCGCGCTATGGGATTCAAACTTCAACCGCCGTGCGGCACGTGTTAATATTAAAATATCGGAAAATCCTTTTGCACACTTTCATTTCATGGCAAAAGGAAAAAAATTAGGGGGGGTGCCCAAAAAAATTCCGACTTTGAAAAATAAGGGCCACCCTAATACATACAATACATGAATACATACAGGGCCAACCTTTGGGAAGTTGCGGCCAAGTTTTGGAATAATGAAGTCGCGGACCGTAGATAATAATGAAATCGTCGTGAAATAATGATACCAAGAGTTAACTTTTTTGAGGCTGACGGTTGGTTCCAAAATAAATTCCTCAGCTTTAAGTTTCATGTGTGCATAATAGGTTTAACGTAATTTTATGGAACTTAAAAAGAAGATAATTTCAACTTTGTCTTTCTTTATTTTATGGCTAATGTCTAGTTTTACTCAAAAAAGGGGTTCCTCACCCAGGAAATATTTGGAGTTTGTAATTATAAAAATAGTATTTCAACTCATTATTTATATCTGACACCCTTTCGGTGTAAGCCAAAGCTGTATTTCTATTACTCCTTTGCTAAGCCAGAGGGAAGTTCTGGATATACCCCTTCAACACTCAGAAATTTTCCTTTAGGTATTGATAACCGATGAAAACTAGCAAAGGGAGGACTGATACGATTCACCTCATTCGATTTAATTTTTTAAAGCTATTTGAAATGTTCTACCGGCCAGATCAAAACAACGTCCTCGGGGTACTGTGTCACCTTAAAAAATTCAAATGAATAGTTAAATTACGCTTTCCAAATTTTAAAAAACAAATTTACCAATAAATTTATATACATAAAAACATTTTAAGAGAAGTAGTCATTTTGAGCTTTTTAACTCCAGCTGTTTACTTATCAGATAGGTAGACAAACCGCACGAGTTTCCACTTAAGAAAAGCTTCTCTGTGGAATCTTACATCTGTGTTTACCGATTTCACAAATCCTCCGTCTCTCATTGGCTGAGGAACAGGAAGAGCCGTTTCGCGAAAGCTTCCGTTTTTGCTCTGAAGGATCACGAACTCCTAAACCTGTGAGAGAGATAATTTCCCCCAAGACGACACATTCGACTGACATGACTTTGGATTGTTTTCACTGAAAGTCAACCTCCGTGAAAACAGCTGTCCCTTTGCTGTTTATGAATCGTCTGACGATGCAAGAGAAATTATTATTTTTTCTTGCGTGTGTCAGTAGAAACACCTGCGGGTTCTCGAATACTTTATTCGCCTTTATTATTATTGAAGCACGGGGATTAGATAATAGACTTCCTTCAGAGTCGAATGAAACGTACTGTAGAGAGCTGTCTTGGAAACAGTTTTGGATTCATCTTCATCTTTAGTAACATTCATCCCAATGTCGTTGTCCTTATCACCTCTGGGTCTTCCAATACGACGGATTGGATTCAACGATATGCCCAAGCATATGGATTATTCCAAGCTTCTGATGAACGTGTTGGTTAAGGTGTGATAGAAATTTTGTGAGAACCTCAACAACTTCAAGAGACATGGGTCTGTTCACATGGCTCCAAGACTGTTGGATTATGATGATGAGGACGAAACCTCAGTACATATCCGTACTGGGTAGGAAGCGAAGCAGTATTCGAAGTCCTCACAAACTGGATAAAGATGATGACGATAAAAGTTGCAAGGCGAGGATTAAGTCCTGTGTGTGTCTCCTTGTTATGTGCTGCAGCATCTCCTATGGAGTCCTGTTACTGTTGTCAAACGATGTTTCTTCGTTGTCCCCGTCCAACATGTTGGTACCCCTCATAGTTGCCGGCATTGCTTCAATTTCGGGAGGTATGTATTGTTTACATGTTGTTGAAACATGTCACCCACAGATATTTTAAGGTTTTATTCATCTTACCAACTACTTATACGTGATTCGCTGGAAACTTGTATACTTAAAATGATCAAATAAGGCAGGCCAAGTCTTGTGCTCCTTCTACACTGTAAGAATAAATATGTCAAATTTACAGAAAAAAACTGTTAGCCAGGACGCCTGTTTATATTCGTTTATTTCACAGATAGCTGTTACGACCCGGCAAAGCCGGGTCTTACAGCTAGGCTAGCCTTTTATGCGAGCTTCGCTCGTTACTACTTCAAGTTCCTATTAATTATACATTAAATAAGAAGTTTAACTTTAATAATTTATTATTGTTGAATTAGAAACCAACTTCCCTAAAAGTAACTTTTTAACCTTTATTAAGTAAACCAACTTTCTTGAAAGATATTTATTTAAAAGCTATTATATTATTTTAAAATTTTAATTACTTTTATTTATTTATTTTTCTGATTATTGCGAGATGGCATCGAGTCAGTGAGTGACGTGGGCTTTTATATTTTTCTGATTATTATGATTATTATTGCGAGATGGCATCATAGTGTGCGAGCGTTCCAGAATCAGTGAGTGACGTGGGCTTTTATATGAGAGATATCTTCTGTTATTTTTTTGACAGACTTTCCATTTTTAATGGTGTATTTCTGTCAGTGTTAGAGAATTTTAACTGTTTTTCAGCAGTTTAATTTCAGGAATTACCAGATAAAACATGTTCATTTAACCCAATATTTTTTTTTTGCCTTTTTTAATAATTAAATACTGTTACATTTACATCTAGCGGTACGACCGAAAGGAGTGTAGGTAGGATGTGGGAAACCAATATAGGTATATCAGTTGCTTTATTATGCAGAAGTTGTTAATTATTTGACTAGCTAGTTTGGGCATTAAATCCAGTTTAGAAACTACCAACTACGTATATCTATATTACAAATAAAATAAACAGAAAAAACTGGGGGGGGGGGGTTCTTAAAAAAAATATTTTTCATTAAAAAAAATATGGTTACTTTCTGAAAGATTTACAGATATTTTTTACAGTGTATACCTAATATCGCGGAAAATTTAAAAATATATCCTTTTGTATAATGACCAAAGTATTTCTGCATAGTAGAATACATTTGAATCGTCAGTTTGAGGAAATAAGTCCAAAAACCAAGTTTTGAGAAAAGCGAAAAAATTGTATAAGTAACTGAAGCAACACTCTTTAAGTAGGTGTATTTGACTTATATGGAGTAGGACCTGAGAAAGATTGTAAAGAGTATCCCCATATGAAGTGTAAATCTTATCACCTTAGTAAATTTTGTCATAAAACTGTCGACTTCCCCTTCTTGATGGTAGTATCTTTCCAAGCATAAAAATACTAAAAAATTGTACAATCGCAATGCGATATCACGATATCTTGGAATCTAAAACTAAAACAAGTAAAATATCTGAGTGCGCCGGAAGATTTTTTTTAAAAATTGTGTGTTAAAGGTGGGAAATATGAGACCCCCCCCCAAAAAAAAAGATTCTCCTAAACCATGGTAGTGAAATTACTACTTCTTTTTAATCAATATTTTAAAATCAATAATAGCTTAGATTTTTTAACACTGCATTTTAGTTAAATTTCTAATACATAGATTCTTTATTGGTTTATTTTAATGAGCTATCATGTTAGTTAGTTTTATCATCCCTCATACATATCCTTCAAGCTTTATATCGTGTTTGAACAGTTCAAATTGATTTAACTGAATGGCTTGTTACACAAACCTAATAGAGAAAAATAGCTACCACATGTATGTAGAGACAATATCCAGCCTCTAGATGGAATTTCCCGGGTTTTTTTTGTAATTTGTTGATATTTTTCCAAAAAATTCATATGATTTAATGAGTAAGATTCCCATTTAATAGACGTATTGTAAGTCTAATGACCACCTATAAAAGCACCTCTTTAAAACCTAAGCCCCCCTAATAAAACTTTTCTTCTTACAATTAAAAAAAATTACCGTCAACTTTGCCTACGTGAGACATAGAACCATAGAATTACATGTTCAGAACACCTCAACAGTGCAGGTGTATCCACAGGTGCCGGGGTCTCCACAGCTCTATGCTCCACACCCACACGTGTCTGTGGACTCGTCTCCTGTATTCACCTGTCGGCATCTTCTTATCGTCTGACTCACTTATTGTACTTCGAATGATGGAACGTATCATGTCGAACGACGATTTCGCATTAGGGGATACCATGTCAATTCGTCTTGCTTTGATGCTTTTGAATTTAACTTGCCTTGTATATTTGTTGTGGGGATTTCAATTGAACAGTTGGAATGTGTAATTTGAATTTTAATAAGTGCATTGAAAGAATAATTTATGAAAAAATTCTATGGATTTACTTATTAATCAGACTTGAATACTCTACCTATTTTAATTCTTTAGGAGGGTCATTCCACAGTGACTGACGTTACATTTAGACTCTGTTTTGACCTTATAAATTCAGCTCTGTCTAAAAATTTAAATACTATATTTTCGAAATTGATGCTAAGATTTTTAATCAAATACATTTATGCTATCTATACCTGCTTTTATAAATAATAAGAGGGTTTTTTTTTTGCTCATAGAAAGGTTAATAGAAAAAGTGACTGATGTTACGCATAAGTGGCATAAGAGAAAAGTGTGTTTCTATTATTTCAAAATTCTAATTAAACTTAATACTTACAGCCTAAAATCATTTTTTCCAGTAAAGAAGATGTTTTAAATTTAAATTAATTGAAATTGTAGAAATTATGGAATCCTTGAGACTGGATGTTACAAAATTTTGTGACTGATGTTACATTGACATATATTTAATTTTAATTTGATTAAACTTAATACCGACATTAAATTTGAAAAAAAAGGTGTTCCCAAAATTTGTGTACAATTTTATAGAAATTCATTCTTTTCTATTTTATTGGGAAAAAACTGAATAAGAAAAAATTTTTTACTTCTGAGTCCCTATATTCATGGAATGACCTAGGAAAATTATTTTAAATTTGCGTTGTTTAATAAAAAAATTCACTAAAAGCAAACGTTTTAAAGAAAATTTCATTTTAACATTTATTTGTATTCCATTAGTAAAAGATTTCATGTTGGATTATTAGTTATTTTTCCGGTAAAAATAGCACTTAAAAAATATTTATTTTCAGGATTAGGGACCCAGTGTTTGAAAACCCTAATCTATGGTGTGTATTTGCACTCAACAATTAATAACACCCAAATACCACAACTAACTATTTTTACAAAACTTAAAAGTTTGTAATTTTAAATGCTAGTATGGTATGGATTTTTATTCATGATTAATTTTGTAGTAAACCATAAAACCATTTCTGCCCATAAAATGTCTTCTGTCATTACATTTAAATTTTTCTGCCATAAAACCGTTTTTAAATTATGTTTTATCTGATTACCATGAAGCTAGACAAGCCATTAAAAACTTTTCTGTAGTCTATTCTAGGACTAACGACACTAATTAGGCAAAGAAAGAAACCCAAACAAACTAAACAAACACAGAAAAGGCAGGAAGTTCAGTAAATCATTTACTTCCGTTTGCAGGACGTGGAAATGACTCGAAAATAATGACATGGTAAATAAATAGAAAGAGTTGGTATGAAAAAAACGTGAAACATTTGTTTTTAATACAAACGTCTTAAACTAATTTTAATCAAAGGGTTTATATCCTTATTTATACTTGAGAGTATTAGAAGGCTCTCACCGAAACACTGTTAAAAAACTAGTTACTAATATTATTGATCAATATTGAACTTTCAAGGATGATAGCAGTAGTTTTAAAAAGATTTAACCTAAAATTAAATTAGTTTCTTAATATGATACTTTTTTTTTAGTTTGGCATAAAATTTGCAATGATTATTGAAGTATTTTCTTGTTATCATTAAATAAAAGTATAAATAAGAATCAAACAAGTATAATTTAGTTATAGTATAAGAGATTTCAATTCTAATGAAATAGTTTATAAATCTACTTTTAGTTAATTCATTGAAACTTTTAAAAATATTAGTATTTTCCTTTACTTTTTTTATAAGTGAAATTTGACTGCAACCTTGTCATCTCGCTTTCGAAATTTCTTAAAATTAAACATTTTAACCATTCTAAAAGTCTATTTATTGTAGTAGTACAGTCACATAAAATCATTTGAATGCATTTAGATTTCGGAGGAAAAGAAAGGTGTCGCGAAAAAACCGTTCAATGCAAAAATCGTTCAGACGAAAACCGTTCAACAAAACAAAAAACTCATAGCTTTACACATGTAATAAATTTGTTTTTTATTGAACGGTTTTCGTCAGAACTATTTTTGTATTGAACGGTTTTTTCGTATATCCAAAAAAATTGCATCAGGTTACTTTTAAAAAAAAAACTTTTATTATAAACAACAATCAAAGCTCCAATGATGTTGTGTTGTCACACTATATTTAAACTCTAGAATCATACTAAAGTTGGCGAAAAATTAATTTATTTAAAATCTCCTTCAAAAAATAATCAAGTTTAAATATTTTCCAACATCTCTCCACCAATACCATCTCTCTTATTTGCTTTTACCCTCATATATAAACACGTTTGACAAAATATCAACTCTCGCATCTTTAATTAAATACACCCCCATCCCCTCTACGAGTAAAAGCCTTAACCAACACCAAATTAATCCCCCAATCCAATAACCGATTTCAATATATCTCCTTCTCCCCAAGAGACATCCACACAGAGCGAGGAAAATAATAATAATGATAATAATAATAATACGCGTGCGAAAGTCCACAATTTCTCTGCGGGTATAAAACTGGCGTCCTTCAACGTCATTTCCATTAGCGAATGCTGTCACACGCCACTTGCGCGCTTTTAATTAAAACGGACTTGCTTTTCCCTACTTTCCCTCGGAAAGCGGTGTTTTTCCCGGAGAGAGGCGCTTATAGAGAGTGTTTACAGGGACTTGGATGTGTTGATGAAATGGATGGGAAGATGGTTAATAATTTTTAAGGTTTTGGAAAGTCAGTTAAGTTTTGTTTGGAGTTATGAAATAACAAGATATGAATGGTGTTATTTGTTAGATAGTTTATGTAGTAGTAGTAGTACAGACTGGTGGATGGTTATTTTTAATAATATGGGGATTCTAGCCGCCACTACTATATAGTAAACAGTACATTTTTTATCCAAACGATTAAATAATAGAATTCGTATTTAAGGCAGTACTATTTATTTAACAATAACATCTTTGACCTATAGCCTATTCCTATTAGATAGGCTATAGAGCATTCGCACACGACGTCACGATCAGTTATTTCCTTTTAACTGCTTGGAGGAAAAACACTTTTTGCTAGGGCGATTGCTTTATAGGTGCGGGGTCTCGTGATTGTAAATGCTCTATGGGAAGGTGCCTAAAATAAATAAAACACTAAAGAGGTTGTAAAGTCAAGAATAATATAGAGATGTATCCTACAAAATTCAGAAATTTTCACTCTTCTCTTTTATTATTAAAAACTAATAGAACTATATATAAAACCCTGGTACCGTTGAGCAATTACTTCCCCAGCCAAATTTAGGACTGTTGCGGAGGGCTTTTATACGTAAGAACCCCGGTTACCCAACCTTTGTAACATCACAGTTTTTACTCAGATTTACCTTTGATGTATAATTATATAACCTTTAATGCTCTATCACTCCTAACTCCTTATACCAATTATATAACTTAATAAATCATTTAAACTGCTAAAAATGTCTTAAAATTATTTTTTTTATAAAAATTGGGGAATTATGTAAGAGTGGAGAATAGCTGAGAAGAATGAGAGAAAAAGAGAGGAGAAGAAAGAAGGGGAAATAACTTTTCTTCTTATTGTACATAATTATGTCCTACTTATTGAACTATAGATAAGGTTAATGAGTAATTGTGCTACAAATTATTGACTTTGCTTAGCTTCTTAGAACATTGGAATTTATGCTTGGAACATTTTGAATAGTTAGAGCTTTTTTTGTAAGATTGCTAGTGATTGTAAGATTTATCTCGAGTTCAACTTCATTGTAAAGTTCACGCATTTAGAGATTTTTAGATATTTTTCTGAAGTAGTTTACAAAACTATTCCTAACCAAATTCCTCCCATTGCAGGTATGTGCTTGTCAGAATACATGTCAACCAAACCCCAAGAGGTCCCTTCCATCTACAGCTGCTGCTACCAGTACTCGAGCGAAGTGCTGGCTTTCTTCGTAGGTTGGTCCTGGCTCATATCCCAGACCGCTCTAGTGGCCGCTTTCTGCAGACTCTCTGCCAAACTGCTCAAACCGTGGACGGAGAGCTTTCTAGAACACTACATCCAGCACCAGGACAATGCTGAAGCTCTGCTCGCTGTTCTGTTCGTGCTGGGACTGATGTTGCTCGCGAACACGGGGTTGAGCGAGAGCATCGTGTGGTTCGTCTGTTTCGTGCCTGTCGTTTTCGTGTTGGTGGTGGTGTCAGTCGGGATGAACTGGCTTTCGAACAAAGAGGAGGCGTATGATGGAGGGTGGTTTGCTGTGCAAAGTGTCGATCAAGTGAGTGAAAGTGTAGTTATAGATTTATGTTGTTTCCCGTTATCTCAGTCAAGGCTAAACTGGATCTGTTAACTGTGGTATATAACACAGTAACACAGTTAACAGATCCAGTTTAGCCTTGTCTCAGTTCGTCTCCATAGAATAAAAAAACTACTATCACCGAAAAATCCCACGGATTAGTCGTCCAGTTCAGTCAGATCGTTTTATTGGCGTTTTTTTTTAAGTGTTGCTTGTAGGGCGCTGTTAACCATTTCCGTCATAGCCGATTCAAATTTTCCCAAGCAATGGCAACCCATGGATTGTCATTGCCTGCAAGCAATGACAATCTGGGGCGGTCTGATGTGGCAAGCAGGTTTTCACATCATTTGGAGTTTTTGTGCGACCTGCGTATCGTGAAAAATTACGAAAGGTTTACAGAAAAGGTTATTACAATTTTAAAACATTTTTTGTTAATACCGGAATTACACGGAAATGGTTTATTCTTATTGCTTTGACAAAAATTAATGAATCAATACATCAAGTTTTCTTTACACTGAATTAGAACTAAACATTTAGGTACCATCATTTTTTTAGTAAAATTAAACCTAAAATTGCTTAATTTGGTAAACACATCAAGGAAACTAAACTAGAACGCAGCTGTGTATTTTTTAATACTACCTCAATAGATTTTATCAAAATTCCATAGTAAATTTTACTTGAAAAATGATTGTTGTGACTATTATTCATCATGGAAAGATGTTTGATCTCCTACAAATTCTTAAAACGGGTCCTCTCTTTTGAAAAAACAACTTATTCTATTATGAATTAGTTTCCTTGTAACCAACTACAGTTCTTCAGGATTAAATATTCATGGTGACTTGTGAGGTGACAAATGTGCTTGATCAATTATTCATCAATCGTTGAAAGTACATGAAGTTTCGGATGAATCATCTTCTACCGTCTATTCATTTATATTCATTATGGTGTATCATCACTTTTATTATTTAGAGACACTCTCAGATACTCCATATTTATGGGTAACATTAATCCATATTTGTGAAATAAAAATGCCTTAACCTGATGTTTTTTTCGATATTTTTCATTGATAGTTAATCAAGTGTTTGTTAGTTATTCTATTGATTACTTATTTTTGTGATTTGGAAGGATTTAATTTCTCTATTAAAAGCTTAACATGATCTTAAAATTTGTTAATTATGTTTACTTAATTTATATTTTATATGTGATTCTCATTTCTAAGAATATTTTATTTCCATTGTAAATTGTTTGCGCTATGATGCTACATTGTTCGTACTTTTTGTACTGGTTTTTCATGAGAGGTTTTATTCTTTCTTAATTATGTATCTCTCATGAATCCTCTGTATCTTTTATTTATTCTCTCCTTCTTACCTATCTCCATATGGCAATTTTAATCCTCTATTTTTTTTTTGTTTCTCTCTTTCTTTAACTTACTTTTCCTTAACTACTTCTTACACTTTCTTTCTCTCCTTTTCCATACATAACTGTCTTCTCTATAACTCTTTTTCCATGAACTCTCTTCATTCTCTCCCTTCTGAATACATTATTTTCGTCTTTCTTTCCCTCTTGTTCCCCTTTTTATCTTTATTATTTGATTGGTTTGATTTATTTCTTTCTCATTCATTTCTTTCTCATTTCTTTAATTTCCTTACTCACTCTCATTCCCTCTACATTTCTCACACTTATTTTTTCTTTTCTCTTCTATTAATCTTCCGAATACAATGAGTGAATGCATTTGACTTGACTTGACTTGAAACATTTGACTTGGGAAAAACTTTACTCCGCATGCTGGAATACCTAGTGTAATTCTCTACAGAAAGAAGGACAATCTTAACATAACATGCCCAATACAGATTTAATGATGGGTCTAAATTCGAAAGATGGAAAAAAAAATTTAAACCGATGCTGAGTTTGTCCTTTGTTTCCAGAAAGAATCTATCTTTATCAGGGGTGCTACTTCTCCGGGGTATCCCTGAAAATCCAGCTTTTTCAACTGGCAACTGGGTTTTTTCAACAAATTTTAAAAATCAATAACCATCTAAATCAACAACTAAAAAAGATAAAACTACACGGTTTGTTGCATCCTATTCATGAGAGTCTCAGAAGTAGTATGCAAAAAACCGCGTATTTTTATATTTTTTAACTGTCGAGTTATTAGTTATTGATTTTAAAAATGTGTCAGTCGTTTTTTTGGGACACCCTGTACCTTCAGAACAAGAATTTTTTAGTTAATCTGTAAACGTTCCGGATTTTGGAACTTTCCGGAGTTAGGGATTCCGGATAAAAGGGCTGCTTTATCAAACAAAAGCATTTATCTTATCACTCATATTAATTCCCTACACATCTTTTCCAGATCCTGCACCTCGCCGCCCTCAGCACTCTCTTCTTCACGGGACCTCACAGCATCCTCCGCCTCACCCACACCCAAGTGCACCCTCGCTCCCACCTCGCCCTGGGACCCCTCAACCTCCTATCCCTCATCCTCCTCACCACCACCCTTCTCTCATCCCTCCTCATCCAATCACCCTCATCCTCATCATCCAAACTCCTCGCATCTCTCCTGTGCGTTCCCTCGGCCTTGGAAAGCCTGCGTCATCTATTCTTTGTGATCGAGGACATGGCCTGTGACGGGTTGCTGTTCCGAGGGATGGCAAAGAAGGCGAGTCTGTGCGGGGGTTGCAATGTGCTGGTGCCAGGGGTCAAAGTGCAAGGGGTGGTGGGGGTGGGGTTGGGGTGTGCAGTGGGTCTTGTGGGGGTGAAGGGGTTGGTGGTGATGGCGGTGGTGTTCCCCCTCGGGGTGAATAGCGTGGTGCCGTATTTGGTGCTGTTGCAGAGGTAAGTAAGAGACGTATTTATACTCGGCTGCAATGCTTCTTGACCCTATGGAAGGAAAAACTGAGTAAACAGAAAGCATGTTGGGTTGGTAGGAGGAGTTTCAGTACGCAAATCATGATAAAAAAAACATGGGTTTAAAAACTAATCATATTTGTAAATTGAAGTTCTTAATTTCGCTCAAAATTCAGACACCGCGCTGGGAACTACTTCTTTGTTTGCTCTCAGCTTGGTTTCTACAGGGTCAAGTAACGATGCAGTCTAGTGTAGTAGTAGGGGGTGCGGTGTTATTTTCGGTTAAAGGTACTGTGTGGTCCTCGTCACTCAAAAAGTCAGTAATCTGATCTGCTGTATGAAAACTAATCATTAAAATTTCGGAGTATACATTCTAATTGTATGAAATTAAGTTAAGCAATTCTCTTTAACCCTTGTGACATGATGTGAGCCTCGTAGATTTTTTAAATATGTGTACTCTAATTTAAAATGCGTTTAATATTTT
Source organism: Tetragnatha montana (assembly GCA_963680715.1). Taxonomy (NCBI): domain Eukaryota; kingdom Metazoa; phylum Arthropoda; class Arachnida; order Araneae; family Tetragnathidae; genus Tetragnatha; species Tetragnatha montana. The sequence continues at coordinate 20,591,899 of OY796686.1, forward strand.
AGGAAATTTATCCACGCGTGGATTTAATAAGAATATAGATATACTATCACATTTGATCCAAACGAAAATAAAGATATGTACTTAATAAAAATAGTATATAATTAACATTTTCAAAAACATTTTAACTTTCAAACAAGGTGGAAATTTCAATGTTTAGTGTTTTCCTTATTATAAAAAATCCCTTTACTTCAGGTACCGCGACAACACCTCATGGCAATACGAACCCATGTTCCAAACGACAGCCCGCACTCTCCGCGATCGCTCCAGACGTCGCAGCGAAGAGCACCAATACACCAACGGCCACCAGCACCCAGGGTTCGACCACCCCTTCGAACCCACCACCACTTGCATCGATGAAGACCCCTCGGCCTCATCGTCATCGGAAGAAGACATCGACTCTGTGGTTCAACAGTACCGCGACCAAGCCAAGATCGCCAACATGGCGACGCTGGACGAACACGACCCGAGCGACCAGGTCCCGGAGCCGACCCCCATCTCCGCGAAGAGGGCGAGGGTGACCATCGGGGTGCACTTCGCCCTGGCCGCGGTGAACGCTGGGGTGATGAACTGCGGGGTGGAGGAAGGTCAGGTGGTTTTGGTGGCTGCGGGGTTGGGATCCTTGCTGTTGACTACCGTGGTGCAGGCCGTTCTGTTGTGCTTCCCCCAGAATAAGGGGAAGGAGAAGGGGTGCTGTTCGAAAGTGCCCAGGATGCCGTGGGTGCCCGGTGTGGCGGCGTTCGTCAACAAGTGTCTGTTTGTGAATGCTGTGGTGCGAGTGTGGCCGGTGTATGTTGGATGGATTGGTTTGGGTAAGATAATTTTTTTTTTGGCTTGATTCCGTTATCTGTCCCGTTAAATATCGCCGAGTCGCTGTATTGGTCCTTAAAGATTATCGCCAAAATTGGCGAACCAATCGAATAAAGGACACGGTTGTATCAATGGCAACCATAAAAAATTTATCGATATTTGAGTATTTGGTGATCAAAACAACTTGGTAGTATTTACGGGGACAGATAACGGAATTGAACTCAATTTTTGGTGGTGTTTTTTTGAACGAACAATTAGGGGTCCTTATAATTTTTATCACACGTTTTGGAGAAGAGGCCCTCCTGTATGTGTAGCAAAATGTGACAAAAGGAAGATTTTTTTATAACACTTTAAAACCTTTTTTCACAATATCACACTTATCATCATAAAACACAATATCACAATAAGGTACTTAAAATCACACTTTGAAACTTTCTATGGAACGCTATAAGATGTATTCACTCCTAGTTTAGATTTAACAGAAAACAAAAAAGAAATTGTGCACGGAGAGGGGGTGAAGACACACTAAAATCTTGTAATGTTATTCAGTAAAATGCCCTTTATAGGATTATGTGTTTCGAAGTTTAAGGAACCTGTAAAAGTGTTCTAACAATAAAGTGGAAACCTGTGTTTGACTATGCTAAATGTTAGTCCTTCTGTCAGAAAGCCTATTTGAAAATTCACTCCATTTTTTAGGAGGTTAGAAAAGTTGTGTAAAAATTTTAATACCCAATAAAAGTAGTAGCCATGGAAAGATGTCTATGAAATGTTTTATGAAAATTAACATTTATTTTTCTAACAACCAAAACCGTTGTAAGAGATTTATGACCATATTTGATAATTTTTAACTTTGATATTAGACGAAAATAGACAATAGACACCATTAAAACGATTACAAACACCTTAAGTTCTAACAATGTTGGTTAAGTTCAAGGGTACATTTGGTTTAGTGTTTCAGTTCAGATTTCACGCAATCCATGAATGATATGCAGTTTTACACGTGTAAGTTCTTATTTGTAGTAAAAGCAGCTGAACCAATCGCACTGTCAAGCAAAAATCAAGGTTAGTAACCCAGGATTCTCCCTTGACTCACAAGTCTGACATTCAGGCTATGCTGGCGCCGCCATCTTGTATTCTGCCGACACCTTGCATTTGGATAAATACCTGGACAAATAAAAATAGTTGATAGTTGCTTCGATTTGAAATGTTGAACCTCAGTGTCAGTTTGGTTAGAGTGATTGGTAAACACGGAATTTACTGTTTAATTCTAACACTGTGTGACTTTCTATCCTTTTTGTATTGGAGTTAGTTGGATGGGAAAACTTTGAGAACAAATATTTGTTTATTAAAAAATAACGGTCAAACTGAATTATTTCTCTGGTTGTTATTTAGGAATAGTCTTAGGTATTATATTTTAAGCGTATTGCAACGAATACACAATAAATATCTGTTTAACGAAAGAACATTAGAAGTAAGGGTTTAACCACGTTAAGGGGGAAGACTTTAACCCACGTCATTCACAATTTTTAGTTTATTTTCTATTTATTATTCGTTTTGTGATCCCATTCACCACTAAATGGTGATGGGTAAGCTCAAAACTTTAATGTGATTTTGAGGGAGGTACTACTTCGCCATGACGAGACGGGACATTGTACCACCTATCTATGCATTCACATGTTGGAGTTGAATAAGAGTTAAATAATCCTTACTATCAGTACTTTTTCATGTCTTGACTCATGTCCAACTTCCTGATTTGTCATAATACGAGGCTACTGATATGGCTTCACATATACCTTGTATGAGATCTCAAAGAGCATGGATAAACAAGATAATATATAATATAAGTGTATATAATATTATATATAAGTAATAATTAGATATTCAGGCAATACACGATTTATCAATACATTATGCATATTTGAATAAACTGAGTAGATTGAGGTGGTAGCACTCATTCGTGTTGAGTTACTCAACTGAGTCGACTCAGAACTCATTATGCATATTATGTTCTGGCGCTTTTGCCCATTTTCATGGACCTCGCGCCATTAAACCCCAACCAACCATAACTCAAAATGCATCATTAATTATACATATTACATTAGAATCAACCATTCTATTAGTTAGGCTGGGCGCGCACGAGTGACTAACGTCACGGCGACCAGGATTACTAGTATCAAAAATATCACTAGAAAACAATGGATCTCTATGAAGAAATTCTTGGCAATCGGCCAAGTGTCACGTCGCCTAGTGCGCGCACTCTACCAATACTTGAACTTGTTTCAATAGCCAAGGCAACAATTTTGTCTTTGTCACCGTGACAAAAGTCGCTCGTGCGCGATCAGCCTTAACCTTTTGAAATACGCGACTTTCGCAGTTTGTCCTAACAGTGCTGCCTTATCACAATATCCTTTCTTTTCAACAGGGCTGATAGTCTACTTCGGCTACGGCATCCGTAGCTCCACGGCCGCCAACTCCTTCTACAACCTCCGTCCCGCCCACATTGCCTTGTGTCCGTTACCCAGCTACGGCAACAAGTGCGTGGCCCAAGTGGTGCCTTCACAACGCAAGAAGATCAAGACGAAACTGCAGAAAAAGAACAGCAGCAGCAGGAGAAAGCCCATCATGGCATAGGTGATGTGTGTAGGACAGTGATAGCAATGAATCTTGGTACTTTTACGGATGAAGAAGATGACAAAAATAACATTCATTTAACTTTTATCCAGTTCTGTATGGATACTTCCTAATTTTTTGGTGAGAGAGTGCTAGAACAGAGAGTCCATGACCTTGACCATAGGTGATAATGAAAATCGAAAAAGCGTGGAACATGTCTTGTGATAGGGACTATTTTGGCGCTGGTATTGCATGAACTACTCAACATGCAAGTCACGCCTCTTTCGTCACGTCACGAGAGGTGGAGAAAAAAGCTTGATCCTCAAATAGCCCTCCGAAAAGACAGATTGAATGAACAATTCACAGCCAATTACAACTTTGACCACAATAGTCTTTTCGACCCTCTGTTAGGATTTTTTCTCTGTAATCCTAGTCATCTTTTTTCCTGATTAATATGAGATCCATCTAACTCCATGGGTGAATTTTGGATAAGGACCCTGGGGGTTAGCTGGAGACTTTTGGGGTTTATGTTGTTCCTGAATGCATTGAAAACAAAAATCGGAATATCCCGAAACAGTTGAAGGACCATTGCTCTCCCACGACCCTTCCGTAAATCCTCCCATGGTTAGCTGCATGAATACTTCCTAATTTGGAGTCCTGGTCAGCTTATTTTTTATCTAGTCTCAGTAAAAAAAAAAAACAGATGGTGTAGGCCAGAGTTTCTCAAACTGTGGTGGGTTGCGACAAGATTTTGAATTTAAGTAAATAGTTAAGTTTTAAATAATTTATATGGTATTAATATTTACAGTATTTCCCTTCTAAGTAATATTAAATAAATATTTTATAACAAAAAGTATTGGATACCTCACAGAAATTTACAATAAATTAATTCAAAAAATCAATATGTTTTATTGTTTATTAGATTTATTCCATTGTTTTAAAAAAATCTTTGTATCAAAAGTAAGAAACCTGTAGATTAAATAATGGTCAACATTTTGAAAAAAGTTTGTCTCACATATTTTACGATTGGCTTCTTATCTCAAGTGCAGGGGTAGAAGTCGTCCTATATTTCCTATAAATCCTATATTTTCAAAAAACATGAAAAAAACGTCCTATAAATCCTATATATCCTATATTTCAAAAAATAATCCTATATTCCATAAAATGAACCTACTTTCAAGTTCAGCAATTACAGAATTGCCAATAATTGGTGAAGTTTCAACCATGACTCGGACTGTAAAGTCATATTTTTTTTACTGCAATTTGGGAAAAACAAACTTGACTTTTATCGGGAGATATTCTTGGTTAAAAAGCTTGCTTTTCAACGGTTTTAGGTTGTTGCCTTAAATACCTTATAAGTCTTTGAATTTCAAAATTTAAATTTGATGCCTTGGAATGTCCTTGAAAAATATTTTTCAATACTTACCAAATGCCTGGAATTTTAATTTTTAGATGGCCCTATAATTATTACAGGATGTTTTCTGATCATGCAGTAGTTCTGATATCGTGCTCACGGTCCGGAATTCTCCTGAAAAATACTTAGTTTTCAATTATTCTTCAGGCTCTTGCCTAAAAAGTTGATTTTTCCGTTTTGATGAGGGCAGGATACAGGATACTTAAACAGCAATACAGTATTGTTATTTTAAGTATTAATCAACAGTTTTTTTTACCAGGAAAACCCTCTTAAAAATATTTTCTGGGTATTTTTGGAGATTTTAAAAATACTGGAATTAGTGTTTTTTTAAAAGAGATGTTAGTTTTTTAGATTTTTCATTTAGTACAATTCATGCATTTTTACTTTTTGAATTTTAGATTAAATTAACTACGATTTTATTAAAAAGTATTTTTAATTAAATACCTTTATTTTGTGTTCAAGGTTCATTTGTTTGAAAATTCATTAAAATATTAAGTTGCTATACTTAATAGTTTGAATCTATTCTAGCCAATTTTTGTAGCTAAGTACAAGTAAATTTGTGAGTAGTTTGGAATATATTTATTACCTGACAAAATTTTTTATGTGTCTAATCAGAATACTGTTATTCGTAAATATTTTATAAGTGTTAAATTACATTGGCTACTTATGAAGTCAATGAAAATCCTTCTCCAGTAAGCTTTATTTTTGCGTTTGCACATGCTTTATTCACATTGCAGTATTAGGTTTTGTTCTTGTTTATGCGTCGTAGTTACTTATAATTTTATGCCTGTTAATAGTTTGGTATATTCATTTTATTACTAAACTAAAGGATGGTACTAAAATGCAATTTTCCCTGCTACTAAATCGAATAGTAACAAAAATGTTGTGAGCACTAATACAAAAACACTTAATTTTACACCCCTTATTTATAGTTCATTTCTGGTTTTGTGTCCTATATATATTTTTTAAAAATCCTATATATTTTTATTTGGCCACTTCTACCCCTGCAAGTGTCGTGGCTCATTCGAAAACATTTTAACTTGATGGGCGAAAACCTTTATACGGAATGATACTAAATTTTGTCCATGGTAAGACGTTGTTTTCCTTCATCATCATCATTCTTGGCGCGACAGCCCAGGGTGGGCCAAGGCCTTCTGAACTAGACGACTCCAGCCGCCCCTGCTAGCAGCTAAACTTCTCCAATTTCGTTGTTTTCCTACAGAAGTGAAATAAATTTTTGTATAGAACTTTGTCATTTAGTTTCATATTTCATTGTTTAATTCTTTGGCGAACTTCTTCGAACTTCTATCACAAATCAAAAGTAATTTTCTCCTTCATATTAATTCTATAGTGCGTCTGATTTATAACTTTCCTATACTAGACAGCAACGTTTCCTAACCCTATGACGTCACTAACAAAGTAATTCCCAGCGTGGTGTCTGAATTTTGAGTGAAATGTAGAACGTCAATTTAAAAATATGATTATTTTGTCAGTATAAATAGTGTCTTTTTATCACGATTTGCGTACCGAAACTCCTCTTAGCAACCCAACAGGCTTTGTGTTTACCCATTTTCTCCTTCCGCGTAGTGACGTACTGGGTTCAGGAAACGTTGCTGTCAAGCTTTATGTCAGTTTATATGGAGGAGAGAGGTAGCGAAGTATATAAACCTTTGAATTTTTGCCTTACTCCCAAAATTGGGAAAAAATTAACCAAGTTTGATTGATTTGAGTTTCAAGCACTTCGAGAGGGTTCAATAAAGGAAACAAGTTTCTGTTTTCAATACATTTTCCGGGATTGTTGGTTGTGGCTTTTATGATGCTGAATCCATACGTTTCTCCCTCTGCTTCAGAGAGAATCCTCAATGGCAAAAAAAACATTAATAACTACTTATAAATAGACTAAATTAAACATATAACCATCAAATAATTGAATTGAATAATGATTTATTAAAATAAGTTTCGTTCAAGTAAAAGAGGAAAAATTAAAAACATTTTAACAATAATTTCGGTCAAACTTGTATCGAACCAATTGCATTTAACTCAGAGTCAGCAAGTCGGAAAAGCAACATGACACCCTCAACAGGTGCATGGTATAAATGCCAAATACAAAGCTTTGATCTATGTTGGTAGATAATTTCAACTTCTTTTTGATGAGGTATGCGAAATGTGATAGCGTCCACCTTGAAAAGGTAACGCAGCTTGTTAAAGTGTTGGTGAACTGAACAAGAGACCAGGAATAAAATTTTACTGTCATAGTTTGAAGAGAATAAACTTCATTCAAGGTACGTTTTACAAATTTTTATAACAATTCCTCTATGTTTTAATTTATTTTTATTAGGGAAGGGTGGGGCACCTTGGGACACCTCACTTTTCAGACTCAATTTTATAGTTATGATCTCGTACTTAAAGGTAACTAGGTGAAACTAAAATCTACTCTTCAACGTATTTTGAACTCTTTGGTGCGTCTGGATAATTATTTACATCAGTTTTCTTGTTTTTCGTGGTGCAAAGTTACAATCACTTGTAGTTTGAAAACCATTTTTATATAAAAGAAATGTATTTATCTAATTACTATGTTAACATTGAAATACGTTTATCCATTAATATTTTAAAAAAGAATGGGAAAATTCGTTGCTAAACCTAAAAGTAATAATGTTTGATATCCAAATATTTCTCTTGTGAAAAAATTTTAATAATGTCACATTGTAATTTAAATAAGAAGCATTAGTATTCTGTAAGCAGAAGCATTAGTATTAGCATTAGTATTCTGATAATGTAAATGTTTTATGTTTTTGAAGTATAAGTCAATGTAAGAAAGGGTTTGTAGATTCTCATTTTATCCACGATATTGTTGTCAACTTCTGTTTGCCTTATTTAAAGAATTTTTTTTAGATGAGACTCATTCTAATTGTTGCATTCATCGTATTTTGTGCTGAAGCAGCTACTCCAGGTAATTTGTTTTTCATAAAAATCATCAAAAAAAATTTTGGTCCTTGAAGAGGTGGGATGCTACCACTCTGAAATCTTAGGGACCACCTAGAGAAAATATGATATTCTAGCTTTTACATTGCAACGTTTCTTGACAATAACGCCACTAGTTGCTGGGAGGAGCTTCGATAAGACGTCGCACCTAAGATAAGACCCTACCTAATAGGTGATTCAGAGATGACTCTGTCATTCGCAATGCCAAATCGGATTAATTCGCCAATTAGGTAGCTATTATGTATGATATCTAATCGATTCTCCTCCCTGCAACCCGTGAATGCAATCTAGAATAGGTATAAGGAAAAGTTAAAACGGCATCGAGGTCAAAAAGAGAAAAGATTCTCAAGAGCAAAGGGATGCTGAAGAGTGAGAATTGAATCGTCAGTTAGAAGAAGGGAATAAGTCCAAAAAATGGCAAAATGAATTTCAGTGCGCAAAAATATCTTCAAGCTTGGCTCTACACATGAGTTCAAAGAGGAAAAAAAAAATAGCTACCCCCTATCGGCAGATATAGCCCCTTGAATTTGCGAATTCGACGTTCATTCATTGTATTTTTTTATTAAATTTTAAATTTAACTTAATTTGTCTTTCTTTTCTTATTCTTTGGCTTGTAAACTTAGCCAAAATAAAATTTGATTTGAATTCAAAAGCGTTTTTTTTTCAGCCAATGAATGTTTGACTCCATTGATATCGCCTTAATGTGACGCAGTTTCATAATAATTTTTAGTTTTATTCGTCTTAGTCTTTCTATCTTTCACTTTTGTACTGTGAACTAAGCAGAAATATAATTTAACTGTCAATTTAAGTGTTTTTTAAGATTTTTGTTCAGCTGAAATTTCATAAGGTTGAAGAAGGGAATAAGTCCGTCCTCTTTTTTTAACTGTAAAACAATTTTAAATACACTTATAATTTTTTCGATGAATGTTCTGTATTCTGAACAGTGTCATGAATCTCCTGTAAAAATTTGGTGGCTATAGAATAAAAATTCCATTACTTATACAGGTTTTTTTATTTCGATTTTCTCAAAACTTAGTTTTGGGACTTATTCCCTTCTTCTAACTGACGATTGGTTAAGCACTTCAATGCTTTACGCTACCAGGAACTCCTTCAAAGAGTCAGTTTGTGAACTCTGAGTGGAAGTGCGCGATTTGATTCATCAATCTTTCGATGAAAAAAATTGAATTAATTTCCTATCTCGAGACACAAACTCAATGTACACTCTTCTCTTGGTATCAAAAGAGCTGTGGGTATAAACTTCAGTTTTAATTTGAGCCTTCTTTTAATGAGGAGATTGGGTAGCCTTCCTTAAATTTACTTTTGGAACAGACCTTGTAGATGCATGCTGAAGGGATGCTAAGATAAAGAGATGCTGAGAAGCAGTATCCAAATATCTGTATTAATCTTATTCTACAGATTCCAACTATTCTTACAGCCTCTTCTACAGAATAACATTAACTGATAGTATTAAAACATCATAAATTTAAATAAAAAAACATTTAAGCAAAGTAAATGAACTGTCGCTTTTGAATTTTATCGCGGTGAATGGTTTTTAGTGATACAGGGCCAGGGTCTGTGAATGACACTTTTTGAGGCCAAAAGTTGGGAACCTACCCTAGTAGCACAGCTCATACCAAGTAATACGTTCAGGTTACGTAACTGCAACTAGAAGTAAACGAAATTTGGCTATACATGACAAAAATTGGACGAATCTTTAACATTGGTGCTGCTTGGGTACGCATAATGGAGGTATACTTCCCCATTCCCTTGCAGGCGGCTTCTGCCCCGGATTTCAGCCCCGCACCTCGTGCCTGAATCCTCGCAACGAGTGCTGTGCCGACTCCCACTGCCCCTACGACAGCCCCGTGTGCTGCCAAGAGCCTTGCGGGAACACCTGTCGCGCCCCTGTTCACACCCGCTCTGGGGTACGAAGGGTGATAGAAAGCGACAAGTGCTGCATCGGATCCGCCTGTCCTTGGAGCGAATGATGATGATTAATGATAATAAATGATGTTTTTGATTATTGTGGTATCTGTTCGTTTGATATGTCCTGTGTTTATGATGAATGTAGTAAATAATCCTTGGGTTTTGGGATGAGTTGTGGACATGAGGGAGTTTCATTCAAACGCCTTAAATGTTAGAATGGAGAGTCAGTGTATCAGGTCACGGAACCGTGAATCACATACCACATCCAGGATATAGGTAAAATCGTTTCTTGCGCAAGTATGGGTTCGATTCCGGCCAAGAGGCGATTTACTGAGGGTCATGGGGGGAATTTTTTCAGGATATTTCACTTCGTTAAGTAAAGATGCTTTCAGTGTAATCAGTTTATCAATCATTCTTTTCTATGCAATTTGTTAGTCATTCTGTAGGATATCATGGCGGGTTATTTTTTTTTCGAAATTGAACGCTGAATCTCGCGAATTATGTTAGCACCATTTAATGTTTAATTTTGAACTAATTTTTTTTATTTTCTTTTAAAGAAAAACCCTGTGACTTCAGGATCATGGGACTGAAGGAATTTTCAAAAATGTAACGACTTTTTGCTCACCCTGTAGGTTAGTTTACACTTAGTACTACTTACTTAGTACTACTACTTACTACTACTACTTACTACTTACTTAGTACTACACTTAGTACTACTACTTAGTACTTACTTCGAATAGTAAACTATTCGAAGGTTCGACTACCTGTGGAGGTGGATTAACCTGTATCCTGTATCCTATCTAGTTTGGAGGGAAAATAAACGATAAAAATAAAAGGCTAATTTAACCATCTCTAATGATGATCATAGGACAGCTGACAAGTGGATTTATACTCAAATTTTACTTTCAAACCTTTTTAAAAGCAATCAATAAATCAATGTAAAGAGCATTTTTTTTATCCGGGTGAAGAAATTTAGATGGCAACTGTTCAGTGAGGTCATGCTTTGCCAGTAGAGAGTTGGTATTATGGCATCAAGAAGCTTAGGTGTAAATTTATGTTTCGTAGAAGATTTTGCAGTATGAACCTCACAAAAGCTATGGAAAAATAAGGTGTGTTCTATCTTACTTGTTTTTATTAATTTGTGATGAATGCAAATCATTATTTCTTTGAAATTGTTATTTTATTAACCGTCATTTTAATAATTGATGACAAAATTTAATGAAAAAAAGTTTGATACCTTTACAGATACTATTACTTTGCCACTGATAAAATTAATCTTAACCTCTTCAAGGGAATTCTAAATTTAAAAAAAAAATCCCAAGCATTTTTACAAATAGTCCACTATCTATCTAAGTCAGACCGGCTCATGAGGATGCGGGCCAAAAAATCTTTGAAAAATGATCACACGGACTAAAATATCAATTCAAATTTTCCATTTTTTGCTTCTGGAAGGAATTATAAATATCATAATTTGATGATAAAGAAAGCAGGATCCCAAATTATATTTTGAATTAACTGAAAGTACGTGGCGTATAATTTCGAGGAATTTTCTATTCTTTCGACTGTTAACGATTTGGAATAGCTTTAGAAAGAGTTCTGCAGTTGCCATGTGTAACCAGAACTTCCCCAGCAAAATGCTTAAGTGTTGTCGTCATTTGAGCTGTAGGTAAACATGGCGGCTAGAGGACTCTTTTTATAGCTATTTCCCAAAGATTTGTATAAGAGTTTACTTTTTGAATTTGTTATCAAATGGGTAGCAGTTAAAATTTGTCTATTTGAGAATCCGGTACAGCTTTAGAAAGAGTCCTCCAGCCGACATGTTTACCCACAGCTCAAATGATGACTGACAACCATATATATATATATATATATATATATATATTAATATTATTAGATCATAAAATAATAATAATTAGATTATTATTAGAGATATAATAGATCTCTATGCTGACAACACTTACTGATCATGTTACTGTTGGAGATATGGTTCTTTCTGAAGCTGTTCCAATATGAATAAAAGATTCACTTTTTAACTAAATTTCTTCAACCAATTAAATTTTTGTAATCATCCAAGACTTATCGGGCCACAAAAAAGGGCTGACGGGGCCCCTGTTGTGCAGGCTTGATCTAAGTAATATTTTAAGTTTTTAGTTCTTTTCATGAGTGTATCGTTCTATGAGAGGTATTCCTCCTAATGTCTTATAATCTGTGTTTCTGATCACACATGCAACTTGGTACTGGTTTTAAAACTCCTGTTTGTTTCTGTAAATAAGATCTCTAAATGTAAAAGCACCTTTTGAATGTATTTTTTTTTACCTCGGATTTAGGCTAACAATTTCAGACGGGAATCTCATGACCAATATTATCTCATAAGTGGATTGGCATAGTCATTGAAATCTTAAGACAGGAAACTTAGTTTTGAAACGTCACTGTTGGGGTTCATCTCGTTATCATGAGTTCGTAACCTTCTATTCACTGATTACTTCTCAATTACCTCTAATTTCATAAGGATCTCGTATTTATTTATGCATTCTTAAAATCAATGCGATTAGTTTAATTTTTATTTTCATTTTGTTTGAGTTAATGATTTCAAACTAAATCTGATCTGCTATAAAAACACTAACCTTCAAAATTGTGAAACTTTGTTTTATCATTTTTTGAAATTTAAGACTAATCTATTGAAGGCTTTCTTCGTTTATTAAATTAGGACATTATTAATTGAAAATAAAATAAATTTAGCTAATTTTTAGTTTTCTTAGTAATTAAGAAATTAAACTTCTCTATATTTGTGTAACCAACCCTTAACGAAGACCTGCTACGTTTTTTCAGAGCCGCCTTCAGGCAGGATCTCAAACCTTAATCCGATCATCACCAAAGGTAATAAAGGTAAGAGAAAATTAATGCTAAATGTACTATTATACTTTTAAACCTTAAACGTAAAATTAAGTAGGTACTGTTAAAAACAATGTTTTGGGTGAAATTTTTCGATTGGAATATTTACTGTTCTTCCAATCTTGAGTAAGGCAAATTGTTTTACAAATTTTTAATCCCTATTTTATTAATTTAATTTTAATGGTTCCGTCCGATTCTGCAGAAAGGGGTGAATCGAAACATTACCCCAAATCTTTTTTTTTTCTGAATCAGGTTTTGTATTTGGGCATCAATATTGATAAGGGGAGAATACAAACACGTAATACAAGCTCATATCATGTCTTAATTTGATATTTTGTCGTGTTGGCGGGCTGAGATCATAAACTCTTAGTATCATCTTAACTTTTCAAAAACGAAGTTAATTTTCATCAATTAGCTTCAGAAAGGCCTTATTGTCACACTTTTTGATGACAGTAGTGATTAAAATCGAAGTATTGAAAGAATTTCTCATAAATCCTGGGAATTTAATTTATATCTTAGTGGTTTATACAACTTAAGGGATTCTGCACCCCCTTTAAAAGTTTCACCCTTGGCACGTGTACACTATCATGTATTGAAAATGTTTTATCTGTACAGATAATACAATTTTAATATCAAATCTTAAGTTAAAGTTGCATTGCAGCTTTTTTCTTTTTTTTCCCACTAAATTAATGATAACACTGTATCTATAATAATAAAAGAGCTTTACCACTCACTCACTCACTCACTCACTCACTCACTCACTCATCAACGCACAGCAAAATCTACCGGGGCTAAGGACTCGAAATTTGGTAGGGTCGAAGACCTTACGGTGTATACGCGCACTAAGAAGGGATTTTTCGAAATATCTTTTTTCTGACCCACAGGGGGGTTTGGAGCGTTTTCGACGTTTTCGAGCCCAGCGGCGTCCCAAATGACCCCAGATCTTTGTTATTTCGCAGGAAGGTACCTAGCAACAATTTCTAGAAAGGCATTTTTCAGATTTTAGATATTCGAATTTTAAGAGGTCTGAATATTCCAAAAACCCGTTTTTGCTGAGCATAAACCAAGTTGTACATTTTTGAAGAAAACAGTACCGAGAAATCGATATTACGAAGTGAACTGTTGGCAATACCTTCTTGAGAGAATTTCAAAGAAAGTAATTTCTGGATTTTTCGATATTCCATTCTGGAGGGGGTGCACAGGGGTTTGAATATTCACTCCCGTTTTTAGTTTTTGGATTAATGCACCCACATTATTAATGTGATTGTTATGAAATTTTAGCATGTTGTTCCTCACACAACCAGGAAGGTTTGCGAAAAAGAATTTTCTGAATCAAAACATTCCAAGGAGCCTTTTTTGTCCCTTTTCTAAATTCTTATGCTTAGCCTTCAATGTTAAATTTATTGCGGTTATTGCTCTTTCCAGGACACGCAAAACCTCTATTGTTGGAAATATTTATTTTGAAATGTTTTATAACAGGTGAATTTTTAAAAAATATGATAAAGAAACAATTTTTAATGATTAAATAATTGTTTTATGATAACCAAAAACCGTTCCACTGAAAAATTTTATTCTTTTTTCTATTTAATCAAATTTAAGTATTTCCAGCAAAGTTCAAATTAAACAATATTTTATCACAGGCATTTTCAGTGTCGATTCAAATGATGTTTAATTTTATTTCATGTTTGAAATTTCTTTCAATGAATGAGTTGGTGATAAATCAGCAAAGGGGGGTTCAGGGGGTCTCCCCCTGATTTTTTAAAAAAATTATCGTTATTAAAAAATGGTTATAAACACTAATTCTAAACCGGTTTTTTAAGATCTTAAAAAAGTATAAAAGTGTGTAGTATATTTAATTGTTTTGTATTTATAAAAATTTAGCGGGATGAGGGGGAAATAAGTTTTATCTATAGACATTGCTGTTCAATAATATATCTTTATTGTGAAGCGAAGGCGGAGAAATTTGCCTTAAATATACATTTATACCAATTGCAGAAATGGATGGAGGGAGAAAAGGACAAAAGAGAAAAAAATAATGGGGTTCAGAAGGTCCCCTGACTTTTTTTCTATTTTGAAAAATTACTCTTTAAAAACGGGGATGGGGATTTCACACATTAAATCTAAACAGGTGGTATTTTTAAAGGCTTTTTTTACATTTTAACGAAGTGGTATGGCATCAAAAAAGAATCCTAGCGGGAAAACTGTTGACTTTATTGCATCTAAACGATAATTCTTATTTATTTTAACACACAGTTTGATAAGCCTTTTATCCCCCGAGCAACGGCGGGCATATCAGCTAGTCTATAATAATAAGAGCTTTACCACTCACTCACTCACTCAGCAACGCACAGCAAAATCTACCGGGGCTAAAGACTCGAAACTTGGTAGGGTCGAAGACCTTACGGTGTATACGCGCACTAAGAAGGGATTTTTCGAAATTTCTTTTTTCTGACCCACAGGGGGGTTTGGAGCGTTTTCGACGTTTTTGAGCCCAGCAGCGTCCCAAATGACCCCAGATCTTTGTTATTTCGCAGGAAGGTACCTAGCAACAATTTCTCGAAAGGCATTTTTCAGATTTTGGATATTCGAATTTTAAGAGGTCTGAATATTCCAAAAACCCGTTTTTGCTGAGCATAAACCAAGTTTTATATTTTCGAAGAAAACAATACCGAGAAATCGATATTACGAATTGAACTGTTGTTGATACCTTCTTGAGAGAATTTCAAAGAAAGTAATTTCTGGATTTTTCGATATTCCATTCTGGAGGGGGTGCAAGGGGGTTTGAATATTCACTCCCGTTTTTAGATTTTGGATCCTAGCACCCACATTATTAATGTGATTGTTATGAAATTTTAGCATGTTGTTCCTCACACAACCAGGAAGGTTTGCGAAAAAGAATTTTTTCTGAATCAATGCATTCCAAGGATCCTTTTTTGCCCCTTTTCTAAATTCTTATGCTAGCCATCAATATTAAATTTATTACGGTTATTGCTCCTTCCAGGTGATGCAAAACCTCTATTGTTGGAAATATTTATTTAAAAATGTTTTATAACAGGTGAATTTTTTAAAAATCTAAAAAAGAAATAATTTTTGATGATTAAATAATTTTTTTATGATAACCAAAAACCGTTCCACTGAAAAATTTTATTCTTTTTTCTATTTAATCAAATTTAAGTATTTCTAGCAAAGTTCAAATTAAACAACATTTTATCAGAGGCATTTTATCAATAGTTGGTGTCGATTCAAATAATGTTTACTTTTATTTCATGTTTGAAATTTCTTTCAATGAATGAGTTGGTGATAAATCAATAAAGGGGGGTTCAGGGGGTCTCCCCCTGATTTGAAAACAATTCTCACTATTAAAAAATGATTATAAACACTTTAATTCTAAACAGTTTTTTTAAGGTTTTTTAACATCTTAAAAAAGTATGTGTATTGAATTATTATTTTTTAAAATTTAGCTAGATGAGACGGAAATAAGTTTTATCTATAGAAATTAGTGTTTGTTCAATAATAACCTTTATTGAAGCGAAGGCGGAGAGATTTGTATCAATTATACATTTATACGAATTGCAGAAATGGATGGAGGGAGCTAAGGGCATTAAAAAGAAAAAATAAGGGGGGTTCAGAAGGGTCCCCTGACTTTTTCTATTTTGAAAAATTACTCTTTAAAAACGGGGATGGGGATTTCACACATTAAATCTAAACAGGTTGTATTTAAAAAGGGTTTTTTACATCTTAAGGAAGTAGTATGGCATCAAAAAGGAATTCTAGCAGGAAGGCAGTTGCACCTAAATGACGCCTCTGAAAGGAATACAGTGAAGAAAATACTTATTTATTTTAACACACAGTTTGGTTAGCATTTTTTCCCCCGAACTACGGCGGGCATATCAGCTAGTTGTGTATAAAACACTCCTTGCATTTTGTTTAGCTAATTTCAATATCTTAATCCTTAAAATATTAATCTTTGGGCTAATTCGCCATAAAAGTAATTTGCAAACAAAAACTAAACTCGACTAACTCGACTCGAAAAAAAACTCGACTAACCCCGCCCCCTTTACGGTAAATACTTTTATTTTCGTAAACACGTGTTTCTGGCAAATACTTAATTATATTATTTATGACTATTAATTGGAAATATGCCCCGCCAAAAAAGGCTAAAAACTATGCCCCCTTTATTAAAAAAAATATTTCCTAAAGAATTTTAAGCTATAAATGGGTGGATGACAGAAGTCGAATTCCAATTGTTAAATGATCGTTGAAAAAGTTAGTGGTTCAAATCCAGCCTTGGATACATAATAACGAACAAATCATTTATTTAAAGTGATAAATGTTAAGAATTGTTCAATATGGATGCTTATCTTAATTTACTGTTACATTTTTGTAGAAAGTTGACTTGGCCCGATCCATTCACATCGACCAAATGAGAACACAAGCTTCCCAAAATATCCTCCAAAGAAATTACTCCAGGTCATCTCCTTCTAATGTGACATCAGAAAGTGTTCTTCGTTATTCCGATGTTTTGTGCTGCCTGGAATTGAAGTGGAACTCGGGGGATTCAATCCTTCATTTATCCCTAATTTTGATGTGATCACCAAAGTTCCGGGTTAGTTCAAGGTAGAGAAAATTTCTGTTGAATCTGTTTTTAAATAGTTTATGCTCAATTATAGGGATTAGAAATTTGCTAGGTATCCCAGCGAGTTCATACTATGTGTTTTTTTTAATATGACGACTTATAGCATGGAACGTTTTAAGAATAACGCGTTAATTACATTATAAAACCTAGTCAGATGAAAAGAAAAAATATTAGCGATTCGGACGTATAATTTAAAGTAACTAGTTTGAGACAAATTGCTTACTAAAAAAGAAAAGTATCTCAAGTCAAATTTAGGATCATTGTGTAAATGTAAAGCAATAGATTTCCCCATTTTATCTTTTAACGTACAAGATACAAAGAATACTATTGGGTACTTCATTGAAAATTATAGAATGCCTTTGAAAATTTTAAAAACTGGTTCTGTCTAAATGACTGGTTTTATTATAAGGGTTCATTGGTACAGTTTTTAATGTATATCTTTTTCTGTATTACTTAGAGAGAATCTGTTTAAATTTGTGGATAGGTTAACCTTTATGCTAAAAATATACGTCGGGTTCATAATTTTAAGACTCATATGTCAGGTCTACGGTCTACCCGAAATTTTTGTCACTTTTGGGAGCTTCTGTACCAGCGATTATTTGTTAATTCCTTTTCGGCTTAATTTAAATTTATTTTTTCAAAGCAGAACTCACACTAGTTGTTTTTTAAAATGTTTTCACAACGCATTTATCAATCCCTGAGCAAAATTACTCAAATTATTTAGAATAGAATTTAACTAAAAGACATTTGGATGGTTGGATCACCATTCTGATTTGTATTGTTGTAATTAAACACCTGACCTTCCATTTGGAAAAATCAGGGCAACATTAACTTATAGAGATCCCTGAGGTTATATAGCCCATAGACTAGCCTCACCTCACTCATTGGCTGAGGTAGATGCATTATTTCGTTCTTAGAGTAAAAAATAATTGGTTCAAGATATTAAAAATTTTAATGAGTATAGTCCAGCGCCAATAATGCTGCGATTTGTGTGAGAATCTGCGCCAAACACAATATGTCCCTTCCTTTCTTTAAAGTTGAAGTAAAGTTACATAAATCCAGACTTCTGTAGTTACTACATGAGAAATTAATAATAAGTTATAAAGTACGAAAGTATAGTTAGCCTTATTTGAATTGAAAAATGTGATCTAAATCTATAAATGGCAGAAAGAATAAACAAATTCTTTTTATCGTAGAATTTAGAACAGCTCATATGGTGAGCTATCTCAAAAACTAGCTACTACCGAAGAAATTAAATACATACAGGCGCTCCCAAAAGTGACAGAACTTAAGGTTAGAACTAATAATACTGAAATTTAAATCATTTTCTCAGATCTTGGTCTTAAATTAGTCATGACTAACTATACGAGCTTTTAAGACTAAGAAATAACGATTGGTTCAGTCAAACATTTATTGTAAGTTCAGCTCTTAAATTGGTATTGTAATAAAGTCGGAATCGCACGATTTTGTTGGTTTTAATACGATTTTGAAATATTTTGTCAATTTTCCCTTGGAATTATACAACCTCCCATGTCATCTTATAAAAACCCCTATGTCGTTAGGGGTGCATTTCCGACCCCCTATTTCTATGTGATTATGAATAGACCTAGAAGTACCCCTCCTAGAAGTTTGTCCCATTATTATTAATAAACCCTGTTTAAGTCAATCCCTGGAATTTTCATTAAGTTTCATCGAATGACATAGTTGCTAAATTCTCCTTGGGAAACAGGGTTAACAAACCAAAAACTATTGGCAATGTTCAGGCATGTTATTTGTGCTAAACGCTTTTCAACTAGAAAACATGGTTCCTTATTAAATTAAATTGTATAGGAATATGTTTAAATTATTGAAAGATTTCACCAAAAAAATTTATTAATTAATCAAAGGCTCCAAATGCAAGTATTTTCAATAATTTAGACAATTTTTTTCCTAATTTCCTTATCATATATTTAGTTGTTTTTATGGAGTGCATTTGAAATATCGTTTGAAAATTTAAACACTTTTAAGTGTTTAATGTTATCCAGTCGTTAAAACAACTGGATGGATTTTAATACTCCTGATATGACCTGGAAAGTATTAACTCTTTTAAAGAGAGAGAAGTAAAGCTATAACTTTACCCGTACAAGGCCTAGCATTTTAGCTAGTTTGTCTATAAATCCGTGGTATGAATCTTCCCGCATCCAGTCATTTTTGACTTTCCCTTTATTTTCTGGAATAATTTTGTATTAGGAAATGTAGTATCTTCGTAACTGTATAAATCTAATATGATTTTAAAATCTTTAAGTAATACATATTTTTACCTTGCCTCCATTCCAACCTTTCCAGATAAACCCATGCTTCAATAAAATATTTCACTACCGTTACGATTTTTCGTCATTAAAAAAAAGTATATTTTAAATATGTATTTATGAATGTTTTTTTAAAAAAATTTAGGTTCTAAAGTCATCTGGACAAAAGGTTCTTCTGTGAGTCAATTGGATTGCCAAAACAAGACATCTTCTTACGGGACTTCCTTTATCGACTCCAACAGCAGTGTTATAATTGTGGTTCTGCAGCTTTAAGCATCAATCTCTTCCTTGGACCATAGTTTTTCATCTGAACACCCAGTTCTTTTCTTTTCAAAGAACGCTAATACCGGTTGCAGAGGAGTGTCTATCGTATTCTCGATTTTGGTGAATTCTCCGCTCATAGGTCAAGTTGAGAGCCAAAAGCAAGGTCACGGGTCTGTCCAGACTTTTTGTAAAGGGTCCGGTTTATGTAAAAATTGTGAAAATCTACTCATAATTTTGTGGATTTGAAATTAGCGTTAAATTAGTGTTTTTTAGCCAGGAGCTTGTGTTTGTGAAAATAGGGCCCCTTATTTGTAGTATTGTGAAAAAAAAGTGTCAGTTTAAAGGCTTAAATACTTTGTGAAGGAAGGGTCCGTTTTTAAGGTTAAATATTTTGTGAAGTGTTCGAAAACGGACCCAAATTTATTCTAAACAGACTCCTGAAAGTGGTCATTATCCTGCTATCCCGTAGAACAAAGCATCTCTCAACTATGCCAAAAATTTCTGAGGATCCAATATCTACAAGATCCTGATCCTTCAACTTAAATGGAGAGAACTTCAGTGTACTTAATAGCCTGCCAATACTTATTAGTAAGAATTCACTCCTCTATACTAGACAGCAACGTTAGTGGATCCTATGACGTCACTAACAAAGTAGTTCCCATCGCGGTGTCTGAATTTTGATTGTGAAGAACGTCAGTTTAAAAATGATTATTTTGTTAAACCCATATGTAATATAGTGTCTTTATCACGATTTGCGTACCGAAATTCCTCCTAGCAACCAAACATGCTTTGTGTTTAACCAATTTTCTCCTTCCGCGTAGTGACATACTGGGTTCACGAAACGTTGCTGTCGAGTGTATTACCAAAGATTTTTGGGTGTTTATTGTTGAAGTTGTTGTGAAACATCACTCGATTTGTCAAGTTCAGCAAATTGTAAGGTGTGCTCAATAAAAGTTCGATGTCACTAAATCTGCAGTTTATTATTTATTCAACAAATTGTTGATACTTGGTCCACGTCACTCAGAGTGAGCATGCGCGTGGACTTAGTATATATAGAGCGCGCAGGTATCCTAAAGCGCATGCGCAAACAGGGAAAGGGTAGAAGATTTCAGCCAAAAAGAAAGCCAAGTTAAGTTCAATAGGTAACTAAGGAGAAAGTGGGTTATGTAAAAGGTAGAAGTAGCAAGCAAGGTAGCTAAGTTAAAAGTTAACTTTGGACTTGGTTGAAAAGAAAGTTTGAGCTTGGTTGACGAGTCAGAATTGTCTTTGAGGTTTTTCTTTCTAAGCATCGAATAGGAACTTGAAGTTCTAATACATTTCTTAGACTTTGGAAAATTTAGTCTCCTATTCGATGCTTGAACTTAAAAAAACCTCAAAGACAATCTGACTTGTCAACCAAGCTTAAACTCCAACTTTATCTTTTCAACCAAGTCTAAAGTTAACTTTTAACTTAGCTACCTTGCTTGCTACTTCTACCTTTCACATAACCCCCTTACTTCTTGGTTACCTTTTGAACTTAACTTTGCTTTCTTGTTGGCTGAAATCTTCTACCTTTCCTTGTTTGCGCATGCGCTTTAGGATACCTGCGTGCTCTATATATACCAAGTCCACGCGCATGCTCACTCTGAGCGACGTGGACCAAGCAAATGGGTGGAATTCAAACAAAGAACTTTAACCCAAGACAATTTATTAAAACATCAAGGTGGGGTTACAAGTATTTTGATTACAATTCTCTATACAAGCCCAAGGGATTATATTTGTAACATACCATATCAATGAGAATACAATGACACCTAGAATAGCATACTCGTTGGCTTTACATAACATCTTGGGGAATGCTTCAATAGACAATTGATCTTACTAGACGTCAAAAAGTCAATCTGAGGTTCAGCTCCTACGTTACAAAATCTTGACTAGATCTGTAAAGGAAAAATTTGTTAAAAAATGGAGGCTATCTTTTCTAAACTTATTTAAAACGTAGTAAGTGCATTTACTTTTTCTAATAAATTGAGATTATAATTTAAATTTTATGAACTGCTTAGAAGAACATTAAAAAAATATCTAACAATCTTTTCAAGTCCCCATGACGAGTCTAAATAACCATTCATAGACATTTAAAGTTAAATTTTATGAATTTATTTTACGGGAAAATACTGTTTTCTAGTAGTATCAAGTCATACGATTTAATGTCTTCATTCTTACTCTTGGACGGTATTACGTTTGATTGGAAAAATTAAACTTTTTGCTTAACTTTGATTTTAGCTTTGCAAGTTAACGTTACATCTCGTCTCGTCATAAAGATTTTGAGATTATCCTTTTAAATTATTCATTTTAAAGATTACTTCTGCGAATGCAGGTATTTAAAGAATTATGTTCTCTATGGAGCTAGGAAAGTGTACTGAGACAACTACATGTTTAAAAAAAAAACAAGTGTGAGTGTTAGTTACGAGACAAAGGATAAAAATAGTTTTTTGGTGGGAAACATTTTGAATACCACCCCACACGAGGATACCGTTCATTTCACTTTTGAGATCGAACCCTACGGGCAGTTTGTTCTTTTCTACATTGATTAAAAAATATCCAAAACTGAAAGATGCAAGAATTGTCCGATGAATAAGGATAGAAAAACTACATGCATCTTTAATTTGTGTTAAAAAATGGTTTTCAAAATTTCCTTAAATGCCATATTATGTGATAATTATTGTCCCTACCAAAACAAAGTTTAAAGATAATCGGTATGTACTTTAACAATTAAATTCATTTTTGCATTGAAATTAATATTAAACTCAAAAAACTATTTCTCAGAGTAGAAAATAATGCAGATTATAAGTTTCATTTATCAGTTTAGTTTTAATTTCTAAAAATGTATGATTCCGATCTTAAAAAAATATTTTTAAAGATGTAGGAAAGCCCGCGAGTCTCAACGTTCGCTCGGGAGGCGCGAATCGAACCAACCGGGTTAAAATTGCTATTTACCTTGAAAGTGTGCCTTCCCATTTGGTAGGTCATCACCCAATAGCTTCAATCCCAATAGCTTCAATTATTAGTATTCTTCATCGTCTTCACTGCCTTTCAGGAACTTGTCCAAATAAGATGCGATTCATTCCTATTTACGACGAGAAAGTCAGTCAGAACTAAAGAATAATAAAAAGGTAAAATGCATACGTTAGAATTGAATAAAAAGAATTTGATTCAAATATAATTCTGAAAGTTCAACACTGATATCTAGCATTAAAAAAACAAACGTTTGAAGTACAGTTGAACCTCTTCATAACGACCCCGCGATATAACAACCGGTAGTTAAAGCACCGATTATTTTATCATAGGAATAATGTTATTTTAATACGGTACAGACACCCCAAACACATAAGTTTTTTGTTATAGCAACCTGATATGTAGATACGTTAGATTTCAGAAATCCACGCTTTGCTGAAGATTTTGTAAAAAAACAAAAACAAAGGGGGGTTGAACAGTTTTCTTACGTAATATGAGGGGGGTTGCGGTTTGCTTATCCTTGCAGACAAGGGTATTTGACCAAGGTAGGGTAAATGACCAAAAACATGCTTACGTAATATTTGAAAGGCCCCTAGCTAAATCATTTCTTACGGAAGTATGGGTTCGATTTCTGTGGGTCCTATTATTATTTTTCAGGATATTTCATTTTTTAAACTAAAGGATATTTTCAAGGTAATCAGTTTATCAATCATTCATTTAATGCAATTTGGAGATCATTCTGTCTGGACAGCAAGTTTGATTGTTTTTTAAATCGAACATGGATCCCCGTTAAATATGGGGCGCCATTTTTTACCATAATTTTTAATTAAATTGTTAATTGCCTTAAACAATTCCCCGACCAACCAATGCGGATATTGAAAACTGTTTTTTAATTTGGTTATTTTCCTAGATTTCATGGTTGGTTGGGGTTTAATGGCGCAAGGTCCAAATAAAAACGGGAAAAATGATCCACCTAGATTTTATGAATTTTTAAAATGTTTACGGACTTTCGCTCACCTGTATATTGGAAAAGTATCATTCCTTACAACACCCTAGTTGACACTTTTTTTTTCCAGAAAATAAAATATTAAACTCCGGTAGGAATATAGTGGACGAATAAGGGGGCACATTGCATCTTAATCAGCCAAAGCATCGATGTCAATGGTGATGTAATACAGTATAACTTTGATATCTCGAAGTCAAAGGACCTGAAGATGAATTCGAGGCATCGCGTTTTCGAGATAACAAGGCTAACCAAAATATAAAATTAATTAGTCCTTTATTTGAAAAGAAAAAGTATTTTTTTTTTTAGATATAAAGGTTTTCTAGATATCAAAGTTCGAGATATCGAGGATATACTGTACTTTGATATAATACATACATAGACAACACAGGGTATCTCAAAACTAATGTAACAAACTTCCAGGGGAGGTAGGGGTATCATAAGGGTTCAGAATTGCATAGGAATCCATGGCCGCTGTGGGTATATTGTATCATGCCTGTGTTGGAGCAGTGACTCGAAGTTTTAACACAAATATGCTTGGAATAAGTACAGAGGCAAAAATATTGCAAACCTTTTATAAGGAAGGTAGGGAAAATCATAAGGCTTGATAATATTCCCAGACATCATAGGAATATTTTAAAGATAGTTATGGGATCACAAATCGGAAAGGAATAAATTAAAGTGATGCAAGACGGATCGTTGAGTCAGATCGCTAGGAAACAGATCTAACAATCTATTGATTCGTTTAAGATCTGTCCCCGGTCCCGAGCCATTGCATGAGTTTTTATGCACGCGTGCGAACAAAGTGTGGGAGGGTGGATTTGTGTTAGAGAAGTGTTATTAATTAATTAGTACATGCTTTTTCGCTCCCGTGCGAAGGTTCAATGCCCCTTAGGATGAAGTCTGGGACCATGGGTTCCAATGCAATTCTGAATCCTTATGATATACCCTATCTCCTCTAGAAGTTTGTCGCATTAGTTTTGAGATACCTGTATACAAAATACAAAGACTTTTATACACCTTTACCATTTTCATACATTATTATCTTAGGTATTGGGACTATTCTAGACTGCAACGTTACTTGATCCCGGAGAAACAAGCTTTTAGAGCAAACAATGGGTCCCAGCGCGGGATATGAATTTTGAGTGAAATTAAGAACTTTGATTTAGAAATGTGATTATTTTGTTAAACCCAAGAATATATTGTGTTTTTTATCACTATTTGCGTACCGAAACTTCTCCTAGCAACTCAACAGGCTTTCTGTTTACTCAGTTTTTCCTCCTGCGTAGGGACGTCATACGGTCAAGAAACGTTGCAGTCTAGTATAATTAAACATGATTTTGGTGAAATGTGTGCTTTTATTGACAATTGAAGTAAAATATCTAAAAGCGCTATTCATGGGTCTGGTGTCATCTATCAGTATAGTAGTTGAAAAACACTTAAATTGAGTGGTTGACAAGGGAGGATAATACAATTATATAATTTTAAAAAGGAATGTAATATTGGAGAAACAATATTTTATATTGGAACGAGTTGCTAAAAGGGAATTTCCCCGATAAATCTATGAAAAAAGCAAAACAAATGTGGAAAACAAAGGGGGCTTTGACTTTGATTTAAAGACTTGGACAAAAACAAGATGGGGGAAAAACTGCCAAAGAAAAGCGATGAAAATTAGCGTGAGATCCATCAGAAAAATCTTGTATGAAATTTTGTGGAGAGAGAAAAGGAAAATTTTTAGTGTTTTTGAAACGGCTGTAATCAGCATTTTTATACTAAAAAATAACAATCAATATAAAAGAAATAAATACTATCCATACTTAATCAGTGAAAAATATAACACTTTATTCATTGGCAACGCCGATAGCTCAAAGAAAAAAGGAAACTGAAATCTGAAAGCTTCACTTAAATTTTTTAACCCGCCTGATTGTACTCTCCTTATAAAAATATTTTAAGCCAATTTCGTTTCCCCACATACTTTAAAAAATCCCCTTCATTGGTCACATTTAATTTGTGCGACAACTTGCGGTCTACAGACCACTCATTGAATCTGCAGAATGGGGATTTTGAAAGTGATAATCCTTAAATAATATTCGTGAATCCATCCAACATAATATATTAAACATATCTTATTAAAATTTGGGCAACATAACTTGTTCCATAGCACATTAAAAATCTGCGTTATGCAACTTTTCATGAAGTGAAACTCTCAGAAGAGCAGTTCCCGAACTTACCTCCACGTAACATTTTGAAGCCATCTGCAAAATATTCACTTCCAATAATATTTCTCCTGAAAAATAATAAAATGGAGAAAACTAATAACAATCACAATTTTTTATACTATTGTATTAATGCCAATTTACACATTAAAATTCATTTTACTTGTTTATTTGAAATCTTTTTAAAGGCGCTGACAACTTACTGATTAGGAGTAAATTAGTAAATTTGTGAAAACCATGGATCGATTCTAGTTTTGCTAATGCAGCGGAATGGTGCTACTAAATATCAATAAATTTAATACTACTTATCTCAATAATTTGTACAATTTATAATTAGTTGTATTGTAGCTTTATGATTGAAAATCGGGTCGCAAGCATTTAAATTACTGCTTATTTTACTTCTTATGTTTTATTAACTTAATTCAAGTTTCTTACGCACCGCTACACTAATATAGTTAGTTAAGGTTTAATGATGTGTTTATACAAGTATTATTAATCAAATTGGTACAGCTTTAGAAAAGGTCCGCTTTCCACCATGTTTAACCACAGCTCAATTTATGACAGATAACCATTGAGATCTAATTGTTAATATTATTAGATCCTAAAATAATAGTAATTAGTATAATATTGTTGGAGATCTAATAGTACGATTAGATCTCTATAATGACAACACTTAATCATGTTATCGGAGCTGTGGACCTATGGACCTTTTCTAAAGCTGTTCCATCAAATTAGCCATAATTGTTCAAAATATATTATCAAGTCTCAAGGTATATTTTTGTTCTAAACTTTTCTTAATTTTACGTGTAAACGCCAATTCCTTCAAAATTATGAATAGTTTAGATCTGGATTCATAGTTTCATAGGATGCATATCTTTGCATCTGCCTTTTAAAGGTCGTAAATATATTTATGATGTCCACATATTATGATCCGATATCCCACAACTCAGAATATTCATAAACATGTATTTTATGTTAAGTTTTATTTTTTCTAAATCACTTAAGTAGAATTTAAACTTGTTCCACACGCTTTAGAAATCTTAAGAGGCAACCTTATTTTAAGCATGGGGATCCAGGCTGTGGGCCAAAACTCCTTCGATTCACTGGGTTAAAACTCTGGTTTTATTGATCAGACTAGCTGACTTACCCGGCCTTGCACGGGTTGAGTTAATTCATAAATATTTTAAAAAGTTTTTCAAGTTATGTCTTTTCTTTTTCTGGAACTTATCATCCCGTCGTCCCCGTCCTCTTTTTCATCCCAGTTCTTAACTGTAAAAATATACCCTAACTCATCCTGTCCCACCTTTAAATTTGGCTGTTACCTTCGCTGTAAAGAACAATCAAATTGAAATCATCAGGTTTATCAAGTTATATATCTTTTCTTTTTCTGGATTAGCAGTCACTTATCATCCCGTCACCCCCGTCGTGTTTTTCTTCCCGGTTCCTTACTTTGAAAATATACCCTAACTCATCCCGCCCCGCTTTTAACTTTGGCTGTTAAAGAACAATTCAATTTAAATCATCAGGTTTATTGAGTTATATGGTTTTTCTTTTCCTGGTTAGCAATCACTTATCATCCCGTCGTCTTTTTCATCCCGGTTTCTTACTGTGAAAATATACCCTAACGTATCCCGTCCCGCATTTTACTGTGGCTGTAAAAGAACAATCCAATTGAAATCATCAGTCTTTTGAAATTTATAGTTTAAAATCTTAAACAAAATTTCTATAAAGTATTTCCGATGTCCTTTTCAAAAATTACGCTTCGGTTTTTATAAATCCCTTGATAAAAACTTAGGAAGTAAAAATCACAACCCTCTTTGAGCCCCTTGGGAATAATTTCCTACAGGATGTTACAAACCGTATATGAAGTTTCTATCGTTTTCCAAAAATGATATTAATTTAATCAAAAAATAATCCCTATGTGTAATTCAGTCAACAACTCCCGCCGCCAAAGCAAAATATTTAACTATACCTAATTTAATTTATAATATTCAAAAATGATAAAGAATCCATTTTTATATGCATGATCCTACATCTCCAAAAATAAAAACATTTTTATCAAAATAATAAAATACTTGATAAATCTCATTTTCCTTTTATCATGATAGCCAACTTCTTCGTAAAAACGGTTATCTAGTACTTAACAATACAAATTTAGTGAATGTATAAGTCTAGTAAACCATGCCCCATGAAACAATGAAATAATTTCAGCTCTGTTTCCATGGAAACCATTTATTTTAGCCTTTCCATAAATATATTTATTTTAGAAAAAAATTAAAACTACAAATAAAGGAAAATGTTGTTTCAAAATTAATTATTTGAATTTATATGTTTCCTGAAAATTGTTATAATTTTGAAATAGAAATTTACACTGTGTTTTTCGTCTTAATTTGTTATAAATTATGAAATTTTTGAAATTATATTTTATCACATGAGGCCAGACGAAACCTCAAGACAGAAATAAACCTACTGCAATTTACGCATTTCAACAATGCATAATGCTATTTCAATGGGAAAAACGGAGTAGAAAAAGCGCCGAAAAACAGGGAAGGAGTCGTTCGATTTTTAAATCCGTTCTTAGTGCGCGTCGCATAGCTGAGAGGAAGGTCTCTGTCAAATTTCAAGCCTCTGGGTCCAGTAGTTTCGGAGATTCCGTGTTGAGTGTTTGTCACTTACCAGTGAGTCAGTCAGTGGTATTTCGCTTTTATAGATATAGACTAGCTGACTTACCCGGCCTTGCACGGGTTGAGTTAATTCATAAATATTTTTAAAAAATTGTCAAGTTATGTCTTTTCTTTTTCTGGATTTCTTTTTCTGGAACTTATCATCCCGTCGTCCCCGTCGTCTTTTCATCCCAGTTCTTAACTGTAAAAATATACCCTAACTCATCCCGTCCCGCATTTAAATTTGGCTGTTTCCTTCGCTGTAAAGAACAATCAAATTGGAATAAATCATCAGGTTTATCAAGTTATATGTCTTTTCTTTTTCTGGATTAGCAGTCACTTATCATCCCGTCACCCCCGTCGTGTTTTTCTTCCCGGTTCCTTACTTTGAAACAATACCCAAACTCATCCCGCCCCGCTTTTAACTTTGGCTGTTAAAGAACAATCCAATTTAAATCATCAGGTTTATTGAGTTATATGGTTTTTCTTTTCCTGGTTAGCAATCACTTATCATCCCGTCGTCCCCGTCGTCTTTTTCATCCCGGTTTCTTACTGTGAAAATATACCCTAACGTATCCCGTCCCGCATTTTACTGTGGCTGTAAAAGAACAATCCAATTGAAATCATCAGTCTTTTGAAATTTATAGCTTAAAATCTTAAACAAAATTTCTATGAAGTATTTCCGATGTCCTTTTCAAAAAATACGCTTCGGTTTTTATAAATCCCTTGATAAAAACTTAGGAAGTAAAAATCACAACCCTCTTTGAGCCCCTTTGGAATAATTTCCTACAGGATGTTACAAACCGTATTTTATGAAATTTCTATCGTTTTCCAAAAATGATATTAATTTAATCAAAAAATAATCCCTATGTGTAATTCAGTCAACAACTCCCGCCGCCAAAGCAAAATGTTTAACTATACCTAATTTATTTTATATTCAAAAATGATAAAGAATCCATTTTTATTTGCATGATCCTACATCTCCAAAAATAAAAACATTTTTATCAAAATAATAAAATGCTTGATAAATCTCATTTTCCTTTTATCATGATAGCCAACTTCTTAGTAAAAACGGTTATCTAGTACTTCACAACAAAAATTTAGTGAATGTATAAGTCTAGTAAACCATGCCCCATGAAACAATGAAATAATTTCAGCTCTGTTTCCATGGAAACCATTTATTTTAGCCTTTCCATAAATATATTTATTTTAGAAAAAAATTAAAATTACAAATAAAGGAAAATGTTGTTTCAAAATTAATTATTTGAATTTATATGTTTCCTGAAAATTGTTATAGTTTTGAAATAGAAATTTAAACTGTGTTTTTCGTCTTAATTTGTTATAAATTATGAAATTTTTGAAATTATATTTTAACAAATGAGGCCAGACGAAAACTCAAGAGAGAAATAAACCTACTGCAATTTATGCATTTCAACAATGCACAATGTTATTTCAATGGGAAAAACGGAGTCTAAAAAGCGCCGAAAAACAGGGAAGGAGTCTTTGGATTTTTAAATCCTTTCTTAGTGCGCGTCGCATAGCTGAGAGGAACGTCTCTGTCAAATTTCAAGCCTCTGGGTCCAGTAGTTTCGGAGATTCCGTGTTGAGTGTTTGTCACTTACCAGTGAGTCAGTCAGTCAGTGAGTCAGTCAGTGGTATTTGGCTTTTATAGATATAGATGACCAAATTCAATTGAATCAAAAGTATTTATATAATCCCAATAACAGTTAATAAAAATCATTTACCCAATACTTAATTTTAATACCTATTGCACTGATAAAAACATACAGACATCAGGGTTTTTTTAATCAATCATCACGTTTTAGAACATGACTATATCTAATGTTTATACATGCAAGAGTTTTAATGATTCTACTGATTTTTGCCAGCCATTATTCGAATTCCAAAACATAACAAGGATTCAAAATTATTCGCGACCTTGAACAGAAACAGTTGAAGAAACAGTTTTAGAAAGAGTGCTCCAGTCGCCATGTATTACCACAGCTACTTAAGCATGTTTCTGGTGAAGCTATGGTTATACATGACGACTGGAGGACTTTTCCTAAAGCTGTTTCAAACTGAAACTATTTTAATGCATAATCTGAGTATTAAGAAAATATAAAAAACGAACTTATCTTTCAATGAGAGAACTTGAAATCAGCTCGCCCCACGTACAATTGACTAGCTAGACTAGTTAAAATGAACAGTTGCCACAAAAAAAATAAAGAATTCATCGCCTGTATTCAATTATTCTCGAAGAGTTTAGAAAATCTCTATCTCAAATCAGCCTTTGCATGTTTAGGAAATGCGTCCAGAGGAGCGCTTCGAAGTAGAAAAATTTCGGGGTAGATATTGCAATTTTGGGGGAAATGGGTAATTTCATTTGCTTTTCATGGAAAAAAAGGAAACTTCTTCAATTTACTAGAGGAGAGATACCTTCATAACAGTGGAGAAACGTGAATTGCAAAAAAGGGAAGCGAACACATGATCCAAATTTCAATCATTTCAACATTATTGAGAAATTGCGACTTAACAAATACACTTACAACTTCTATATGCTAATATCAAGTGAAACTAAAACTAAAAATCTGATCTTACGATCGAATCAAATTTGGCTAGATCGATCGTGATCAGCTACCAGTGCTTCACATGTTTGCAACTCACGCTTCGCCACAGCTTCATATCTCTCTTCTCATCTAGTCTAAAAAAAATATTTAATTTTAGTCAGAGTACGACACATATTTGGAAAATCTACAACCACCGAAATCTACGATCTCTTATAAATATATCAAGATAACAACGTCTCTAAATCACATTAAAACTTAACAGAGGAACCCTTTTCCATCTCAATTGGACCTAATTTTATTAGGTTTAGAAACACCCTATTTCATACAGACTGCTCCAGGGGCATTCAAAACCAATTTTAAATTTTTTAATACTCACATTATTCAGTTTTCATAGAATAGGTCTCTTTAATTTTGAAAACTTTTTCTCTCGCATAACAGCAGAGCAGGTGGATCCTTTCCTCGTCTCAAGTAGAAATAGTTTTGATTTCTTTGGAATTACGTCCATATTTCATCCAGACTCTTTCAGAGAGTCATTCAGAAACAATTTAACATCTATAAATACTACTTACATTTTTGAGTTTCCTGAGAATGATGTTTATCTACAGAATTCCTAACTAACTTTGATAGTAAAATTAAACCTTTTTATAAATTACTAATAAGATCAGTCCTTTTAAAATTCTAAATCATGGAAATTAACAACGGCAAAACTAACAGGCTAAATGCCTCTCAGAATAAATGCTATCTTGAAAATAAATTTGTTGGCCTAATACCACCAAAAATGAGATAAAAACAAACATGGCGGTGAATGATGGAAAAGGAGAGAGAAAGGTAAGAGAGGTAACTGCAGCAGAGACAGTGCGAAGTGGAAAGCAAGAGTTAGAGCCTTTTGTGCCACTGGGCACCACAAGACATGATGAAGATGATAATGAAAAACAAGATTTAGTCTTAATTTTACATTTATTTCAAATTTGTGATACATCTTTGTCAATCTTCACAACAAATATTCAGCATTGACTGGATTCTGCAGTAATTTTTCATAACTTTAGTGTTGAGAATTTCAGTCACAGACTTTAAAAGAGTAAATTTCTAAGTGAATAAATTAATAAATTTTTAGAATAAAAATTAATACGAATCAGAATAGGACAATTATTGACTCGAGTAAAACATATATCGCAGGCAAATCCAGATATGTATGAATGTTTTTCTTATGCATGACATTAACACATACAAATCCTGTAATCACACCATATTAAAGTTCACAGTTATGATACACAATTGACCTTCAACACGATGATAGTTTTAAATTCTGTTGTTAATAATGAAATTAATAAACGAGAAACTCATTTTATAGTTCACGACCATCCAAGCATCCCAAACAATGCAAGCTCTCTTAAACAAAGCTCATACTAAAACAACATGAGCAGTATAGGTATACGAAAATGCATTCGAGGATTTACTTCGACTACAACAACCAGTTATATTGGATGGTTGATTTTACAAAATCCTCCAACAAATTCAAAACGATAATCACCACCATTCTGCTTCCAAAAACACATCAAAGCCGGTTTTCCCCGACGTCACACTCTAAAAAACCTTTTATTCAAATAGATATATCTAAAAGCATTGTTTAGTCATTGGTTTTTTTCTACATTTTTCACAATTTCGATCTTAGATAGTTCACCCATGGTAATAAAAAACTATTAACCAAATATTAACCCATGAAAGGAATACTATTCACGGTATAACATTTTTAACTATTCAGGGCAATACTTTTTCTTTCATTCTCAATTCTTCATTAGTTTTCTTTCTTTCATTAAAAACTCTATCATTGATTTTTAACGGGTAATGACGAGAGAATTATTACGGTTTTATGGCTTTATCCACTGCTTTTTGACCAGCTGTCAAAGAATCAGAGTCAGTGAAAAGCTCCTTATCTTTCTTTAACTGCTCGTTAACAGTGAATAAGACTGTTAGAAGTATTAAAATGGAGAATTTAAGCCCATTTATTAAACATTTCAAATTCTTAAATATTCTTTGTTTGAAAAGAATAATATGTAGTGGGGTTATAACTGTAATCACTTAAGGGGGACTTCTAAAAAGGCCTTGCAACTACATAAAAAAAGGATTAAAGTGATCATGATAGGCTATACTAAGTATGGTAGAGTTTAGGACGTTCTACGTTATCACCATCACCCTATCATGGTGGTCCAGCATGTAACTAGAATCCTTAAGCCAAAGTATGGATTCCCCAGATTACATATTAAAGCCAACTTTACGAAGCACCCACTATAAAGGAAAAAAAAATAAGCCAGATGGGCCAAACTGTACATTTGGTCTTTTAGTGTGACGTCAGCAAAGTACGGCTTCGACCTGCTTCTTGCAGACAAAAGACGTTTTAGTCCAAGAGTTTTTTCCGTCGATTCCTCTTCACTCTTCCCTAATGGGCGCTGGCGCCTTTCCACGCTCTAGGGATCGTGTTAAAGTTCTGGAAGACCATCTTCCTGGGGGCTTGGAAGCCATTTTGGAAGTTCGGATCCTCTTGGATGGGCGGAGCCGGAACTACTGGGGGCGGGGCTTGATAGGATGGTGTGTAGTCAACTGAAGAGAGAGAGGCAAAGAATGATCGTTAAAAAGAGAGAAAATAATTAAATAGTCAAATAATAGTCCAAATATCCACTATCCAGTTATCTTTTTACAGATATGTTAGTATGTAGGTACTATTATTAATTTTGGAGCAACCGAGATTTCTAGGTGCTGCCCTAAACTTCCTGTAGGATTTTATGGAAATATCTGGAGATCAAGGTAGAATTGAAAGGGTTAACAGTCGAGGTTATATGAAATTTAAATAAGATTGTATGAAAATAATGCATAGGGCATAACAATTTAGAAACGAAGTTTCTTTCATAGTTCAGGACTGTTTTAAATGAGTAAACGGCCGACAGGACTTCATAGATTAGTAATAAAAGTGGGCCTTGGACTAAAAGGTTCGGAGACCCCTCGTCCAGAGGGTTGGTTTTGGTTAGGGTGTCTGACTATTGAAGCCGGGCTCCCGAGTTACAATCCCATGTTTGTTAGTGTCTCTGTGGAGATGGTTATAAATGAGGTTCCCCATGATGAAAAAAAAGGGTTGCACGAACGAATGTGTGAGGCGGGGGTAACTGTACCCGTGGTTTCAGTTCACAAGTGCTCTCTGGACAACGCAAAATCGTACTACTATACAAAGATGTTATCCTCAAATATCCCGCCATAGGCAAAAAAATAACAGCACAATTAATATGATTTAAAGAACGATTGGCAGCAAAACTAATCAGATGACAAGTGATAACCAATAACTGCTTCGATAACGCACACACACACGTACAACACAAAAACCATCAACAAATACGCAAACGCGTCTTATCGAAACAATAAGATATGAATCGAAAGCTTTTAGAATAATTAAGGGATTTACCTGGGGCCCCCATCCATCCTTTGGGCGCCTTGGCGTGGTAGATGTCGTAGTGGGCTCCGGCGGGGGTGAGGGGTGGCAGAGCGGGGGTGGGCGACATGCACGACGGCCCCCGAGGGGTGTTGGAGTTCCGTCGCTTGGTGTCGGCCGCCCGGATCACGGTGTCAGCCAGATGATCGGGGTGGACACGAGCGAACGCCGCGTCGCACAGACCCAGGGGGTTCTCCATCGCAGCTTCCCAGGGGGTCTTCACCAGCTTCACGTCCTAAAGGAGATAATTTTATGTCACTTTCATTATTTTATGTCCCTTTCTTTGAATCATTTCTCCTTTAGCAAGGGGAAAGGTTTCGGTACTCGCGTATAATCCTCTGTCGACTGTTCAGCGGCAAAAGCTATGGAACAGTCAATGAGCTTTCGTCATCGAATTCAGCGGCAATAATACGTTTAGACCAAGGTTTCATTCAAAAGTTTCCAATATAGGTTTTTACGAACGTTGTACCCAATAGAAATAGAAAGTTTGTGTAGGACAATAAAAGCGGAAAGTTTTTTTTCTTAATTGGGATTTCGGAAAATAATTTATAGTTGATTTTTAATCATATCCCGAAATATTAAGAAAGGATAACCCAGCAATTGATCCCTTAGCTCTTAAAGTTTACTCTGAGTCTAAAATATTTAAGAAATTTGAGATCAATGTTCATTTTGTTGTTTCTGAGAAAGTAATAGGTATTAGAATAATTTATTGTTTCTCTTTAATTAATAAGAACTTTCTGTAACTTAAAAAGATAAAGAGAAAGTATTATGTATCCGTATAAAATTCCACAATAGATAGAGTATAAATTCTAACGAAATATTATTATAATTAAAAAATGGGCTAAGATTATATGTAAATGTAGTTTCTTTTTATTAAATGCTGAAATTTTAGTTCTACAAATAGAGTATGTAAAGATGCCCAAAATTCTCTTTTGAATTTTTTTTATCATGCTAAAGCTTTCTTTGTGAAATGAAAAAAAAAGAACTAATAGACATTTTAGTTATTGTACTTTAAAGTTGGTTTTACTGCAAACTTATAGGTACTATTAAATTAAAAACTTGTTTATCAGAGATAACAGCAATCTTGGAACAAATAAAAATACTCACAAAATTTTCTATTTATAGGCTGAATATATTGCCAAAACCTTTCTGAAATTTTATCTCAAAAGTTCAAGATAGTAGCTTAAAGCCATTTGCTATAGATTTTCACAACATTAACATTTCTAATAGCTCTAGATTGAATTAAAAATCTTATTGGGATAAAACACTCATTTTCAAAACTGACACAACATCCAGAAAACACGACAGCTAATTTTTTTTTTCGATTTTTGCCTTCAGCTGTAACAAAAAACAAAACGCGAGAGATCCAAACTACAACCTACCGGTCTACTATACGTCGAATACTGGTTATACTGGTTATAGGATGTCGGTTGTGGTGTAGGAATTATTCTCCTCTCGTGTTCCCTGAGAAGTGCTTTGACTTTTTCCTCATCCACTACCCAATCTTCAGATTTCTTCTTCCTCTTGGCGAACAAGGCAGCACCTGTTGGAATTTTATACCGTCAACACAAAGAAAAAAAGGACCCAAGTTGACAACTTGGTTCTCTGAAATGTACTGACGCTCGTGGTCAGCTGGACGCTTGTTTGGCCAAACGATTTTCACTCGAAATCGAAAGGTATTTGAGTTGGGAGCGAAACGGTTGGTTGGTTTGGTTTAATGATGCAAGGTCGATGTATAGAAAAGTTGTGGGGAGAATGGTAGATTCCGGGAGGATGCGGATGTGGGAATCGG
This sequence comes from Tetragnatha montana, assembly GCA_963680715.1. Classification (NCBI taxonomy): domain Eukaryota; kingdom Metazoa; phylum Arthropoda; class Arachnida; order Araneae; family Tetragnathidae; genus Tetragnatha; species Tetragnatha montana. Next base: position 20,628,431 of record OY796686.1, read on the forward strand.
AACGGATGTTGGGATAATTGACAGCTCTTCCTTTCCAAAATTGGAATGAATTGTTTACGCTTCTCTCATTGTTTAACAAACCCTGTTTGATAGACACATTTTACTGCGAAAGGTAGAGAGGGGCGAGAAGGGAAGTTTCCCCCTCTCCGCCCTAGATAAGAATTTGCTATTAGTTTTATAATATGAAGTTAATTGAATTTTAATAGGTACTTAAAATATTACACTGTTACAGCTTTTCAAAGTATTAGTAAGGATAATAAGCGTTAAAAGGAACGTATTAAGGACAAAAATGTTTCATTTCAATTTTAAAACATTTTAAAATGAGAACGTTTTTTTATCAATAAAATAAAGCCTCTAGGACCGTAGGTAGGTAATCTCTAATTACTGTAAAATGTAATTTGGAATACAATACCAATACTTTTAATGCATAAAATAACACACAGTTTCTTGTTTAAAACGTGAAAGAGATAACATTAATTAGAGGAGAAAAAGAATAAGCAATGATAACTAATGTAATAAAATTTCCATAGCAAAAAAAAAAACATTGTTTATTAAATTTTAATTATATTTTATTATTCCAAATATTTTTTCAATTGGTGAAGGAGTATTCAAGTTTGTAAATATTTAATTTTTAATTTAAAAGTATATTCATATTTTTTTATTTCTTACTCTGCATGCTGACTCTTTTACAAAAGAAATTCCAATAAGTTGCAGTTAAGACTATGTGCAGTTTTACTGTAAATGGATTTAACATGGAAGTGATTCAATGCAACAATTTCCCCCTATGAAAATGAGGTGAGTCCTGTTGCCTTGACAACAGAAATGTAAACGAGAGCTCAACTTGCGATAGACAGACAGTACCTTTTCCAACAGGAGAGTGGAGATCTTTCACAAGTCCATGGCAGATTGCTGGACTAATGGCATTGTGCTCGTTGATGACTACACCCGACGATCTGCAATAAAAAAGGAACACATTTATCTCTGAAACTGATATAATTAAATTAATGTTAAAATGAACAGTATAAAACACCCTTGTTTATAATCAATCCAAATCTAGCATTAATTTTTCACCAGTATTGATAAATTAATTACATTCCTAAAATAAATGTTGTCCCATACATGCTTTTCATAACATATCGGGCTATTTTTATTGACTTAATTTGTTAGTAATGATATTTATTGTATCAAATTCACTAATTGTGTCACAAAAAATAGCAATAATGTACAAATTTAACAAGATCCCATCCCTCATCCCTTTAATACAATGTAAACAGGTTTAATCGGGGGGGGGGGGATTCTATCACTTAAATTTATAATTTATTGATAAAAAAGTATATTTATTGATAAAACTTGATTAATAAATATTATCAAACTTGTTTGATGATAAAACTCTCTTGTTTTATTAAAATTATTTACATACTCAATAGATGACATTGAACAATGTTTTTAAATAAATGCTCACAAAAAATAATCTGAAGCTCACCTTACAGCCATCTCACCATCACAATCATTTATACATACTTCTATAGTTTTTGGTTTACCCGTATTTGTGTGTATTGTTAATTTAATTTTCATGATTATTTTTTTCAGTTAAGCTATCTTAATTTTTTTAGAACTCATATCATGTATATTTAGCTGGCCATCTGTACGAGTCATAATATGACTCCTTGATAACTAATATGTATATTTTGTAGGGGTTTTTTTCCTCTTTTGATTTATTTGACCTCAGTATTGTGAGTACTTTCAGTAAATAAATTCGATTTGATAAGGAATACCTCCGTTGAATATAAAAATGGGACAATGGAAATCAAACTGAAATAATTTCTTCCTTATACTAAATTTTTAACCTACGTTTATAAGTCATAGATAAATACATAAATGCAATACAAATCTCTTCTATACCTAAGCGCATTGGCATCAAGAGGGTGTCGGGGATCAAGAACAAGCTTCAATGAAGGATGTCCTCCGGAAGGCCTAAAAGGCACCTGGGAGGGGTCAGGAGTTGGGGGCTCCACCCCTTGGATCTCTGGGGTTCCGCAGGCCGATTCATCACTCGGCTCCGGACCTGCTAACGATAGTGTATGAAAACAACATTTTCATTCACATACACTAAAGTCTGAGGATAATGAAATATAATAAGGCAGTAAGTACTTTAAGTACAGCGGTACATATGAATTCTTAAGTTTTAATACGGAGAAGTTTCGTGAAAGCCCATATGGATGAAAACCTTTAAAATACCGATCTGTTTTCTCTTTCTTGTATAATGCTGAAATTTCCACAGTTTCTTGTAATTTTGTTTTATTTTTAACACATTTTATGGGGTAGAGTATTATTTATTTGTTCGCGATATACTTGTAACTTATCTCATTCACAAAAAAAAAACAATTAATTAGATTTAAGACTTAAAATGAAGACGTTGTTTTTTAAAGAAATGTCAACTAGTAAAGTTATATTTTCTATACGACCTCCGAAATTGAAAAAGTAACAAAGCAGGCTATAGACTTTTCTAAATTGGTTTCAAAGAGAACTATGAAACAGGTGAATTGATCATATTAAAGGAGAGTATCCCCGTTTTTTTTTAAAAAAAAGATCCAATGATTACTCATTTATAGTGGACGATCGATTATACTTGCAAAAAAATGAGTAAATGAGATATTCAGTGCTAAAAAAGGTAAATTTTAAAAGGATATTCCTCATATTTTAAATTATTTCCATATACTATATTGCACATCCATAAAAAAATTATCTAAGTAAAATTTCAGTTTCTAAAAAGAAAACTCATGTTACAAAATTTTTTATAAAAATAACCGATAAATATGCCATGAGACAAGAACTATATAAACTTATAGCATCTCCTCTCACCTTCGTGGATCCATTTCGAAGACCTCTTGACTCTCTTTAGGAACATGTTGGACCCTTTGGACTTTCTATTGTTATCGTTGGCCAGAGAATCGGCCACTTTTCTGGCCATCTCCACCTGTTCTTCCATTGTGGGGTACAGAGAGCCCGGTTCTTCGTAGAAACTGGACGACGAGAACATTTTCTCTACAAAAACAAACATAAAGTGAAATTAAACAATGAAAAAGCTACAAGTGGAGTATTTCGATTCCATAGTAGTGTATAATAAAATCTTAGTATAAAGGCGTATAGTGCTGTCCTTTAAAAACAACCCACTCCAAATTGTACCCTAAAAACAACCCATTGAGATTTTTTAATTAAATAATTAAAATAATTTTACCATCTCATATACCCTGTATTTCTATGCCCTTTAGAGTGTCAGGGGTGTAAAAACTGGTGAAAGAACGGTTTATTTACTTATTTTTTAAACAAGCTGAGATAATGTAGATTTTTGGCAAAAAATGTGCTTCAGATTTACAGATTTTGTAAAAATGCATGCTACAAAGACTTTAGAGCATTTTTCGCGCGTTTTTATGTTATCCCATTACTATGAGAATAAAATATTGAAGTTTTAGCTCAGTCGGCCAATTAGAGTCCTTCTAGGAAAAAGTGTTTTTTTTTCAAATTCTTACTTAATTGGCTGCCAATTTGTAATGGAGAGTTGGAATTAAACATGTTAAGCACTAAAATTTTAGGAAGGATGAGCCGCTAGTACAGTTTTTTGTTCAATTTAATTATCCTTTTAATTAAGCTTTTAATGAAGAAAATATGAAACAGTTGGTTGTTTTTAAAGGACAGCACTATATATAGGTGTAGGTAGGTATAATTATTACGATACGCTTTGCTAGCAGGGATATTTTCCTCAGTTTTGTCAATATCACTGTAGGAAGGCTAATAATATTTTCAAAAAAATATGGTGTAATAGAGAACAGTGGTACCATGTAAGTAGTTAAAATTTTCAAACAAGAAAAACAGGAAAAAATTATAGTTTAAAAATGTATGAAACTATTTGACAAGAGACTATACTATAAAAGAAAACTTCAACATTTTTAAACAAATTTTACTCATAACTTTTTAACCCCCTAGAAACACATTAATTTATTTACTAAAAGGATTTTCTTGTTAGTACGTAGTATTATTTAACAATACACCTTGTGAAATCCAAAACCAGTGTTATTATTTGTACATATTTTTAAATAGTTTTATCGGTGCCTTTATTCAACCCTCTGAATAAAATTGATAATCAGCCGTATCGACCAACACGAGGAAACCCAGGGTTAACCCTCGGGTAAGGAAACTAGGGTTTGAAGGAAACCCTCGGGTTCACTTTCAAGTGTTATCGACCAGCTAAGGGTTTCCTTACCCGTGGGTTATCTCTCGGAGTGAGAGAACCTGGGAGCGAGGTTATTAAAGCCCGTCTCTGATTGGGCATATGAATCACATGATGTAAATAAATATGTTTACAATTTCAATCTTTGCTTCAAAAAAAACGCGCGAAATCCTTGCACTGGGTGTATTTTCTCTCTCTGAAGCCAGTAAAATTTCTGTTTTTTTCTGGAGAATATATATGTGATCAATCCCAAATCCAAAACGCAAGCTCATCTTCCTTCACCTGTGAACATATAACCTTAAAATGTCTGATGAGAAGAAAAATTCCCTGTTTGTGATATAGAGGATCCTTGAGATTAAGCACACAAGCCGGAGAACACATGTGACCAAATAATAAAATATACAATCAATATTTTTTTTTCTTTTGATATAGGCTTCATTAAGTATAATTTACGATAAATAACTGTTCGTTCTTACAATAAATAATAAGAGAATGTGAATTAACTTTGTCTTTTTTTCACCATATTTTTGAAAACTAATTATAAATTTTAATTTTGACATTTTTCTTGTTACTTTGGTTTATAAACCGTAAGTTTTAATAACTATCATCTAGTTTATATTTTTTGAATATGTTAAAACGGCTTCAAAATGTTATTCTGAAGTTTTCAAATTGATGCCCAATTAGTCCAAGAACTCCCACTCTAAAAATATTTTTTGGTAGAAGTTTAGAACAAGAATTCTCAATAAAAAAAACTATCATGGGGTTCATGGTAGGTTCATGAGGCCCAAATGAAAGCTAAGAAGGAAAAAGCAAATGCTGCGAGTGAAAAAGCGAAGGTTCAAATAGCCAAACGAGCTTATTATGAACTTTTGGCTAAGAATGCTCTTAAGTAATTTTTTATTTGTTTATTTGGACATGATTTTTTTCTCAGCTTTTTCTTCTTGTCATTTTGAAATCTACAATCACTAATTTTTTCGACTGAATATCTTGCTAATGTTAAAATGGATGGTTTAACTATTTGAATGCTTTTGGTAGTAAAATGATTAAGGGTAATATTCTATTTGTGTGTTCCAATTTTTGTTTAAATCATAATTTTTTTTATACTCATAGGAACACAAAGTACCATTTAGCAATTTAATTTCTTTTTTATGACTAAGGTATTTAAAATTAAGCCCAGAATAGGTGACTGTCCCAAGAGGCTCCACTCTCCCCTAATTCTTTATTGAATTATGATTTGGTAAATATAGACCTAATTTTACAGTGATTTCTATCCAAAAAATTAGTTATGAGCTAAAGTCAAATAAATTTATTAGTTCTAAATTTTAAATATATATTGTTTTAAATAAAGTTAAGTACATGCAACTTGTTTCTTTTCTTTGTGGAACATCAAAATAAGGTTTCAATAATATTCTGAAAAGCTAATATTGTTTTTGAAGTGTAAATTTTTGTTTTCTTTATATCAGCAGCCGTTTTTTATAGTTAGTTGTTAAAATTAATGATCAGAGGTATAGAAGTACATGGTTCGTACTTTTGCCCGTCTATTTAATTGTGATAAATTATTATTCTAACTTAAACCACTTATTACCTTTTAATGAATTCTTAATTGTGTCCAGTGTAAACTGTTTTTTTAAATATTTTAAGCTTTCTATTTCAAGAAAAATAACCTAAAATAAGTATTTTTCCATGTTATGAAGACGGATTTTATTAGATTAAAAAATATAACTCACCATGCCCTCAAACAAGCGATAACAAAATACGGCTACCTACCAGAAATGTACTACTACTAGAAATTTGTGAACATTTTACTTCTGATAGAACTCATATAAACTGTTTTCTGAAGAAAAATTATTACTATTGCCTAAATAGGATTTTAAAATTTCTCCTTGGCTAAAATAATTATTTTCCTATGCTTTGTACATCTTTGTTTTAATATAAATACTTAAACTAAAATAAAAATAAACTAATATTTTATGCATAAAGCAGCTTGATGATTACTGAAAAATTTGACAGTACAATTTTAAATGGGGAAAATTATACAATAAAAAGTATAGTTATATAAGAAGAATTTATTGGAACATTTTAATGGTAACCATATAATGAAGGGTAATAATGAGATAAAGACTGCATAAATTTTAATATACAGCCATACCCTATATGGAGGAAATTTTACCATATCAATCTTGCTATCTTTGATAGAATGAGAAATTGGATGACTTAAAAATATTTTCTTAAAGTTATAAAGTTTTCATGTTTTTTTTTAAATTTTTTTTAGTTGTGTGATGAAGTTAATACATCTCTAATTAAGAACTCTGATAAGCCAGTACTAGGGGTGGTTAGAATGCTAAAAAGTTTATATTTACACAGTTCAAGATGATGAAATAAATAAAAAACTAAGCAAAATAATTGAAAGCTAGAGAAATGAAAGGGGAATAATTATTTTCAACTTAATTAGTTCTGAGGGAAATTTTTACAATCATTTCACATTTCTTGACTGCTACAGTTTATAGTTTTTTATTTCTAGTAAACTACCCATAGTAGTTTATTTAATTATTTCAAATCAAAATTATAGGAATTTCTCTATAAATTCATACAAGCAAAATCATATGAAAATAACTTTATGAATAATAACTTTATTAAAAACATAATAAGAATATGGAAAGATATAGAATTCTTTCAAAAAATTGAGAGGAGACTGGATATTCTATATAAATTAAAGAACTTTATTTTGATGATTTGGATTATTTATACTTTTAAAAACAATTCAGATATGATAAAAACACTATTGAAGCTGTGGTGGAAGAAATTAAACAGATCTACTATCTAGAACTGATACAAACAATGCAATATTTCTGCTGAAAATTTAGATTTTATTAATGTGCAATCAAGAACACCCAGAACAGATGGAAACACGAATTTAGTATAAAACTTTCTGCTTCTGAAATGAACAAAATATGTTTCAGAGCTCAAGTAATCAGAACACTCCCGAACACATTAATAATACAAATGAATTTTTAATGATTTGCATGTTATGAACCAAGACTTACTGAATGACAGAAGCTAATGATATCTAATTCCGGCTAATTTAACCAATACTAAGCTGTTGATTTATGAATGCAAAAAAATCGGATGGCCGTCAAATGGCAGTCTTCATGAGCGGAGATATTGCATTGTTTCGACTAGTTTTAGATTCAAGATCTGCTTCTATTTCTACCACCACAGCTTCAATAGTACTTTTATCAAATCACATCGTTTTAGAAAGTAAAAATAATTACTATTTTGTCTTATAGAAATAAATCCATATCCCACATCCATGTTAGCGAGAAAAGATGGCGCTCAAATGTAAATAAACTCGAGGAAACCCAGGGTTAACTGGGTTAACCCGCCAAAGTTGGGGGGTTAGATTTCAACCCTTTTTCGGGAGGTTACCTCTCTAGTTTTGGTTGGTCGATAACGTTTTAGCCTGAATCAGAGGGTCTCCTCTCGCTGAGAGTTAACTCGAAGGAAACCCGTGCTGGTCGATACGGCGGAATATGGATTACTTCAATTAATACGTAGTTATGGGAAAACTATAATAAAAGACATTGCAATAAAGAAAAATAAGCATGTACTACAACATTTAAACAACATTTAAAAATACATTTTTTCATTCTTAAAATAAAATAATGATATTCAACTTGGAAAAAATAAGAAAAATATTAATACCGAAAACTAATATCATTTCCTTTGACTCATGTTATATACAGCCGTATCGACCAACACGAGGAAACCCAGGGTTAACCCTCGGGTAAGGAAACTAGGGTTTGAAGGAAACCCTCGGGTTCACTTTCAAGTGTTATCGACCAGCTAAGGGTTTCCTTACCCGTGGGTTATCTCTCGGAGTGAGAGAACCTGGGAGCGAGGTTATTTAAGCCCGTCTCTGATTGGGCATATGAATCACATGATGTAAATAAATATGTTTACAATTTCAATCTTTGCTTCAAAAAAAAAAAACGCGCGAAATCCTTGCACTGGGTGTATTTTCTCTCTCTGAAGCCAGTAAAATTTCTGTTTTTTTCTGGAGAATATATATGTGATCAATCCCAAATCCAAAACACAAGCTCATCTTCCTTCACCTGTGAACATATAACCTTAAAATGTCTGATGAGAAGAAATATTCCCTGTTTGTGATATAGCGGATCCTTGAGATTAAGCACACAAGCCGGAGAACACATGTGACCAAATAATAAAATATACAATCAATATTTTTTTTCTTTTGATATAGGCTTCATTAAGTATAATTTACGATAAATAACTGTTCGTTCTTACAATAAATAATAAGAGAATGTGAATCAACTTTGTCTTTTTTTCACCATATTTTTGAAAACTAATTATAAATTTTAATTTTGACATTTTTCTTGTTACTTTGGTTTATAAACCGTAAGTTTTAATAACTATCATCTAGTTTATATAAAATGTTATTCTGAAGTTTTCAAATTGATGCCCAATTAGTCCAAGAACTCCCCCTCTAAAAATATTTTTTGGTAGAAGTTTAGAACAAGAATTCTCAATAAAAAAAACTATCACCTGGGTTCTTAGTTCTGGGCTGTCATAAAGGTTCATGAGGCCCAAATGAAAGCTAAGAAGGAAAAAGCAAATGCTGCGAGTGAAAAAGCGAAGGTTCAAATAGCCAAACGAGCTTATTATGAACTTTTGGCTAAGAATGCTCTTAAGTAATTTTTTATTTGTTTATTTGGACATGATTTTTTTTCTCAGCTTTTTCTTCTTGTCATTTTGAAATCTACAATCACTAATTTTTTCGACTGAATATCTTGCTAATGTTAAAATGGATGGTTTAACTATTTGAATGCTTTTGGTAGTAAAATGATTAAGGGTAATATTCTATTTGTGTGTTCCAATTTTTGTTTAAATCATAATTTTTTTTATACTCATAGGAACACAAAGTACCATTTAGCAATTAAATTTTTTTTATGACTAAGATATTTAAAATTAAGCCCAGAATAGGTGACTGTCCCAAGATGCTCCACTCTCCCCTTATTCTTTATTGAATTATGATTTGGTAAATATAGACCTAATTTTACAGTGATTTCTATCCAAATAATTAGTTATGAGCTAAAGTCAAATAAATTTATTAGTTCTAAATTTTAAATATATATTGTTTTAAATAAAGTTAAGTACATACAACTTGTTTCTTTTCTTTGTGGAACATCAAAATAAGGTTTCAATAATATTCTGGAAAGCTAATATTGTTTTTGAAGTGTAAATTTTTGTTTTCTTTATATCAGCAGCCGTTTTTTATAGTTAGTTGTTAAAAGTAATGATCAGAGGTATAGAAGTACATGGTTCGTACTTTTGCCCGTCTATTTAATTGTGATAAATTATTATTCTAACTTAAACCACTTATGACCTTATAATGAATTCTTAATTGTGTCCAGTGTAAACTGTTTTTTAAATATTTTAAGCTTTCTATTTCAAGAAAAATAACCTAAAGTAAGTATTTTTCCATGTTATGAAGACGGATTTTATTAGATTAAAAATATAACTCACCATGCCCTCAAACAAGCGATAACAAAATACGGCTACCTACCAGAAATGTACTACTACTAGAAATTTGTGAACATTTTACTTCTGATACAACTCATATAAACTGTTTTCTGAAGAAAAATTATTACTATTGCCTAAATAGGATTTTAAAATTTCTCCTTGGCTAAAATAATTATTTTCCTATGCTTTTTACATCTTTGTTTTAATATAAATACTTAAACTAAAATAAAAATAAACTAATATTTTATGCATAAAGCAGCTTGATGATTACTGAAAAATTTGACAATACAATTTTAAATGGGGAAAATTACACAATAAAAAGTATAGTTATATAAGAAGAATTCATTGGAACATTTTAATGGTAACCATATAATGAAGGGTAATAATGAGATAAAGACTGCATAAATTTCAATATACAGCCATACCCTATATGGGGGAAATTTTAGCATATCAATCTTGTTATCTTTGATAGAATGAGAAATTGGATGACTTAAAAATATTTTCTTAAAGTTATAAAGTTTTCATGTTTTTTTTTAAATTTTTTTTAGTTGTGTGATGAAGTTAATACATCTCTAATTAAGAACTCTGATAAGCCAGTACTAGGGGTGGTTAGAATGCTAAAAAGTTTATATTTACACAGTTCAAGATGATGAAATAAATAAAAAACTAAGCAAAATAATTGAAAGCTAGAGAAATGAAAGGGGAATAATTATTTTCAACTTAATTAGTTCTGGGGGAAATTTTTACAATCATTTCACATTTCTTGACTGCTACAGTTTATAGTTTTTTATTTCTAGTAAACTACCCATAGTAGTTTATTTAATTATTTCAAATCAAAATTATAGGAATTTCTCTATAAATTCATACAAGCAAAATCATATGAAAATAACTTTATGAATAATAACTTTATTAAAAACACAATAAGAATATGGAAAGATATAGAATTCTTTCAAAAAATTGAGAGGAGACTGGATATTCTATATAAATTTAAGAACTTTATTTTGATGAGTTGGATTATTTATACTTTTAAAAACAATTCAGATATGATAAAAACACTATTGAAGCTGTGGTGGAAGAAATTAAACAGATCTACTATCTAGAACTGATACAAACAATGCAATATTTCTGCTGAAAATTTAGATTTTATTAATGTGCAATCAAGAGCACCCAGAACAGATGGAAACACGAATTTAGTATAAAACTTTCTGCTTCTGAAATGAACAAAATATGTTTCAGAGCTCAAGTAATCAGAACACTCCCGAACACATTAATAATACAAATGAATTTTTAATGATTTGCATGTTATGAACCAAGACTTACTGAATGACAGAAGCTAATAATATCTAATTCCGGCTAATTTAACCAATACTAAGCTGTTGATTTATGAATGCCAAAAAATTGGATGGCCGTCAAATGGCAGTCTTCATGAGCGGAGATATTGCATTGTTTCGACTAGTTTTAGATTCAAGATCTGCTTCTATTTCTACCACCACAGCTTCAATAGTACTTTTATCAAATCACATCGTTTTAGAAAGTAAAAATAATTACTATTTTGTCTTATAGAAATAAATCCATATCCCACATCCATGTTAGCGAGAAAAGATGGCGCTCAAATGTAAATAAACTCGAGGAAACCCAGGGTTAACTGGGTTAACCCGCCAAAGTTGGGGGGTTAGATTTCAACCCTTTTTCGGGAGGTTACCTCTCTAGTTTTGGTTGGTCGATAACGTTTTAGCCTGAATCAGAGGGTCTCCTCTCGCTGAGAGTTAACTCGAAGGAAACCCGTGCTGGTCGATACGGCGGTTAAAGGGTAAATAAAAAAGAAAACACCATGGTTTAAGATTTCAAATGTCAAGGAAGATCTGATTACAAACACCAAAATTATGACGCGTCTAACGTCCCATTTATTAAGTTAATGAAACCGTCGTTACCGAATAAAGAAGCAAGAAGGAAATAGGTCTTTTTTAACTTCATGGTATCCAAAAGCATTTTTTGCATAAACTAAAATGATGGATTACGAAGAGGAAATTACGGTTACTAAAACACATTTATAAGAATCCCTCACTGTAACCTATTTAGACTCCTATAGTTAAACTTAAGCTTTAATAGGTTAGAAAATACAATTTTTACTTTTTTTTTTCAAATCAAATCAAATTATCAATCAAAAGAATGTAATATTACGAAGAAGAAATTAAGGTTACTAAAACAAACATTTAAGAATCTTTCACCGCAACCTATTTAGACTCCTATAGTTAAACTTAAGCTTTAAAAGGTTAGAAAACACAATTTTTACTATTTTTTTTTCAAATCAAATCAAATTATCAATCAAAAGAATGTAATATTACGAAGAGGAAATTAAGGTTACTAAAACACATTTAAGAATCCCTCACTGTAACCTATTTAAACTCCTATAATTTAACTTAAGCTTTTAAAGCTTAGAAAATACAATTTTTACTATTTTTTTTTTCAAATGAAATCGAATTATCAATCAAAAGAATGTAATAAATCATAGTAGTATTTTGATTAATTCATATATTTACTTACAAAAATATTTTCGTTAAGAAATCTGTACGCCAATTATTTCATCGTAGAAAAAACCGTTTCCAAAAAATATTTACTTGAAATAGCCAATTATTTCCAAACACATTGTAAAGATTTTTGAATAAAGGTCAGTATCATAGGGGTTTCTTTTACATTTTTCAGTATATTGTCTTTATACTCATATGGATTGTTTACTTACTCTTTTTAGTGATAGTCGTAGATCCGAAGGGGGTTTCTGTGGAAACGAAAGCGCTTTCATCGGAAGTAAATCCCAGTCCTCCATTCAGAGTTGCGAGGTCCTGAAATTGTGTTTGAAATCATAAAAACCAAGGAACATCAATGAATCAACAACTAACATTTACAGCTGTTAAATAACCTGAATTTATATACGTTTAGAACTATAAATTAAGAGTTGAGATTAAAATATTGTCTCTCTTTTAGTAATTAAAAACATTTTATAGTTATGGTCAAACGTTAATTTTGAATTTGTGAAATTGAAATAACCTTTTGCTTTAGAATCACAATTTTGTAAGATGATAACTATTTAATAATACAGTGGGGTACAATACTTTATATTTTCAGTTATTAGTAGGAATAATAATACTTTTCATTTACTGTTTTGACTTTCAGGAGTTATGTGGGAGATATTTTAAAGTGAAGCTAAAGTGTTTGAAAGTGTTTTTGTGATTAATAAAATTGTTAAATAATATGAATAAAAGCTAAATAATAGAATGTTTCTTTCAAATTAGCATACGCATTTGTTTCACTTTAAAAAATAAGCATGTGTAACAACTTTACTAGCTAAAGTTTCAAACAAATCTCAACTAGTTTAACCTATCACATGCATTATATTAAACAGTGAATTATATTAGTCTAAAACAGGGATTTCCAACTGGTAGTCCGCAGGCCGCATGCGACTCTCAAAGCCCCCTGTAGTAAAAAAAAACCGTAGAAATTTTTATCGTGCTAAAATTCAAAAATTTTCATTTATTTATTTATTGACTTCCTAAGTTATAGAAGGTAAAATTGAAAAATTAGAGGTTTTGGGGGATACCCTGAAAATCCCCCTGGTTGTAGCAAAAATTATTATGAAGCTTAGATCAACCATTATCACAAGGAGAGGCTGAGCCAGTATCCAAAAATGAGATTAAACACTATTTTTAGGGAAATTTACAAACATTTTCTGGAAGAAGACCACCACTTTTAAATAGTATTAAAAGATGTAGAGCCAAAAATTTATACATATATTATCCTTTGAAGTTTTTGAAAATAATAGCAAATCCCTGCACACCATGTAAATAACCTGTGTCACTCCTTACTTAGAAAGAAAAGTTACATATTAAAGACTCTCCGCCCCGCGAAAAATATATCATGGATAAAACGAGCCAGATTACTTTGGGGCCCCCATTCGACTTTTAAATGCGGCCCTCGAAAGTTGGAAACCCCTGGTCTAAAAGTATGATTGCTATTCTAAACAAAATTAAAATGTCCTTCCAACTCTGACATCACACTGAGAGGCAACAAGAATCACTGAAACTTCATCGATATATACTCATTGCATCTCAACATGACAACCAAGGTTGAATCTCTCGATTTCTAATGAACTAAGCAAAAAGCGTGGGATACTTATTTAGTAGTACTACCAGAGCAAAACTACCTACGCAGGTAGCTACACACTGTTGTTATGCGCATGAATTAATGTTATGTAGCCGCTTACACACGCCCTAAGTCTTTTCTTACCCTTTCCATTTCTTTGAGAACGTCCTGAAATTGAGATGCTATGGGATCGTTTTGCGACCCTAATTTCGGCTTAGGTGGAATAGGAGGAGGAACTTTCTTCGTGGTTTCGCTCTTAGAAGCAAAGGAAGAATGAGCAGACAGGAAAGAAATACAGTAATAATATATGGTTACTGAAGAAATTAATGGTTAATCTATGCAATGACTTAGTTTTTGGAATCGATTATTGCTGTCACCCCTCGTTTAAAGAAAATTTTAAAAGCTTTAATTTAGTATAAAGTTTTGACTATTTTCGAAAAAAATGTTTTTTTTATGATTTTTTTGAACAAATCGTAATATTCTTAGTTTTAGGAATAAAATACTGCTGTTCAATGTTTTTGACTGTTTAAATTTTTTTTCATGTTTTAAAATTTTTATATACTTAGTTTTGTAAATCAAATATTGATGTGGCCCCTCCTTTTAAAGAGAATTATAGAAGCTTTAATTTGGTATAATGTTTATGAATGTTATAAAAAAATTTACATAGCATTTTTTTTTAAATATTTACTTGGTTTTAAGAATAATACTACTGTTACCCCTCGCTTTAAAGAGAATTTTACAATCTCTAATTTGGATTAATGTTTTTTACTATTTTCGAAACAAAAATTTTTTCATGCTTTTTTTTAAATCGTTATGAAAGTAGTTTTAGGAATCAAATATTGCTGTCACCCCTCGTTTTAAAGAGAATTTTACAAGCTTTAATTTGGTATAATGGTTTTGATTATTTTCGAGTCAAATTGTTTTTTGTGATTATTTTTGAAAAAATTGTTATGTGCTTGGTTTTAGGAATAAAATACATACAATTTACATACAATTTACATACAATTTACTTAGAAGTCTTCATTCGTTTGTGTTTGGTTAGCAAAACGGAATACTACTTCACATTGTCACATTGGATGAGTTTCCTCATACCTGTGAAATTTATTTTTGTATTTGTTTATTTCTGTAATAATTTTATTTAAACATAGTAAATCATTAACATAGAGCGCAATGTATTTCACTTTTTTTACTCGAACATTTTAAGGTTTGAAATTATAAATTCGGCGTATTAACCGTGTGAAAGTATTAACCGTTGAGTGAATATGACATTCTTTTAGAAACTATATTTTGTGAAAAACATTTGATAATGCATGGTAAAATTTTTAATGTTTTTCAAAATTGAACTAAGGTGCAACTATAAAAAGAAATAGTTCACTGTTTCTAGGAACATAGGGCATGGTTCAGTTAAGATTTTGATAGTGTGTGTCTGGGAAATGTCACCTACCCAGATAGCAATGTAAGGTTTTACAAACCTTGTTGTTACCTTACGGCGTAACCCATTCAAGGTTTTTTTGTAAGATTATCATTGGCAACCTGTAATCCTGTGACAAGGTAAAAACAACCTGCGCTAGTTGACGCCTATAAGGTAACCTTACGGAGAAACCTTAAGAGGCGACGTCCAATATTCTTCCAGCCCCACCAACAAACAAATGAAACATCGAACCATCAATCAAACCCAAAAACATCACCACTGCCCCTCACCTTTTTAACATCGACCGACGGGTCTTTCAAAGTAGAGTCCAGCAGACCACTTCCGAACAGCGGCGTCTGTCCCAGAGAACCGAACATGTCCTTGCTGACGGACTCGATAACGGACTTGGTGGTCTCGGTCTTCTTGACCTCCAGGAGGCTGGAGCGGACCTCGGAGGATGAGTCGAGTGGGGGTGGAGGGCTCTTGAAGCCGTTCGAGAGGCTCTCCAGCCTCTTTTGGGTGGCGCTGATCAGGTCGTTGAGGTCCATCGCGTCCAGTGTGATGCTGTCGCCGCCTGCGGTGGACGATTTCGAGACAGATTCCTGCTCTTTCTTGACGAAAGACGTCTCTGTGTCACCTTTGATCTGGAAGGGTTTGCAAAAAGCTATTAATAAAGTAAAAAAGAAAAAACGCATTTTTCATTGTTTCTTATAAGAACGGATTACTATTTTATATGCATATTGGCATGTGTATATACTTGACAGTAACGTTTCCTGACCCTATGACGTCACTACGCGGAAGTAGAAACTGCGTAAACAGAAAGCTTGTTGGGTTGCTAGGAGGAGTTTGGTACACAAATCGTGATAAAAAGACGCTATACATTTAACAAAATAATCATATTTTTAAATTGACGTTCTTCATTTCATTCAAAATTCAGATACCGCGCTGGGAATTACTTGGTTTGTCAGTAACGTCATAGGGTCGGGAAACGTTGCTGTCGAGAATAGTAGTTTATGTTTGTTTCTAGTTTCTATCCATGGTGTTTGATAGGCCAGTGACTATTCAACAATAAAATTCGTTTATTTATTATTAGTATAAATATATTTTATACTATTTTTAGTCTCAAAGTAAGTGTTAATTAATTTTAATTAGGTTTATGGGCTTATGTTCAAGGTGAAAGGGAAGCTACAAAAGCAATAAAGATACACAATTTATGAAGTCAAACCAGTCAAAATCCTTAAGGAAACTTTAACTGAATAGAAAGAAAATATCCAAGCGATATAAGCTATCACGAGTTAGTTTCTAAATTGATTACCCACACCCACACCTTTTTTATTCTTTAGTTAACTTCAATGATACAATAATGGGAAGAATTTTAAATATTCTGAATAAAAACTGCTATTATTTTCGAGCTTGAATCCTAAAAATTGTACAAAAGGTATTTACAAGGGGTTCCTAAAGCTAGCATTAGAAGTTGGGAAAGGCATCTCGACGAAAGACATCAAGATCAAAATCGTCAGTTCTTTTTAATTTAATTATAAAATCCGAGTATCCTCTTTTAATTTCTAAGGTTTTCCAAAAAAAAATTCTTGTAATTCTCTAACGCCATGAGAAGCCGCTTTTTCATCGATTGCTCTTCGAAGGAATAAATAACAACTGAGAACTAAGCGGAAGACTGTGAGAGGATTGAAATTAGCTATACAAACTACACCCTAACAATACAAACTACACCCACCGCATGCTTCGTCTCGGTAGTGGTCTTGACGAAGGAATTGTCGTCCCCTGTCGCCTCCGTCTTGAAAGAAGAGGACTCTGTGTCCCCTCTCTGTGCAGCGGCCAGGAGTTCGGAGAAGGGAGGGAAGCTGTCCACCACCGCCTGAACCCCCGCCTTGGCTTGTTCCTCGTCGCTCAGCTTCTGGCTCGAGAACCCTTCCAAGCTGTGTTCAAGGGGGAGTAGGGTGGCAGATTGGATGCGGAGGCCTTCCTTTTCTTCGGTCGTCTGAAAGATAGAATGGTTTTGAGCAGGGGTAGGTACAAACACATAGAAATTGCAGGCCGTGGGGAGCCTAGCGGGTTCGCTTCCTGACACCGCTAAAAACCCACTGAGTACATGCGGAGTACGTGCACGTTAAAACTGTGGGTCCGAAAGTCCTGTGGTCGGTCATGGCGCCGTTTACCATGAGTCGAGGTCGTCTGGAGACTATTTCCCTCCCCTTCAAAGACATGGCAAAATTGTGGATGTGGTGATAGATGGAGGCGGCATCTATCATCCGAGGCTTAAGTCGGACTCCTGCCATTCATGGGCCTCACTTTACCTAACTTTACCAAGGTCACTTGGGGAAATCAAGAGGGGGTTAGCATCAAGCTAGCCACTCCTCAGCTGACCGTGACCTTCAGTCACACGTCCTGTAACAGCTCAGCTCATGGCCTCACCCAGTGAGGAAATTGGCCTCACCCAGCGAAAGAATACTGGAGTTTGAAGGTCCAACGTCCTAGGTACTCCCTCAAAAAAATATCCCCCTTGATTTTTTTCTCAGGAGCCGCATCCCCTTTGCCTTAAATCCTGTACGCTTAGCGGATAAAGCTTGGATTAAAATTGCTCCATTTGTTAGATTTTGTTGAAATTTACACAAGTGACCTGTTGTAGATGCGAATAAGCGATTAAATTTGCAGAACAAAATTAAGTATCAAAAATCATAGTGATCCTAACAGGCTCTGTGACTCAAAAAACGTTGCTTTGTAAGCTATGAAGTGGGATATGAATCGTGTTAGAGGACGTTCATAAGTTACGTGAGGTTTAAAAAAAGGAGAGGGGGTCCAGATAAGTCTCATCAGGGGAAGGGAGAGTCAATTAAAATCTCGTGTCAACTTTTCGTTTGGAGGTTATACATATTTTTTTTTATATTTTTTAGCACAAATTTAGGAAACATGAGCGCATTAGTCAAAACAGTGTGAAACATTAGCTTGTCAGTCGTGATAATTACAAATATAAGACCATGTTTATGATTTCAACATGGATTTGTATCAAAACCTTTGTAATGTGTATGCGTCATGCCGGAAAGACAAAACAAATGTGGCTATTGCATCAATTTATTTATTTAAAAGTTATGAAGAAAATCTCACGTGAGATATTGAGGGGAGAGGCGGGGTCCAGAAAAAGCTCACTAAATCTCACCAAGGGGAGGCAAGGGTCTAAAATTTGAAGAAAAAAAACACCTCACGTAATTTATGGACATCCCTTTATGAGAAAGGGTTGACTGGAGAGTTTCTTGACATGATTCGGTTTGTTCTTATTTTCAAGAAGAATAAACAAAACAAAAGTTACAGTCAGTGTTTAATATTTAATCGTTTGTTGACACCTGTCCGGTCTGTTCGAATTGTAAGAAGTAAAACGTTGATGTGAAAATAACGAAGTAATAAACTTACCAACATTATATTTGCGAAAATTATAATTCAACGACTATGCAGTACACTACACAAGGGGTTCACCAATTTCTTTCAAGAAGTGTTCTTATCGAGAAAATGATTGGGAACCACTGCATTAGATGAAATAATTTGGTTACAAACTGAAACAGAACTTTAAAGATATTCAATTATATTCGACTACTACTATTAATCTTCATATTCCTTATTATATAAGAATATATAAAATCCTTTAATGCATTATCAGAATCTTGACAATAAATATTCTGCAACGAAATAGAAACTAATCTGTTCTGAAAACTACAAGATATGATAAATTCTCAGATTCAGAAAACAAAACAAAAAATATTCTGGTTAACAATTAAATTCCTATGCTAAACACAGGAATTTAATATTAAGCATCTTCATTTAGCATCCGATGATTCGAAACTTCTTTGCATGTGTTTCGCTGAGGGAAAAGGTTGCCAAGTTACACAGAACTTGTCACAATTCACAATTTGTTTCCTAGCTGAATCACACAGAAGTGTGAACAAATAGTAATTGAGTCACGGCCAGATGATCGCAAGTTTTACGCTACTCTCACAATATGTGTCATAAAAAGGCATTTCAGTCACAAATCTTGAAATTAAATTTATGTGAGAGTTTCTAATTGGAATTTTATTAAATATCTTACCTTAGAAGAAGTTTCGGATATCGAAATCATTTCTTTAGTCGAAGCTCCATTTTCCATTGTCTTTAATGGGGAAGCAGTTCTTTCAGAGGATGTTACAGGGGGAGGATACACTGGAGCTTGGTTCTCTTTATTCGATTCTCGCCTGTCATACAAAAGATTATTGTTAATGGATGTTATTTTTAATTTAAACATGAGAATGAAACATGGATATGCGGAGAGAAAAATTAAATAAACTTTCGATGGCAAAGAACAGTATAAATCAATTTTTCATACATTGCAATTACTTGCGAATACTTTTATTTTTAATGTAAATTCAATTCTTTAAAATTTTCTATTAGAAAAATAAACACAAAGAACAAATAACGTGTAACACAGAACACAACTGATTACTTTTGTTTACCAATTAACTTTACATATTAAATTTACCATTTGTAAACAAATCATTTCGATTGCTTTACTAGTATTATTTTATTTTCTAATTTCATTTTTCTTATTTTAAAACAAGATGACAACTTTTCGAAAATCTGGAAAAATATTAAAATGAAAGAATGAATGACTTTTAAATTAGCCCTCATAATTACAATTTAAAGGCTTCACAATTAAAGAGTCAACATATTTAAGAACTGTAATTATTATTATAAAGCAATGAAGACCGTTTATTTAGAATAACCCTTTCTTTGACATTCTATTTATATCATTAAAATGTACCTTAGTCACCTTATATTCGAGTGAATGTAGAACAACAGGTAGCTTTTAGCATAAATATATATTTAACATGTTGCCGTTAATTTGTACATAAATATACTAATTTATACATAATAATTTGTATATGCACACATTTGTACATAATTCTTTAATTCACCTATAGAGCATTTTCAATCACGTGTCTCCGATCACGTGATCAAGCTGGCTTGGAGGACAGACAACTTTCCTTTAACATTAGGCTCCCATAGAGAATACGCGCTGCATTTAGTTTTTATAAAAAAAAGTTCATTTAAAAAGATTCTTTAGGCTCGGTTAAACACCGGAACGAAAGAATAATAGTTATTGAAGGTAAGTGCATATGTTTTTGTGTTTTAGTGGTAAGCTAAATTTAGAAAAAGACTTATTACGAGGTGACATGTTTTTGTTTACATTTGTTAGAACAATATGCGAGTCCGATACATCTGTAAAATACTTATAATATGCTACTGAAACTAAATATTGAATAATTAATAAATAATTAAGAATTTTAAAATATGTTAGTAGCATTGCGAATGGTACTTGCAATTAGAACACTGGCAGAAATGGTTTCAGCAATTAGAACACTGCTAAATATAAAATGTAGTATTATTGAATGACTTATGCTGTCTTATTGAATGCTGCAGAGATGCCATTTTAGAGTAAATAAAGGTTACTTTAAAGTAAACTTTGGAGAAAAACATAAAACATCCTTATTTTTCAAAATTCACATCAAAAGTAAACAAATAAACGATGTGCATCCTATGTTTTCCATCATACTGTCTGTCATCCAAGCCTCTGACGTCACAAGCCCGTGACGTCAAGTGCGAATGCTCTATTGATATTAATCACAATATGGATTTTTTTATCAGAACAACTTCTCTCTCCTACTCACTAATTAATCAGAAAATGATACAGTGTAAACTATTGAAATATCAGAAAGTATTTTAAAAATTATGATAGTATAGAAAAATAATTCTTCTGTAAAGTAAATGGGGGAAATGAACATACGGTTTTAAAATAGGTGTTATAGAGTATTTTCAATCACATGACTCTGCCTAACAACGGCCTTAGCAACGTTGATTATTCGCCAAGTGACGTCATGTGCGAATGCTGCTATTGGATACTTCTATGTTCCGCCCCTAACAACAGCCTTAGCAACGTTGATTTTGTCCTCCAAGTGACGTCATGTGCGAATGCTCTATTCTTGCAGAATGCGATCTACCAGTTTAGGTAGTTAGCTGGATTTGACACCGGCAACCATGCCGGCAACTGATGTTTTTTGAATCCAAGTGTTTATGGCCTTCATAATTAAGAATATTTGATTCAAGATTCAAAAACCATCAGTTGCAGGTTGTCATTTACCCCAAATCCAGCTAACTAAACTGGTAGGTCGCATACTACAAGAATACCTAGAAACTTTTATAATAGCACTAAAAAAAAGGAATAAGAAAATTAATAGAATTAAAATCCTCTTACCCGGGTTATGTATTTTTCAAAAATAAATTTGGTTCTAAAACAAGATAACACTTGATGACTGATGAAAAAACAGAGATTCCACGATCTCATTCTTCAGTGCCAATATCAGCCAGTGTTATATTGGTACATATAAGGAGTTCGTGGAATCTCTAAAACGGCCGTATGCCTGTTTACTTTTCAATTTATTTAAGCTTATTTACGTTGTTTTTCCATCAGTTAGCTTGCACAAAATATTTCTACATAATTACGATAATGCTTATTTACAAATACTTAATCAATGCTAAAATGTAATAACTGTTTAATTAGAGATGTGAGTTGAGAATATTCTCCGGAGAATATTCTCGGAGAACGAGAATATTCTCCAGGGGCGAGAATTTTGAGAATAATCGATAATATTCTATTTTTTGATTGATAAATGGAAATAAATGTAAAAATGTTTGATAATATGAAATGGTCATGTATTATTAGTGTTAGAAACCTGAAAATAATAACAAATTCAATGAAACTTACCATTTAAAAGCTACCCTACAGTTCAGAGAATATTCTCTGAACTGTGATTTCATTATTTCGCAAGATTCTTTTTTAAATAAGTAAATTTTATTTAATACAAAATAAAATATTTTTTAAAATATTAGAAGCAAGATTTACTGGGAGAAAATACTCATACATTTAAAAGAGGAGCCTAAATTATTTTCATATAGTTGTTAACAGCAAATGTAATATCAATAGTTTGTTGTCTAACTGAAGGACCTTCTGAACCTGACATTTAGTTAATTTTGATAGAACTTTGTAAAATTAGGAGAATATTCTTAAAAGAAAGGATACCTATCACTTTAGAATTATCTGTTGAGAAAAATATTTGAAATAATTTTTTAATATATATTTTACAGAGAATGATTTATTGTGAGAATATTCTCAAAGACCTCTTAATTACTGAGTATTATAGATGCAGTTTAATTTACTTTCTACTTAAAATTATTTCTGAAAGAATTGTTTAAAATTTTTGTTTGGCATAATTTAAAATTCAGTTTCATTAATATTTCCCAATTTAGAAAAACATTTCTATATATACACATTATTTCCTTCAAAAACGCTATTTAATAGTTGGAAAATCTTAAGTTAATAGAATGTAACTGGCTTACTCTGCTTTACCTATGAAATATGTTGTCATCAATTAAGCAGTGATTTTAAAATATTTTTCAATTAAATGTACTTCCTTTTACTTATGATGACTTCTCATTGTAAAACCTTTAATATTCTTCTAATTTGAAGTTAATATGACTTACTTGACTTATTCCTATTACACTCCATTACTGGAGCATAGGGCTTCCAATATAAGTTATATATAACAATAACACAATACCGGTATAATAAATCCCATAGTTAATATAATACCTTGTAATTTTTTTTATAATTATTTTAGTAGCTTCTAGGAGAATATTCTCGAAAATTCTCCTCTTGGAGAATATTCTCGAGAATATTCCCGAGAATATTCTCCAAAAGATTATTACCGAGAATTTTACAACTCTATGTTTAATAAAAGGTAAGTTTATTTATCAATTTACTAAAATAAAAAGTATAGGTATGGAAATACCAGTATTTATATATAGCGTGACAAAGAAAAATGTTGAGAACAAAAAAATCACTAATATAAATATAACACTCCTAAACATCAGACCATTTAAAATGCCAAAAAAAGCTTTACTTGTAAGAAGGTAACGAATGCATTTACTCCCATTCCATTCGAATCGTAAACAACACACACAACACAAACACCGCCGCGCTATCTATAATACCTCAAGCATGCGCTGAGCGACTCTCCCATTCGACAGGTGCCAAAATACTTCGCGTTCCACCCTCAATCAACACCGAGAAATCAATATCCAAAGTAGTTCTATCAGAAAAAAAACAACACAATCCAACACCACCATCAACGAAAAAAACACCATCAACGCATTTACCTCCTCCTATTCTTATCCTCCTTCTTTTTCGTCCTCCTACTGCTGGGCACCCAGAACGCGACGCAGGCATCCTTCACCTTCAACAGCTCCTTGCGGAACACGGCGAAGGTCATCAGCGCCAGGACGGCGCAGGTGACCGCTTCGAAGACCCCCATGGTCACCGGTGCTACCTACTACACCTGAGCATCACCATCTCCGATTAGCGACGAAGCCAGACTCATTACAGAGGGGAAGAAGAGGAATTTCAGTCTTTTCTTTTTTGTCTTCTTCTTCTTCTTTTAGAATGTTTGCTGGTGGTGGATGGATATTCCTCCGGTGTCTGCGCGTGGCTAAGTTTGGAACAAGTGCAACTCTTTTCAGGGAGAGTTCTCGGCTGCTCTCTCGGGAGGCTCTCTTTGAGGGGATTCCACTTAGGGGCCACTTTGGAGGGTTATTTTTGTGAATGGTTGGGCCCGTGAGTCAGTTTCATTCATGAGGCAATGAAGTGGGGGAGGAAGGACTATTAGATTGTGGAGGGGCCGCTCAAATATTACGTAAACAGGTTTTTGGTCATTATTGACCACCCCCTCCCTCCTTGTCAGCAAAGATAAGCAAACCTCAAACCCCCGTCATAATTATGTACTGATTATGTTTGATCATTTTTTGTAAAAACTGTTTAGCAGTGCCTAAATTCTAGACATTCATTGTCAAAATAATTCCAGAAATTCATTGTTTAAAATTTTCTTATGAATTCAAAAAAATGCTTGACATTTTTTCCTAGTTCAATTTTTTTTGTAAAATTTATTTTTGGTAGAATTTTGAAAATTCAGTGTTTGTAACATCTTACGTAGGCATAACTCATACTCCTCCCCCTTGTTAGGAAATATAAGCAAGGGGTAAACCCCCTCCCCCCTCAGGTGCTTACGCAATAGTTATACGGCCCCGTGGTACCGGACATTTAAGCATCGTTTACACATGTCAGATCTGTTCCGGTTCGACAATCTGGTAACACTAATTCGACGAATCACTAACAGAACTTAAATGAAACCGTAAACTGAGGTAACTTTTTCTATCAGGCAAAACAGGAAGATTTTTTTTGTGCACCAAGAAGAGTGATTATCTTTTTTTTTTTTGCAAGACCCAACAGGTAAATGTAATACCAATAAATAAGTTATATAGGTAATAACTCTCATTTGTCCAAAGAATCCCTTGATACCCTTGTTGAGATTATTCTATTTGTTTCTTTGTGTTCCTTACACCTTAAAAAAATGCTTCACATTCCTTTCTATATTCAATTTAAGATAATTTAGTGGATTTTTAACTCTGCTAAACCGTACTCATCATTTCACATATTATTTTCTCTCCTCCCCTTTAACACTGACATTCGACATCAACAACAAACAAAACTGCTTTAATTTACGACATAAACATTCTATAGAAATAAAAACGAAAGGAAAGCATTTCGTTTAATAACACTACTCAATAACAAGATGAAACATCTTTCTCTAGCATCCCTCATCATTTATTTTCAAATTCCGAATCCCACGCCTTTGACCACGCTCTCTTGGCGACTGTCCAACGGGAAGGGAGAGGGAAAGAGTTTGTTTTGGAAGTCGTACAGGTGGGCAGTTAGTTCCCGTCTGGATACCACTTAAAACGCCCCATCTGCTCTCTCTCGACAAGCTCCGTAAATAATTTCGAAACCGGAAGAGACTGTTTAGGCCTAAAAGGAGGGCGCCGCCGTTTCCTACTGCTAATCACTTAACTCTTCAGTCGTCACCAGAAACACTTTCGAGTCCCAAAACGTCAGCCTTCCGAAAGTGTTAGTACAGAGATACTTATCTTCTTGTGTTCATACGTTTGTTTATCCTTAACCCCTTTTATCCTAGTCCGCCTGAGACTGCCATTGAATCCTATTATAGAAAATATGGGGTGTCTAGGACTGAAGGGTTAAGGAATTCTCAGTTTCACACCCATGAACAAAAAACTGACGGAGAGGAGTTTCATTTTCTTTAACTAATATCTGAATCTTTTAATTGGAAGAGGGGAATAATAGAAACAAAAAAACTAATAAGGGGAACCACTTAATTGCGTCTATCGGAATTGCTTCACTTCTTGCTGCTTTCCCCTTACTGGAAGAGGTTAAGATTTTAGCACTTTTAGTTACGTGTAAAAAATAATTACTTCGTATTCCTTTTTTTTTTACCCAAACAACAACGAAAAAGTAGGAATGTCAAAAAAACGGGACAAAACGGACAAAGCAAAGTAGGAGGCTTAAGTTTTTTTTACTTTAATGAAAAACACTATCTGCCCCCCCCCACTCTTACTAATATCACATCGAAAAAGGAATTACAAATCTCGCTGCAGTTATCTCTTGTTTAAGCTTAAAAAAACCTTAAAAATTATGTATTACAAAGCTGCCTAAATTTGTCAATTTTTTTAAGTAAGCTGCCAAGTTTAATTTCCTTAACTATAAAATATGTGATAAGATTATCCTCTGGAACAGATAATCAAACATAAGTAGGCAAATGCCAGTTAATGAAAACGTTTTAAAAAATCAATGCCGCATAAATGTGATATTAGGTGTCTCCCAAATTCTAATTTTCCCAAGGTAAAATTCTAAAAAATGAACTTCTAACAAGTTTTTGAACTTGAATGGGGCACACATTTTCGCATTAAAATGTAAAAATACACATCAGCTAAAATTAATAGATAATGTAAAAAATATATAATACATAGTAGGTTCTGCTAAGGATTAGACACCTCAAAATTAAACTTATAAGTATACCTTATGACTTCTAGGGTGAGATCCGTCCCACTTTTGTCAGCTATTTCCATCACTTGGTCGTAGGTCAGATTCTGGCATGCGTGGTCATTTACACTGAGAATCAAGTCGCCTTCGTAAAGTCTCTGGTAAGCCTTGCTTTTTCTCCTTACCTGAAATGAAACAAAGAATAAGTTAAAGTAAACATGTGTCATTTACATTGACAATGTTTTATCAGTTGAGTCGAAACATTTTCATTACTTGTTTTGCTGATATTTTTTAACTACAGTAGAACCATCGATATGCGACCCCTAACGGGACCAACTATATAGGGACATTATAACTAATTTGGAAAAAAACAATTAGAATAAAGAAATAAAATATGAATATAATACTACTACCTGGAATAACACATTCTCGTGAGATGCAAAACGTAAGGAAACCATTCAATGCAAATATTCCAAAACGTTAAGAACGTGATCATTTGGAGTAATATGACTTTTAGAAATTTTCCCCCTACCCTTTTTTCTGTTCTAGCCTCTTAAAAAGTCAATTTTTACGAATTTTGACTGACATGGGGGGTTGCTATTACGAAAAATTCAAGTGTTTGGGGTCGCTGTAACGAATTAAAATCACATTATTATTCTTGTGATAAAAAAAATCGGTACTTAAACTACAGGTCATTGCAAAGTAGGGGTCTTTATAACGGGAGTCGTGATAAACAGGCATTGGGTTTTTTTTTTTTTTTCATTTTGTTAATTTTTTCTTTAGATTGAACACTGTATTTTGGGGACATAAAATAAGTATTTTATAAGACAAAGGAGGCTACAAAAGGGATAATTTTGATGTTAAAGACAACATCATCAGTTTTAAATTAACTACGAAGAATTCACCCACTTTTGTGAAGTTAAGACACAGATTGTTACGTAGCTTATTCCTTCCCTTGCAATAGCTGATTAAGCTTCTTCATCAAAAGATAGGTTCTGAAGTTCTGATGTCACCAATACAAATACACACGCAGTACGAATGTTCTTTATTCTGATAGCAACAAAAACTTCCACTTACGGGACTTTCCCCTTGGCAGCTAATACGTATTTTTCGTATTCGTTTAATGTATTTTTCTAACATTTTAAATAAAGATTAATATTAAAAAATTATTTACATATTATTATAAATATGTAACAGTACAACTGAACATCTCTTACTTCTTGATAAGAAAACTATTGTATAAGTTGTAAATATTTACTGATAAAAATCTCCACTGTAAACATGTACAACATTTGTACAATGTTCATCTCTTCACATGTAACATCTTCTTAACATACTACACAAATTATTATTAAATTTTAAAATTTTATTAAATTTAAAAATGAGGTCTGAGACGCCGGTCTCTCATCAGGGGGTTCGTCCAACGTCCAACGTCCCATAGAGGCCATCATTATAATTATAATTATAATGATGGCCTCGGGGTTCAGTTGTCGTTTATACGACCAGCTTCAGAAAGGCCATCAGGGGTGTGGGACGTTGGACGAACCCCCTGATGAGAGTCCGGCGTCTCAGACCTCATTTTTAAATTTAATAAAATTTTTAAATTTAATAATAATTTGTGTAGTATGTCTTAATGTTATTATCTTTTTTACAAGCTGCGCAAGCGCTGGAATTGGATCAATACATTTTTGTAAATTTTGAGTCCGGCAAAAATCTTGGGTTAATTTTAAATAACTTCTTGTATTTATCTTCTTAACATCTTAATTCCTTGCTTTTTTTTATCCTTGAGAGGACTTTAATAGAAAAAAACACAACTTTTTTATTAGAACCTTAATTAGTTATTCCAATTCAATTTTTAAAAATAAGTCAAAGTGTAAATAAAACCAGAATAATAGGAATTAAGATGTACTAATTTAAAGAAGTTTAATAGAAATTGAACCTAAAGAGCGGTTTTTGACACCTATTTAAGAGACAAAAATCTGAAACCGAGAATATTAACTGATCGGGACAAAGAATTATCTTTATATTCTTTGCTTCAGTTTAATCTGAGAATTAAAATTTCATACTTTGTAATTATGTTGGTAAATACGCTCACAACATCTGCCGACGTTTAATTACGTTAATTTTCAGTGAAACGGATCCAAGCTGAAGGCTATGGTTTGGTACCCCACCTACACATGATCATTTTCTTTTGGAATGAAATCTTTCCACAACATTTCACCACATCTCAGCTCATTATTATCTCAACGCAGCTTCGAGCACGAAAGCAACCTTAAATTTTTGCTTGAACGGTGTTGGCAATGTCCCTGCAGCATGGAGGGCGCTTCGGAAGAATGCCAAGCTTGTTTGCTGGTGACCCACTTGGCAAAAGGAGAACAGACTACGAGGGTTAAGCAGTTGCACAACAACTCTGTAACTATATTTTTTTAACGAAGTAATTTACAAACTGTTTGAAGGAGAGCAAGAGGTGCCTTTTCTTCTGGAAGGAAGCAAATGCAAACAGGGAAATTCCTGAGACTAAACTAAAGGACGTTATGCATGATACCTTGTGAAAATACATGTTTTTAAAATACTAGGGAGCTACCGCCCCCTGTTCGCTATCGCTCACCAACCCCCGGAAACTGCTTATGCAGGACCTTTTGGGTTGCTTCGCAATTCTCCCAAACACAGCTCACTGAACAACTCACTTTGTAAAATATTATAATTATGAAAATTAGCAGAAGAAACGTCAACCAACTTTACAAACATACGTCACAGGTCATCTCCATGAATAACAATCTCCTGAAAGTTTTAATATTTATAACTCTAACTAATCAATAATTTAATCAAAGTGTTTTCCTTAAAAATATCCATCACGTCTATTAATAACTATTATTAATCAACATTCAGAGAAAAAAAACACCAATGAATCTTTTAAATTCAATATTGTACCGCCTAGTAACTCGTTATACCTAGTGTTTTATCATTCATATTTTTTTCAACCCAGACTTATTAAACAATACCATTGAAAGCCATTGAAAATAATAAGAGGCAAAACCTATATGACACTCAATGTTTACAATTAATTTCGATTATCAGACTAAAAATTATGAAATTCTGACAAAATGTGTGAAGTTTTAGTAGGAAATAGGATATCTGTAAATTTTATAATACTTTCATCAGTCTTTGAATCAAGGGCGGGTCCAGACCAGATTTTCGGGGGGGGCCATGTCAAAGTCGGAGGGTATTACATTCGAAACTTTCAGTGCCTCAGAAAATTTTTTGAAGAGTGCCTGCTTTCAAGCAGCTTTTTAGGGGTTTATAGTAACTTAAAGGATATCCAGGGCCCGTGCCATTGTTTTAGAAAGTAGAGGGGCCATTTTTGTAAGGCCATAATAATACTTGTGTTCGCTAGGTGTTTGGCTCCCAAATTTCCAAGTATAACATAAATAAAATGCGATACTTTGTTAAAGTTATAAAGGTTTTTTCAGATAATGCTAGCCCGAAAGCAAATGTGGGGGGTCTGGGGGTCCTCCCCCAGAAAATTTTGTGAAATTTGGCTTTAAATAGAAGTTTTTCTACTCATTTTTGTACATTTGGTATCCATTGGATAACACCTAAAGAGGGTAACTTCTTGTACTCCTAAAAGGAGAGGAGAGAAACAAGTTCAAGGAGAAAACAGTAAATAAGTAACCATGAGAAATTAATAGGGGGTCTAGGGGATGCCCCCTAGAAAATTTTTGAAAATTTGCCTCTAAAAATAAAGTTTCATCTCATTTTAAAAGCATGTAAACCACAGAATTTTCAAGGATGAAATTATAAATAGATGCCCAATTTTGAAAAGGGCCGGGGTTCCTCTTCTGAAAATTTTTGCAAATACGCCCATTTAAACTATAGTATTACCGGTTTGAGAGGGCTTGAGCCCCATCCAATGTTAGCTGAAGAGGGGCTAAGGCCTTGGGGGGAAGAGGGGCTTGTGATGTTTGGATATTTTCTGGTTTGGAATCCCTTTCAAGAGCGGTTATTTGGGGAGAGGGTAACCCACAGAAGGTCTCAGAATGTGTTAAAATTTCTTTTAAGGGTCAAATTTTAAAAATTTTCTTGGGGAGAGCCCCCAAACTTTGGAATTAAGCTGAAATGCTATACTTTTAACAGAGAAATTTCTAAAATTTTTCTGGGAAAGATCGCCCAGATCCCCATCTTATTTCGAGCTCGCATTATTACACAAAACTTTTACATTAAATGCACCTCAAAATATTACACCTTGGCGATATTTAAAGGGACATGTAACGAAATTTAATCTATATACATCTGATACAAAATTAGGTAATTAGGCAAGTAAACTTAATGGTTGTTTCTTTTAATTTTATGTTTTTTAATGTCTTGTACTGGCCTTCCCCCCAATATTTTATAAAAGTTGGCGCCTATGGATGTCAAAATATTAAAGGGGGGTTTGGTTGGGGGTTCTCCCCCAGAAATTTTTTTGAATTTTAACATTAAGAAAGTGTTTTTTAAGCTATTTGTTAGGGCTTCTCGGGGGGGGGCCATGGCCCCCAGGGCCCCCCCCCCTGGACCCGCCCCTGCTTTGAATGATATTCAATTTGGAAAGTACTTTTTAAAACGTGAAAAAAACTTTGTTTCATCATAAAATATGGCGTGAATTGGTTGTTGCGATTGGTTGCATAATAAGTTGTTTGACAGTACTTGCTTTGTAACTGCGACCTTATCCGTAATCTAAAAAAATTGAAATATTTTAAAATTGAGAATTTTTTTTAAAAAAATCCAACAGCTTTATGCACATCCTCGAAAGAATCCGGACATTTTGATACCAGAAATGTGTCATTCCATTCGGATCAGTAACTAAAAAGCTTTTCTCTGGAAACCGTTCACCAAAACCTTTTTTTTTAGAATAGAGAGATACTGTAAAAACATTTCTTAAGGAGAGCGCGTGAGGCACCTTTCGTCAAATTCAAGTTTCTGATATTTTCTGATCAAACAAATCAATGCTTAATGAAACTTTTACCTGCTTGCAACAATAGACTTTTGGACCTCTATAGAGCATTTTCAATCGCATGACTCGGACCTAACAACGGCCTTAGCAACAGAAAATGTTACAGTTGTTTGCCCTACGGAGGTTAACAGTTACAGAAAATGACTGGCCGTGGAATTCTTCTATTGGAGCATTTGCAATCACGTGACCCCATACCTAAAAACCGCCTTAGCAACAGATAAACAACGGCCTTAGCAACAGTTAAAAGCCCTACAGTAGGTACACAGTTAAAAGAAAATAACCGGTTGTGACGTCACCTGAAAACACTCTATAGTGTAATTTTACTAAAGTTATCAAAAAAATTAAAAGGTTGAGAACTTTATTCTAATAAAGGCGTTTTTTGTTACCTATAACATCTTCAGAAATTGAGTAATAAATTTTAATTGGTTAAAAATAAGAGGCAAATATAGAAAGAGGGTGTAGAGTAGCGGTGGTCAACATTTCTCGTGCCACTACTTTGGAAACAAAAATTATGCGTGCAACTTACACGTTTTTTCAATAAACGAAAAAAAAAATGAAAAAAGTTTAAAAATTTTATTCGTAGACCAATTGTTGGATATTTAAGCAAATATAACATTTTTCATATATGTCTCGATAGTGGAGATTTTACAGTGATATATGGGGTACTCCCACGGAAAATGTTTGGAATAATCCCATAAAACGGATTTTAATGCATTTTACAACCCTAGTTTTAAAAATCCCTAGAATCCCAAAAAAGATAATTCTTAACTACAGGTAATAAGACCTCAATGAAAAGGGAATCATACAAGTTTTTACGGTATGTAATAAATCTGGCTCTAAATTAATGTAAAAAAAATTAGAATAATCTGTGTGGATAGGCTACTATCTTTCATGCACCTAAAAAGGGATTTGACCCCCATGCTCTTACACTTAATACAAAGATGGCGTTTTGATCATTGATTAAAGTTCATGTGAAGATTACAATCGTATTTTTTATCATGTGAAGTATAGAGTTTAACTTCACTAAAAGAAAATTTTACATAAATTGGATTTTGTCTTCCATTAATTTGCGTTCAAATCTCCAAACAAAAGCATGCGTAAAAAGTCGATAGTAAAAAAATAATATGAATAATTCATCACTAATTTTAATATTCAAATAGCCCCCTGTAAAAGTAATGTCTTTAACTGGATGATAATGATTGTTCAGGCTTTTATAACTTGTTAACAAATTACCCCTAATCAAATGAAGCTTCGTCTGAGAAAGAATATCCAAGGTTAAAAGGTTCTAAAATAGAAGATGATACTTCTTAATTCCATTCGGGAAAGTGAAATCTGGTGCTTCATCTCATATAAACATTCGCTAATTACTGGTCATCATTCGTAATTACCTATTTTAAAAGGTTATTGTTTATGCATGCAAGTTTCGGCATCCAGTTTAAATATCTATCTTGATTTGATAATGAAAAAGAAGGAAAGTAAAAGAGAACATAAACTTATAATAAATTCATTAAAATTTTTAGAATGCCAAGAAAATTAAGAAATTACATTCCTCAAGCATGAATAGTGTACAAAATGGATGGTTTCCTACGCTCGTTGTATACTGTTCTATACCGCAGTATAGAACAGTAGAAAGTAATTGCAATGGGTGCTGAGATCATACTCTGGAGACCCCTGATAAATAAGAAGCATAAGAATACGAAACAATAGAAAATATTGACCCGTTAAAATGGGATAATTTAAGAATTTGAAAACCAACAGAAATAACAAGGCACACATGTAAATGACCATCATTTCCATATTCTCATTACGGGCCACAACGCTTTTCGCAAGTAGCTTTTTGAAATCATCATGTAAAACAAGAGACTGATAAATTACATCAAAGATGCGTTGATATATTATTTAAAACTATTAAAATTTTTACTGGTGACGATTGTTTGTACACATACAGGCGTTTTTAGTCATCTATAACCACTCAAGAACTATAGTCATAGCAAAACCCTCTATATACAAAGCCTGACAACTACGTCACTGTGACGTCAAAGGTGGCGGAAAGTCGCTAAATTTCCCATGTTAAGTCTATGGAGCATAAAAACTTACTTTCTTAACTCCTCGCGTTATGTATGCCTTCAAGGCTGATAATACTGTTCTGGAAACTCAAAATCTTTCGTTTAGAATCAAAATTTTGTCCCTTTTGTACAGTATTTTTGTATTTTCATTCAGTTTTTTAGCCTTAGGACTAACATGGCTTTTAGTTCAGTTTGCAAATAATGAATGCATGTCATGTAGGTTTTTCTCACAATATTAAGTTTATCTAAGAAATTAAAAAAAAATCACTAGTAAAATAAAAAGTAAAATCTATTAAAAATTAAAACAAATCATTGAATTTTCGAATTCTTCCAACAGTAAACAATTTATTTAATTACACTAAATTCTTTAATTTATTATAAGATTAAACTGATGAGAATCAAGCATTATATTTATTGTTGCGGGAAATGCACTAGTAGCACTAAGTTCTAGTTAATTCTTCTGATTTGTATTTTTACATTTTTCTCAGATGGCATCACGTTTTTGTTTGTTGTTCCATCAATTTTGTTAAGTAAAGTGCCGTTTACATGAGCCAATTACCCGGGTAAAAGGCGGCTCTAACTCCTCTTTTCTACCCGGCATTCCCTACGAAGGGAAAAAGATAGGAAAAAGCCGGGTAGGATTCAATCCTAGTCAATTGCCGGGTTGTACCCTCCTTTCCCATGATGCCTTTCGTGTCCCATCCCACACTCCCTTGCGTGTTGTGTAATCCGCCATTTAATTGTTTGTGTGTGCTCTGTTGATTGTTTTGATATAATTTATAATGGACATCAATAACGTATAGAAAGTAGCAAATGCAGTTTGAAATGTGAAGATAAAACGTTAAGTTTAATAAACATCCATTTATTTTTTAAGACAAGCACAACTTACAAACATGATGAAAAACGGAAATCAAAACAATAAACATTGATGGAATTGAAACAATGTTGCCAACACAATTTTGTGTAATTGTATAAGTGTTACTAGTAAATAAACAAAATATTCAACAAATAATACAAGGTTACTTTCATACATCTTCGCCGGTCTACGGTAAGCAAATCTGCGATCATCCGTTGATTTTTTGCATAATATCGCCAACGCTCTTTTAAAATTCATTCTGATGCTCTCTTTCAAAAACAAAAATGAGATATTTGTTAACAAACTTGGAAACCATGGAAACATGCAGATCACTTTTCTTACCACGTGACCGAGAAAAAGCCGGGTTAGATCATGTCTCATGTAAACGCCTTCAAATTTCGTAACCCGGGTAGAGTTGGAAATTCCCTTCAACCCACTTTTTACCCGGGTAATATTTTTCCCATGTAAACGGCACTTAAGTGCCGTTTACATGAGCCAATTACCCGGGTAAAAGGCGGCTCTTACTCCTCTTTTCTACCCGGCATTCCCTACGAAGGGAAAAAGATAGGAAAAAGCCGGGTAGGATTCAATCCTAGTCAATTGCCGGGTAGTACCCTCCTTTCCCATGATGCATTTCGTGTCCCATCCCACACTACCTTGCGTGTTGTGTAGTCCGCCATTTAATTGTTTGTGTGTGCTCTGTTGATTGTTTTGATATAATTTGTAATGGACATCAATAACGTAGAAAGTAGCAAATGCAGTTTGAAATGTGAAGATAAAACGTTAAGTTTAATAAACATCCATTTATTTTTTAAGACAAGCACAACTTACAAACATGATTTTGGTTACATATATTTTCCGGTATGTGTGCTTGATCTCAAGGATCCGCTTATACACCTTCGTCAAGTAAGACAGACACAACAGAATTTTTACTGGCACAAAGAAGGAAAATACACCCAGGGGCGAGGTGAGAATCGAACTCACGACGGGGCAGTGCGCAGACTGCTGGCGTGAAAGGCAGAGAAGCAAACCGAACAGGCCATCCCGTCCCCCTACAAACATGATGAAAAACGGAAATCAAAACAATAAACATTGATGGAATTGAAACAATGTTGCCAACACAATTTTGTATAATTGTATAAGTGTTACGTGTTACTAGTAAATAAACAAAATATTCAACAAATAATACAAGATTGCTTTCATACATCTTCGCAGGTCTTCGGTAAGCAAATCTGCTATCATCCGTTGATTTTTTGCATATATCGCCAACGCTCTTTTAAAATTCATTCTGATGCTCTCTTTCAAAAACAAAAATGAGATATTTGTTAACAAACTTGGAAACCATGGAAACAGGCAGATCACTTTTCTTACCACGTGACCGAGAAAAAGCCGGGTTAGATCATGTCTCATGTAAACGCCTTCAAATTTCGTTACCCGGGTAGAGTTGGAAATTCCCTTCAACCCACTTTTTACCCGGGTAGCTACCCGGGTAGCATTTTTCCCATGTAAACGGCACTATTAAAAGACATTTTTGATACTTTATGCTTATTTCAGATTTCTACTTATTAAACTCTGGTTTGAATAGCGATAGCCATTAAAAATTAATATCACGGCGTATGTTTTTACATCGATACATTAATGTTAATAACAAAAACACGAATATTCCTTGTTCAGTGTTAAGAAGTCAAAAAATATAAAACATGGCGTCGTTTTGCATGTGACGTCAAAGGTGGCGGAAAGTGTGACGTCACCCGTCCGAGTTGTGAGGCCATTATATAGAGGGTCTTGGTCATAGTCAACTTATTTTTATCAACACAAATCTACATTGAATTCGTAGATTTGTTTTTAAAGTAGTACCTACTATTTTAGGAAAGTACCCTTAATCCCGATTTTCACTAGGGATAAATTTTTATATCTTTTTTATACGATCTTTTCAGTCAAATTTATTATGATAACCTTCATAATAATAAGTTAGGTTTATTTTTCTTCTTAATAAAATTTTCTTGCATTTGAGTTCTTTTACTCATAAATGTTGAAACAATTTGTATAATTTCAGGGATAAAATGTTTTAAGGTACATTCCCCCATTTAAATAAAATTCTATTTATTTCAGAGATATCCAATATTTTTTTTTATTTCTGTATTTTTTAATGTTTGACACAGTAGTCACAATTTGAACTTTCTACTTTAACTATACAATACAGGCAACTTACTGTCAAACCCAATAACATGCTAAGCTAACAATGTTTTACACTGGACATTTTAAACTCCATTCAGTTAACGAACAGAATAAAAAAAAATACTGAAAATAGTGGCTAAAGAATATCGGGAAACAAAGATGCTACAGTTTCGGAAGAATTTAAGAGCAACAAAAGGCCTCTTGTGTTAACAAACAAAAGCCGTTTGAAGTAGCAAATACATCATGAATGAGGTAAATTTTTTCAAGAATCCTCATACACTCAGACTCGATGGAGTGCTTAATTGAAAGATTACTCTGTATTCACTCTCGTGAATTACATTTACTGTGTAATAAAGTTTTATCGTCATTTCAATGGCGAAATTATTAGTTAATTGCTCTAAGCGTGTCAACTTTTAAATTGAGAGGGGAAAAAAGAGGAGTGATGCGAGTAGGGCAAATATAATTGGGCAATTACCCTATGTTTTACGCATTTCTTAAATTCCTACATTGAGGTGTTTTTCTTATCAAGATCATTCTTTTTAACACACGTTATGAAAAATGATTATTTTAATTTTTGTTATCAACACGTCCATAGATTTAGAATTGCTTTTTTTTATTTTATCTATGTTGCTTAGGGGATGTTTGAAGAGCAATATTCAAGAGAAAACCCGATTCATTCAGACAAGTGAAATTGTGTTTGTAGTAGTTTTAAGGTTTATTTCATGAAACAAATATTAATTCAAAACATAAGAATTTATTTTATTTGCGTAAGTTAACTTTAAAATATGACAATAATATCATTGAATTGTAGTTTAATACTTCGTAACACTTAATTAAAACCTTAAACTATTAGTCTAAACATAATTCTATTAAGTTAGATCAGTGTTTCCCAACCTTTTTCGGTCCACGCCCCACCAAAGCCTTTCTAAATTTTTCATGCCCCCCCCATGTCTTTTTTTTGTAAATCCTTCTTGAAAAGTAAACAAAACCTGGTGTTCTATGATACCAAAAATATACCTGGGGGAAATTTGGTTGAAAATTTTCAAATTGCCCCCTAGATATTCATATTGCCCCCCGGTGGGACGTGCCCCCACGTTAGGAAACACTGGGTTAGATGATAGAGAAAATGTAATGCTAAATAAATTATTTTATGTTGTTTCCAATAAGCATTAAATTTGCTGAAGAACAGCTTTTTTTATTTTTCTGATTTCATTCATTAACCTCTACATGCCTTACCTGTTAGCAGTGTTATTCCAATGATTTTTTTGGTGGGGTAAAAATACTCCTTGACTTTTTTAGGAGGAGTGAAATTCAATTATTAGGAGTGAAATGCGGAAGTAGCATAAACTACATATACGGAGACAAAATTTCTATTAAATACGCTTACTTTTTAATGGACAAAATGAAATTAATTAAAATGAATGGGTTTCAGTCAAACAAACTCCAATAAAACTCTCTAAGCAATAAATGAAAAAAAAATACAATTGCTATACGAAAACACAATTAAAAAGAAATGATAATTAGGATGCCGTGGCTGAAGGTTTAAGCTAAACCTTTGTGAAAAATTCAAAGAATGAAAATACTCCTGGCTAGTTTTTTAAAGGAGTGAAATACTCCCCCAGCGGAGTTAAAAATATATCTGCCTGGTAGTACATAAAATATTAACTGATATTGCGCTAATATCAACCGATATTATATTGTCAATTTAATATAGGATGCCACGTAATATTATTACATTAGGATCGAAAACATAGTATAGAGGATGATGGGGATAAAGATAAAGGGGAGCGATGAGAATAATCGATAATTTCAAGTATATCAATATCGTGAACTTTGTTTCTGAAGAAATCAAAACTCAATACCTTTAGGAAGTATAAATTGGTACTGAACTTGTTTAAGTAGTTTTAAAGTCAAGATTCAGATTCAATGTTCAGATGTGTTCAATGTTTAAAGGTGTATGAAATCATGAGTATTCGACACCTATACTTATTAAAGCTATAATCAATACCCAAGTATAAAATAGGTAAAGAATATGAGAGGAAATGAAAACAAAAGTATAATGATAAAGGAAATTAGGGATGAAATACAAGAGAAAAAAGAGAAAGAAATTGGAAATGTAAATGTGAGAGGGTAGAATTAGAGGGTGGAGAATTAGGGTAAAGAAAAAAAGAACGTGTGAGAATGAGAGAGAAAATGAGAAAGAATAGAAGAAGAGAATGGAGGAAGAGAATGGAAATATAAATGAGAGTAAATGTGGAAAGAAAAGAGAAATGAATGTGAAGAATAGAAGACGAAATGAGAAGGAGAGAAAGAAGGGGGAAAATTAAGGGAGGAAAGGATAAAAATTCAATACTTCAACAACAAGTATTTATATTCTTTAGTATGAATTTACAACGTTCCGATATTTCATTCAAGTTTTTGCGAAAATGGTCTAAAACATTTTAGCATTATTCTGGGGGCTTTCTGAGAAAAAAAAAATCCACCATAGTGGAATCCATGGATGAAAGAGAGGAATGGAAATATAGCAGCGATAATTTGTGGAAAAGAGGAAAGGAAAAGTAAATGTGTAAGAATGGGAGATAATAGAAGAGATACTATTAAAAAGGGAGAGAGAATGAGAAGAATAAAGGAGGAAAGGGATGAAGAATAGGAGAGATGGGGGGAATAGGAAATGAAAAAAGGAATGAGATATTTGGAAAAAGGAAATTATTGGAAAAATAAAATGAAAAAAGGGATAAAAAAGAATATAAGAGAAAAAGGTAAATAAAATTGGAGAAGAAACTCCTAATGTGCATTTTGATCCAACCAGTTCATTGCTTTCACTGACTAAAGGCACATTCTGACTTATCACTTTTTGTGTTCATTTTGGAGGAATCATCCAAAATGAAAAGTGTGAATTGGCGTTTCACTCTTTTACTCCTTCACTTTTCTATAGATAGCGATTCACAGGAGTGAATAACTCAGGATGGACAGTGAAAGTGAAACAGTGTGAATAAGCCTTTAGTTTGAAAACTCTTATTCCACCCAACACCTGGAATGCAGGTGAGAAGGCCTTGACACTCGGGAGGGCGCAACAGAAAAATTCGAATAATAAACGGGGAATCCGCTCACAAGACAGCGCGTTCTCCCAAGACGTCTGCTTCTCCCCCTCGCTACAGAACCAACTTCCAAAATAAACCTTTTCTATATATACGACACGTGCGATTTTTCCCTCACTTGCATAAAGAAAGGGACTATCGGGTGTTGCGGCTTCAGCAAGTCGCTTAGACGTAATACTAGAGCGGTTACGC
Organism: Tetragnatha montana; assembly: GCA_963680715.1. Taxonomy (NCBI): domain Eukaryota; kingdom Metazoa; phylum Arthropoda; class Arachnida; order Araneae; family Tetragnathidae; genus Tetragnatha; species Tetragnatha montana. Next base: position 20,668,115 of record OY796686.1, read on the forward strand.
GTCGAGGGCTTCAACCGTTCCGCGTTCCGATCTCCGGATTTTTTTTAATGTGGTGTTGGTGATGTTCAGTTACTTAATGAAATTATGAAAATGATTCGGGCCCTTTAAAAAGGAGTATCAAGTTATGTTAAAGTTAAATCTGTTAAATACGTCATACTTCTGGCCAGTGTATCCTAAATTGTGAGGCGTAAAGTGTGCAGTAAAATGTCATTAAATCTTATAACTTAATTCAATTTGGTTCAATTTTCAAGGTCTAAAAGAGTATAAAGGATTTGCATTTTCCAAAATTATTCAGCGGAGAACTGCGATCATCGTCTTCTCTTTTAGTAGAATCATCGGAATTTAGTAGTATGGAAAAGAATTGTAATATGATTAAAGGATAAAGTAGACACCCTACTGATCAGGCCAAGATTACATAGGCCAAGGATCAGCTGACTAAGAATTCCGTTTAAAAAGGAGAATAAAAGAAGCATATTAAATTGTAAAAAGTGCTCTTTTCACTCTATGTCTTTTCATTGTCAAAAAGCATATTTATTTACTTTCGTCAAATACATGACATATTAGGCATTCAAGTATTCATGTTATTCAAGTATTCGTTATTTTGCATTTTCCATTTTCTTCGCACCGGTTAAGCAAGCAATTTCTTTTGGTTTTGTTATTTTTTTTCTTTCATGTATTGTATACCTCTATGATTGTATACATTGTATTTAATATATGTATGTGGCCGTTTTACATGCAAGCAGTATCTTGGTTCTGTAAATAAATATGAATAAAATATCACTGAGATACGCTTAAACATGGACCAGTTAAGTGAGTCTTCTATTGTAACTATCACTTTTCAAAAGTTCAGCTAATAAGCCTTGGTGAAGTTTGATTCTGTAAAGTTTTTCATTTTCCTTTGCAAATAAATTATTTTCATGTATGAAGACCGATTTGTAACATTTTATAAATTGGAATATTCGTAGGAGAACAGCTTGCAACAATACAGCAGGTGGTGGGGGAACAAAAGAGCTTCGAGAGCGACTGATTGGGCATCATCCAAAGTCTCAAAACGAGTCTGTGACAAAGCTTCGGAACAATTGCCTTCATTTATTCCAGGATATCTACATGAAGGAAAGACTAAACTTGGCTGTCATTCAATGTCAATGGTGATGAAGTTCAAGAAAGTTTGTTGGAACACGTGCCAAGAAAATAATTATCGAGCGGAACGCTAAAGATTTCTTAAAGTCAAGATTTAGTTTTCATTCATTTTAATAATAACACTTCTTTATAAAATTCAAAAAGGGTAATAGAGATTTTAGTGTCATATTTATCTTATTTTTTTATAACCCTCTTCAAAAAAAATTGATTATCTATCTAACATCCTTAGAATCTTACAATTGCACTACAGGCCAAAATCTAAGACTAAAATATTATTTAAAAAAATATTCAATCTAAACCTCAATTTTGCTTTGGACGATAAAATATGTTACTTCCATACTACAGCTAAAAAATATTGTTGAAATATCTTAAAACTAAATGGATTGCAAGATATATTTTTACAATAGTTTCCTTTATGCATTTAAATTAAGGAGAAAAATAACTTCTTCATCTTACTGATCCCCATTTCTAGCAGAGCTAGATAAAGTCCATGAATTCTTCCACCTTCAGCAAATCCAGGACCGGTAGAAAAATAACTGGCAACTGTTATCTAGTTTGACGGATAATATTGTTTCTAATTCTAATTTCTTTTATGCTTGTAAAAATAAACTTCAAAATACCCCTCCTACAATCTTTTTTATTTCTATTAAAACCCGTCTCAAGATGCTATACATAATAAATTACGTATTTCATTAATTATGCTTCCCCTATTAACATGGTATCGAAATTCATGTTCGAGTGATAAGTTGCATACTTCAAACGCACCTTAAAGGTGCAAAATAACCAATTGAAAATTTAAAAATACCAACTACATAAATTATTCATGCTTCCAACACCACTCTATCAAAACTAATATCTCCAGATCGCTATTTTATCTAGTCAACAAACCAATCCATCATCATCCCATTGCCCAAGCAAACAGATCATCAATCAAGGGATTTTAGAAACCAACTCTCCTGTGAATAATAACCAACACATCGTATCTTAAATGGCTGCCTTTCTCTCATTGAATAACTAACCGTTCATCCTCGCATCTTCTTATTTTATAAATGAGCTGGCGGCAGAAGTTATTGTTTGGCATCGTCTCTGCTAATTCAGCAGCTAGTGTGGGTGGAGGACGATTTTAGATACTTGAAGTTAAAAATTCTGACGAGGGCCACGACCCTTATGAATAGGATTTTTCTTCATTCACATTCAATACGTTTGTTTTTTAATAGCTTAACTAGACATACACTAGACAGTTACAAGACAAGGATATTTTCAGTGAACAGATGGATATAATTATTAATAGTCTGAATTTTTAAAAATGAATTCTCCCTTTCTTTGTATTTTTATCGAATTAAATTAGCTATATTTTAGGATTGAATCCTTTCATTCGTAACTACTACTATAATTATCCTAAATTTAGTATATTAAAATCACGAATATTAACTATCAGGAAGACATAACACTTTTTTATTTTGCAGATTGAAAAAGAGTTGCAAAATGGAAAGATAGAATAAATATCTGTGAAGGAATTATAGATATATTTGCTAAAGATTACTCCATGTAATTAGTTAGGATTAAGACAATCATCAATGTTCATTCTCATTTTCAATGTACTATTTATTTTAAAAGAAATAAAGAACAAAATCATTTTCGACTCCAGTAATTGTTGTTTGAATTTGTCATACAATACTATTATTACTTTTATAGAGTTATTTAAAACTTATTTCCCATTTAAGCAAACATCCTTAAACCTTTTAAGTAATATTTGACTACAGAAACTTTATTCACTCTTTTCTTTAACTTAAATTTTGTAATCAATTCTAATCTACCACAAACAAAACTTTAACATTTTTGATATGAGCAACATGTTATGGCCTCCTTGGAAAATCCAGGGATAAATAACTAGGGAGGGTTATAAGTGCAATTAAAATTAAAGGAGAGTAAGGATATTTTTTATTTTTAAAAGATATGTTCATTATTGGGGAGTACAAGAAACATATGTGAAGACTTCTATAAGAACTTTCTAAATTAGAAGTCCATTCCATTAGTTTTAATAGGTAAAATTTATTGAAGAATGTAAAATACTTTTATTATTCGGTATAATAGTATGAGTATTTACACACAAATATACTACATAGTGCTGTCCTTTAAAAACAACCCACTCCAAATTGTACCCTAAAAACAACCCATTGAGATTTTTTAATTAAATAATTAAAATAATTTTACCATCTCATATACCCTGTCTTTCTATGCCCTTTAGAGTATCACGGGTGTAAAAACTGGTCAAAGAACGGTTTATTTACTTATTTTTTAAACAAGCTGAGATAATGTAGATTTTTGGCAAAAAATGTGCTTCAGATTTACAGATTTTGTAAAAATGCATGTTACAAAGACTTTAGAGCATTTTTCGCGCGTTTTTATGTTATACCATTACTATGAGAATAAAATATTAAAGTTTTAGCTCAGTCGGCCAATTAGAGTCCTTCTAGGAAAAAGTGGGTTTTTTTCAAATTCTTACTTAATTGGCTGCCAATTTGTAATGAATAGTTGGAATTAAAAATGCTTAGCACTAAAATGTTAGGGAGGATGAGCCGCTAGTACAGTTTTTTGTTCGATTTAATTATCCTTTTTATTAAGATTTTAATGAAGAAAATATGAAACAGTGGGTTGTTTTTAAAGGACAGCACTATATATTCTTCAACAGTAGTTTATTAAAGCATACATTCTTTTGAAAACAAGTGATGCTTTTAGGTAGTGAAAATAAAAAATTTAAGTAATGCAATAGACTCCGCCTAATGTGATCACGGTTAATGTTATCAATCGGATAATGCTATAGAAATAGACGACATTAGTGTGACGTCACTTGCTTGTTTGGAAACGTTGATTCTATCCGTGATTGGTTCCGTGATCGGAAGTAAATCCGTACGGATCCGTACGGAACCAATCACGGATGGAATCAACGTTTCCAAACAAGCAAGTGACGTAATGACAAATGTCGTCTATTGACTCGTTCCAATCACTCTTATTTAAATTAATTCAAAATGAATCGCTTTATGTGATCATTACATCGTTTAATGTTATCAAAATTTGGTGGAAATCCCCTAACACCCCCTTTTTCCCGTTTGAAGGCCAATTTCAATACATAAACATACAAAATGAGTCATTAATTTAGTAGTGTTACTTGATTCGCTCTTACATTTTTCTTTAAAAATGTTTTAAGTTGCAAAATACATACTTGAAAATCATTTTAAATACTTCAATATGGACTACAAAGTTTTATTTTAATGCAAAGATTCGTGTTACAGTGTTAGCCACTTTTTAGTGTAGAACCGCTTATTAATATTATCAACCGGATATTGTTATCATTTTGATCTTGGACAAATATGATCACATTAAGAGGAGTCGACTATATTAAAATATCAAAAGTAAAAGTTTAGAATGCATCCAATCCAATCGCAAAGTACTCAAATACAGTATTTTGTTCAATGTAATATTAAAAACATCATTGAATGAAAGCAATTCACTTAATGCACAGGTGAATCACAGGTGAAGGGGGCAGTGACCCTCCAACCATTTTGGGTTTTCAATAGTTCTTTAACTCGTAATAGAAATTTTCGGAATATATTCCCTAAATAATCTCATCTTACCTTATTAATAAAATGTTTCAGGACCTTTAGAACCTCATTTCCTCTAACCTATGGGTTTATTTAAAGATAAATATTCCCGATTCAGTGAACAAGGAATGAAATTTTTGTACATTAAGTAATAAATATTTGTCAACACAGAATTGGCGTGTTTTCCAGAATTGGCCAAAGCAATTGCTTTGGCACTGAAAACAATAGAAAACCACTGCCTTAAAAACATGATCTCCAAAAAATGGGTTCCGTCCATTTTCCAAATAGATTATGCTCAATGCAAAATACCTTTTTTGTAGAAATATTTTTCAATTAAACTGCCACATCGCAACTAAAGAGAATGAAGTATTTAAGTCATTCTCTTTAAATTCCCCTAAGTTATTTTTTTCTAAAATCTTGTGAGGCACTTGAATTTATCATCTTCAACATTATATTCATAATCTTTCTTTAAAAACTGAACAACATATTTTGACTATTGATAGTTGCACAAATTAAGAATTTTTCTACACTTACCTTCGATACTACTAGTGGTAATCCGGTACCAAGTCCACCTTGTAATCGAAACCCCCAAGGGCCCCCACCGCTAAGGCAAACGACAATTTTATCTTTTTTGTCTGCCATTCTTCTATACCTTGCTTTATTTCTTGAAGCTTTTTCACAATCACTTAGAGTTCATTGATTCCTTTTGAGGTACAAAAACTTGTCTTCAAAATTGGCATATTCCACAAAGGAGAAACTGCTTGAAAATAAGTCACAAATATCGTCTCAAAATCCACAATCGAGAAATAATCCAGTATCAATCACGGAACACTTTCACCAGAAAAATTATCCAGTCTTCCAGTATTTAATATGAAAACGATAAATGACGCGCATATCACATAATCGATAAATATCACCAATTCAAAAGAATTTCACAATCGAAATCGTCCATATGCTAATTACGAATATCGGTTTTTTTTTATAAATTAAATGTAAACACGAATGATTTTTCGTTCGATTCTTCTAACTACTTTCGATGAATTCGTTTTGGTCGTCTTAACGAGGTAAAATTGTTCAGGAAAATGTCAGAATAATGGAGAGAAAAGGGATGAAGAAGAAATGCCGGCTTCCACTGCTTGCGAGTAAAGCGCAGTTCCTCGTGGTTTGATGAGAAGTTTTCCTCGTGGTTCCGTAGGTTCCATTTTTGGCACAGACGTTTAGCCGTCTTGCTTCTTCCAAGATCTGCCTACACCAACTCCCAGGCGGGGGATGTCTAAAAATTACACAGCATTCTCTCACAGAGATTTCCTGTCTGTTAATTACTACTTAATTATAGTTCTTTCTTTGTACTAATGAAAGCTAATGATAAGATAGTTCAATCTCATTATGCAAGATCTTATAAATATAGAAATTACAAAACTAATGGAGAATAAATTTTAGTTTAAGAAATTTATAGTGTGGGGCCGTTTAAATATTACGTAAGCATGTTTTTGGTCATTTTAACCCCCTCCCCCTTGTCAGCAAAGATAAGCAAACTACAAACGCCCCCTCATAATTACGTAAGAAAATTGCCCGACCCCCCCCTTTGTTCTTTTTTTCACAATATAAAAATATTTTTCGTTGAATTTGGAAATTATTTATGCAAGACACAGGAGATTTTCGAAAAGGCAGTGGATCCCCCTCCCCCCTTGTCAGGAAACATAAGCAAAGGGCAAACCCCGTCCCCCCTTAGGTGCTTACGTAATATTTGAACGGCCCCTGTTCCGCAATTGTATTCATCATACTGTGCATTCGAATAGTTTTTAAAAATAATCAAATTTAAAATGAAATGCCTCCATATGTTTATAAAAAAAAATCACCGATACTTACGTAATTTAACTCCACAGTTCTACGTAGAACTACAATTAAGGAGGGGTTATTTAACATCTCCAACTCCGACCAAAAATCGTTTTTTTGCGGTGTTTTATACTGCGGTTCAAGGGTTCATAGCGTCAAAACCGCACCTTTCGAAAGTGAATGTTTCCTTGAAAAGGCACTGCAAAAAAGTGTTATCTCCTCAAAACTAAGCGGCTCAGTATCACTTTTTTAACTCTCCTAAAAAAGTTTCTGAAAATTTTTGATAAATCCAGCCCAGTCTCATCAAAAAAGTTAATATTTAATGCTTAAAATTTACAAATTATTTAAAAATTGTATTTTTATGCTTTTATTAAAAGTTCTAATAGGGATTTAACGTGAGTGACATATTTTATCATAAATGAATGTGATACTCTTAAAACGAAAAATGTGAAAGAAGTGAAACAAATTAATAGGGTCGGTGGGGTAAAATGGTTATAGAGGGGTAAAATGTATATTGGAATTTTAACAGTTTATATTTATAAAATTTCGACTTTTTTGGCATGTTAATTTTTATTCAGGCTCAAGAAAAATCAGCATGCCAAATAATGTTTAATTTTCATTTTATCCCGTTATAACCGTTTTAACCCACCCGACCCTATCACAGAATACTGTTTGCCGCATATCATTAATAAAAAAATTCAATATAATACGAATTTGATACAAACAAAAAACTTAATTAATTTAGTGTTAACCACAATCATAATTCTATCAAGCATTCAAACTAATATATAGTAGGGTTAACCCCTTGGGTAAGAAATTAATTAAAAATTGGTATGCTTATAGCCATATTCATAGCCATCAGCGTCGGTGTTAACTAGCAGCTAAAGAAAGAAAAATTAGCTTTTCGCTTACTCTGATTGGTGGAATCCTTCTTTGACCAAGGATTTAACACCGACGCTGATGGCTGTGAATATGGCTGTTAGTAGATAGCTTGAATTCCAATGAACAAGAACTCAGTCTAGATCTCATCCAAATGAAATGAATCTAAAATATAGAGATGCAAGATTCATTACCCAAGTCAAGTTTACACCAAGTCATTAGCATTACCCAAGTCAAGTTTACACCAAGTCATTAGCATTACCCAAGTTATTTTAACTCAATGTTTGAAAGTTATTTGGGGGGGACAAGGGAATCATTTAAGAATTCAAGTCATTACCAAAGCACCAATTTAAGTTCAACGAACTCATGATCAGTACTACCAAAAATGATTATTTGAAAAAGTTGATCGTTTTTCCCATATACACATAGATTTCAAGTTATTTCACACACAAAATACCTTTAATGAGAGAGGTATCCAATTGTAGTCTCAAAACGAACTGCTAATTGTCACAAAGAACTACCACTGAGCGTTCGTTCGCCGGAGAACATACAGAACACCAACACAAAGACACTTTCCAGCAACCTTACCGGAATGTGCTTAGCAGTAACTTTCGATTTAAGCTATTGTTTTTTGTATACTCGCTTATTTTGAACGCAGTCCAATAGTCCAAAGTATAATTAGACTTTCTAGTAAATTGCCTCGGACATTATTTTTTATGCTTAGAGACAACAAAGAACTTATAGAAAAACTTATCAGTGCTTAAGCTTGATTTATAAATCTCTCAGACATTTTTAATTTAATGGAGAGAAACAATTTAGTGTCCGTAAACGATATTAAAAATGTTTTCAAAAAGATCCATCGTTTTTGACTATATCGTTTGCATTTTCTAGAGAACTTGATTATAATTTCTTAGTGAAAAACATGTCATCATATGGAGATTTTATAGAATAGTGTTCCTTCTTTTTAAAGTACCTAATCTTAAAAACTAAATGTGATAGTTTCGTGTTAATGAACTAAAATACGTATAAAAACATCTAAGTTCAAAGAAAATAATTTTCATCGGGAAGCATTATCTCTTAAAAGAAATGAAAAATTTGGAGATATTCTAACAAACAATTTTTAATTTTACATTGAATTTGTCAAAAAAGTTACTAATCCTTTCTATTTTTTAATCTAGTTTTCTATTCTAATATAAATTTTTTTATTGGAAAATTTTAATGATGGAATGTGATTGGTGGATAGCGAAAATAGAGATGATCCTAAAATAAATTCCAAATGAAGAAATCAGAATGAAAGCTCGTAGTATAAATGGTTATTTTTCTAGGGACTGTTTAGTTCGTTGTTGAAAAAAAATAAAATTTAACACATTCCCTTTTATGAGATACGCTTGCATTATTCGTCCGTGTTAATTCCTTCTCGCTCGACAAGAACGGATCTCTTCAATGAATGAGTGTATGAACCTAACAATTACTTCATTCACAAATTCCTTTATTGAACTAAATCAGCGATGGGCGGGGCTTTGATTGTGACGTTTTTTTCTCTCGACACCAATAAACCCATGACGTCCCTCATCAACAGCTGAGTCGGGGCTCCCAGCCGCTGCTTTCTTCAGCGATTAATTTCCATTCCCCGACCGTGGTACCCGAAATAGCCGCTGCGTTTTGCTGACAGCTAGCTTACAACGTTCCCAGGTTTTCGTTTTTAAGAAAGGCTTGTGTTGGTCTTTTCCTTAGCTCAATAATTGAAGACAGCATAAACGGCTAGTGTCGGTTCGCTCTTTTGTCAGATTTGTTCTAAATACGTATGTCTGCCTTGCTGCTATGTAAATTTCACTTATTTTGCGCGATCTGTGCTGAGTAAATAGTAAAGGCAAAGATCGTCACTTTTTATCTCATTAGCTTCTACTTTTTCAGCTTTCAGAGGGAAAGAGGTGTTGCCAAAAATACAGAAACGGGTCTCCACTTGGCTTCTGAGGGTGTCACCTCCCTTGATTCATCATTCATAGCAGGGCATATGACCAGGGGGAACCTATGTGTCTGGTTCGAAATCCCGACAATCAGTTGCCCCACATCATTATTATCCTCAATGCGAAACAACGGGAAGGAAGGAGGGAGAATGTCGGGGAACGGATCCCCAACCTATTGCATATATGCGCCAAATATATTTAACTGACGAGTTTAGATGCAACATATTACTCGAGTACCTATAGTGCTACGTTGAATCATTATACGTACATAGTTGAGAAGGGGAGTTGTTTGAATTGGCCAATGAACATTCAAACCAATTCACAAGAATTGGCCAACAATTTTCTGGGATTTTATTTATACTCCTCCGTTCTGATATGTCACAAGTTTTTTCATATCAAGGCCGCTCCACTGCCCCCTCACGTCACAAACTTGAAATTAAGAAAGTCTTTCACAAACATTAAAGTTTAAAAAATTTGTAATGCTGAATTCCAAACAAAAATGGGGTCCTAGGATCCCCCAGAAATTGTTTTGGGATTCGACCCTTAGAAGTAATAGTCTTAACTCATGGGACTTTGGGCCCTTTTGTGCGACAACTGAGAGGATCGCGTCTATGTATATGCCGCAGGAAATCACCTTATTAATACAAAACTGTTTATGAGTATTCATCAAAACATCAAGGGGGTCACAAAACTTGGATATTGGCTCTGCTGTATTTGTATATTAGTCCAGGCAATCTGTGATTTAACCGCTAAAAACTGCAACATTTGGTTTTTCAACGGTTTTCACTTTGGAATGACCTCAATAATAACATACTAATACTAAAAATTGGACAAAATCGGTCCGCGGGAAGTTTAATTTCTTTAAAATTTTTAAAAAATGGATGAAATTGTTTTTTCAGAAAATCAATTAATTTGTAATCGAGACTTATGATACATGTTTATGGACTATTTTTCAGTGCTGAATACGAATATTCCATTTAAAATTTAAAATATGATTTTTTTTAATTATTTGAAAAATTGGATATTCGAAAAAAATGAAACATCGATTTCTGTAACGAACGATTTATGTAATTTGAGAGAACTAAAATAAATTAGTACACTCCACACCCGTGCAAGGCCGGGCATATGAGCTAGTGACATACTAAATTTGGAAGAAAATCGGACATAAAAAGTTCAATTTCTTTTAGCCTCAAAAATCAACCTTTTTTAAAAATTCTTGGTAAAAACGTTTAAGGCTTTCCAAGGTCATTTTTCTATGGATATAAGAAAAACAAATTGATGATTAAATCATTAATTAATCAATTAATTTATTAAAATGAACTTTAAAAATACAGGTTAAATCATTCAATCAAATACTATAACAGAAAATATTTTAATAATATTAAGTGACAAACCAACTAATCATAATTAAATTTGAAACGGACAAAATATCTTTTTAAAAAAAGTTTTAAAAATTTCATACATTTTGTGGTGTAGGCATGTAATACATGTCTTTTGGCTATATTTTAGAGCTGTTTACGAATATCAGGCTATTTGTTCCATAAAATTTAGAATAAATATGGAAAAATTGAAGCATTTAAAACAAAAGTATTGTTTAATTTTTTACCGGTTTGACCCTTTTTTTCAGTAGATTTACTGGAATGGAATGTATCTTTTATACATTTTTCTAAAGAAAATACGGGTTTTTAAAGTCCCGAAAAGTTTTCGATATTGTAACAGCCAATCACTACTTTGACCACCAAAATGTGTGTGTACTGCCTACCTCTCTCCCTCTCTCTCAATCATAGAATTTCCCTTACTGCCCTCTACCTTATAATGAAATTTGAAAATTACCTTTTTATGATTTTTTCCCAAACCTTGATTTTTTCCACTCCTCCACGTGGTCTTATTTACCTCTTGCTCTTGTAGACCTCTGCAACGGAGTGTTCTATCTGTGGATACAACGATACAACAGTAAATTATCTGAGATAGCACTCACTTACGTAATTAAATTCCTTATTTTTATGTTTTTATTCCTCTCAAATAATTCCAGATATTATTTAAGAAGCCTAGTTTTTATCTAAAAACAGCGTCTTAAATCACCCCGTTTTTCAATTGATATTCAATTTTCTTGAATATGGCAACTAATTTATTTGTTTGATGACAAACCAAACCGAGAAAAATTTTTTTACGGCAACTTACTGGAGGAAGAAGTGCACGAGGCCACGAAATTATTTAATTTAAACGCATATTCTCAAATTTTAAGCCAGGTAAGATATTTTTTAATCATCATGAAAAATTTGTTGCTTCAAAATAATGAAAACTAAAAATGGCTTCGATAGAAAAGAAGAGCACCTACCAATTGAACGAAATTTAGTAAATTGCATCATCCACATAAAAGTAGACTGGATTAAGGAATTAGAAATCAAATTGTAGGGGGTATCAAAAAGTTTTTCAAGAATCATTCTTACTATTTTATTGAGAAACATAAGGTGATTTTTCTAAAATTGAATGGATTGCAATTATTATTTAGTCTGAATTTAGGTAGATATTTGAAACTGTAAAAAATTCAAATCCATTAGTCTTGGTCCTTTCTAAGTGTACCAAAGGCTGTGTAAAGTCCAGTGGATGTGTCCAAAGTTCCTCATTGTCTTCAACAATTAATTTTTCAGTAGGAATGTCTGAATCTGGAGAAGGAGAGAAAAAAGTGGATGTTACAAATATCCCACGAGGTGCAATCAGCCTTAGAGGAGTGCCTGTAAATCGAAATGCCAGGTAACGTTTTATAAAATATTGTGTTATTATATAATAATGATCTAAGACTCAGTGTTAGTGTAGCAGTGTCCAGCATTAAAACAATTGTATCTAAATTAATTAGTCAATACAGATATATAAGAGTAGAGTATCTATTTTTAAACATTGTTGGTCTTAATATTATAGTAATGATGGAAGGCATTGCCATGTACTGGAGTTTAATACTTTTACCTTTCATGAAAGAAGAATCCCAACATTCATTGAATTATAATTTGTTTTCTTGTTGTAGGCTGCCTTCTTTTCGAAGTCCAAGAGACCTCACCCTTGGTACTCCTACCAAAAGGACTTTTCGACCAAATATTCCAGTTAGGAGAGAGAGAAAATCACAAGAGTATGTATTTTAATATGTTTTCCAACTTATCTATGATAGTGAGCTTCAGTGTATTAGTGTTGTGCAATTTGAAGAACTTGCATGTCTTGTAATTAGAGTTGTGTTATAGATAATTAGAAGTTTGTTCTTGGTTCCTTGAACCTCCTATTCAATCAATGTGGAAAAAGTCATCAATAGTTCAATATTCAAACTTTTTTTTATAATACTTTCAAATTAAAAGGACTTTTAGCCTTTTATTGTAAAAAAGTTGTCACTGAAATGGCTAATGTGAAGTCGTGCTAGGTTTTGTTTCAGTTTTCTACCAAAAGAGGCACGTTATCCAAAATGCTGAGGAAATTATTAGTAGGACTGAAAATTTGCTAGTAAGCACTTGCCATGTATTTGAGTAAACTACGCGTTCAGAACAAGAAAACGTAAAGGTTGAGAACGCTGACTTAGAGTGAAGCCTTTGTTTGATTCTCATTCTCTTTATAAATTTAGTAATCATACTTTCTTCTAATGTGCAAATTTTTCTGATTCTTTAAATTCTTAACTACCAGATTCATCAAAAAAAGGGTTGTCAAGAAAATGTTATGGTTTGAATTGCAAGCAATACATTACAACACAATAAAGAAGTGAAAAGTTCAGATGCTAAACATTTGTTTTATTTGTGTAAAGTTATTATAACCTCAAAATTTTTCTCTGTTTTTTATAAATGTGACTTTTTTTAATCTTTTCTTTTAGCTCAAATGAAAACCAAGATGCTGCAAGCTCAAAAACAGTCGAACCGAGTACACCAAAATTTGCGGAACGTAATAAAGGAAAAAGGGACAGAAAGATAAATAACATAATTCAAACTGAAGGTTCAGTTTTTGGAAGTGGAATAGCTTCAAGTCCATCTGCTGGTAACCTTTTCCCTCATCATACATAACATTTTTAGTTTGAACTTTTATTTATGTAGCTCAAACTTGCAATAAGTTAAATTTCCATACTTAAGTATCTGTTTTAAAACTTAAGATATCCACTTCTGGTAGGTGTATATTACATATATCATTCATTTTATTTCAAACAAGAAACAGCATTTGATAAAGTATGCAAAAAGGAACATTTTTCAAAAGCATGACATGACCCAGATCTTTTGAAGAATTACTGTTATCTTTTAAAATGAATTTGTTATTGTTCGAATCATAGACTATGTATTATGGCAAATTTTGGATGGGGTTTGCTATTTGCTTATTTTTACTGACAAGGGGGAGGAAAGGGGTATGTTAGTGGCATATGTAAGAAATTAAAAACCCTGTATTAAAAAAAATTGCAATTTGAAAAACAACTTAAGTTTAAAAGTTTGATTTAAAAATTAATTAAGAAATGAAACATACATTTTTGGAATCAGGCTAGGTTAATTTTGTACAAAAAAAAACATTGAGAGGCAATTATTTAAAGGATGTTAATGGTTTGCTTATTTTGGCTGACAGGGGAAGAGAGGTTTAAAAATCACCAAAAACATGTTTGCATAATATTTGAACAGCCCCTTTGTTATAAATATCTTTTATAAGGCTTTTCACATAATTCACTTCTTACAGCTGGGGTATATCCACAGCAAGGGACTTATTTCCACAGGAGCATGTCCTGGTAAAATTTCAAGCACATGCAAAATTATTTAATGAAACAAAAAATCCAACAAAATTTTCAACATTTATTATGCAATCTGTTTTACTATCCAAAGACTCACTTGTCATTTAGCCTACTTTTACTTATAATGAATAAATAAGTAAGTCCTTATAATAGAAAGAACTGGCTTTGTGCCCTCAGTGAATTTTTCTGGGTCCACTTTTGACCCTTGATAAATGTAGATATTTTTGTGTTTCCAGGTCGTTCGAAAGGGTCTGGAAGGAGCAGCATGTATTCTGGAAGAGGAGGTGGAAAAGGGTCTACCAGTAAAGTAAAACTAGAGAAAATCAAAGCTGATCTTTCCATTGAACATATCATGAAGGATGATGTAAGTATGTCATGATATTCTCAGCAATAGCAGGAAAAAGGAGAAAGTCTCAGAGAAATCTTTGGGTTGTTTCAAGTCTTTTCTCATGCAATTGTCATTTAGTTAATTATATGGTTAGATTCCTCTGATCATCCAGAAAGTTCTGTAGGTTATAGCAAAGTGTTTTTTGTGTTTGAATCTAATTTTGAAAAACTCGGTATGAGTTTTGATTGAGATACATTTATGTGAATATAAGGTATGGTTTTGGTAGTTCTGGTGAGATTATTTCTTTTCAAGATGGCTGCTTGAATATAAGACCACAAATAGCAATTTTTATAATACTTTGCTCTTTTGTTTGTTTTAAAAACAGGGAAGAATGCCTGTTATAACGTAAACATTATCAATAAACAGCAAAACTTCGTTAGCCACGAATCATGCATTCCTTCCTGTTATTAAAACAAAGGAGTAAAAAATTTTGTTATTTGTTGTCTTTTTTTTTTCAAGCAGCTGTATTGAAACGAAATAAAATCACCAGACCTTCCAAAACCATCCCTATATTCATAAATGTATCTCAATCAAACCCCTTTTGTTTAATGTCTCCACTTACAGCGAGTTTTCCAAAAATTAGATTCAAACAAATCTTTTCAAAACCAACTAAACTTTCTGGATTATTATTAACATTATTGTGTTATTCAAGTTAAAATTTGGTGTAATAACCACTGGTCTGAAAAATGTGCTGTAGTTGATGTTATTGTACATTATACAACAATAAGCTTTGGTTTAACTAAGGCTAAAAATACTTTCTCCTCAAATGATTGCTAATGATTCAGTTTCCTTTGTAGTTTATTGATGATGGGGATGAAGAAACGCCAGGACCCCCTCCCACTTTCTTCCCTTTAGAAATAAATAAAAGAGAAACGGAAGTGAAAGTCAAAGTCAAACCTGAAGAACCTGACTCCAAGGAACAATTTAGCAATCCAAATTTAGCTAAAGGTAAGATTTATGTTTTAAAATATTTTCTTAGGTTTAAATGTTTCTAAGTATGATAAAGTTTGCATAACAGGATATAATATTGGTAAATGCTTTCTAGATAAAATATTATTGTAAGATATCTGTTATGTTGAAATTGGGTAAAAAAAAAAAAAAAACCACTAAAAATTTGATAAAAAAGGAGAATGAAGCCTTTTTTGTATTTCAATCAAAGGTCCATTGTATCCTGTCCTGTCTAAATAGTTCATGATTTTAGACCCCTTAAATTTCTCTCTAAAATACTGAGCTATAAATACTAATGCTTCTAAGCACAAACTATATATTTGCAATCCTAATACTGTACTGTATACGTGTATTGGTACAGTATATTTTCAAACGTAGCAGATGTTAATGCTGCTAATGATCATTGTAACTTTGTGTGTGTCTCTGAACTGTATTGGGCTGCCCGAGATAGACTAATGGCGGAAAAGCCTGGCGTAGGTTAAAAAAAAAAGTATATTTTCAAGCAATCCAGAATAGACTAGGTATATGACATTATTGATTTACATAAACTAGGTATTTTGAAGCATTATTTGTTGTTTTACTGTAAATTAAATGCTTTAATCTTGCATTTACCAATAAAAGTGTTTGTGGTTTTGAAAAGATAAAAAAAAATTATATTATATAAATAAAATTGCCTTAGGTTAAAAATTGTTCATAAAGCCTTTTTTTTTACAGAAATGGGTTTTGATGTACAAAAAATTTCCCAATTCATAAAAAAGGAAAAAGACGATAAAGCTAAGCCATTTGTGCTTCCTCCAAACTTTACTAAGAATGAGATTACGGAGCTTTTATCAAGCAGTAAGTCAACTCCTTTTTTATTTATTTTTATTGAAAGCAACTTGCTAAACTGTGCACTTTATCTAAAATTTTTATAATTTTTAGATAAACCCATATT
The DNA here is from genome assembly GCA_963680715.1 of Tetragnatha montana. Taxonomy (NCBI): domain Eukaryota; kingdom Metazoa; phylum Arthropoda; class Arachnida; order Araneae; family Tetragnathidae; genus Tetragnatha; species Tetragnatha montana. The sequence goes on from OY796686.1 coordinate 20,684,547, forward strand.
GGCTCTCTGTCAACTGCCAAAAATTCTAACAGCACCAGTACAATCTGATAATCATGAAAAAGAACAAGCTAATGGAGCTGCAACTACTAGTGAACAAGTTAGTACATTCGTATTGTTTTCTATTACTTTTAATTTGAAATGGTTATTGCATTTGGTTTGAGTCTTGGGAAATAAAGCTGATGTGGTTTTGGAACTCATATTTGTTTCTTGCATAGAGCCTTAAAGCTTTCAGGAAAATGAAAAAAGTTTTTAAATGTTGAAAATATGCCCCAAAGCATAACCATTATGCTTTATACCTTTCGTCCAAGCGTGAAGTTGCTTCATACCAAGTTCACCACATAAATATCTTTAACGAAAAATTTAATCAAAAATAGAGCTACTGTTGTAGTTCTATTTTTAAAATACTGCTTAAAAATTAATTCATATTTTTTTTTGCTAACAAATTTCTAGTGATAAAAATTGAAGACTAAGAAAAAAAAGTTTTAAACCTTAATTTTCTGGAAAAACTCCAATATGAAAATTGTGTTTTGGGGCTTTCATTGAGAAATGAAGGTTGAATTATCTTAGGTTGTAAATTGGCAATTAATTGGTAATATACTATAAAGTTTGCTTCTCCAAATTTCCCATTTTCTCTTGTGCTAAATTGTTTGAATAAACAAGCATTTTTCACAAGGCAATGATTAGTATTATTTAATTTAAGTACCAGAAAAATTACTAAATCTGATCTGTTTTCTTTTTTAGAAATCTAGTGCTGGTACTAGTCTTTCATCACTTCCTGGAGGAAAGATTGGAAAGCTACTTATAAGAAAAGATGGCCATGTTAGACTAAAAATAGGAGATTTGTACTTCAACCTTGATGGTGTCACTAACCTATCCTCCAAGCATGAAGTTGCTACAATTCAGACTGAGGATAATACTGGTGATATTGCTATATTAGGCAATGTGCTTCAGTCATTTAGCTTTGTTCCTGATATAGATCATCTTCTTAAAAAGTGACATTTTTATAAAACTTAGAATTATTTGGGTATTTTAAACATCCAAATTGTATGCGTAAAATGTACTTACTATGTAAGTTAAGAATGGTGTAAATTTGATGGTTTAGTTAAATTGTACAAAATTATTCATGCAGTTGTATGTCATCCTTGTATCATTCTCTCAAAACTTAGGAATTTAATTGCCAAAATGGTATTTTATATTCTTGATTTGACTCTTCCACAAAACTTTTTTAAATGCCATTGATAAGTCTGTGTTTAACTTTTTAACAAAAATATAATTTGGTCCATTTTATCTATGTAAGGCTCTTTGTTTAAAGTAGCTGTTTCTCAGTTTGTGTTGAATTTATTGAAAATCTAATTATGCAAGTGTTTTATTAACTTGTCAAGATTTTAACTAGTTTATAAGTATACATTAGCTCTCACCTAGTCTCTTTTTAACCAGATTTACCATATGCAGGAAATTTTTTCTTTTTCTTTCATAGGATAAAAATGACTGAAGAACAGGGTTGGCACAGTTTAAACCAAATGTGTTTTTTTTTTAAACTCAGAATTTTTTTAGCTAAACTTTTGGGTTTAAAGTCATTTATTGATTCAAATATTGTCTTTTGAACAAACCTTTAACCTTTTCAATCCTAAGTAGCCTATGATTATCATTGGATCCTATATAAAATTTGGGGCAGCTAGGTCTGAAAGGGTTAAACACTGTATGAATATTTTATTAGGTTAACCTTTCAGAAATTTTTCTAAAGGGGAGTAATTATTTTTAAAGGTTGCAATGAACTCCTTATTCTTTTGTATTTTAAAGTTCAGTTTGTATAAAGTTTAGAACCTATGCTTGAGAGTTAATATTAGCAAAACTTTTTTATTGAGTTAAGTTAAAATTTTTAACTAAATGTATTAGTTCTGATTTTATTCATCCTTTTCTATGTGATTGGATACTTTTTTAATTCAACTGAAGCTAATGTGAGATTTTGAATGTTACGAATTTTAAAATTCACTAACTTTTACTTATAAAAGAAGATTTAAAAAATACAAATTCAACTTACTATGATACATACGTTATAATAAATATGAACATGATTATGTTATCCTCAAAGTGTTTGGTATGAGAAATATTATATTGGTGAAACTAAATGTTTTCTGTGAGTGAGATAATTTCATAACTTTAAGTTGTATATATTTTTCTTTATTGTCATTTTATTTCTTTCGAAAATATAGTATCAAGATAAATACTTCTACCATGATTTTTAAATGCTTATTTAAAAGATAGGTTTAACAAAGCATATTTAAATTTTAACCTGTGTTAATTTTTATTTTATTTCAATATTTAGATTTGAACAACTTTTTAAAAACATTAAATATTATAACCTAGTGCCTATAATTTGGTTTTAATCATTTTTGAAACCTCAGTAGTAAACAAAACCTGAAATATAACCCAAAATTTGGGTTATAATTTAAATTATGTTTGACATTCATGTCACTGGAAAAAAACTAAAGTGTATGAATTTTTGAATTTCACTGATTAATAAATCATGTTTTCTTGTATTTTTTCGGTATTGTTATTTTATTTGTTGAATGCCTATTTGCAGTAATAAATATTGATACTTAATTATTGAAAAAAATATTGTATAGTAAAATCTTGATTATCGTAGTTTCCGCTTTAACTGAGCTATCAAATATTTCTAAAATCCTGTTATCCTTTGAAAACGTCGAAAAAAAAAAAAGCTGCAGAATAACACAAGACATAAAGATCATCTTTAATCAACAAAATAATATTAACTGCATGTGATGTATTTGTATAACTTTTGTATAGGGTTAAAGTTAAAGTATACATTTAAGTAGTGTTCGGCAACTAGTGGTCAAAAAGTAGTTAACTACCAACTACTAACTAGTCTGGGAAAATCTAGTTGCAACTAGTAGTTAACTATTTTTTCCTGGGACTAGTTGCAACTAGTAGTTAACTGTTTCCCAAAGTAGTTAACTACTAGTTAACTAGTCTATTTAATTTAATAACCTATTTTTTGCCCAAATTCCAAACATCTTTCTTACCTATATCACAAAAAACTTTATGCTTCGCTCAAAACGGTGCTTTATTTCTGGTTATGGTATTTGAGAACTCTACCATGACACTGTAGTTATCAATAGCAAATTTTTTGTATATTTTGATAACATTTTTTAATAATTTTGAAATTTTAAACAAAATTTTTTTAAAAAGTAGTTGAAAATTTGAAAGTAGTTTCAACTAGTAGTTATTAAAAAAAGTAGTTCAACTACTAGTTAAACTAGTTTAAACCAAAAGTAGTTAAACTACTAGTTAACTACTAGTTGATCGGTAGTTAACTACTAGTTGCAACTAGTTCTAGTTAACTAGTGCCGAACACTACATTTAAGCTGAACAGTTTAATACTATTTACAATTTTTGCTTTAACCAAGTTTTTCAGTTATCTGAGTTAGTCTTGGTCTGCATTACCTTGAATAATCAGAATTACTATACTTCAATGATCCATTACTTACATCAGTGGTAAAAAGATATATATTCCTCAGACCAAATTATGGGGGAAATAATGGCATTTTGAATAGTAGAACCTGCTTTGTTATGAAAGAGGCTACTCGTTCACTATTATTCAAGATAAGATAAAGACAAAGTTGCACAACAAAAAATTCATAAGTAGCGCAACTTCCTTCTGTGCATGCAAATGTGTAATACTTAAAGAAATAAGTGTTTAAATTAGATATTTTTATTAGAATTACAATACACCAAAAACTGCAATTGTCCAAATTAAATGGGACCAGACCCTGTTCCAACTATAATTATAAGAAAATTTCTTGTAAAGAATACAAAAATTTTAACTTTTGAAAATGCAACATGTGCCATCTTGGAATGGATTTCCACCATGGGAAAATTTTGGAGACAGAAATTGAGATGGATTCATTTCTGAAGCAGAAATGATTCACACACCAAAGAAGCAAGTGCAGGAGAAATACTGTGTTGTGTTTTATCATTTTCTAATTTGAAGAAAAATATTTCGAATAAATCTGACTTTTCTTTAAGATGGCAGATAATATCACTTCTTCATCAATGGCTGTTGGCAAAGGCAAACTCATCAAAAAATGCCTAATATGGGGGAATTCCCTTAAACACGAAATAGCATTCATGGTAAAAAGAAAAATTGCAGTTTTGAAATTTACCCATTATAATATCTGGAAGAGCCAAACTAATAAGTTATAACATCTTAATTTATTGTTATACTTAATTTAGAAGGTAGGACTTTAATTTGAAAATCCTACCTTCTTTTTTTAAAATACTAGTTAAAAAAGCCAGCCTTTCCCCACCAGTTTCTGTTTGAAAGCAAAACATTAAATTGATAATAGCTAGCTTTTAATGCGCTGCAGAAAAATATTAGTTGCAATTCTTATTAATTTTTTATTACAAACAAACAAAGCAAATTCATCTTTTTTAAATTAAGGACCAAATGATTTGACCAAATTTTCTATGAGAGTAACATCAAATCATGGTGCCCTACGACCTAGTTTCCATGCACTGTCATTTGAAAAAAGAACCTACTTTTCCTAATGAAAATATCTGTATACTATTAAAATTCTTCAGTTAAATATAATTTTAGAAAAAATAATTGCTCTTTTGTTTACTATCTTACCTCATTAAAAAGCTTCAATGCTTCTTTTAAAATTAAGATGCTTTCAAGTTTACTCCAATTCTTAAAAAATATAAGATCGAATATTATCAAAATATGAGGGGATGTCTTGGTTTTTCTGTTGGGGGGGAGGGCAATATTTTAAAATTTATGCATTACTCAATGTAATGCTTAAACGAAGAAATGTTACCTATTTACTATGGATTAATTTTCCTTTTAACAATAAATCTTCAATTAGATTAAATTTTTAAAACTTATTAAAACAATTTATTTATTTTTTAATTTGAACTAATTTAGCAATAACACTTTTACCCTGTAAATCCTCAAACACTTCTTGCTCTATAATTTTCAAAACATTTTGAATTGTTTAATTTAATGTCTATTTACTATGGATTAATTTTCCTTTTATCAACAAATCTTCAATTTGATTAAGCAAGAAATATTTTTTTAAAATTTTAGTTAAATAAATATGAACATCAAGTAAAAAAATATTTAAATTCTGGCACAAAATATATATCACCTTGAATAAATAAGTAGTGTTTTATGAAGAATTTTTAAGTGAGGATGTCTTAGTGACTATTAAAATAGTAAAATTTAATTATTTTTTTCTTTTTACTGCCTCTAGGCCTCGCCTCCCTATAAAAAGCTTTATTGGCACTTGGGTAGCTGAAGATTGGACCACAATGTTAATCAATGGGGAAATTGAAAAGTTCTCTACCGAAATCTATTTGAAAAATAGCTGTTGATAAAGAGTTTTAAAGGCATTTCTTGACTACTAGGTAATAGGGGTCATTCACCTTAATCACTCTCTAAACTGAGGGAGTAAAATTGAAGTACAATGTTTGGTCCCAGTTGTAAAAGTGAAAGAGCAGTTACAGGCTTTATATTTATGCTTTAGGAATTTCAAACCATGTATTTTAAAATTATATAATCACAATAGGGAGAAAAAAAGATCATTCAACGGAGCACGTACATAAAACAGCAGTTACAAACTTTTAAAAATCGACGACTTGTTTGTAATCCGACATCTAACTATCAATCAGTTTTCAGATTTTCTTTTTAAAAAAAAGAACAGCAATGGAAGATCAGCAGCAAGAAGAGATTGAAGAAAATGAGGGCCCCGACTTACAAAGAATCGGGCTCTTCAAAGAAATGAGCTATCTGGATGGAGAAGTCCCTCATTTTGGTAAATGTTTCGTTTGAAGTTTCTTTTAAAATTTACTGAAGGCTTGAGTTAATCCAATATCTTCCCATTCATTGATGGAAATTTTCCTCGTTATAGATATTATTTCTTACATTCCATTCGTTACAGTAATAATTTTAAGGGTTTAGAAAAGGTGCGTTTTAAACATTGTAAAAACTTTGTAAGAAAACAGCAGAACTTTCCGGTGATATTTTCAGTAGGTTTATAAGGGGACATCCATAAATTACGTGAGGTGTTTTTTCCAAAATTTGGACCCCTCCCCCCTTGGTGAGATTTTGCTGGACTCCCCTCTACATGAGATTTACCTACAACTTTTTAACAATGATTTTCCTTTCTCATACTTAAAACGAAAAGAAAATCGTATAATTTCTAACTTAAAAAGTTGACGTGAGATTTTAACCGACTCCCCCCCTCCCCCCTTGATGAGATTTGGTGAGATTTTTCCCAAACCCCTCCCCCCTTTTTGACCTCACGTAATTTATGGATGTCCCCTAACTAGCCATTATATTAACTAAAAATTAAATTTAACTAATAGCAGTGTTATTTTTATGATTTTTTTAGTGTTATTTTTATGATGTGTTATTTGTAAACGTCGCCTATAAAATTGGTAAGATTTGCGATCGGCTATTCCTAAATAAATCCTTATTCCAACCTAAAAACCGACAGATTTTATATTCTTTACTATTTTTTTTTTAACTTTTAAGAAATAGAAAAGAATGTAATCCTCTGAATTGACGGGAGATTTTTATTGAAACCTACCTCCTTTGGTAAGATTTTGTCAAATCCACTATTTTGAACCTCACGTAATTAATAAATGCCCTTTAACCAATACAGTTCCAGAAAAAGTATTAAATAATAAAGGATACGATAGAAGCTGTTAATTTTCAAAAGTCAACCAATTAATTATAGGTAGGGAAAAGTTTTTATGAAGAAAAGTATCAACCTCCGAAAATTCTTAATTCCTGGTTTAAATGTATGAAATTTTAAAAAATGCAAAAATAAAGTAAAACTTTGATTATTCAAGTTCCTGCATTAAGCCAGTCATCAAATATTTCTATAATCAAGTTATCCTTTAATTAAAAATGACGAAACATTTGCTACAAAAAAGCACCCTAAGGAACATAAAACAACAATTAGGGTTTTATTTAAGTTAAAAACTTTTAAATATGAATTACGTAAGGTGTACCTTTATAACTTCTGTATGGTTCAATTCCGTTAACGGTCCCGGTAAATACTGCCAAACTCTTTCGGACACTAAAAATTAATTAATTATTAATTGCTAAATAATTTCAAACTCATGTATTAAAATGTCCAGTTATGTCAGTAACTGTACTGTACACTACTACTATTATTTCTTTAGAATTCAGAGATTCATCAAAGGGTAAGCAGATGATGATAGGATGCACAAAAACAAAGGCAAGTACGCAAGATGGCTACTTTGAGAAGACTTTTCCGAGGGTGTTCGAAGGAGAAGCCTATGCCGACCCCATTCGGGCCAGAAGACTTTACAGATTAGCACAAGCCGAATTGAATCCACATCACGACAAATTCAAATACTCTTCTCCGGCGAAAGAGCCGTAATTAATTCTTATCCTTTTCTCTAATGCAGTGACCAAGACTAATAATGCAGACCATTTATTGTAAAATATCATCATGCACGGGCCACCTCGACGTATCACTTTTAAGCATTCCCCGTGACATATCCTCTATCAACTATAACTATCTTTTGAAATATTTTTCAATACAAAAAGTTGTATTGTGATATTCACACGTCATACTCGTAGAGATTTCACTACGTATGGTTACAAAAGGTTCTTCAGCATCCCTTTGCTTTTGAGCCTCTTTCTGCTTTATAGCATCTCTTTGCTTCTTACCATAAGTTTACTCTTCAGCATTCATTTGCTCTTTAGCATCCCTTTCCTCTAGAGAGCCTCCTCTCTGCTTTACTCCTGAACATCCTGGTATCCTTCATCATCCCTATACACTTCAGCATATTTTTGCTCTTTAGCCCCTTTCGGCTCTTCAGAATTCACTTTATTTATATCCATGTATACGGTTGCCTTAAACGGATAACTTTAATTTCTCTAAACGGCCCTTAACATTTTTTTTGAATATAAATGCAATGTCATGTTCCTATTAAATAAGAAAAATATTTTCGGACTTTTAAAGGTGTTTGAGCACTGAAAACTTAATTAATTTTAAACTTTACAGTTGATAAATTGGATATTAGTTTTTAAAATGCTTTTTATCAATTTTTTTTAATTATTAATTATGTATGTCTTTTAAGAAGTATTATTAATTATTACAACTGTTGCCAGTATCCAAGTAACAAAAAGATTGATATTTTTACAGATGTGGAAAAGGTACATATTATGGAACCTTTGTTGAATACGGTGAAAAAATTAAACACTTCAGTTCAAAGCCGAGAGATGCTGGAATGATGTCACCTCCTAAGAGGAACATTTTTACTAACCCTGCAAAAAAGGGAACAGGATATGGGTAAGTTCTCTAGTTTGAATTTATATAATTTTTCCATGAAGTTGTTATTTTCTTAAGCAGTGAAAACTTCAAATAAAATATTACTTAATGTGCTATTAAAAATTAATTGATTTTAATTAAGTTGACACTCTTAATTTAAAAATTCAAGTAACATAAAATTCGGCAATTTTATTTTATAAATGTAATAGTACAGTCAAACCTGGAAAAGTGGAATTCCTCGATAAGTGGAATGAAAGTGTCGGTTCCAACTCCTCTCTTAAGTGGAACTTTTACCTATCTATATAAGTGGAATTGAAAATTTCTTCTTTAATATTTTTCGGGAGATTTCGATCGTCCGAAAATCTTGAGATATGTATGATTTGGAATAATTAAGATAATGCATTGAGAATGAAAACATTTCTCTAAATGACCAATTAATTAAAGGTAAACACATTATTTTGCACATCTGTTAGGTAAAGACAGATTTTGTGGAAGCAATGGCTGAATTGAAGGTTTATATTAAACCCGCAATGCATATGCATAAAAGTATATTTGAGGCGAGAGAAATGCGAGAGATTACCTGGATAAGTGGAACGAAATAAAATTAAATCTGTTTAAGTAGAATCCTGTATAAGTGGAACAAAATAACCTCTAACCTGTCTAAGTGGAACGAAAACGTCGTTCCTGAGCGATTCCACTTATCCAGGTTTGACTGGTATATCATTCAGGGAAATAATTTCTATAGTACGTATAGGTTCGTACATACTATGTGTACTATATTTTCAAAGTAGCTAACTACTATGTGGAAGAAAAATTTGGGTGAAAGCAACTAATTAATACATTAGCAATATTAAAATCTAATACTGTTTGTGACATTTAGATATCCAGATGTGACTATAAACAAATTCCCCCCTTACTTTCTGGAAGAGCAGTTAGAGGAATTAGAAGAAATCTTACAAGAAGTAAGTTTTTAAGTCACACTTAAAATTTCTTTTCAAAGTTATACAATACTTCTAACTCCAGGGTCCGAGAAAGTTTTTACAACTTTATATAAATTAAAAAAAATTCACTTAATTCAATAAAATTTTTCAAAATTTTCTTTTGTAAATAAATTAATTTACTTCGAACTTAGAACGAATCGAAATGTGTGAGTGGTTATCCGCAGATAATTCTGGAGAAAAGATGTGGCAAATACACATTTTTAGAAATGAATTATTCTTGTAATGTTTTCCATGAGGGCATGAGGCCATGTATCTCTATCTCTACTAAGTCCAAAAACAGTAGGGGGTCAGCCTCGGCCTCCTCATGGGAAAATTTAGTTTAGTTATTTTAGTGATGATCATTATTTAAATATTTCCGTAGGGTGTAAGTAGTATTTTAAAACTTCTCTCAGCAAGCTGAAATCAGCCCCAAATTTTCTATAGGTATTATTTCTAGTATATTTTATTAACGGAGTCAAGAAGCCTCTAAGAGAAGTAATCCTACTGTCGTACCGCGAGGAGAAGAGCTTTTGACGTCATACGATGATGCTGCGGTTGGTATAGAAACGGATTATTCCACTGAATTTTGGGGGTGGTGGTAATTCACTTGGCGCTAAAATAAATGTTCCGAGCCAAATCTGAGTGGGTATCTTTCAGCTGTGTACTTCTTTCGATTCTAGAGTAACGAATTTTGGAATTTCCTTTCGCATTACATCTGATTTGATTAAATATTTCTAATCTGACCTTTTTCAACTGATCTGATCTATTTTAACTGATCTGATCTTTTTCAACTGATCTTAAATGTTTCACCGAATCTGATCTATTTTAATTTGATATAATGTTATGCGATTTACATCAATTTATCTGATTTTATTTTGGATATTTTATAATTTTTACCATGTTCATTAATCCTTCTTTTTGAACTCTCAAGTCGCTTATCATTTATCCTATCAAGTAGTTACCTTTAATTTTATTGGATCTGATCATACCTTCTTTTAAAGTAGATGTTAATTCATGAAAATTAGCGTTTAAATTATCTTTCATCTTTTTAACCCCATCCGATCGTTCACAATCGTCTCTGTAACTTTTTTTTTTATTCGCCCGACTGTACAAAATATAAGAAGCGATTATTGGAAAAAGATGGGTTGATCGAAGATATAATAGACGAATTAGTGATTAATTTGTCGGAGAGCGATTCGAATCTTTGTCAAACACTGACAGTGACTGCAGTTCTAGTGACAATGAATTGCATTAGATTGTATTTAAATGTTATAAAATATTTTTAAAAAATTAATAAATATTTCTATATTTTGTCTCTTTACAAGTTTCTAAAGCTTCATTTAAATTTCGAGTATGGTGATTAAATTATGAAATTATTAATTTAAGTGATATGAGCTATTTTATATAAAACTAAATATAACTAATTCACTCAAAATAGCAATATTAAAGCATACTAAAAGTACAAAAATGTTTCAAGCCTAAAGGTATTTTCGATTACGAGAAATTTCAAAGATAATCTATATTTCAATGCAGTTTAATAAAATATGATTATCTTATTTTCATTCGCGAAACGCGTTTTCTCATTCGCCAAATGTACGCTTAAAAAGCCAAATACTGCCGTTCAATTCATACCAGCTTCCCTCTTCTTTTAAACTCGTCTACTCACGGCAACCCTGTTCAAAGCTCTTCTCCTCGCGGTACGACAGTACACTGCTTCAATGCAATTCAAATGAATAAAATTAGGGACATGAAAGTCCAAAAAATTAGGGAAGATTTAATCCAAAATTTCAAAATCCGTTTTTAGTGAGGAAAGGCTAGGATTGAAAGGGTTAAGGCAGATTTTATAATAGTTTTGACTAAGAGATATGTTATATGTTTTACATAAAACTTAACATTCAGGAAAACTCAATTTCTTAAGATCGCTGAATATTCGCTTTTCATAAGAAATCTATATAATAATTCTGTTTTACAGAATGAACCACCCCACAGACCAGAGCCGAGGCCATTTCAACCTTACAAAGCCGGGCTTTTCCAACAAGAGTTCTTCGACCCCAATCCTTATGGTTCTACACTGGAAGAAGATGAGGACGAAATAGAAAGCAAAGAAGTTGTAAAATATGAGGACCAAAAGGAAATCAAGCCCCCTTTCGTGCCAAACGGGCCAGCTAAAAAGGTAAGCTGTAAATGCCAACACTATCTGGTATATTATTGTGAAACCATTTACGCCGGTATGTCAACCTTCCTACCGCCCACTAGAGGACATTCTAGAATTTATGGTGGGTGGTAGGAATTTAGATAAAAAAGCGCATGACCAAGCCAATATACCTTCTCTCACGCAGGATGGTGGCATGAAAGATGGATGCTTGAGCAAATTCCCTGAATATGCTGAAGATCTATATCCTACATACCGTGACGATATGAGAGGAGGAAAGCACTACGTAAACAAGGAAAACAAAATGTACTGTCCGGCAGTTCCAGGAGTAAAGCCCTACCCCATAAAATCCATCATTGCTAAAAATGTTGAGAGGTATGTATTTTATTTTCCCGAAAGATTGTTTGTAGAAGAGTGAGGGCTGAAATTTTTTTTATTTGAAATACTCGTGGCAGTACGTTAGTTCTATTATAGACGACATGAATTCAACTAGATTAGTTTAAGCGCTGTTTTGGTCAGTAATTCCCATTGAATCCTGTTATAACCGTTTATTAATATAAAGAAAGAAAATGTCATTTCTAAATCATTATGGTCTCCTTTTCGAACCAAATATTAGTATAGAGAGGTCATGAAAAGTGCTATTCCTTAACTTATATTCCAATTTGAATTAAAAAAAAAAGGCGAAATAAATAAATTAGGTTATTAACTAACTGGAATAATTTCTTTTTGTAGGAAAGTAACACCTCAGAACTACAATAAAATAAAAGGAGTTATGTTCTGCAAAACTAGTAAAAACAAGTGAGGTATGTAAAAAAAATCAACAAAAATTAAATAAAATTACTATTTTTGAAACCAATGACTTTTTATTTCATTCTACACCACACTAATACATTGACTTATCAACATACAGGTAAAGAAACTTAGAAACAATTAATTTATTAAACGGCAATAATTTATTTTATGGCTTTATCACCCTTTGAAACATGATAACTAGCGGAAAGTGGGAGGGTAGCATAGTATAGATCTTTCACCACCTCGCGCTCGCAGCCAATCGAGAGACCGCGGAGTTTAGGTTTCGGTTCGGTGTGACGCTCCCTCGCTCTTCGGAAAAAAAAACAGACTCGCTACGGATTCTCCCTCCAGCGGCACGCTATGTCTCGCGACTCAAATAAAGTCCTTTATTACGTTCAAAAAGTTTACCTTCTCATTGCCTCGTTTCCTAAAGTGGTCAACCCGGACTCACTTTATAACAGACCCCACTGAGAAGGTTTTAGAAACTATCGGGGCGGTGAAAATACCCCTTTCAACATGGAGAATCCGGCCCTGTGACCCACCAAAAATTCACTCGCGACCCACAGATCTCTACAGTGCTTCAAAAGTCACATTCACGGCTTTTATTTGGAAACAACGTCTCCTAGGATCATGTAAGTAAAGTTTACCCCTAGGTAAGTGACCCTGGAGAATCCATTGAGATGACTGACAACGCCCCTAGCGGCAAAGTAAAAAAGTTTAAAAAAATAATTAAAAACTAAAAGAAATAGACCAAAAATAAAAACTCACTGAAAAAAATGTCATGAAAATATCGCGAATATTCGCGGAGGGCATGTGAAAATAGCACTTCCTCAAAAAAGAAAAAGTTCACAAATTTGCAAGTTTTCAGTGTTATTATGTAGTTTTGTGGGTCTTTTTTAGTCAAATGAAGACAACATTTAATAAAAAAAACCTTGCATATTTGCAAACTTTTTCTTTTTTGAAGCAGATTTCGCAACTTCTATCTCTGACCATCCCTTCATCCATTCAATAGAGCATTCGCACATGACGTCACTTGGAGGACAAAAACAACGTTGCTAAGGCCGTTGTTAGGGGCGGGAACTAAAAGCATCGAATAGAAGCATTCGCACATGATGTCACTGGCGGGCAAAAGCAATGTTGCTAAGGCAGTTGTTAGGCCGAGTCATGTGATTGAAAATGCTCTATAGATGAAATATTCACCATCCATTCAATAGATTTTGCCACACTTAGGCAATCATCGTTTTCGGCAGGCTAACCAGTGCATTCATCAGGAGTCAAAATCTTTATAACTAATCTCAATGACATGTGGAAACAACGGTGGATTTTCATGAAATTTTGTCCCGAGAGATCAGACCAAATGAAATTTTTTGGCCCGCGGCAAGTTACACTCTCATAATTTGGCCCGCATAACAGTTAAAGTTGTGCAGGTCTTCTTGCTTAGAGTTTTCCAACATTTTAAATATGCATAACAAAAACTATATAATAATACAATACGGAGTGAAAAAACCTCTTTCACTAGAGCACGTCATATAAACAGCAATTGCACACTTTAAAAAATCGACTCCCACTCTACAAGAATCAACAATAGGCAATAGATGACTAACTTGATTACAATCCAACCCAAAACTTTTGATTAGCTTCTCAAAATTTCCATACTATCTTAAAAAACAATAGCAATGGTGAATGAGGAAGAGAAGAAAGAGGGTCCCGACTTTGAAAAAATCGGGCTCTTTAAAGAAATGAGCTATTTGGAAGGACATGTACCTCTTGGCAAATTAGGTTGGTAAAATATGCACACTTTCAGGTTTCTCCTGTTGTTCCTTTGAAAATAAAACTACCCGAAGGTACCTTCACAAATTCATCATTTGACAAATTCAGTTTTAGGAAAAAGGTACCTTCACAAAATACATTTTTAAAAGAAAGTTCTCCAGTAAGCTATTTCTCTCAATATTTAAATTTTTAGCCATTCTAGACTAAATTTTATTTTGTTTTTAATGTTTCAAAAATTGTGTACATGTTTTTATGTTGATTTTGCACTTAAATTTTCACAAATTTACCCTAAATTTTCATAAAATAGGCACCTTTAAAAAAAACCTAGACAGACCCCTGTTTCCATTTCTCAATTAAATGAAAAAAATTTCACTTTCGGCCGTATTCACCACTAATCTTACCTCAGGTTAACCTGGAATCAAAACTTCTAATCCTATAATTGGTAGTTGAAAAGGAAAACAAGTTTTAAGCAAATCAGAGTTGGCGATAAAGCTTGATTAACTGAATGATTTTGAACTGTTAATAATTTTTTAATTTTATATAATTATATAGTAGTATAATATATTTATATGATTTTTTTTTATCATTAGACCAATATATTTCCAGAAAAAGGTATTTACAACGAAGAAAAGAATGAACATCGAACTCTGAAAATTCATAATTTTTGGTTCAAAAAGCCAGAAGCCCACCCTAACTCTGCTCTGCACAGAAGGATTCTTTGCGTGAAGTAGATAAAAATTGACCGGAGAACTATACCTCGACGAGAACTTTTATTTTTCGAAAATATGACCTCATATCCGATAAAACTTAATTATTTCATTCCACGGTTCGCGCATGCAAGTGCAATGAATATTTTTTATAATCTTATTGTGCAAACACATCCAAATGACCATTTTCACGTTTTACATGATATTTTTAGCATAAACCGGATGTGACGTCATGCTTTTTTTTCTGCCGCGATTTTCTCGAAATCTATGGGTACTAGTAGAGGTATAGTTTTGTGGGCAATTATTATGTGCTCTACGCAAAGAATATAGCTGTGCAATAGAATTTGGGCGGACTTGTTGAAACACCCTGTTATATACAAAAATAATATTGTTTCTTTAGAATTCAATGAATCGTCAAAGAAAGGTAAGCAGATGGTGGTTGAATGCACAAAAACAAAGAAAGGTACACAAGATGGCTACTTTGAGAAGACTTTTCCGAGAGTGTTCGAAGGGGAAGCCTATGCCGATCCCATTCGGGCTAGAAGACTGCACAGATTAGCACAAGCAGAACTGAATAGAGACGGAGCATTCAAATACACTTCTCCGACGAAAAAACCGTAATTTTTTTTCTTCTATTTAATGCATTAATTGGTAATCTGCGGACCATGAGCTATGGGGTCAGTGAGTACCTCGAATTTGGTCCGCAAAACGGCCTGGCAGCACACAATTAAAAAGAAGTTCCCACTTTAATAGGGATTAATTGAAAGAAGTGTGCGTTGTAAATGTAATGGGGTAATATACAGAACTGATTTTTAAGGCTTTAAGATTTGAAACGTATTTCAGAGTTATGGAAACAATTTCTAATCATAGTAAAGTAACTATGCTATGCTGAATCTATTGGGACGGCTTATAGCACTTTAAGCAGTAAAATAAGAAAGTTAAAAAAAATATTAAAAAACAAATGGAAATGGATCAAAAAATTCAATTGGAAAATTGTGTGCAATATAATCGTAACAAAAGCATAGAAAAAGGTTTCGTGAAAATATTTTTAATATTCGAGGAGATAATACCGATCTAAGTTTGCACTTTTTTGGACCTTGATATAGGGCCAGGCATACGTGTTTAGGAACATCTCCAGTTTTTTTAGGAATATGGCCGGATTTAGAGGAATACGCTTGGAGGCAAGCTGTCCCCATGTTCTATTCTTAATCTGTGAACTGTTGCCAGTATCAAAATACTAAGTTAAAGTAATTGATATCAAAATATTAACAATAACATAAAAATTTATATTTTGTACAGATGTGGTAAAGGTTCAAACTATGGAACCTTTGTTGAATACGGCGATAAAATAGAATATTTCAGTTCATTGAAAAAAGATGCAGAGATAAAGTCACCTCCTAGGAGAAACTTTTTTACCAACCCTGGAAAAAAGGGTACAGGATATGGGTAAGTTCTATGATAGATAGTACTTTGAAAGTATAAAAAAAATTTTAACTTGAAATATTTTTTCAAGAGGTTGTTATAATCCAAAAGGGTTGTCTTGAATAGTAAACACATAAGGAAAAAATACTCTGGTGAAAAATTGCTTTTAGATTATGTAATGAAAATTACTTCAGGATTTTTTTAAATTCAAAATTTAAGCAACATTGAACTTTTTGGTGTTACTATTTCATAAATAACTTTACATCATCCACGGAATTAACTTCCATAAAGGCACATAACTTAGTAAAGAATAAATGCATTAGAATTAAAATTAATATTACCATTCCATAAAACCTAATATTGTTTGTAATATCTAGATATCCAGATGTGGCTATAAACAAATTTCCCCCTTACTTTCTGGAAGAGGAGTTAGAGGAATTACAAGAAACCTCAGTAAGTTTTAAATCTAAAATTGACCTTTTAAAATATACAACTGTAAAATATACCATGGTCAGAGAAGACTTTTACAACAAATAAGTAAGGTGGAAGATTTTTAACTTTATGCAGCAATTATCTTTTTGCAAAGCAAATTATTTTACTTTGAGAATGAAATACTTGTACTGATACAGAAAGAAATCAAAATGATTAGTAGTTGCAAATATTCTTAATAATTTTTATGAAAAGTTTTGACTTCGTCACCTTGTTGGATATGAATGATTCTTGTAAGGCTTCAAACAAGTGAATGAATTTTTAAACAATGTTATTCTACTGATGACCATCATCTAAATTTTTCATTGAAAATCTATGATAATCCTGTTTTGCAGAAGGAACCACCACCCAGACCAGAGCCGAGGCCATTTGACCCTTACAAAGCTGGCCTTTTCCAACAAGAGTTCTTTGACCCCAACCCTTATCGTCCTACAGAGGATGGGGAGGAAACAGAAACCAAAGAGGAGGAAAAACCTGAAGACAAAAAGGGAACCAGGCCCTTCTTGGCTCCTGGACCAGCTAAAAAGGTATATAAGCTGTAAAGACTGACATCTACATACTAAAACCCTTTACACAAAAGTAATACTCTTAACTTGCACAATTGGTGAGATTTACAGCAGCATGAGTTGGTTTATGATTTTGCATTTAATTACATTCAAGTTATGTTTAAACAGTAGTTAAGCAAGGGTGGGATCTTTAAGCTTACAGATTAAGATAAATGCAAAAGAAATTATGTTTAATAGAGACCAAAGAATAAAGAAAACTATCATTTAACAAAAAATGTGTAGTAAAATCTTAGATATATCGCAACATCTTGTGCAATATTAATGTGTGTTGCAAAGGTAAACCCAACTGTTTTTTATGTCAAAATAAATTTAAGTTGTCTGACTGGTCTTAGATTTTTATTGATACTTTCAGATTAACTGGGTACAAATCTCTTCAATTGGATTATGTTGAAAAAGTTTTATTATTTACACTTAAAATAATAACAAAAATTTAAAGTATCACAGCAATTTCAGATATTTTAATAGTGCTTTATTTTGATATTTGATTATTTTTTGGCAATTCAGCATTAAATTCTATGCTAACGCCTGATTATTCCTAAAGTATCAATTTTTTTTTTCCGATGCTCAATTTTTCTAGTACCAAATTTTAAATATTTTTCAATTTATTTTGTATCAAAATGTGATATCAGCTGGAAACTATATTTTCAAAACTTTTTGGAACCTTCTATGATGTTTAAAAACAGCTGTTTTATTTATTTTACTAAACTAGGTCTTATGAATGGGCTTTTTAATGTCCTACTTGAACATTTCTTTATTCTCAGAGATTGCCAGCTACCAATTGTTGAAATCCAACAGTGGTAAAACTTAATCACCATCCACTTTTAAATTATTTAATTTTGTCGAAAACTTCTTAAATCACAATACAAACTTTGAATGTTTTAGCTTTAACTCAACCTGAGTGTTACTGGTAAAAAAACTGAACATACTTTTTATAACTTATTCAGCACTAGATCTTTGGTAATGTTAGTTGTGATTCGTTCAATGTGATTCGTTGAGTTCGCTCAATGCACCCTGTTTGGTGTGTGTACCATATGTTGGCCAACCCTGATCCAGGCATATCTTCTCTCACATAGGATGGTGGCATGAAAGCTGGATGCTTGAACAAATTCCCCGAATATGTTGAAGAACCCTATCTGAAAAAACGTGAAGTTCCCAGAGGAGTCAAGCGCTATGTAAACGCGGAAAACAAAATGTTCCGTCCAGTACCCGGACCAAAACCCTACCCCATAAGATCCATCATTGATAAAAATACTGAGAGGTACATACTTAAATTTTCATTATTGTGTTTGTAAATTATTTCATACTGAAGCCCAGAGGTGTAGTGGTAGAGCATCTCACTTGCCATTCCACAGGCCTGTTTTTTCCTGGGTTGGGCTAGGCAGACTCAGCCTTTTATCCCTCCGGGGTCAATAAAATGAGGACCAAGGGGCATTGCCTCAGCTGACTGTGACTTTCATTCACATTCTTCAACAGCACTGCTCATGGTCTCAACCAGTGAGGCTACTTATACTGGAGTTAGAAGGTTTAACAACCTAGGTACTCCTTCAAGTATCTCCCCTTGTTTATTTCATACAAATAGTTTAGAGTGGAGACTTAAATTCTTGTTTACAGTACTCATGACAGAAAGATTACACTTTTCAAAAGAGTTTTAGAAATATTTGGTGATATAAATTCAACCTGATTTAGTATAAGAGTTGTTTAAGTTTGTAATTCTGAGACACACTATATTTTGCTATTATGTTTAAAAATCTTTCATTCCATCTCCATTCAAAGTCTCCATTTCAAACTAAATGAAGCACAGAGAATAAATGAACTGTTCACTTTAAATTTGAACTCCATATTTTTAAATTTGAATAATTTAAAAAAGGAAAGAAATTAGATGATTAAATAACTGAATAATTTCTTTTTGCAGGAAAGTAACGCCCCTGAACTACAATACAATAAAAGGAGTTGTGTATGGAAAAACTTGCAGAAAAGGGTGAGGTATGCAAAAAATCAACTAAAATCATAAAATTAATATATTTGAAGACCATGACATCTTATTTAATTCTACATTACACTAATACATTCATTAATCATCATAAAGATAAAGAAATTCAGATAAAATTTCAATAGAAATTTATTTTATAGCAATAGATAAATTATCAGGTTGGAAAAGAAAGTTTTTTTATCACCTCAAAAAACATGATGCTTTAACATACCAAGAGTAGTTATATAATGCTTTTCACAGAGGTGATAGAAATCTTGTGACTCTTAAAATAACATGGATCTAAAAAAAATAAGGAAAATGCTAACTTTCCATTTTTGAAGTGAGATTAAACTTGAAAATTAATGAAGAAGGATTCGTAGAATCAGCTACAACAATCTCATGTCCATCAACAAGGCCCAATTCTGAAATAAAGCAATAAAGTAATCAAATGCTACATTAAATTACTACATTAAGACACAACTACAAATATAAATAAGTAATTACCATTAGTTAACTTCGTTAAATAACACTCAATAACCTACCATTGGAACCTAAAGTGGCCCAAGTAAAGTAGTTATGGAACTTACCTTTTAAAGTTTTCTTCAAATTTGGCCTAGTAGCTTCTTCAATTGATGCAACAGACTGCATGTATAATGTTTTGTTTTTTCCATTAATTGAAGCTGTTAACCCGGGTGATTTCATTTGACTGAAAGAGAAACACAGAATTAACAAGACAGTACACAAAAACAACTTGCATTCTCTAAATTAGTGATTTGCAACCTGTGGTTTGTGAGATGGTTTCAGGTGGTCCATGAAATATTGTAGCATAACAATAATCTATGCAAAGATAGCAATTTATCAATTCAAGAGTAAGAGGAACTGATTGAGTCATTGGATTATAGCTATTTTCAATTAACAAATCTCAGTGTGAAAATACTGAAAGACTTTTGAGTTCAGTTTCTTGAAGAAAGCTCCACTTCTAAGTAACAAGGCTTATTCCTTATTCCAAAATTTTCTTGAATATTTATATTAACCATATTTTACTCTTGAAAATATTGTAGCGAACAAGAAACGGTCCTCTTTGGTTGTCATTGTCCAAAAACGGAGTTAAAACCCTACTTTTAAAGGTCAAAATTTTATGATAAAGCCATTTTATGATAGGCCATTTTTATGATAAAGTATCTAGTAGTCCTTAGGTAGGAAAAGGTTGAGAATATCTGTTCTAAAAGATAGCACTTTATTATAATACAAATTTTTAAACTGAATTGCATAAAACATATTTAACTCACTACTCAGGGTTTTCAACAAGATAATCTACAACTGCTTGAAGCTTATCCAAATCTGAGAAAGTTAAAGAATGAACTTTTTGGCTGCATGTCAGACAATCTTCCTATTAGAAATTAAAGAAAATTATTCATAAGTTAATTATAATTTTATACACCCAGATGACAACATTTATAAACTAGTTGAATCTTCATACCTTTTTCTCTGCTTGATAGGTATAAGTATAGATGCCATGCACATCATTGAAAATCATATAATTGTCCAAAGGAGAGTAGGCACTGTAAAATTAGTTTAAATATTTACAGTTAACATAATAGATAAAATAATGTACATAAAGAATCTTTCAAACTCACATTTTTGTTTTTGAATTCAGTTAAATTAACAACAGATATATTTTATCCCCAATAGGCATCAATGAAATTTATAACAATTTTAAATACAATAAAAAGGTAAAAATACATACCTAGTGCAAATTTTGAAAACCTCAGTTGCACAAGCTGATGCAATAACAGCATTCGTTGAAGCTACAGCTGGTATAATGTTTTTTATTACACCTATAAAAATATATATACTGAGTTAAAAATTTTCTTTCAAGTTTCTAAAACTAATGTGAATGATGAATAAAATAGAATATATTTTAATTAAGAGACAGGAAAAAGTACTTAAAAAGTATTGCAGCTTATATAGTTAAATACATGAATAAAGACTTAAAATAACTCTTAGAGGGAGATAACAAGCTAAAAATTCATTGAAAGATGTTTAAAACAAAATAATTTTAAGAATTCTTTTACCAATATTATTAGCAATCATAAATGTCATTCATAAACAAGATTAATAATTTCATCATATTAAAAATGAGTAGAAATTTATGACTAAGTAATATATTAATAATTTTCTAAAAATAATTTTAGACAAAGTAACACATACTGAAATATTTAAATAGAAATTCATAAGGTTTAAAAACACATAATTTTACATTTTTTTCAACAAAGACTTGATTTACTTTCAAAAATTACATGCTGCATGAACTGTGCTTAAAATCCTACATATAAATAATGTGTGAATAAAAAATTTATAGCATAACACACTAATTTATTTTTTGAACTTTGTGATTCTATTCAAGTTACTTAATTATACTGGAAGAAAAAACACTTATACAAAGCTTTTCTTTCAATCTTGACATCACACTCTTGCTTTTACAAGATATAACAAGCAAGAAACTTAAAAAAGGAAAACATTTTGAATGGAGAAATTATTTTAATAATTCGTTTTTTGCAACCATTCTTGGAAGTACCATATAAAATAAAAAGGAAATTCAGTAACAATTCCTAAAATTTAAACATGACAAATTTTTGACAGTTTAAAATATTAATTTTTCAATTCATCTTACAGACACGGATTCCTTGGAACTATTTTCTTTTGCTTACCTTGAGTGAGCCGATAGGTAACACCAGGAATGTTGAATTCATTGGCTCTGTCTAAAGACTTTTCATAGATCCATCGAACATGATCTGGGTCATCTCCATCAATGCTGACATCCTCTATATTAACAAGTTAATAAAGGTAAATTATCAATAAATATGCATCAGTTTATTTCTGTAATCTTTTTAAAATTGTCAATTAAAAATATTGCAATGCTAATGTTATGCATTCATAACACGAGTCTAAAAACACACAGGCTCTTATACAAAAAAACCTTTTAAAATGCTATTTTATTTTTTTAAAGGGAATGAATTACAGCTTGAATTACCTTACTTTTCCTTAAAGTAATAGGTATAGAATTGGCTGAGTCTAAAAGTTAAAATTATCTGATATCTCACTCATTGTGAAAATCCTCTTAATTTTTAATTATAGATGTCAGTCATAAATTATACATTTGCTCTCGAAATAATGCCAAAGCAATTCTTGAGATTTTAAATTAAAAACCCCAGATATTTCTTTAATCAACTAAAATTTAAGGTTGAAAGTTTAACTCCAGGGGTTCATCTAGAAAGAAAATGGGTCCGTTTAAGGACCCTTCACAAAAATCTAGTCAACAAAAAAGGACCCTTCACAAAATTCCAATTCCCTAAAACGGACCCTTTACAAAAGTCTAAAGATAAAAAGTGGTTTGAAAATTGTATTTAAAATGTCTTTCTATCATTTCATAATGGAATTTGCCAAAATTTGGGACCATTTTAGAAGTTATGAACGCTGTGCTTGTACTACAAGCCCTTCGTTTTCACAAAACTCGATTTGATTTTTCACAAAATTCCATTTAACTTTTCACAAAATTCCTAAAACAGGACCCTGGAAGAAAAACCTGGATGAACCCCTGAACTCTTAATTAAAATAATAATAATTCAATAAATATGTATGCAGAAAAAAAGAATCTACTTACTTCTTTCTTTTGGCCAAAGAAGTACTTTTACATATTCAATACAATGTTCAGGTAACCTAGGAGTCTGAGCAATTGTACATAGAGGAAAAGTAACCTGAAAATAAAAAGATAATTTGAGTACTTTCAACGATTTAAATAATAGATTTCAAACCTTAACTTTTTAACTAAAACTTAAACAATTCATAAGACAATAAGGTTTTGGTTCTACACATTAATAAAAAATGTTGATACTCAAAATGTTGAAGAAAGAAGAAGTTTTTGTTTTAAGAAGAAATTTTATGTGTATATCAAAACTAGTAATACAATAAAAAGTATTGTAATTTAAAAAAGTAATAAAGGTTTAATAAGTTTAATTATTATTTTATTAATTGAGACAAAAACAATTATAACTTCAACTAGTTATAAAACTTTAGTTTAAAATTATGTTTCATCACTTTTTTATCTTAGGTAAAAGCTTTTTTTGTTACTTAATGATTGTTAAAGGAAAGTTTTAAATATCAACATTTACCTATTAGAATTGAGGCTCAAAATGCATTACTTTCAATTCAATCTATTTTCTTACACATTTATGAAGATAATTAGGAATAAAACCAAAACTCTTAACACTCCCTCAAAATTTAACCAACCATAACTAAATTAAAAGAATGAGTCAGAACCTCACTGTGGAGAAGGAATTTTAAGCTTTAATTTAAGAGATTCGTAGACATCTAATAAATGAAAAGTTATCCCCTAATATATAAGTTTACAATCCAATATGATTTAAAGGATAAAAAAACAAACTAATGAAAAAGTTACCTGAGGAGGGTATAACTCAAGAGTACAATCAATGCATGCTGTCACTCCAGGTAACATTACTCTAACATTTCCTTTAAAACCTTCTGTACCACCATCTATCATGGGGATCAAAGATCCTCCTTGCTCAGCCTCTTCAGCATTAATACTGACCTAAAAGGAAAAACGCAGCTCTTTTAATTTATAAAACATTTAATGAACAATATTTTTGACACATAATCAACTCTTATTTTATGTGAGGATTGCTTAGTTTCCAAATGGAAAATTACATAAGTGTGTTTGTTATTCAGAAACAACATTTAACTAGGAGAGTTTTATTCTCTATTAAAAGAATTAAATAGTCATTAAATAAGTTAACAGAAAACAACAAAAATTGCCTCTTTTATACCAGCTCAAGCCAAGCTTGTCCTTTCTTGCCCTTCCACAAAACTGCCAAATGTAGAAAAATTTAAATTTAGGAAACAATAGTGTGAATGAAATCATGAATATAAAAATCTGAATGTGTAGGGATTTTAGAATAAAGAATGTTTAGAATAAAGATACAATCAAAATGGATTGTAAGGAACATAAAGAATCAGTCAAGAATTCTGTTCGAGTTTCAAAGATTTTCATACTTTTAAGCCTCTAGGTAACTTTAATATTTTTACTTTTAGATTATTTATTCCTCAGTAAAAATTTTTTTTTCTGAAATATTTTTTTATTGGCACTTTTTTTCAATGGCACTTATGAGAAAATTTTTTAATTAGGGGAGAGTAGTTTTAAAAGAATCAGTTAAATGAATGAGAAAAAAATATATTCTAAATTGATTAGTGAGATAATTAGCAATGAAGCTCATATGAGCTTTGACACATTTTAAATCTCCTTAAATCCCAAGTGTTTAAATTTCTCAGACATTGCAATGTTTGAATTTTCCTGCAAACTTTTAAAAACTAAATGTTCAAAACTTTTGTGGTGTTTTTTCTGATTACTCCCAGTTAGTATGTTATGTAAGAAAACTCACTAGGTTTCAAATTGAGTTTGTATGGTTGTACTATAGTGTATAAGACTCCTGAATGGTTAGAAATGACAAGGGTTAAGATAGGTGAAAAAACTATAGCTGGATCTAATTTCATACACTCTTTAAACTATATTTACAGTAACAATGATAGCTGAAAAAGTGTTTTACTTACAAGCATTCCATTGATCCACCTTCTAGCAACTATAGAATCTAGCCCACACACAACTATGTGAAATCCTAAAATTTTAGAATGTAATAATTAAAATTTAAGGTAGTAGTATATTATACTACAAAAAAGAAAACAATTATCTTACTTCTATAAAAGTCTTCATCAAAGTCTTGAATTTTCTTGTAGTGACTAGTTGAGTGTTCAGAAATATAGATTAAATTTACATTCTTTCAAGAGTTTTAAAAAAAGTACTTATAATATTTTGTAGGTTATAAGATAAAAATGTTACCATAATTCATTGTATAAATTATTTTTTAGTATGCAACTGGTTACTAAGAACAAAGATATTTTGTTTTCATAATTTAAGGAATTGATCTAGAACAGTGGTTCCCAACCTTTTGTGGCCCATCGCCCCCTTTCTGGAGGTTGACTAACACCTATTGCCCCCTTTTCATTCTCATTGTATGTCTAATTTTAATTTGAAGTAAAGTGTAAATAATAAAGCAATTTTATTACAGTATGTAAAAACAACCAAAACAGTTTTATCAGGTCACTCTTAAATTTGAATCTCGAAAAATTTAGAAAGTTCACTGTTAAAATTTGTAATAATAAATGAAAATTTGATATTTTATTGAGTTAAAGCTTGAATATCCGGCTTTATCAGTGATAGCAGCAGGCTCAAGAAAAAATATAGGATTTCCCACAAAAAAAAATATAGGACATCAAAATTAAATCAATCATACCTTTTATTGGAACGACAAAATTTTAATATGCATTAATACACAAGCCTTTTATAATAAAACCAAATTAATGAGAAGTTTTGATAAAAGCACTATTTAAAATAGTTTAAGAGAGTATTTATGAAAAATTCAATATTTTAAATATTTGGCCAAAAGGTAATTACTTTTAAAAATGCTCAAAATCCTTTCACAAATTTGACAAATGGTAAATAAATTCCAGCAGACTCAAAAATTTAGATTATAAAACTATTAAAACCATGCAATGGTAACAAAACAATGCACTATGCAATGGTCTGTCCCCAGAGGAAACCAAGATTCTTTCAGGAGCTTTTATTATTGGAAAAAATGGGGGGAACCTTTTTAGTAAGTAAAAAAATAAAGGTTATGTAATTGTTTAAAGAGGAAAAAATAAATGCGACTTTGAAAAATGTGAATAGTTTAGGGATGCACAACCTTTTTCGGAGGAGGGCCGCTCTCATTGTTGATTGAGACATGGAGGGCCACAAAAGAAGTTACAGTAAAAATTACAGTAGAGCTAATAGCAAACTACGTATCGCTGTTAAAAAACTAAGTAATTTCAGAAAAATAATTAATCAAAACATATAAATAAAAGTTTCTTAATGGTTAAGTTTCCTAAGGATGAATAATATTTTGAATAGTTTAAAAAATAAAAAACTTTTAAAAGTAATGATCAAACCTTTAAAAATACTAAAGAATGTTTGTCACAAGAATATTTGTGTAAGAAACAAATTATTGTTACATTATAATCTAGTAGCAACAAAAGAGAAGTAACAGAAATTTTAATATTTTTAAAGTACAAACTACATCCCACCAATATATTCAGTGTTAAAATATGTTCTACCAAAACGGGGGTCTAGGGGAAAACCAGAAAATTTTTGGAAATAACTAACTCTAAAAAACAGGGTATTAACTAGTTTTGATACACCTAGTCCAAATTTTGGGCATACATTTTTAGGTAAGTTTTGCCTTTTGATGCAACTTTATAAAGAAAAAAGTTGTGAATAAAATAGTAGAGTTTCAAATACAAAAGGGGGTCTTCCCTCAGAAAAAGTTTGGAAATTTAAGCTTCCATTTCCGATGCCATTTAATTTTAACTTGACCTCTTTTTATCAACTCTTGAAACTTCAAAAAAATTTTAAGGGGGGGGGCAAGGCCTTTGAAAAACAAGAAGTCAACTTCAACTAGGCGCGGAAAAAACGGAACGCGAAAAATTGCTATTTTTCGACTTTTCCGGAGAATGTGATCCTGAACACCGGACTTGTTGACTTCTGACCACTGTAAAGTTGGTTTTTCTACATCGCAATAGCAACGCAAGAAGAAGAAGCCAACTTCAACTTAGCGCCCGCGGCCGATCGAGAAAGAAGCCGCGGGAGGAACAGAACTCCGCACGCAAAACGAAACTTACACGAAAAATAGCGATTTTCCCACTTTTTCCACGATAATTAGTCTTTTTTCTTGGAAATAAAAACTATTTCTCGATTTTTAAGAAAGAAGTTTAGGCAGTTTAAGTTTTTGGTTTTGTGAAATCGAAAAAATATAGGACAAATGGCCGTTTTTGAAAATATAGGACAAATATAGGACATTTTTTCGGATTTTCCCAAAAATATAGGAAATATAGGAATTATAGGACAACTGCGATCACTGCTTTATGTTCGTCAAGTTTAGGCGCAAATCTCCTTTGAGGTAAATGTCCAACTTATTTGTTTTGTGAGGAGCTGGACAACAGAATTAAACCCTTTTTCAACTAAAAATGTTGACAGGAACAAGATGAGAAATGGTTCAGTTTTTCCACACAGTTGATGGATAAATGTCCATGAGCTTCACCCAGGCTAACTCGTAACTGCTCTTATTGAAAATGATTTTCACCTCACAGTTACATACTTCAAGTCTGGAAACTCATTCTGCAATGAGTTATCAAGCTTATCCACAGCTTCAAACGAGAATGGATCTAGAATCCAATCTGGAATTTATTACTTAGTGAAATCTTCAAATCTTGATTCCATGTCAGTTTTAACTGGTCAAGGTGATCAGTAAACCTTACTATACTATTATTTTAATTTCCCCCTTTGAATATTCATCGCCCCCCACTTATTTATCGCCCCCCTGATAAACCAAATCGCCCCCAGGTTGGGAACCACTGATCTAGAACTTAGGTTCTTTAGCTTTTTTAGGTCACTGCCCTTTTAAAATAGTAATTTTCAAATAATTGTAAACTTTTGTTTTTATTTAAAATATTTTTATACATATTTAAAAATTCCCATCAATTCTGAATAAATGCAAAACTTTTTCAGCCTTCTTAAAAGTCAGAGACTAAAAGTTTTTTATTGCACTAATTTAAACTAAAAGCAAATACTTGTCCATCTGCCACAAAAGAGATATCGCAGATACTATATTGATTTTTGGGAACCACTGATGTTGTAAGAAAAAGGTTATGACACTTAAAAGAAAGGATACGGAATAACATTGCATCCTTCAATTCTTTTATTGATGTGAGCAGCAGCAACTTCAGCTTTAGGCTTGCCAACATCAGAAGCTCTAAAATATATAATGTTACTAAAATAACTGCAAAAATGAATCACTGTCATAGAGAAACTTTGCAAACAGTCTGCAAATTTCATTTATTCATGTTATGAAAAACAAATATAGAGAATGATGTGTATTTCCCCAATTATATAATGCCATGAAATTTGGTGTACTTTTTGCCTGTGAAAAAAGTTTTAAGATTTTTAAATACTACCATAAAGAAAAACTTTATAAAAAACAACACTTAGTACATTAATTATGAGATAGATATCTGATAGAAAATTTTGGAGAGTTTGCATTTGGTGCCATTTTAAAATGAAGGTTAAAAGGCTTTGCACAGGGTTCACACTCAATTTGGGAAATAAAATGACATTCCTCGTCTAAATTTTTAGTTTTTCAAATAATTTTCTACTTGACACTAGCTATTTTGAAAATTACTTTCTTTTTCAAACTTATGTTTATGTTATAGTGTACACTTTTCTTTTTCAGAAAAAAATTCAGATGCTAACATCAAAATTGGTCATTTTCTGGGTGTACTGTAAAATTTTTTCCGTTTTTAGCAAACATAACAAATGTTTCCTGACTTTTTTGATAAAATTAAAATTTTTTGGCATTTAAATATTTAAAGTATTTTCTGACTTGTGTGGGAACCCTGCTTTAAGTATATATTTTCACAAAACAGAAAATAAACTCCCAAATTGAAAACTCAGCTCATTTTAAACAGTAGCCCTATAAAAATTTAAAACTGGCTTTTCATGCAATGTCATCTCAATTTGAGATATAAGATATAAGGACTGTTAAATCTGTGTTTTGACAAATTTGAAGAGACAACTATGTATATTTGGTTGGACTGAACAGGGTCAATGCTACACAGTGATATTGCAATGCATCACAATATTTTGATACATCAATACAATATTATGTACTTACTATTGCCTCCTAATTTAGTTGTTCAATGATATATCATCATGGGTGCCACTCTTCAAAAATTCCAAGACTGAACTTTGAACTATCTTTTTTAATCATTTCCCTTTATCTAGCAATTTTTTTAAAATTGCAGAAAAATTTATAAAATATCATATGAACAATTAAATGGGTCCTTAAATTTTAACTTAAAGCTGTATCTAAGTAAAACAAGCTTATTTGTGGGCAAAATGTGCGTTATAAGTATTGAAATTTAGTACAAACCGCTGCCAATCGGTCAGCTGATTTTGCATTTCATGATAAATCAAGGACGGAATTCCGTTCACAGAACTTATAGAAAGACAGATTTCCGTCCCCAGGACAGAAGAGTGGCACCCATGGATATCATATTAATGGAATAAAACAAGTGGAAAATACAAAACTATCAATAAATATATATTCTAATTTACTTTGAATAATAGATTACCTAAAGAGAAACTGCCTGTTTAAATTGGAAACTTCAATAATATCCATATCAATTACTTCAATATTCCTGAAACCCATCAACGCCTATAAAATACAGAAAAAAAATACTTTAATAATAACCAGGAAATTGCAAGAAAAAAAATGCAAGGTATCCTAATATTACTTCCAAGAGCACTGGATTTTATTAAATACTATAAATACTCAAATTAATAAGAAAAAAAATTTAGTAACTATTAAAAATGTACAAACTTACAAGGTTCTTTAATAGTTCACATCCTAAACCACCAGCTCCTATGACTAGTACATTCACATCATTACGAATGAAGTTCAAAACCTAAATTCAATAGACATGCATTTATAAAAATCAATACTTTTTGGTACTTAAGTATCAAACCATTGACCATTTACCTAAAACTATAACTGTTGCTAATATGAAACTTTAGCACTATGATAAACAATCAGTGGCAAAGCATGAGTTTCAAGCAAAGAGGGAAAGCACTGGATTTAAACTCAACAAACTTGTTAAAACCAGAATGTTTTAATGCTGTAAACCTGATAACATGAAATAACTTTATGGTCCTGACTCTGTAAAACTTTTTTATAGATAAGACTTGTCAAAATTTTTTAAAAATCTTCTCATTATGTCAATTCATTTTGAAGTATCTATCTTTACACCTAATTATGGCAAATTGACTTTTGCTCCCTATTGAGTTGTGATCTCACCAATTTCTATTATTGACAATAAAGCCATATTTTGGGGACACTTTGGATATTTGCTTTATGTTAGCTTTTCATTCATTCTTTTCTTTTGCCATTGTTTGAATTTTGTGTTTTTTGGGATTTTACCCAAATTGAAGGATGTTATAATGAATAAGCTTGTTTTATATTGATTTTCGGGAACATTTTTAGAAAGAGTCCTCCAGCCGCCATGTTCATCCACAGCTCAAATGATGACATCACTTATGCATATTACTATGGGAGCTGTGGTTACACAAGGCGACTAGAGGACTCTTTCTAAAGCTGTTCCAATTTTCGTTCTTTCTCCTTATAGTTTGCAGTTGAAAATCGGCCATTTTGGTCGGATAGTCGTTTTCTCAAACCCGTATCTTGGCGAGATTTTTTGGTGCCAAAGAAAGACAGCCCCATACACTGAAGAACTCACGAATTTAATTTAAAAGAAAATACCTCGAAATTAAGCTTTTCAACAAATAAATTCCAGTAACAAGTATTTTACAGTAACCAAATAAAATTACCTGAGGGCTGGCTGTAAAGTCTTCTTGAGCAAAAGGACCAGTTCTCACTAAAACTTTCTCAATGTGATTCCAACGATCAGGCCAATCCATCTTGAAGCAGTTTTATTTTACCTGGAAAGGAACACAACACTAAAACCACATGCTCTATGCTTCTCTCTTTCAATAGAAGTCTAGAATTTTAAAATAGGAGCACAGAAAGAATCACAAACTTGCATTATTTGTTTCAATAATTTATATAGAACTTATTACCTTTATTCCTTACCACCGGTTGACAGATTTTACAGTTGCAGTTTTTGTTTACAATCAAACTTACGAAAGAAATCGATAAATCGAATCATATCGATATTTAGAAAGATTATCAAAAATAAATTTTCAACAATCTAGCAAAATAAGTGACAATTGACATAATAATTGCCTTTAAAAAATTCTCATAATTTATTACCCTTTTCGAACGACTTTAGTTCCATCAATTTTTTTCTGAAAACGTTTTCAAATAAACAAAATTTGAGAGTGATCTTTCAAAATTTATTTTCTGGGAATGATTTCTGGATTTTGATTGGTCAAAATAAAGAAGTGCTTTTGCTGCCTCTAATGACTCATCACATGATTCTGTAAATAACGCATCATCGATAAGGCAACTAGGCAACAGTGACGTAAATTTTGGAATATTTTCCTTGGTGTGTGTGTTTTATTTATTCATTATCAAAAGGGTTTTACGCCGACTAATTTAGCAATTTTGGAAGCTTAGCAATTATAATTGTATCAAATTTGGGACACACTATCTCTTATTTGATATTTGATACGCGTAATATTTGTACACTGTAAATTTCACACTTACGTCAGGTTTCGTTGCTGAAAAGACGTGGCAGAAAGGTGTTGTAGCTTTCTGATTATTAGAATCAACTATTGAGATTTAATTGTGAACCAGTGGAAGTCAAATCATTGCATCTGAAAACATCGGAACTTGAATAATGGGTCTAACGATATCCAGTATCTTCAATCGCCTCTTCGGCAAAAAGCAAGTTCGCATATTGATGGGTATGTACTTCATAGTTTCAGTAATAGTTTTATTTCTGTTTATTAAGATACATCACCTCACCACTGTACTTAATTCCAACCGATCAAGGGTTCGTATTTTATTTTTCTGATTGATTGCTGTTTGTAAATAATGCCGCACCCTCAGGGCATTTGTTACGATTTTTTTCCATCCTTTACCTCCTTTTCACTGAAATTAGTTTTGATAATATTTAAAAAATTGGAAATCTATAGATTTGGTAATGATGGTAAATATTTAAAATATCCAACCAGAAAAGGTATAAATGCATTTTTTTTCTTTCAGTTGGTCTTGATGCTGCTGGTAAAACCACAATCCTCTATAAGTTGAAGCTTGGTGAAATAGTGACCACTATACCTACAATAGGTACTATAATTTTCATGCTTAAGTTTCTGTAATGAATTTTTGTTTTTATGAAATTTTTTAAGTCTTTTAAATAAGTCTTTGGAACAGCTGTAGAAAGAGTCCTCCAGCTCAAATGATGACCACTGAGCTATGTAATAACCAATTTATAATAACAAATAATGAGCTACATATAATGATTTTTGCAATGTTTAAAGTATAGGAAGTTTGCACTCCAGGTTTATAATATAGCTCAGTGATGATTTAAGCATGTTGCTGTGGTTGCACATGGCGGCTGGAGGACTCTTTCTAAAACTGTTCCCAATTTTAAAGTACTACTACCAAAAATTTTGTTTTCTAGTTTCATTTGTGTGATTTAATGGTTGTTTGTCATCAATTGAAAAACTATTCTTTCTATAAATGATTAACATTTAAAATTTGAAGTACTATGTTGGTGGCTATAAAGTGTATCCCTACAAAAAACAACCTGCATAAATGTCCTTTTTTGTAACATCTTGGATAAGAGCAATATTATAATAACTGTATGATAATAAAAATTTAAAATATGTAGTTATAATAATACATTACAGTCTATATGTGACTGATATCCTGACTATGTGTGATTGATATCCAATAAATTCACAACTACTAATAATTTTAGTGAATTTGTTAACCACTGGCTTTGTAGTAACCGGGTCCTCCTGCTCTAAAAACTAGAACTGGCTGATTGTCTGGGAAATAGTTCTATTTTTGAGAATCTGAATTTTGCAAAGGGGGTCCTTTTTTTAAAGATGGGAGTTTTGTGAAGTGTTTTTAAACGGGCCTGTATTCTTCCTAGATGAACCCCTGAAGAAAATCTCTAAACTTTGCCTTACCCTATCAGTCCTTTCTGATTATCCTAATCTTCTATAGGATTTATTAGAAATCTAAGACAGTTAAGGATTAGGGAAAAGTTAGTAATCCAAAAAAATTTGGACTTGGTGTTAAAAATTGGCAAATCAAACTGATTCTGGCTATCTAATTCTTTAGAAGTTAATTTGTTTACTTGCCAATAATCAGTATTGGTAAAACAAACCTTTGCAAAAAAGTTGCCATGGCCTGAATTATTTGGATTTACCAAAAATCATTTACAAATATATATATTGTTAGATACCACAGCTGGTTATCCATAGTGTTGGGATACTTGGCTATCAGAACATTTGGTGCTTGCACACTGAAAAACGAAAAATTAATAGTCTCACTTGCTTTTGAAGCAGATGGTGAACTAAATATTAAAAGCTTTGTTGAGTTAACTCCATAATAATTACTTTATTAACCTGTCAGTATTTATCAAAATTTTCATTGCTAAATTTTTGTGTTGAATCACTGTTTTTATATTTATAGGAGCTTTCATGTTACTTATGTGTTACTATATAAAGCATTTAAATTTTTCAGGGTTCAATGTAGAGACTGTTGAATACAAGAACATATGCTTTACTGTATGGGATGTTGGTGGCCAAGATAAAATTCGACCTTTATGGAGACATTACTTCCAAAATACTCAAGTGAGATGTTTACTTTTTATAATATCTAACTTTCCTACTGGTTAAATCCTATTTCAGAAGGTATCAAAGCTCGAAGCTGTGCCAAATTTGATTTCAAATTATATGCTAAATTTAAAAGTAGGGAATAATTTATAAATAGTTTGATGCACCACCAGTAATATCCATTGGGCCAAGTTTGGCATATGCAATGGCATTTTGGCCTCACCTGGTCTAAGTGTTAAAATTTAAATTTTTCTTTATTATATCTCTCAAAGTGTCACATGAAGACTAATAACTACCTAACAGAAAGAAAGAAATCATTGTAATATTTAATTATCAAACAGGGTAGTACTGATGCAGTAAAATAAAGGAGGA
The DNA here is from genome assembly GCA_963680715.1 of Tetragnatha montana. Classification (NCBI taxonomy): domain Eukaryota; kingdom Metazoa; phylum Arthropoda; class Arachnida; order Araneae; family Tetragnathidae; genus Tetragnatha; species Tetragnatha montana. The sequence goes on from OY796686.1 coordinate 20,718,566, forward strand.
AAGCATTACTTTTCAGTGTTGCAGGTTTAACTAATGTTTTCATTGAAAAATTTCTCTCTTGTTGAGTGGAACTTTTGAGTGAGTTTAAAAATAGTATAATAAATATCTAAGCACATTCTACACATAAGTTGTAAAAAGAAATTTTCTCAAGGTTAAATCCTGGTTCTGTAGGTATTTATCCAATGTTATTTTGTTATTAGTGAACTATTGTAGTTGAATATTGAAATTTTCTGTTTTAGGGTTTAATTTTTGTTGTTGACAGCAATGATAAAGAAAGAATTTCTGAAGCCCAAGATGAACTCTCTAAAATGGTATATAAATATTTATTTTCTTTCTTGTGAATTATTGAATGTTGTGTGATTATTTCAAGTAAGGTTTTGCTTCTGGAAAAAAATTGGATTGTTACATAAAATTACTGGCAGAGTGGTAGTTACTTGTAAGCACTACAATGAATCCTCTTTGAAAACACATTCTGAAGTTGCAATCAAAATTAATAGATTTAGAAGTTTTTAAAACCAAAGCCTAGTATGGAATATCCTCATATAAAACAGAATATTCCTTCTAAGAAAGCATCTGCATAATGAACTATCCAAAGGTTCAGATTAAAAATAAGAGCAGATTATCTTGTCATCAATGTCAAAAAGGCAGTACTCAGATTTCTGCTACCTAACAAAATTGTTCTACTGGAAGTATAAACAACCATTTGGCTTTGTCACTGGAATATTGATTAATTTTTCTGCAGCATATAGAGTGCTAGTTCTTAGTTTTTTTACTGTCATGTCATGGAAATTATATGCAGTTAAAGAAGTATTAAAATATCATTGAAACTTTAAGCAGACACTTTCTTGTCTTTTTCCTTCCAAAATAGCCAAGAATGAAATTAGCCAGATTCATTTAGTAGGCCTGTCTGTGTTTGAAAACTTTAATTGAACTTGAATAGGATTTTGCATTACCACACCATTATGTGATTAACAGTTTCTTATATTTTAACTAATCTAAATTAGTTTTATTAAAAAAGGCTTAGGTGTTAGAAGTTTCATTGAGATTTGAAGGCTTGTTTCGCTTAATGTGTGATGATAATGAGCTGAAGAGCACACTTGTAAACTCTTAAAACAGTTGATTTAGTCAGTTTCTTGCATGCATTTTGATTTTATAATCTTTTATCTATCTAAATAATTGTTTATGAAAGAATTCCTTGGCATTTTCTAACTGCTTTCTGTTTTTACTTCAGCTGAAAGAAGACGAACTATCTGATGCTGTGCTCCTCATTTTCGCAAACAAACAGGATTTGCCAAATGCAATGAGTGCTGGTGAGCTTACTGAAAGATTGGGTCTGAACTCCCTGAGAAATAGAAGAGTAAGTTTGCTTTTGAATCCTATAATCTTAATAATAAACTCAGGGTTCCCACTGTCCTTGAAAGTCCTTAAAAGTCCTTGAATTTTTTTATGCTAAAATTAGGTCCTTGAAAAACAGCCTATGTCCTTGAAGGTCCTTGAATTTTGAATCTACTCTGGCCGCCTTTCACTAATTCATCTAAATTTCTTTCCCGCAGTTACCGGCGATTTTTGAAACGCTCCGAACATGAAATTATGATAGTAACACCCTCTACAATGGTTCCACAAATGAACCAACAAGGTAGAGCCAGTTTATGGTTGAGTGAGAAATGCACAGAACTATTATCTCGAGGGTTATAATTTTTAAATGTCAGCGAAAAAAGGTCCTTGAAAAATTTTGTTGAGGGCCTTGAAAAGTCCTCGATTTTCAATGTTTTCAAAGAGTGGGAACCATGTAAACTAGCCTATTGATGATTAAAAGCAGAGTTCACTTATAATCGTATGTTTGTGAAAACTGTAATTATAAACAATCCATATTCAAATCATCTGCTTTCTCAGTGGTAAAGCGGCTAGGTAAAAATGACTGTAGAACATTTCTACAATTGTAAAGGGCCCCATTCACGGTCGATCCACTCCGCACGGCGTGGTGCGGAGCGGAGCGATGAAAAATCGGTAATAAGACCATCGCTCCGCTCCACTCCGCACCATTCCATTCAAAGCTCGTTTGGCCGCCATTACTACTTTCAACCAAAACTGTAGATTTGTTTGGGTGTCAGCGGCTGTTTTCTTAATTAAAAAAATTTAAAAGCCCTAAAGAAAAGAAAATAAGAAACCTAGAACGAAGATTCGGCCAATTTTAATGCAAAAAAAGAAACTCACATGCAAATCTCTCTCTTCAATTCAGAGTCGAAATGGGCCTGTACACTAATAAAAATACTGTAGTCTTGGAAACCAATAGATGTCATGGCCCATTGGTTAGCGTTCTCGATTACCATACGGTATACCCGGGTTCGATTCCCAGTGTGGAATTTGAATTAATTTTTTTTTTAATTTCGAAAATCATGAAAGCTTTTGTTTACAACTTCAAAAAATTATTTTTTTATGAATTAATTTTTTCCAGTGGCCTGTATCTAATGATTAAGCTAAATTTAATCCGATAAAATTAATTTATCTGAGAAATTATTTTAGTATTGTTCAAAACATGCTATAGTGATGCAAGGGGTTTATGAAATAAAAATTAGGTATGTTAGATAATGCATTTTACTTATAGATTACTATTTTATTAATTTTTACACAACTACAGTTGAGTCTGTTTTTATAAAGCAAATACGGAAAAAATGGGTACGATTTCCACTATTTTTCCCCATTTAGGATTTTTTCTATTGAAATCAATTTCTAAATTCCGAGTTTTTTTTCCACATTCACATATGCTAATCTTCAAATAAATTGCTTTTGTTTTAATAAATATGGATTATTTTTCGAAAGTTCAGCTAAAATGTAACCACTGAACACGAGATATTCTTTTTTACTTTTTTTAATAACTTTAAATGTTACTTCAAAATTAAGTTAAAACCGATTAGTTCAATATTAAATTAATTTCTAAATATAAATAAAAAATTTTAATAAAAAATTAAATTTCTGCCACTTGAAATTTACAAGAAAATTTTAAAATAAACTTTGGGTTTTTTTTTAAATTTCATGAGATTTATTGCATTTATTTAATAGTTTATAAAAAAAAACTTAATTTTTCAGTAATATAGTTTAATAATTCATTAATTGTTTGAATTTTTTTTAAAGAAACATTTATTATTTAGTTAATCAATCTTCATGCAACACTTTTGAAAATTATACGTTCTTTTTTCTTTAAAAGCAAATTTTTATTTTCTCTTTTAAAGTAATTTCTTATTAGTATTTCTATATTGATTTTTATTGCGATACCCCAGGCTTTAATGTTAAATTCCTCTAAATGAACTATTTATAAAAAAACATACTTTTGAGTAATAAAAAATAAAAAAAAAATCTGGTAACAAAACGATTAAAATCATTGGAGGGTTTTTAAAGGGGTATCTGGTCACTACTATCCAAAACAATTTTTCATGATGCTTGCGATCATTTGAACCCTTCCATGATTACCAAAAAAAAAATCTATATCAGATAGAAAATCTTGCGAAAAGGAAGTTTTGTAGCATAAAAATTGAGCATGAGATCTAGCCTGGGCGCAATTCACTCTGTGCTGACTGGGATACCTCCTTGGGATCACTACTTCAAATAGATTTTAAATTTTGGGATTTGCATTGGAAATTTTAAGTTCTAATTATGAGGAGTTAAATCATAGGTAATATTCTTGAAGATTTTTCATAATTAATTTAAATCGTTTAATTGGACCCACGTCATGAATTACATCACGCATGACGTCACAAATCAAACCACGTGACTCTCGATCTGATCGCATTTGGAATAATTGGAATGAATGGATTGCGATTTCGGACAATTTTGGACTCCTGTCACTCCAGTCGCTCCAGTCACTCCACATCATGTGACGTCAATCACTCCAAAAAGCACGTGTTTTCATGGAGTGTAGCGGAGCGGAGCGATCGTGAATGGGGCCCTTAATAACACTAAGTAAATTCCCATTGTACCTCTCAACTATGAGAGAGAGTGAGAAATCCAATCCTTGCATTGGCTCTTTTCTTAGCACTATTATGTAGTGAAGCTACATCATCCTGAAGATGGGTGGGTGTTTTTTTTTCCTTCCCCCCCCCCGTAGCTGCTATCAAGTCGCTCATACTTAGTCATCACCATCTAGTCGAATGTCAAAACATTCCCTTTTGTTCTGGGTCACCAGCAAAATATGATTGCAAAAATTTTGCAGTTTTTTCAGCACTGCATAATTTTTGTTGAGAAAATACCTTCTGAACAATAAAAAAATATCTAGAAACACTAGATTTTGAATTATTCAGGAATAGGTTTGTTACTCTCCAAACTTGGCTAGCCCTTTCTGCTAAAAAAGGAACTACAACAAGGTATTGGGACATTTGATCACTCTTAGTCATTATAAAACTATTTGGAGTCGTTATAATGTTAGTATGTAAGCTCATTAATGTTATTCCTATTCGAGAGATGAAAATACTTTAATCAAATATTTTTGGGTTCCATTCCTCATAAACACTGAAGCCACTAAACTGCTGTGATTGACTTTTTTCATCAATTTTTCTTTCAGTGGTATATTCAAGCTACATGTGCTACACAAGGAGATGGTCTTTATGAAGGATTAGATTGGTTATGCAACGAGTTAGCCAAATCTCCCTAAGGCTCTTTGTAACCTGTCCCCATCCAAACTGTATATTTTGTCGGTCCCTCCTGTGATGCACTTTCATTATGTACCATTTTTAAAGATTTGCAGCCAACTCAAGCTTCTCATGCTTTGATTCAGTTAAGCATTAATTAAGATTCTGAATTTGGGGTGGTCCAAAATTCTGGAGAAACAAAATTTATCAGTTATCACTTTCCACTTGTTACGTTTCACAAGTTGTGCGCTTGAATGCTAATGTTGGTGTAGGAATATGTACTGGGACCAACTGTGGCATGTTATCTGTAATTTGAGTTTCAGAGCACTATATAAGATTTGAAAGATGCGTTTTTGATGGCTTCATAAGGTTAAATATTTTTCTGTTTTGTAGTTTAAAATTGTTTTTTGCACTTTGGTGGGTATTGTAATTTTACTTGATGTTTTTCTGGAAGATTGGCTTGTGGTAATATTGTATCTTTAGTATTCTAGTTACTCTCATTTTATTTATGTATTTCATATTACATTCAAAGAAACAGTCCCATATAGTAAATGATGGTTAATTATAACTTAAAGAAATTTCAACAAGTATATTAAGTTTATTTTTTCTAGAGGTACTCAAAATTTTCTTGTTACTAGAAATATAATCCCATAAACTTTATGAAAACTTCTAAGTTCTTACAGTAATTGATAAAGGCAGCTTGTTTGAGAAACATTCATGCAAGAAAATATTACTTCTATTGAACTAAATCTCTCATGAGTGAAGAAAAAATTACATTTATAATATGTTATTGGATGTGGTGTTCATACATTTACTAGTTTTACTTAGTAAAAGTAGTTTCACTATCATGAGTGAGGTTTGATTCTAAAATAGTGTTTCGTTCATTAAATGTTGTCATTTTGATGAAAACAATTGCAGTATGTCAAATTTGCAAATGTAAAGGCAATTGAAAATACTTGTAAGAAAATATTCATTTTCAATTTATTAGATCAGTGTTTTTTAAACCTTAAAAGACCTGTGTGCCTTATTTTTTAAGGATACTTATTTAAAAGTATTTATTTAATTTAAAAGTTTTAAGATTGTTTTTAAAGATACAGGATTAGTAAAACTAAAATTTCATTCATGAATTTTAGAAAACATAAGTGTATGAAATTAATTTGTCTGTCACGAATTGTGGATTATTTTAAAAGAAAAATATATGTTTACTTGTATAGCTTCTCTATTTGAACTTATTTTGATGACCACAGGATTTCATAGTGTGGTGTTTGAAATCCCCTTTTTTGTAGAATTTGTTTGTGAACAATAACTATAGTGTACCTACTGATTAAAATAAAGTTTATCTATTATTACTTTTCATGGTAATTCATACTTATACTATTGTTCTATTCAATGATTTAATTTTATTGTAACATTTAATAAAATTTAATTCTTAAAGGTCACAAGCTCTTTAAATAAAAGCTGATTAAAAGTTTTTTGAGTTCCAAATCTCTGAACAAATTTTCAATAATACCATGTTCAAATTTATATATAATTCTATTCTGATGTATAGAAAATGATTTTATTTCCAACATATTCCACATACCAAATGAAAATGTAATCAAAACTTTCTGATATGTTATAGGATTAAGCAAGTTCTTCATAATCATTACCAGAGTACAAAAAAAATTATATCTAAGTCACATCTTTAAAAACCTATATATAATGAATTTGTAGCATGCCTAGAGGTAGTAAGTTCATGGATGCACACTTGTTTTAGTCTAGAATTTTTATACCAAATATTTATTAATAAATGGAAAACTAACCAATACAATGTTTTTATTAGCATTTCTGAAAAATTGTCAGTTATTGAGAAATTATCTTTCACTGTTTTTCTGGATGTTGTCAATCACTTGATCTTTTGCAAATCTTCAAGTCAGGGAAATTTTCCTGCCTTGGGAATTTAGTTATTAATTAATACACAACATTGTATATGTTATGGGCAGAGTGATTAATCGGGCATTATTAATAATGCCCGAAGTATAGGCGGGCAAAGTGATAAATTTCATTCATAAATTCCTCTGAATTTATCACATTGCCCGTAACATATATATTTCCACAAAACCTTCTGATGGCTGAAACTTCCTCTGATCCTAGATTGCCAGCAGGCGCGGATCCAGCCCGGCTCCAAGGGGGGGGGGGGCATTTTTTCAGACCATCTACTATACCTTTTGAGAAAAATGTCTACATTTTAGGGATTTTCTAAAAAGTATCACTCAAGACCCCCTTTAGGTACCACTGGGGGGTATGAAAGTCTCCCTCCAGAAAAAAATTTTGAAATTTGACCTGTAAAAGTAGGGTTTTAGTACTTTTTGGGACTTTTTTTTCGTATTTATGAGTGATTTTTTGGGTTCAAAGGGGGGCACTTTCCAGAGTGCCACCCCCCTGGATCCGCCACTGATTGCCAGTCAGACTTACTCAGCACCCCTGTTTCTATTTTATAATCAACCGGGTGTTAAATATGATGACCTCACACAGATGTCAAAATTCCAGTCTTTTAACCAAGTCTTTTAAACTGTAGTTAAGGTTATTATACAGGGTGAAGGGAAAGTCCGTAGACATTTTAAAATTTCATAAAATCTAGCAAAATAACCGAAATTAAAACATGGGCTTCAGTTTTGGCTTTGGTTGGAGGATTTTTTAAGACAAAAAAAAAAATTAAGTAAAGTAAGTTAAATTTAGTAGATGATGCTGACTTAATTATTCACAAGGTTCTCATAGTAGAGACTTTCTGAAAGCATTTGTTTCTTCTCCAGGGGGGTTCTGTGGGAGGTTATAGAGCTATCAGCATCAGGTGCAGCACTGCGATTGTTGATTTTCAATGTGTAATAGTATTACAATTCTTGAAACCCCTCCCTCTTGTCTCAGATTAATGAACAGTAGCGTAACTAGAGATGGCCCATGGGGGGTGTTACTCTGACCAGTCAACCCCTCCAACATATTACTCCCTTTTGAAAAGTGTCTCAGAATATAGGTATAATATAAACATTTTTTTTTTGCAAAACTTCCGAAGGGAAAACTTCATCTAAGAGGCTTAACTTTCAAGGGAAAAACAGTATAACAGACGTAAAAATTTTAGAGGGGGGTTTGGGGGTTCTCCCCCAGAAATTTTTTAAAAATTCATCTCTCAATGTAGTGTTTAAATTCATTTTGAGGCCCTTTGAGTTAGTTCCTAAAGGAACAGTTCCTTGTGAACCGCCTTTCTTGCGAAGGGAAATTTTTTCATGTTTTAGAAACCATCGATGTAATGGGGGGGGTTACAACCCCAATACCCCCCCCCTCGTTACGCCTATGCTAATGAATTCCCTCCAAGCGTGACATCATTTATGGATGTTCCCTTAGGTCTTGTATTTAGTTCTTGGTGCTACAATATGTTGTAGCTTTGACACCAGGGAGAATTTTTTTTTCTTTGCAATCACTGTGCCTGTAAAAATAAAAATATTTAAGCAATATTTTCTTCCAAGAAATTATTTGGAATGTACTGTATCAATAGGCTGACCTTTAAAATATTCATAAATAAAAGCTTGCTCTAATAAATGGGTCTTAAGATTATATTATTCCCCTAAATTTTCTGAAATAAACCTAAAATTTTGAAACATTTTTCTTAACTTGAATCCTAGAATTAGTGTTAGGGTATGTTTTTTTTTCCTTTCTCCTTTTCATCTTTCATTCCCTCTTACTATTTCTTGCAATCTTTCTCTCAATAAAAAAAAAGTCATGAAAACTAACTAGTCATTAATGTTTAGTATTTAGACTAGTGACTTACATGATGTAGACAGCCAATTATTAAGAAAACCTCTAGCATTTCATTCCCCCACAACAAAGAACTCTTCTGAACAGTAGCTTACAAGCACTTTTTTAGTATGCTAAAATTATAAAAAATAGTCTGAGGGGGAAACTCTCCCCCCCCTCCAGCTAAGAAAACCCTCTTCTTTAAAACTTAAAATAAATTTAAATTATATAATTTACTTGGAATTCTACGAGAGAAACCTATATTCTCTCCATATAACTTAATTTTTTGTAATAATTTCAGTGTCTCATAATTTTTCAATAATTCAGTGTCGCATGGCTTAAGTCGCAAGTGTGCTCAAGATAGGAAAACATCAATTATTTATTTACGTTGCGCAGATTTACATAAAAACCCTATCAAGCTCCCCATCAGACACGCTGAGCAGGAGTCATATCAGACGCAAGATCTGAAAAGGTTAAAGGTTGGGAAAATACGTCGGGAAATCGCTGATCTCAGCAGCAACCTGTTGACGACTGATGAGCGGAACTATCGTTTCCCAGTAGGGAAGTCAGTTCAAGTTAGTTTTTTGAGCGCCCCATCACACTGAGGATGGGTCCTGTCTTGCGATGCATGGTGCTATGCATCGCGATCTGCACTACCGCGGCGCAGTAAGTAGTTTGTTTTATCCTTTCGGACCAAGGGGGGTGGGAACTGGTCAATTGCCCCCCCGTGGGTTCGGACTTGGTGTAGTACCCCCCTTCTACTTAAAACATTATTTACTATAGTATATACAAGTCCGCCCCCCCCGGCGCAAAATCTGGATCTAGGCCTGATGAGGACTAAATTTTTTAGAGGATATTTGGGGACTCTTCCCAAATAAATATCTATATACGCCTCTGGAGTGATGAAAAGAGAGAAGAAGGAAAAGTGGAGTCCTGTGGGGCAATCAGCAGGGCCGCCGAGAGCCAAGTCGGGCCCCGGGTACAAGGTTGAGAAGCGGGCCCCCAATGACATATTCTCATTTCGAGGTAGGGGGCGAAATTTTCTGAAGTACCTCCACCCATGCATCCATAGGCTTAATGTAATTTTTAGAATATTTCTAAGGAAAATCTGAATTTCACTCAACTTAAAAGTATCGTTTTCTTGATAATATGATGAGGAACAAGTAAGAAAGGGGGTCTTTTTTCCCCCAGAAAATTTTTGAAAATATGCCCTAGAAAACTGGGAATTTACTCATTTTTGGACCTTTATGTGAACAAATTAATTTCCAAAATATTCAAAATGATATCCGTCTTAGTACTCAATATGAAAATCTTTGGGTACCGGGCCCCCTACCGGCCCGGGGGTATCGTACCCCCTCGCCCCCCCTCTCTCGTCAGGCCTGGCAATCAGCCCCATGTGTCCACAACTTGACCATCTAGGGCAGAGATGACCGCTCATCTTTTTAGGATCTCTCTCGAAGTTCCATCTTAAATGTTCTAAAACAAGGGGGGCAACCTTTTTCGGAAGCGTGCCACTATTTAGGAAGCAAAAATTATGCGTGCCACTTCCACTTTTTTCAACATACCAAAAAACTGTTTTAAAAATTATTAATTTGTAGGCTGATTATGAGTATTTAAAGAAAATAAAACATTTTTTTCATCAGCATCGCGGTTTACCAGCTAAAGATAGAAAAATTAGCTTTTGCTGACTCTGATCGGTGGAACCCTTCTTTGACCAAGGATTTTAACTGATTTTAACACCGACGCTGATGGATGTGAATATGTGTGTAAGAGGTTTGAAAATAAATAAATCAGAGTAACTTTAGAGACATTTTTTTCCTAAACTCGGAAAAAAGGAAAATAGGACTTCAATAAAAAGATAACCATAAAAATTATAGGCTACTACTATGAAAAGAGATTTGGCCTGAATGAACTCTTGCATTCATTCATCTATCTCATTAATGAACTCTTCATAAATGATTTTATTCAAAATCATAATGAAATAGTAAAAAGGAATTGTATCTTCTCAGAAAACTTAGTTAAGAGAAGACGGGATGGATGGAGCACTGAAACTTCAAAATGAGGTCACATTATTTTCAAAAAATTTTCAAATTCTTCGCGTGCCACTGATTTTACTAAGCCGTGACACGCGTGCCGCGGGTTAGCCATCCCTGTATCTAAAATGAGTCAAGAGAAGATACTTTTTTTAAGTTCTAATTTTTTACAAAAAATTTGACGGAATTTCTCCAGAAAAGCCGGACTTGAGTGGGATTTTCATAAATATCTCAATAAGTCCCGCTTTTTTGAGTAAATTCCTATATAAGGATTATAAATTCCTTCCACAGCCAGCGGGACGTCTTTGTTGTTAAGGAAACACACCGTTAAAAGTTGGAATATTCTGAAAAAGTTGAGGAGGGCATTGACCTATCCCCTCCATCCATGGATGTCAAATTTGAGGAGAACTTACCTTTTTTTTTTAACACCAGTCCCCTTTTCAATATAAAGCTATTAAAAAGTAATTTACAAGCACTTAAGACAAAAGTTAATTCAATAGTTTCGAATCTTATAATTTAAGAGAATGCTGAAATGCAAAAAGTTTATTTCTTTGTAGTTAATAACATTCGTTTAATCATAGCATTATCATTGTTTTTTTTTCACCTCGCCCCTGGGTGTATTTTCCATCTTTGTGTCAGTAAAAATTCTGTTGTGTCTGTCTTACTTGACGAAGGTGTATAAGCGGATCCTTGAGATCAAGCACACATACCTGAAAATATATGTAACACCAACCATTGTTAATATATGTAGGGCCAGACCTCTGCTATGTCTCAGAACTCACGCCAGATGGCGCGTATATTAACTGTGAGAACTTTTTCGATGTTGGAAGAGGGAGAGAGTCGTGTTTTGATTTGTGTTGTGTGGTGGTTGTTCTAAAAAAAATCTGTGTGATTACGGCGGGTCTGTGTGACCGTTGAGAGTGTATCTTTTCGTCATTAAATATCTATTTTTGTATAACTTGTTGTCTGTGGAAGTCTTCTCATCTCACCTGACACCACAGAAAATGGGGGTACGGCCGGGATGAGCTTGAAAAACCGAGCAAAAAGAGAAAAGGAAATCGAAACTTCGACTACGAACGTGCAAGCAAGCTTCAAACTGTGAGTCAATTTTGTCCATAAAATGTCTTATCTTACGCGTGGGTCGAGAAAGGAGGACTTGCTGGAATTAGCGGAAGAGTTGGGAGTGGAAGTTCAACCTAATGCTAAAGTGATTTCTATTAAAGAGGCGATTTTGGGGGCGGACGACTATGATGAGGAGACCACAAAAGATGTGCTAAAAACGATTATAGCCGCTAGAGTAGATAAAGAGGAAAGGGAGAAGTTAAAAGAGGAAAGGGAGAAGTTAAAAGAGGAAAGGGAGAAGTTAAAAGAAGAAAGGGAACAAGAACTCGAATTAGAAAAATTAAAGTTAGAATCAGCTAGGTTGGAAAACAGGGTGGACAGACCCCAAACAAAATCATTGCAGCAAATAGTGATAATAATTAAGGTTTTAACAGTGAAGGTTCCCACAAAACCAGAAGGCTGGTCGTATTTCTTCACAAGTTTAGAAAAAGCTTTTGCATTCGAAAAGGTAGATAACGAGATGAAACCGAAAGTGCTATTATGCTTACTGGGGGATATAACTGCAGATCTGTTAGTGAATGTCAGTAATGAAGATTATAAAAATTATGAGAGTCTTAAGAAAATAATCTTGAAGGAAGTTGAGCCCTGTGCCCAGGAAATTTTCAAAAGTCCATCCTCCTTTCAAGCTCACACTTATGATGAGTACAATATGAAATGTTATGCATGTAATAGTTATGGCCACATCAGTAAATTTTGTCCGAAGAATAATTCTATAAAATGTAGAATCTGTAATAATGTTGATCATAAAAGCTTTGAATGTACTGAAAGAAAATCAATTAATCAAACCCCTTTAAAAACGTCTCCATCAAGAATTAATATGATAGTTACTATTTTGGATCAAAGTGTTGTATCTACTGTTCATACTGGTAGGGAAGTAACTATGTGTAGTGATAATTTATTCAAAAAGCTTAATCCTCCTTCATTCAGGTATGATAAAATAATTTTAGCCGGAAAAATAAATGAAAGTGTGTCTTCTATTGGTTATTTCATTAGCAAAATTACTGTTGATAACATTGATATTGAAGCAAAAATTTATGTGGTTGAGAATTTGCAATTTGATCTTATTGTGGGAATGAATGTTCTAGGACTACTGGACATAACTTTATCAAAGGGTGAATTGATGGTTGAACAAAGGTGTGATGCTGTGAATACTAACGGAATAGCTTATGCCGATGAAACGAAAGCTAGCAATTGGATTGAGATGAGCGAAATAAATAACTCTAGCGAAGAAAGAAAAAGAGATACACCGAATCCGAATAATTCTCCATTCAAGGTCGAAGGAACGCAAGAAAATAAAAGCGCGTTTTCGAACCAAAAAGAGCAAAAAGAAGAAACGAAAAAAACGGATGATATGGTTTCGCATTTAGAAGAGGCAGATGTTCGATGTGTGAATGCATTTCTGAGTCGTACTGTTGATGCTGTTAAAGAAAGCCAAATTGATTTGAGGAACGCCGATGCTCTAAGCAGAAACGTCGTCTTGAAGTGGAAAGAAGATGAAGATAGAAAAGAATCTATGGAGGTGGTAGAAGATATAGTTTCTGAGAAGAGGAAGGACGAAAAGAAGGAGGTCAAGGAAGGGAATGAAAATGGACCCGAAGGAGATAGAGAACAGGAGACGAAAACCGAGGATACCGGAGACGAACTTAAAGATGAAACTGGAGGACTCAAACCTGAAGAAGACTGGATAGAGAAAACCGCGTTAGTTTGTGAGCGAAAGGCAGAGAAGGCCGAATTCATACTAAAAGAAGCTAAAACAGAAAAGTCGGTTACCAAGCTTGAAGGAGATGGAACAGAGGAAATTGAGGTCAATCTTGGAGAAATCGAGAAAGAAAAAGTTGAAATCAAGCTTGAAGGAGATGGAACAGAGGAAATTGAGGTCAATCTTGGAGAAATCGAGAAAGAAAAAGTTGAAATCAAGCTTGAAGGAGATGGAACAGAGGAAATTGAGGTCAATCTGGGAGGAGTCGAAGAAGAAGCTGGAATCAAGCTTGAAGGAGATGGAACAGAGGAAATTGAGGTCAAGCTGGGAGAAGTCGAAGAAGAAGCTGGAATCAAGCTTAAAGGAGATGAAATGGAGAAGGCTGAAGTCAAGTTTCGTGGAACTGGAGCAGAAGATGCGGAAGCCGAGTTTAGAGGAGAGGAAACAAAGGAAGTTAAAGACAAGCTGGATGAAGATGAGGGACCTGAACCTAAAGAACACTGGATAGGGAACGCCAAGATAGACACGGAAACTGGAGAGTTATGGTGCTTCAAAGGAGGGACATAATTTTCGCAAATGAGAGTTGAGGTTTACTGCTTACGATACAGGAATTGATTACTGGACTTGAATTTTCGGCAGATTTAATTAAACCTTGTGAAACTTTAAGTACTTAAGATACTGTGTGTGAACAAGTACTCTTTTTTTTTATTTTGTCTTTCCAGGTTCCTGTGTGCTAAATTGTGAGGTCACAAAACGTCGGATGCCCGAGAAGTTGTAGGGCCAGACCTCTGCTATGTCTCAGAACTCACGCCAGATGGCGCGTATATTAACTGTGAGAACTTTTTCGATGTTGGAAGAGGGAGAGAGTCGTGTTTTGATTTGTGTTGTGTGGTGGTTGTTCTGAAAAATCTGTGTGATTACGGCGGGTCTGTGTGACCGTTGAGAGTGTATCTTTTCGTCATTAAATATCTATTTTTGTATAACTTGTTGTCTGTGGAAGTCTTCTCATCTCACCTGACACCACATATATAAGTAAATTTGCTTTTTTAAAAAATAGTGTTGCTGTAATGTGAAATGGATTTAACAGCAATTAAAAAGATTTTTTATTTAATTTAACAATTTGATTAAGATGATAGCGTAAATTATTTGGACCCCGCGTAAAATTACTACCCGACCCTTGCGATAGATAACCCATCTTTCATTTCTATTAGCCAATTATTTTGTCCGCACCGCACTCTAGCTTTTTGGAAATTTTTTGAGTTTTGAGTCACCCTGTTGAGAGGATAAGTCAATCGCACTATCCTTCATAATTCCTAAAAGGGAAGTTAAAGATTGAAATAGATTTTTCATAGCATGAACTGATAGCGTCAGTCTAACTTACGAACTAGCAGATAATGGGAACGGAAAACCCGTAGGAAAAAGGACGGAACAAGAGATAGCAATCTCGTTCCCTCTTTAAAAAGTTTTACGATCCTTTGGTAATTTTTATGGGAATATATTCTGAAAATTTCATGTTACGTTGTAAAAGTAAATTTGGTGTGTATCCTGAAAAATCGAGGGTCAAGCCTCAAGCGCCGATTCTGGGAATGAAGCAGCAAAAATATGACTACTATCAAAATTATGATCAAAATATGAAAACTGTAGTAGGGGTTTCGGTTTGCATTTTCGCTTGTGAGGATGTAAATAATTACCACCAGAGGGCAAGGTTCGGGCTTGAATCCCAGATTCACAGAGTACTAGAACAGAGAGTCCACGGCCATAGGCCATAATGGAAATCGAAAATCATGACATCTTGTTACAGGTTGGGAGAATTGTGGCGCTGGGATCGCACTAAACTTTCTAGCGTCTGGATCCAGTCTGAATCGTTCGCCGGCTGCCTATGGGAGATCGAAAACACCTTTTTGCGCATGCGCTGAGTTCTAATTTGGCGAGAGATTTAAGCGGCCGGCATACGTTCCAGAATCTAGTGTGGCGCCCTCACATCAGTAACGCATTTGAAAATAGCCTCGTGGACCCTCTGTTAGGATATTTCTCTGTGCCCAGATTCATCTTATTTTTTTTCGTAGGAGATGGAGATCGATACTGAACGCAATAATAATCGTAATCGATGTAAAAATCCAAATATTTTGATTTTGTCAAAAAAAAAATCTGGGGTATTCGAATTGAGATTTTTGATAAAGGAAAGCTGTATCTTTGTTTAAATTATATATTAATTAAAGAACCTGCAGGTTAATTTTGAATGGGATGGCTTCTAAAAATTTCAGAGTAGCTGACTCAATAATATGTGTGCTTTCAGCCTTCTTAATTTTCAACGAGAAATTTGTGATTTACAAAAAGTGGTGACACTGGATTGAAGCTAGGTAAAATAAATTTCAAACATATAAGCTAAAATGAAATAAAAAATGGCAAAAAATAAAAAAATTTGTTGGATGGGTTATAACTTTAGTTGAAAATTTGATTGATAGTGTTTGCTACAGTAAACTCCAATCATCTGAACAATAACCATCGGAATCGCTTTTAGAATTCCAGGAAAAAGAAATTTAGACAAAAACATACTGTTAATGGGAAGTCAAAAAGCTCAAGAGTCAAGGTGTCTTTTCGTACTAAATCAATGCTGCTCTACAACTTTGCAATTGACTGATTTAGCAAGGCTTTAGTCGGACTTCTGTCATTTATGGGCCTTACCTTACTTTCTCAGGAACCGCCCCCCTTTGCCTTAAATCCTGCATGCCTTTGTGAAAGGAGTTGGATATCCCAAGTGGCATTAGAAACAACATTTTTTTTTCGCAAAACTTCCAAAGGGGAAAACTTCATTTAAAGAGGCTAACTTTCAAGGGCAAAACACAGTATAACAGACAAAAATTTTAAAGGGGGGTTTGGGGGTTCTCCCCCAGAAATTTTTTAAAAATTTGTCTCAAAGTAGTGTTGTTTTTGAGGCCCTTTGGGTTCGTTTCGAAAAGGACAGTTCCTTGTAAACCGCCTTTCTTGTAAAGGGAAAATTTTTCAGTTTTTCATGTTTTGGAAACAGACGATGGGGGATTACATCCCCAACAACCCCCCCTCGTTACGCCTATGTTGGCAAGGAAGGCTAAGATAAAAAGACCCAAGTTCTTAAAATTAACCAAAAATTATTTTAGTATTAGTTTTTTTAAAGTAAAATACTTGGGAATTCAAAGTAGGAATAGGTACACATCTTACCCCTTCACCTTATAAATTCCAATTGTATTTAAAAAAAATTTTTTTGGCCATTTTTTAAAAATTAAAAAAAAATTCCCATGGTACAATTTAGTACAATTTTTGGTACTTACGTATTATACCGTCGACCGTGACGCTTAATCCGAAAACTTATCAAATCCCATTGACTTTACTATTACTGTGCCACTGAATTAGACGGTTGCTGAACGGTCGACAGGATAATAAGTAAGTACCCAATTTTTAGTATGTTATTATTGGGGTCATTCTCATTCCTAAGTGAAAACTGTTGAGAAACCTTTTATTGCAATTTGTGCGAGGTTCAACTCTATTTTCAGTGGACTATTGCTTTTAAAAATAAAGTTTTTTCAGTTCAAAGTGTAAAACAATCTAATGAAAAATTATTGTTTCGTTACTGCAGTAATTTTATAATTGCATTATATACAAATAAGTGTAATATTACACTTTACAATATTGAATATTCATTCATTAATGGTAATATAATATTGTTGAACAATAATTTTCTCTAGTTATGCTACCTCTCAATCTTGGTTTGCCCTACATTTGTATTCCTATCTTAGACAAATCCCTTGATTCATATATCTTAGCTCAAAATAACTTAAGAGTGTTAAAAATCTGATGATTTTTGTTTTGTTTTTCAGAGTGTTTCATGTAGTTGCTCCTAACACCTTTCGTTTAAATGCTGATGAAACTATTGCAGTGTCAGTTGATGGAAATGAAGGATCCGAAGTTAATGTTTTCATTCAAGATCATCCTGGGAGGATTAAAAACATAGCACATACTTTGTTAAATGTCATCCCAGGTATAAAATTATGAAAATTTATTTAAGAATTTTCTGTGATTTTTGATGATAATTGTTGTTATAGTGGAAAAACTTGCTGTGTACCGAAACACAAGTTAGTGTATGGTGTAAATAGAACCAAAGATGGATTAGTGGAACCACTTGGGAGTGGCACTTTTATTCTACTTATCCAAGTTGACTAGTTAATGTATTATGTCATTATAAATAATTGGGTACCGATTGAAGGGGTGTGTGCAAAAAGGAGGTTATGTTACAAAAAGCTTTCTTTGAGGGGCTTAAGATGAGCTCCTTGTAAAGAAGTGCTACGTAAAATGTTAAGTTGAGGGGCTTTGCCTTAAAGTTTTATTGTTTGTATCTTGTTACTGAATACCTCTTTCATGAAACTGATAATAGATGTATTTTATTAAAATGTAGGTCTCAATTTATGTGCTCTTTTCGTCCTTCACCATAATTTATTTTTCTTGAAAATGTCATGTACCTCTTTCTTCCACCCACCCCTTCAATTTAAAAGAGTGTTACTTAATTAAAATTATTAACCGATTTTGAAATTTTTTTTTCTCAAAGGACAACCAGAGGTCTTCAATATCCGCCTTACTCCTGAAGATTTTCCTGATGGAGCATTGTCGAGTACTAATGGTGAAACATTGGTTACTTTGAATGTCCAAGCCCAAAATTTTCACAAGGAGATTCAAATTCCAGTTAGTAATCATGCTGGATATGTTTTCATTCAAACTGATAAGCCTATCTATACTCCTGCACAGAAAGGTAATTCACTTTTGGCATTTTCTTGAAATAAAGTAATAAATTTTTGTTCACAACTAGTAATCAAACCATTTACTATTTAACAATTTATAATGAATTGATTACATTAAAAGTAATCCATTTTAAAAGAGCTATTCTTACTCAAAATGAGGCAATTGGCAATTACAATTATGTGTGATGAAATTAGCATTTTGTATTTAATTTGATGAGATAAGATTAAAATCTCTTGTCATTGAGAAGTTTTTATCATTCTTTATGATAAGTTATACTGTTATACATGTTTTCTTGTGATCTTTTCATTCAGGAGCAACTCCCCCCGTGAATAATCATATTTATATAGTAGATATTTTTCTTTTTTTCAAACGTTTTTGGGAGAGAGCCCCTAACCTACCCCTATAATTTTTATTATTAACCATTTAAACATTAAAATATATCAATAAAGAGAAAAGGTTCTCAAACATTTCAATTCGCCTAATTACTGGTATTGAAAGCATTTGTTTAAATATAATATCCATTCCATACAAGGAAAGCACAGAAAAAGTTTTGTTTGTTAAAGGGATAACTCAATATTAATTCATTAACTCCAAAACTATTTCATTTTTTATTAAAGTCATCAACCCAAAATGAAAAAATAACCTTAGGCTAAGCATAAGCACGCACTAGAGACTTAAGTCATGGTGACTAGTATCACTAGTATCAAAACTGTCACTCGAAAGCAATGGATCTCTATGAAGAAATTCTTGGCAATCGGCCAAGGGTCTCGTCGCCTAGTGTTCGCCACTCTAACTTGTTGCAATAGCCAGGGTGACAATTTTGTCTAAGTCACTGTGACAAAAGTCCCATGTGCGCACTTAGCCTTAAGTAACACAAATTTAAAACTACTCCTAAATACAAACTTGCCTTCTCTCCCAATGAAAAGAATTGAATTGACGCCCCTGATTTGACTGAGAGAAAATTTTATTTTTTTTAGTTCAGATCCGTGTAATTGCCTTAAATGAAGAAGCAATGCCATCTGATAAAGAATTTAAACTTCAGATTAAGGTAAAAGAAGGTTTTTTGCTTGAGGAAAGTAATACTCATTGTTGTATTTTTCTGTTTGAAATACATGTGATTTATTTTTGTAGAACCCTCAAGATGTAGTAGTAACAGAGAAAACTTATGAAAGGAAAAATCAGCAGTTCCAAAAAGCTTTTATTTCTGATGTTTATGACTTTCCTCCCCAACCAGTTATGGGAGAGTGGTCCGTAGTGGTAAATTATGGTTACAAGGTAATAATTAAAAATTCAGTTTTACAGTTCTATAATCTGTTATTATACAATAGTTAATCTGTAATTATACAACTAACATTATTGAGAGTACATAGAAAGGATAATGTCCATGTTTTAAATGCTTGTGTAGATCTTAATAACACTTTATTTTTAGTTGGAACAGAAAGCTGTCTCAAAGTTTACTTTGGATGAATATGGTATGTCAATTTTTTTTGCTGTGTAAAACCAAAATTCTTGGTAAAAACTATTATGTAGTTTTTAAGAATTTTATTGGAATTTCTTAAAAAATGCTATTGCAAAAAATGTGTTACCATGCGTTGAAGATGTACTTTACTTTAGAAAGTTTTTGTGTTTGAGTATATTTTTGTATAGCTTGTTCAGTTTTGTAAGTGTAACTGTGACAAGGCTCGGCAGATCCAGTGACAGATCCAAATGGGGCTACCTGGACAGTACCCCCTTGGACCCAAAAAGTTCTTAAAATGAGTTAAAACCATACTTTAACAGTTCAGATTTCAAAATTTTTCTGGGGGTGCCCCCCGTACCCCCCAGTGGTACCACAAGGGGATCCTGAGTGATAATTTTTAGAAAATCTCCCAACATTTTGTGTCAAAGGGTAAAGGTGATGATGTGGAAGTTCTGCGCTGCTGGATCCGGGCCTGGGTAGATCTCAAAATTTTTGCCTAGCTGGGAAGGTTAGCCCAGAAAATAAGTTCCTATATTTTTATAAGACAAGTAAAAGTAAATTGGGCATGTAAGGGGAAAAATACATGCTGGATATGAATTTTCATTTACTCTGGACATGTCAAGCAATAATTTTTGTTCAAATGCCACGCCCTGTGTGTGTGATTTTTAATATGATATCAATTTGTGTAGGATACCTGTAATCCTTTATTTAGTTTTTATTTTGATTTTTTTCTAACATTGTCTTTGTTTTTAACAGTGTTGCCAACATTTACTGTTAAACTAACAACACCTGATGTCATTCTTGAAACAGATGATGAGGTTCCTATTCTGGTTGAAGCTGAGTATGTTTATATCATTTGTTGCCCAAACTTGTTATTTTTGGCCTTGTATAAGTTAATTAAATAAACAACTTACATTCAACTTATACTTATTTATTTTTTCAAACTTTGTATGCTTAATTTTAAAGACATTCTTAAAAGTAACTGTAGACTATGACTTTTATTAAATATACAAAATATTGCCTTGTCAGTAAGGTATTTTTAAACAATTACTCATTTTGCATAGTATCAAACTTCTTAGATCTTAAAACACTGAGTCCCACACCTTGGTCTAACATTTTTAAAAAATAAAATGTAAGGATATTTTTAAAAATGAACTCATTTAATACTCATTGAGATGTTAATCTCATATGTTAGATGGGCAAGGATGGGATTTTGGATTTTAAATCAAACTTATAATAACATGCATTGCTTTCAAACTAGGTATGTTTATGGGAAGAAAGTAAAGGGAATGGTTACTTTTGTGTTTGGTGTTAAAGGACCTGATTCACCCAAAGGAATAAATTTTGCTGTAATTGGACCTGTAAATGTAAGTAATCTATTTTATGTGTTTTTAAATTCAAGTTTTTATTTTGGAACACAATATTTCTGGAGTTAAACCACTATGTAAACCACATATAACAAAGCTGTTTTATATTCAAATTTCAGTTTTAAAAGAAATCTAAATTGTGTTTGTCTTAAAGTTAAAGCAGGGCTCATCTGAAGAGTTATTTTGATATGTTTCTTATTTGTTTTTATTTAAATACTGCTCTAATATTACTACTACTAATGTCAAAACATAATTTTATTGTTTGCATTCATATAACTTTTTTTTATGGTTGTCTAATACAAATTTAAAATATGCAATTTTGAAGTGGGTAGGTTTTTTTGAAGGTTAAACTTTATTTGAAATAGAAGTATCGTGTGATTAAATGGTAAAAATTTACTTGAATTTTTTTATGAAAGAACATCATAGTTTGTTAATTTTATGTATAATTAATTCATTTAAAAGAAGCCTAAGTTCATTTCCTCCTAATAAGGATAAAAGTCCTCCTTTTTAAGGTATTTGATTTTTGTTAAAATATCAGATTTAGCTACATATTTGAAACTGGTTACTTACGTATTATCCCGTCGACCATTCAGCAGCCGTCTAATTCAGCGGCACGGTAATAGTAAAGTCAATGGCATCTGATAACATTTTCGGATTCAGTGTCACGGTGGACGGTATAATACGTAAGTACCTGAAACTGTATTGAAGTACTTAAGGTATTTTTTCAGCTTGTGTGAAGAAGTCTTTATTTTTAAGGTGTCAACTTGTTGTATCATAATAACATTGTAATATTTGCTTACTTTTTTTTTGATGAAGTACAGAATCATTATCTTTTAATACCTTAAAAAGAGAATTTACCATTACTAAATGAGTTCTATAAAAATTAGCCTGTTCTGTTCAGTATGATTCAAAAATTTGTTACCTGTTCTTCAACCTTTTCTTTCTTCCCTCAACTTATTGTTTACCTTACTTTTTCAAGTATGTTTTAAAAACCTTCATTTGTTTATTGTAGATGAATGCAGGTGCTTATCAATACCACTTAAAAACAAACGAAATGAAGCAGCACAATAATATAGGTTGGTTCCCTGAAATAGAAGGATCGTATCTCACTGTTGAAGCAACGGTTATGGATGACGCCTCAGGAAATAAAGAGTCAGCAAAAGATGCCAAGCCTCGGTTTTCTAAAACACCTTTAGAAATATCTTTTAGTGGATGTCTGAAAGATTTCAGACCTGGTCTGATATCAGTATTTGAGGTACCTATTGTATTACTTATGTATTTAGTAAATGTAGAATTTTTCACTTACCTAAAAGTATAACTTATTTGATCTTATACCTTTGTCATTTAGCTGATATTTTATCTTAAACTGTGTAAGGTTTTGCAGCTATTTTTGAGTTGGTTAATATATTAGTTATATTTTTCTAATATCAAATTAAAATAGTTTGTTACATTACCCAGTTGCTTTTTTAAAAAATTATTTGTATTGCACTGCAAACCATTTTATGCTTGTTACCAGCCATTTTCCATTCATAATTAGTTACAAGATATTTATTTTTGTGTAATATTTTATTTCCTTTTATTCATTTGAAGCATTTTAATTCTTCTTTTCTTTCACCTTTGATAGATAACTCAGACTAAACAATCAGTTCTATCAGTTTCTCTACTTCAAAGACCTTTAAAAGTCTTTTGTATTTAATATTGAGTTTCCATGGCAATGCTGATTAAACTGGCCTTGAAGACTATACAAATACAGTTAAAAATATATTCATCCCACATTTATTTCATTTCATACTTGAGAAGATAATGAAACCAACTACAGAGCTACTCTTAGATGTAATTAAATGATTTTAACCAATGTTTTATTATAAATATTTTTTTGTCATTTCAGGCTGATGTCAATTACTTTGGTGGTAAACCTGCTTCTGGAATAGAAACCAGAATGACAGCGACAACTAACCGCGGCCCATTAAAAATTGAGAATCCGATTAGCAAAAGCAATAATGAAGGGAAAGTTGCATTTCAGCTCCATCCAGAAATGGAACATAATGTGCTTTCAATTACTGTAAGTTATGATTATGAAGTTATTCTAAGGCACTGGTTATTTCCACGAAAGTAACAACTCAACTCGTACTAATCTCGCTACTTCTGAAAAATTACAAGTTAAATAAAAGCAAAATACTCAAAAGTAGCAGCCAGGAATCGAACCAGGGACCATTAGGTTACAAGACTCACACTATACCACTAGGCTATCGGTGCTGATGCCAGAATAGTTCAATAACATAATTTTAATGTTATACAACAAACTCCTATTACTGGGCATGCTTCAACTGTCGTGGAAATAACCTCTTCTGTATTCTAAATATATGATATAAAATCTAAATATACAGGGTGTTCTTCTCAGAAAGATTCCTTGCATGAAGTAGATAAAATTTGCCCAGAGAACTATACCTCTTCGACGACTTTTATTTTTGAAAAATGCAAGGTCATATTTGATAAGAGCTTAATTATTTCATTCCACAGTGGGTGCATGCATGGTATTTTTTACCTCTGGTTTACTTCTATTTTCTAACTGAGACATTGAGAAATTATTTAGAGGAAGTTTAGAGAAACTTACTTCAGATTTGTTCTTCTGCATCAATTGATAACTTAGTAACTTGATAAACAGTTCAGATTAAAATTATTTTAAGATTGTGGGGAATGTATTGCATTATTACCATGCTCTTACACAATTATGTTTTTCTTCCCTGATTTGTTGAAAATTTTATTAGTTTGGCACCATTATGTTGACTGACTGCCACAACTGTAGATACATCTGTGCTTCATTAACTACTTCCATAGAAAGATATTATAATTTTATTTGAAAGATAGTAAATTCCTTACAACTTTAGATTTAATTGTAACCTAATAGTGTATAAATATTCTAATTTGAAAATTTTAAATGTCTGATTTTTTTTGTAGCTTGAAACCATTGATGATAGATTCAGAGGTAAACAGGCAATTGGCCACTTTGAACAACATAAATTCCAATCAAAAGAATTCATTGCTATAGAAAGAAGCAGCACACACATGGCAAAAGTAATATCATTCACTTTTTCAGTGTTTAAGTGATGTGCATTTATACAAGAAAAATTAATTCTGAACCAATGTTATTTGGTTGTCAACTAGTTTCATCAAATCTTAATAATTAAATTATTTGATAAAGCCTTGATAATACAGTAAAACCACTCTTCAGCAACCACCTTCTGTTCTAAGAAAAAT
Source organism: Tetragnatha montana (assembly GCA_963680715.1). NCBI lineage: Eukaryota > Metazoa > Arthropoda > Arachnida > Araneae > Tetragnathidae > Tetragnatha > Tetragnatha montana. The sequence goes on from OY796686.1 coordinate 20,742,664, forward strand.
CTATCGGTAAGAGGGGTGGCCGCTCAGAAGGGCTAACCTTAAAATCAGAAAGGGATTGCATTGCAACTTAATCAAAACATAATTCATATAGGTAAAAAAGCTCTATAACAATTGATTCCCACACTTTATAAATACAAAATCTGGAATTAAATGTTGCATTTTATTAAAATGATGGAAATATCTGACTGTTCCACTTTTTTTTGCCACATACTGTTCTACAGTTTGATACACCTCTTATTCATGTTGAAAGTTCTCATGCCGACCAACTAAACTGAAGTTGACAACTCAACAGTGGATGATTAACTTTTTCAAAACCCTGGATACACACCAAACATCAAAGTTTTCTGTCTAATAATATAATTGTAAATCTCTCTCGAGTAATGTCACTTGTTGCCAGTCATGTTTGGGAGGGAGCAATAAAAAAATAATAAAAGGGTAGGGAGGGTATCAGGTCAATAAAATCTTCTGAAATACTCTTTCAATAGAGATTGCTTAGTCATAAAGCATGCACCAACGATCCAAACATTTCAAAACCATCCCATCGGGAGGCTTTCAATGGTGGTATGAATGTTTTTAAAATGTATTTGAATGGATGGAACCAATTTATTGAAAGTATTGAGTGGGGATACTGTTGCTTTTCTTTCTCAGCTTTAAAGCATTTGGAAAAATTTTCTGTGACCTGTGACTTGGGAAAACTGGTTGCTGAGAGGGGTGTCGCGGTTTTGCTGGTCATTTTTATAGCGATATTTTAACATAAGGAGAGTAGGGGGAAAAATTGCTGCCTTTAAAAACTGGTTGTTAGAGGAGGTGTTCGCTCAGTGAGGTTTTACTGTATTTAAGCTTTGAATGGTCATTTTAAATACAATGCTATTCAGAAACATGTGTTTTATGATTCTCTAAAGATTATTGAACTAAAAATTCCTTAATACAAGGGTTATAGCCGGGGTTTAAAAATTGTCTAAGGTTTGACTTGAGATTTTAGCTATGTAAGGGAATATCTTGCTTGACTGTCTGTGTTTAACTTGAGCCTCTATAGAGTAAACTTATGAAGAATTACTTTATTTACATTCATAAATTTTTTCTCAGGCCCCTTAAAAATCTCAATAGTCATTTGTGTTTTATAAATCATTTGAAGGTATCTGTTGTAGGCTTTCATGAAATTCAACTGTTTCAATTAAAGTTCAAGAAACCAACATTTTAGTGCAGGCCTGCACAATTCACAACTTTATCTATGGTGTAGGCCAAACTATGTCAACTTTACTTGCTCCAGGCTTACTTGATCTAATTTAGCAGGCCAAAATATTAATTACAATTCACTGGTTTTTCTTGTGACATTGACAATCAATAATGAATAATTAATGATAGAGAAAAATTACATCATAATTTGAAAGACTTAAGTTTTGCATTATAACTTCAATGAAATTTATATACTTTCGAAATTATTGTAACCTGTTTTCATTTATCTGCATTAGTGGACTAAAACGTTCAGTATAGTTGGTAAGAGTTAGTAGATGAACTAAATAGTTGAAAATTTTTCACATGGGTAAATTCTTTTACATATCCATAAAATTAAAAAAAAAATTGATATTTTTGGATCATACTTCATTGCTGTCATATTAACTTTTTGACTCATTCAAGACTTATTGGGCCACAAAAAAGAAGGCTGTCATTCCACGTATTATTAAGGCCTGTTTTAGTGCATTATCAGAGCAGACAGACAGAGTTGCATGGTGCTTAGAAAGATCTTTAAATGTTTATGAATTGCATTTTTATTTCTTTGAAGTATGGCATTTTACTAATTTTTCTTTGCGACACAAGAAACTTCTATGTTGGTTTAGAAATCCGTTATTAGAAAATAATAATACCACTCTTGCATTTTAGGTTGGAGAGGTGTTTACCAAAATTGTTCACATGGAACCTGCCAAAATGAGTGATATTTATTATGCTGTAAGTCATACATTTGTTATTTGAATTGCTTCCATTGTGAATTCCAGTAATGTGTCAATAGTTTTATTTCTGTACTTAATTTATTTCAGGTGGTTTCTAAGGGAAAAATTTTACACATGAAAAAGTTACCAGAAGGTGAACGTAAAGTCCAAAAGTTAGATTTTTTGATAACTCATAAAATGGTTCCTAAATTTAGGCTAGTAGTATGGACTCATCATCAAAACAAGTTGTTAGCTGATTCTCTGAATATTGATGTAGAAAACGCTTGCCATCCTGATTCTAAGGTAGGGTATAATATTTTAAAATTAAACTTTTCTTTTTCAACTGCTAATTTTTTTTTTTGCTATTATGTAGTTAAGTATGAAAATAAATCTGAATTTAACTTTAACTTTTGGGTAGGATAATTCTTGAAATGTATGTTTATTTCTGAAAGGTTGCCATCACACCAGAGTTTCCAGCACCAGAACCTGGAGCCCAAGGAAAAATCATTATAAACGGAGTTAAAAATACTCTTGTTGGTATTTTGGGTGTTGATGAAGCTGTATATGCTTTATCTAAGAAAGATCTGCTTACTAAATCAAAGGTGAATTATAAAAAATTATTATCTTAAATGCTTAAATTGCTGGTTTTTGAAAAGAATATTATTTTAATCTAGGGTAAAAATCTTTCGAATACTACCTAAATGTTGCTGTTGCTGTATTAAAATTTTTTTTATTGAACTTTATAAAACTTTAATGTATTTGGTAGAACACAAAGCTTTTGATTTTTATCACGTCCTACATTCTATTTTAATTAATCACTTTCAAAGAATTATTGATAAAAAAATTACTATTGATATACCTCAATTGTATTGTTAGGCTAAAATCATTATAGCCTAATATCTTCATTAAAATTGGTGCTGTCTATTAATATATCTTTGCTTTATTTATTTATTTGTGCACACTAAATGTAATTTTCCCTTCAGATGTTCAAAGCAATGGCAGAACATGATCTTGGTTGTGGTCCAGGCGGTGGTCTGAATACTGACGAAGTACTTTCGAAAGCAGGCCTTGTTATAATGACAAATACCTATTCTCCCTCAAAATCTGGTAATTCACAGTGCTTAATATTACATTCTGAAAGGCAGCCCTTGATTATTTACTCCTGGGTTTTGAAGAGAAATTGCTGAAAAAACTTAATTTATTTTTAATAGGACTTACAACTACTTTTTACTCTTCTCATAATGTTATAAACTGAGGAATATCTGGTGTGAGGACTTTATTGGGGGTACTAGAATCTAGTGACCACTATACATTTTTTCCAACTCCTAATTTCATGTCTGCCTCATCTGTATGCAAGTGATTGGCTTTGTATACTTAAAGACATTTTGAAATTGGTTAAACATTTCCTAAACCTTTTCAAGTTGTGATGCCCTTTTGGGGACATTTTAGAGAATTATTTAAAAGTATAATTTTAATGAGTAACTGTTGCTGTGATTGTGACAAAGTTTAGAATGAGTTTGAATTTTATCAGACTCATGTTTGGATTTTTCTCTTTCAGAATCATCTTGTGTTGAAGTTAAGCGCAGGAAAAGATCTGTGGCATCTGAAAATTGTTAGTATATTTAAAATTTTCTCTGATTATTGTAATTTCTCATGAATTTAGCAATGAATTACCTCTTTACAATGACACATAATTGACAAATATATATTATATTTCCGGGTAAAAATTTAAATGATTTTTAGTTCTTTCTCTTCTGAAATAATGTTTTATCAAGATTGTCTCTAAAATTTATAAGATAAGAATGAAATATAATGGATTGCATCTTTAAAAGTCTTTTTAATGAACTCAGGCCTATCATGTATATTTCATGTTTTTACCCTGTGGGAAAGTTGGGTAATCTTATATCAACTTATAGAAATATATTATCTAAATCTTTAATGTGCTGTGCAATAAAACATTCATATTTTGATTTACTGAAATTGAGATAAAATTTATTAAGTAATATAAATTAGAAGTGAATTTGGCTAGACTAAAAAGGTTCCATTTCTCAATTTATAACTACATGTTATCTTCAGAAAATTACTAAAAAGTTACTTGATTTAGGCATTGTTATGTATTTTTTCATTCCAGTGTCTTCTTACTCTGGTGTTGCAAAGACGTGCTGTGCTCTAGGAATGAGCCATGATGATTATGGGCGGACATGCGAAGAAAGGACTAATGTCGTAGTCCGTTATTTGCAAGGGGAACATCTGAACTGTTCAAAGGCCTTCTTGGAATGCTGTGTTTATGCAAAAGAAAATGGATTTACTGAAATGAAATTATCCAGTTAGTTCTTTCTTTGTTCATTATGTTTTGAATGCCGATGGATTCTCTCTTTCTTAATAAGCTTCTAAGACAGCAGGTTGAATTGATGCTGAAGGGCTACAGTAGTTTTAGTTATTCAATTCATAATCTAACCTCAAATGTAGGTTAAGAGAAATTTCGATGAATACAGAACTTGTAAAAGAAGCCCGGTGGCGTAGAGGAAGCACTTTGCGCTCCCACACCACAGATCCGGGGTTCAAATCCCGGTCCACGGGCAAGGCAGACTCAGCCCTTCATCCCTTCGGGGTCGATAAAATGAGTACCAAGGTTACTTGGGGAAATCAAGAGGGGGTTAGCATCAAGCTAGCCACTCCTCAGCTGACTGTGACTTTCAAGTCACACGTTCTGTAACAGTTCAGCTCATGGCCTCACCCAGTGAGGCCAGTTATACTGGAGTTTGAAGGTCCAACGACCTAGGTACTCCCTCAAAAAATCCCCCTTGAACTTGTAAAAGTTATTTTTTATTAAAATTCTGAACTTTTAAAAGTAATTTGTGGCATGAATTCTAAAATAGTTTTCAAAACTCTTAAGTTTAAAAAATAATACTAATATGTTTTAAATTTGCATTTTTTTTCCAAATTCTTTTCAATTTAATTCAATTCTTTAAGACATTTTCTGAAGGTAATATATTTTTTATGAAATTGTTTATTGTTTTAAACTTGAAAATAATACAATATACTGATAGATGTATTGAATACTTTCTTATTCAAATTATACACTTCCATATTAGCTGAATAAAACCATTCAAAAGCAAGTAAAAGTATAGAAAGTAGAGGAAAAACCTTCACAAAAGGATTGGTGGCTTAAGTTTCAAGTAATATTTGTCAAACTAATTTTTTCAGGATCTGGACTTGTTTTAGCTCGTATGGGTGGTAATGACAATGAACCTGAATTTGTTCCCATTGATGAAGAGTCATTTCATGAAAAAGGTACAACTATACGTAGTGACTTCAGAGAAACTTGGATTTTTCAAGACAAGACAATAGGGTAAGTAAGATAACTGTGCAGCTACCAGGGATTTCTGAAATACAATTCAAAAGTTTACACCAGAATTAAAATTGCTTCAGTTGGCCTTTACACTGCATTTTAATTACTTGAACTTTATAGTGGTGAGTGGGGTTGCCTCAGTATTCCTATTTCAGAATTCACCTAAGGCTGGATTCGAACTTATAGTTCACAGGAGCCACATGCTACTTTTTTCTTGCTTTTTATTTTCTCTCTCTCATATGCGGGGCCTACTTACCAAGGACTTTTAATCCAAATTTTATCTTGTGGTGATAGGAGTTCAGAATACATTCCATTTTAATTCATTGAGGATCAGAAGGTAACGAAAAGGGGTACTTCCATATTATCTAGTTGACTGTACTGCTGAAAGGGAAAATGCGATGCATAGCCAAAGCACATTAGCTGTGCTGCTGAAACTGATGGTTGATGGAATAATATGTATGAACCCTAAAGTGCAAGTTTTTAAGTTGGGTCACTAAATGTGTCGACCAGCAGTTTCTGAGATAGACCAATCTTAGAGTCATACAATTTAAAAGCATACTCCGAAATTATAATAATTTCAGTTGGTCTTTATACTGGATTTTAATTACTTGAACTTCATAGCGGTGTATGTGGTTGCCACAAATATATAGTGTGAGCAATGTACTAGTAATAGTGATACAAGAAACAGCTTTTTCTATTACTAATCCTTTTTATTTGATACACAATGTCTTCTATTTAAAAATGAACATTATAATAAATTTCTCCAAAATAAATTGTTGTTGTAGTTACTGTAATTTAAAAAAAGTCAAGACTTGTGTTCTATACTGACTGGCAAAATCCTTATCAGATCATGAGTAAACAAATTTTTACAGAGAAAATATTACTATTTTTTTAAATTTAACATTTTTTAAATTTATTAAATTGTGTTTTTTAGGCCTGACGAAAAAGAAGAGATAGTTCTCAGCTTGCCTCACAGCATAACTACTTGGGTGATTCAAGCTGTAGCAGTCTCTCATACTAGTGGTATGTGCATAATGGATCCCCAGAAGGTTGTGTCCTTCAAAAAAGTATTCATTCAACTAAATCTGCCATATTCAGTTGTTCGAAATGAGCAAGTTGAAATTCAAGCTGTTATATTTAATTATGGACCAAAGAAAATCAATGTGAGTATCATAATTAAAGCATGTCTTTCATCAAAACAACCCAGAAAATTTTTTAAGTGTGGTTCAACTATAATTTCATCAATTTCAATGCTTAATATGCTCAACTTAACAATATCCTTTGTTCATCATTGTGTTTGCAGGAGAGCTATTTGAGTTGAAGCAATTTTAATATCATTACCAATCTTTGCTTACTTTTGGTTGTTACTTGAATTTTCCTTTAGTTTTATATCTGGTTGATTACTTATAATTTTTGAACTACTTAGGTTGTTGTGTACATGTATGGTCAGAAAGATTTGTGCACTGGAGTTAATGAGAAAGAAAAGAGTGAAAGAAAAAGGCTTATCATTGAAAAAAACTCTGCTCAAAGTGTTACCTTTCCTGTCATACCTTTAAAAGAAGGAACTTATGACATCAAAGTTGTTGCTCTCAGCCCAGATGGAAGTGATATTATTGAAAGAAAACTGAATGTTGTTGTAAGTAATACGATTATATTAAAAAAAAAAAAGAACTTTTATGTGTACTGTTAGCAATTAGGTAAATAAGTCACTTTATCAGGCAAAAGATAGTATGCCAAAATATTCTAAGTGTAATTTAATTCAAGAAATTAATAATTGATATATTTTATGTATTTGTAAAAATTATTTTTATACATTGTGTTTGAAGGGGCAATTTAAATTCAATCTTATTAAACAAAACACTGTGCTAAAACAATTGATGCCGTGGGTGCAAGAACCAGGTACCTCCACTTTCAATTCAAGTTTACTCTAGATGATTTTTGGCTTACTTTAAGGTTGCTGTGTAAACTTCAGAAACTTTCCTGTTCATTTTGTGGCTATATACTTAAAAAGGGAACTAAAAAAAAATCAACTATATTTTGCAGCCAGAAGGTGAACCAAAAGAAATCGACATTGGAATTGTTTTGGACCCCTCAAACCAACAGAAGAGGAGACAAAGACACATCTCTAATGGAACATTTTCAGGTGTTAAGTTTGAGCCTAAATCTAGATTTCCTAAAATACTTCTAGCTATTTTCCAATTCATAGTACTTTTATACCTGCCAGTGAATTGTGTTCAATACACGTTATTGAAACGTGCCTTAGATTTAAAATGGTCTAAATTAGCATTTCTCAACTTTTTTTTACCTCATGTCCTAAAATTTCCTTCTCTCTGTAACTAGACTTTAGTTTCATGGGGGCCAGGGTAACTATTTCTTACTATTTTTACATTGTTTCCATCCTCCCATTTGAGATCAAGTGTAGCATTTTGGAAAATTAAAGAGTAGAATTTGAACTTTGGGGCATTAAATTTGAAGACATTGAGGAGGGGGGGGGGGGGAGAATTTCATTCTTTCTTGAATCTTGGCTAATTTGAAATGAAATGAAAAATTTATTTATAAAATTTCCAAAATTCATTATTGCTCTTTTGTTTCATCAAATTGCCTCCTAGTGAGGTGTGCCACCCCTCATTTTGGAAAGACTGGTCAACTTTCCATTTTTGTATAAAGATTTGGGTTTTATTTGGTTGATTTAATTGAAGATATAAATTTAATTGTAACAAAAAATTAAATTGTATTTTCATTAAAAATACATCCTATTATTTTAGTTGGATGTCTTTTGGTTTGGTTGTGGTTTTATGGCCCAATAATCAAATTAGATCATATAGTTGCCAAGAGAGAGTTGATGTCTGTATATATGTAATAAACATTTAAAAAATTTTTTTTCAAACTTTTGCACTAACTACTTTTAAAGTCAATGGCAAAAATTAATAACCTTTCCCAACCTTTTCAATATTTTTTGTTAAGGATTGTTTTTATCCAAACTGCCCAAAATTACCTTTTATTCTAGGAAAGTTTAGGAAGCTAAGAGTTCTTAAATGCTTACATTTTTAAAGACTATACTAAATCTTGAGATCAACTGATACTTAAGAACAACTTTAATGTGGTATTTATATTTTACTAATTCAGAGTTTCTAGGATTTTATTTATAAATAATCATAATGTTAATAGATTTAATGGTTTATGCTAATTACATATTTTTATTTTAACAGATTCCATTGACTCTAATCTGAAGATTCAGACAACAGCTATAAAGCTGCATGTCCCCCAAAACTTTGTACCGGGTACAGAAAGTTGCACAATAGCAGCATTGGGTATATTCTATTACACAGCTAAAGCTCTTGTTGTTTTTATTATTTTTTATGCAATAAGTGTTCTTAAAAAAAATATTTTATTTAGGTGATAGATATGGCCCAGTTATTGAAACTGCATTGACTGATCCTGACAAGTTACTCTTGAAACCCAGAGGTTGTGGTGAACAGAATATGATGTTTTTTGCTCCTACTTTATATACTATTAGGTATTTGAAAACTAAAGGAAAAATATCTCCTGAAATTGAAGAAAAAGGATACAAATTTATTCGTGAGGGTCAGTAATGTTAGACAATCTTGTTTTCAATGCACAATGCACTTTGATTTCTCAAATGTGTCATAATTCAAAGTTGTGTATAGTTTGAAAATTTCTCCTAGTCTCTTAAACTTTCTATAAAATCAATTTTGCCTTTTAATTTGAATTATTCAAGCTTCACTATATTTCCTCCTATCTTTCCTATATTTCAATGTGTTTCATCTATAAAAAATTAAGTTTTTAAAAATAATGGGATACTTAAGTGTACTTCCATCCATCGAAATTTAATAGATGAATGAATTTAAGAAAGCAGTCAAGTTTCTCACTGGCCATAAAAAGCCCTTTAAAAACCCTGATTTTACTTTTCTTTTAGGAGCCCATAAAAATTAAATAAAAAATCAATTTTATAAAAGGGTTCCATCTGATTGTTTTTCTTTTACCAGGTTATGCAAATCAGCTAGCTTTTAGAAAAGAAGATGGTTCTTACGCTGCTTATCAAAATAAACCTACCAGTGTATGGTAAGTATTATCTGTCATAATTCACTTGTTCAAATGAGAAGACTGAAATAATAGCTGTTATGAGTTTTAAACTTCAAATATGATCTAATTTTTTTCAGTCTAACTGTTCTTTCAATGACCTCTTTATAGAAAGTGGAATGAGGACATTTTGCTATTTCCCCCACAATGCCTTCTTTAATAAACAACCTTCAGATTGGTATATCCCCATGGCTCGCATCTTGCCATAAATCTACGCTTTTTAATAGGAAAAACAAAAATACCCTTTGAATTTTATGCGAAACTGTTTGATAATTCATCACCAAATAAAAATGTTAGAATTATTTCAATACCTTAATTAGTCAAAACTTGTGACTATTGTACTGGCATTAAATTTACTAAGCATTACCACCACATATTATGAGAAAAAAAATCATGTTTACCAATTTTTTTTAGATGATCCCTTTTTATTACCTTGATGTTTGTATAAGGAGAAATTGCAACTTTCAATTCAAATTCATGTAGGAGAACAATTTGAATGAAAGAAATTAAAAGAAAGCTTAAACTTCTTAAGAGAGGTTATTATATACATTTATTATTCAAGGTTAACAGCATTTGTTGTGAAGGTGTTTTGCCAAGCAAATAATATAGTCCACATAGATGAAAAAGTGATGTGTAGTGGAGTCAGGTGGCTTTTGAATCACCAACAAGAAGATGGCTCCTTCATTGAATTCAGCCCTGTTTATCATATAGACATGATGGTGAGTGTTGGTTTACCTTAAATAGAAGAAGTGTCTTCAAAACTGTTTCTCAATATTAGATATTAGCTTTATTTTGTAATTACATGGGGGGATTTATAGCGTGAACCTTTTCAGGAAATTTCATTTTTTTATTGTTTAATCATGTTTCTAGATCTAGAGCCATCAGAGAGCTTGCGTGCCCAAGGTTTCTACTGTGTCCCCTCTCTAAGGTGTCCCATCTAAATCCTAACTTAGATAATTAGCTTTTTTTTAAAATGAATTTCATGCATGGTTTTTCTTCTAATCAGTTCCCACAGGTTCAATACCTACCCTAATATAATTCAACCAGCTTTTCATTTTTCAATTATTAATGTAACAAGTAATGAAGCTGTAATTGAGCGGTCAATTGTTAGCACTTACTTTTCTATCCACTATCCACTAGTTGGATCACCCAGCCAAAAGGTTTTGGGAAAATATGTATGAAGATTTGTTTGGCTTAAGCTATACCAATGTGTAATATGCATTTATGTATTTTAAAGTTTTAGTTGGGTTATTGTATACTATTTGTTTTAAAACAATGACTTCTAATACTATTATTTTTCAGGGAGGAGTGCAGGGAAAGACCCCTTTGACAGCATTTACTTTGGTGTCTTTAGAAGAATGCAAATGTGATGCAGAAGTAATTTGACGTTGAACCATAAACTTTTGCTTTTATTTTTAGAATGATTGGTATAGTTTATTTTTCTTTTCTTTGTGTTCAGAATCTCAATATAGCCAAAAAGCGTGCCCAGGCTTATCTCGAAGAACATTTGGGAGATGTGCAAGAACCTCTCCCAGTTGCAATCATGGCGTATGCATTATCCCTTAGCGATAGCAATTTGAAGAAAGCTGCCAATGATAAACTCGTATCTATAGCCCATCATGATGAAGGTATGTCAACTTAACTCTTTTCCTCTTTCTCCCGTCCTCATATCAAACCTACTATTGGAAAGGATTATGATCATTAAATGCTTTCGTTGCAGATTCAAATAGAATGTATTGGGGTTCTGGGAATTCTGCTCAGGATATTGAAGCCACTAGCTATGCTCTTTTGAATCAACTTCTTCATAATGACATGATAAAGAGTAATGCAATTGTGAATTGGTTAAATTCACAGCAGTTACAATCTGGATCGTTTAAATCCACTCAAGCAAGTAGTTTATCTTTAGTTATAACTAAAAGCATTTCAATTTCAATGCTAAAAAACTTAATTCAGATTTTGAAATTTTTATGCATTTTCAGGTAATTTATTTAGTATTTAATTTTATACTCATTTTCCACTGTCTTTCAGAAAATAGTCTTTAGATTGACTGAAAGCCTAAAGCTGTTTTCAGTTCTTGACCTTAACTTGTGCAGGCTGTAGTGTTATATTTGCTTGATTAATTTCAGGATACTGTTATTGGTCTCCAAGCTCTTTCTGAATACGCAATTCAAGCCCAAATGCCTCACATGAACTTGGTAGCTAATATAACATCTAGTAATGACAGGTTATTCAACAAGGTTGTTAGTTTTGATGAAGCTAATTCACATGTTCTTCAACACATTAAAGTAAGCATGCACTACACAGCTTTCCTTTATTTGCAGTTGTTTTAAGATTTAACTTTTAAAGTGTTTTTATTTGTTCTCTTGATTATTCATTCCAAAGATTAAGCAAGTCATTTTTTCTTTTCAAATTACATATAATCGGCTTACAGGAGAAAGCTGCTTCTGGCTCAACTATATATAAGATTATGCCAAACTTGGCGATACCTGATTGCTTTCTTTTGCTCCATATGATCTCACCATCCAACCAATTGCATATCCCCTTAATGAGATTTTGAGATCAGCTTGTTAATTGGTACTGTTTTATCACTTTTAAAAGAAAGTGAATTTGAACCTCTCTCCTGTAAGCTGACAGTATATAGTTTTACTTATAAAATATGCCCTTTATTTGAGTAATAGCAGTAGTAATATTAAGATGGACATTTCAAGCAGAGGTATCATTAAAGTAAAAGTTTCATACATAAAGATTGGTGGGTAAGGAATGATATTTTTTCATTGTGAAAAACTTATTGTTTAATTATTTTTAACATGAGTAATTTTTAACACATTTTCTCAATTATGATTACAAGAAAGCATGATTTATTTCACTAATAGTCATTTGATGGGAAGCACATACTTTACTTAACTTATAGTTCTGTAATTTTCATACCCAGTGAGTGTTAGTAATTAAGTAGGCATCAAAGATCCTCATCTTTTTTCTATGTCAGTAATCAACTTGAATCCTATTCTTTGCAATTTCTTTATAACTGAAGGTAATTTCTTTCCATGTACCATTATGTTTGTTAAAATAGGTTGATAAAGTTGGTGGAATGTTGTTTGTTCATACTATGGGGCAGGGTGTTGGATTACTATCAGTAAAACTTCGTTACAATCTAGTCGACAAAGTGGAGAATGTATGCAAGGTAAGATGTCAGCCAAAGAATTTATTTGTATTTTTCACTCAATTTTTTTTTGTGATTTTGGAAGATGACTATTTTTGAACTTAAAAACTTAACTTAAAAATTCATCTATCCATTTGATAACAGTCTCTAAGCCTTAAATGCTTAAATAGTCTGTAAAAAACAACTAAACATACTTTGTGTCTCATATTACCTACAATTGTAAGCATAAAACTGTTTAGTGTCTAGTATATTTTTTAATAGTTTATATTGATATTGAGATGATACCTTCCTGAAATTAAGAATACCCAGATCCAAATTTGGAGACAAGATGAAAAACTGTAAAATTGACTTGTTTTATTTAGTGATCTCTAGGTGCACACAACGTGTTTGTGTTATGAATGGTTTTACCCCTCAATCTTTAGAAGGAGTTCTAGGGAGATGGATTTATGTAGGCCCTGAAATTATAACACAGTCACCTCAGTTTATTGAAAATTCATTCCTCAATATTTCTTTCAATTTGAATATTGATTTTTATAATTTTGTTAGTTTATTTAGTTTTTTTTGGGGGGGTGATGTTTTATCTGTTTTTTTAAAAAATATTTTGTTTTTATTTTAGTTTAGTTTGACTGTCAATGCCACTGAGGCTAAAATCAATAGGAATCCATTGGAAGCAGCTTTAAAGAAACGTCTCATTCAAAACTTTTCAAAACCAAATCTTTTACCTGATGATCTGATCAGAGGACTTCCAGATGTGTTAAGTGAGAATTAGTTTTACCCAATTTGTATTTGCTCTTTTTCTTTTGCATCAATCTTTAAAATATTTTTTTGTTGTTTTAATTTCATGTATTTAAAACAGTTTATTTTTTCTTTGAAAAAATCCCCAATCTCAAAAATGGTTTGATAATCTTGGTTTTGGGTTGGAAAGCATTATAAGGTTTCCATTCAGTTAGGAATACTGAAGTCTTGAAAGGTTATCAGATAAATTTTTTAGTTATCAATGTTTTTGGTTTTTCTGAGGAAGCAAATGTATACCTTCTGATATTAAATAACCCTGAAATGCTATTATACTCTTTGTAATTAGAATAGGTGCATCAAGGTTAAGGGATTTTGAAACTTTTTCTCCTTTTCAGTTGCAATGCTGCATTGTTAATACCCTAATCTTCCTCTCATTACCAAGGCTACAAGGTAAAAAACTAAACCTTAATATGCCTATTCTAAGTTTCAGGAGTATAAACTGGACATCACTATTTTGAGCAGTATTGGGTGCTCTATGAAAGCCTGCAGTGTCTTGATTTTGCTGATTGTGTGTGCAGTTTTGGGATTAAAGGCAGCTTGCTATCAGTCAGGATATTAAAGGCCCAATCTAGAATTAATCTAATTAATTTTAGCACCTAAGGATTTTCTCGATTGAAAGGCAGTGTTAGTAATTTAGGCACTTGCACAGAAAAAATGAGCTAACTCTACAAACTTTACATTAATGTTAGCTCTTTGATGCAAGCACTTAGTGTATTTTAATTGTAGAAGTATCAGAGACAAGACACATACCTTTTTTTAACTGTAAAAACTTTTAAATCATTACAAAATATATGTTTAAAAACATGGGGACTGTACCCCCTGTTTGCTATTGTTTACCAACCCCTGGATTTAGAAAATGTTTTTTAAACAGGTTTAATAATATATTGTTTGATTTTAAAAGCAATAGTAGTTCTTGATTGCTTTTTTTAAATTATATTATTACAAAGCATCTATTAGTTTTTTCTTTGCTTTTTCTTGAAATATTTTTTAATGTATTTTTCTTGTAATAGAAAAAGCTCCAAATGTGGGATTTGATATTGATCCTCGAAACAGAAATCCAGTTCCTCTGATTGCACCAGTACCAATAAAGCGTAAGAAATTTTAATTTTTTTAACTGAGGTTATTTTTTTCATGTCTGATGAACAGTTTTTAATTTCTTTAAATAACCAATATTAGTTTTTTTCAACATCTATTTTGAGAATAACCTCCTCCTTGATAAATTTTAAGAGGGCTCAATTGTTAGGTGCTAACTTTTACTGAAATACTTAGTGTGTTTTAATAGACGGGATTTAAGTTTTTTCAATTTGTTCTTAAAATAAAAGAAATCTATGATATTCTTTAAGTATGTAAAATTTTGGTTGTATGTATATTCTTATGATATTTTCATGTTTTGTTTTCATTTGATTTAGTTTCAAGATCAAGAGTAAGACGCCAAAATGCTGATAACAGTAAACTGATGTTAAAAATTTTAGTTTGCACCAGGTATTGGAGTTTTTTTTTTTTTTTTAATTTTTAAATTAAATTTAATGGTAACAATCTGCAAAAAAACATTGCATCAAGGTGTGGTTACTTAAAATGTGTTTTTAAATTTCACTTTTATGTTAAAATATTAAAAATAAATTTCAGATACTTAGGAGACAAGCCAGCTGAAATGAGCATTGTAGATGTTGGTATCTTTTCTGGGTTCGTTCCAGTGGAAGAAGATCTACGTAATGTAGGCTTAACAACCTTTATTTTTCTGCACATAGTTTTTGTTATATCCTGAATTATTTACCTATAATAATTCATATTTTTAGCTCGAGAATGAAAACCACTATATTGAAAGGTATGAAAAATCAAGTAGAGGCGTAGTCTTCTATTTAAAATCTGTAAGTTATAATTTTGCTCAATGGTTTTAAGTGTGTTCCAAATCCATCAAATTATTAAGTAGTGTAATGTAACAGATGTAAAAATTTTATTAAATATTTTTCGGATATAACAAATTCTTTTGCTAATTTACTTTTTTTTAAAATTAAGGTGCCTAATGATGAAAATTATTGCTTCCATTTCCACGTTACTCGGGAGTACATTGTTGGTAACACTCAAACCAGTATTGTAAAAGTTTATGCATATTATAATCCTGGTAAGTCATTTTAAGATATTTTTAAATTAATAACCAAGTAGCTGACTCATATATTTTTTATCTAGTCCAGAGGTTCTCAACTTTTTATTTACCACCCCCTTTTTAAGTAAAATATTTTGCCAACCCCCCTCTGACCTTTTTTTAAAATTTGCAATTGTAATGCTTAACTTGCAACAGTTTCACATAACCTGTTAATAAATATAATTACCAATCACTTTAATTTAAGGCTCATTTAGACTTTTCACTTTCTATCTTCATTTTGGAGGAATCGTCCAAAATGGCAAGTGTGAATCGTTGTTTCACTCTTCCGATTTCCTATCCATTTTGCAACTCCCCAGGGCCCTCCCCGTTGAGACCCCCTGACCCCCAATTAAAAATATCAGCATTTAATCTGTAATTTCTCTAGATGCAACCTGTACTGCATTCTACCGACCTGACAACAATAGTCCACTGTTGCGTACATTGTGCGAAGGAGGAGTTTGTCAGTGTGCAGAAGGTGAGATGAGTCTGTTTATTTATTTTTACATCAGCATCAATATTCTTAACTAATGGCCCTGAGTAACCTTTACATAAACTTTAATTGCTACCTTAAAATGGGGTAACTTTGGTCCAAATGGAGTGTTTTTTCACATTAAAAGCAAAAAAGTTATTAACCAAAACTAATTTCACAAGGTCAGTGATTCATACAATTATTATCATGTCTAACTGTAATATGAACCATTTTCAAAGTGTGAATTTAAGTCTTGCCAGTAGATTTGTTTTCTGATTCCGAGCAACTCAGATATAACAGATATATTTTGATTTAACAGATAAATTAACGTTGATAATACATTACACAAATAAACAAGAAACTTGGACAAGGTATTAACTGTAAAGAGCATTAGCTCATAAAATATAAATTAGTACCCAAGGATGTTAAAGAGAAGTTATACTGATGTCTCAGCAGTACCTTCAAGCAGAACATATCTAATATTAATTACTCTTTCTAAGAGATATTGTAGTACCAACAAATAGTAAAACACAAAATAATGTCAATTCTTAGAAGTGTATAGTACTAAAAGTTTTCTTTTTAAGGTGGCTGTCCTCCCA
This sequence comes from Tetragnatha montana, assembly GCA_963680715.1. Lineage (NCBI taxonomy): Eukaryota > Metazoa > Arthropoda > Arachnida > Araneae > Tetragnathidae > Tetragnatha > Tetragnatha montana. The sequence goes on from OY796686.1 coordinate 20,759,211, forward strand.
AACACCCATTTGAGGAATTTAAGGATCTTGTTCTTCGAGAGAAAATAGAGAAGTTATTAATAAGTGCTTGTGATAACTATGATTTTGGTAAGATGCATATTTTTATACTTATAAATCAATTTTAAAGCTGGTCTTATGAAAGATTCTTTGAACTTGTGTACATTCTCTTTTCTGATTACTGGTTTCTCATTCATTTGTTGGAAGTGTTTTATGCATTTATCATTCAATATTATATTATAGGTTATTTATTAAATATTAAAAATGAATTGCAAAACGAAGAAACATCTAAAATCATGGGTTGGTCTGTGGCATTGTTCTAAAACATGATTGCCTCTGTAATCGGCTCTGGTGATGCCCTCACTAAATTAAGATCCAAACTTGTTGGATTCTTTATAATCTCAAGTTATTTTGAAACTTTTTGTGTAATTCAAGTTATTTCCAACTATTTAATGAAGAAAAAGCATATTATAAAAAAACATGAGTTAAATGATTACAACAAAAAAAAAACCTTCATCAATAACTAAAATTATGAGAGATTGGAGTAATAATAAATTACGGGAACATTTAGGCAAATAAACGAGATTTACAAGATAAATGAGTTGCCAAAAATTATAGTCTGTGTAAATAAAATCGGCGGTTTCACGTCATGCTTTACCATGGCAACGCAGAAGAAATACATTGAGAAAAAACTCAAGGTCAACCGCCGATTCTATTTACACAGACTATAGAGACTGTAGAAATAGAAATGGCAACTTATTCCCATCACGCTTAGTGAAGTTTTCACTTGCATTGCTTTCTCCCCTGGGCTTCGAATTGACTCATTTATCTTCACATGCTGATGTATTTAATAATTCCAGGTTGCCATGCTTCAAGGAAAACCTGGAAAAGTCAGGAAATTTCGATTAGACCAAAAAAAAAGTCACATAATAGTAAAGGAAAATTGCATATATTTTTGCCTAAAACCTGGAAAATTAAAAAAAAATTATGTCTGCATCTCATTTTTGGCTCTGAAAAGAAAAATTTGAAAATATATGTTAAAAAAAGCTAGAAATATCCAAAAATGCTGTCTGTGTATTACTAGTTTTTCGACCGGAAAACCTTCAAAATTGTCCTGGAAAAGTCGGAATTTTACTTCCAAACTTAAGTGGGAACCCTGTAATTATATTTTTGTTGATTATAAAACCTCTACAATACATTAAGTGGTGTTTCAATTGTTTAGTGTGGAAAGGAATCTTGCAAGGTGATATAAAGAAAGAAAATGGCTTTTACAACATTACATTTGAAATCTCATCTGTTGTGAAAGAGGGTATGTATTGCATATTATGTTTAAGTATTCTACAAATGTCCCTTCAACATAATTAAAGAAACTTAAAAAATGTTCATCCATATGTACAGTAGGGTGTCCCGAAAAAACCGAAATTTCTCTGATCGCTTAGCGGTAGTGCGGAAAAGTTGTGAACTACCATCACTATGAAAGGTGTGAAATCTTAAAACTCTGGGTTAATATCTTCTGTTGCCCCAAACGGCCTAAAGTTCTGAAAATTGGCCTAAAAATGACCAAACTTCAAAAATTAACAGAAAATTCCAAATTTCAGTCATGATTCTGGGGTTATGCTTAAAAGTTACTATTAACATACAACTACATTTGCAAAAAGTTTTAAACTTATAGGTTAATATCTTCTGTTGCCTCACGGGGCCTAAATTTCTGAAAATTGGGCTAAAAATGACCAAACTTCAAAAATTAATAGAAAATCCCAGATTTCAGTCATGATTCTGGGGTTAGGCTTAAAAGTTACTATTAATATACAACTACATCTGCAAATAGTTTTAAACTTATAGGCCAATATCTTCTCCCTCCTTATTAACTTTAAAATTTGGAAAATTGACAAAACTTAAAAAAAAAAAAAAAAAAAAAAAAAAACAATTACCTCATTTTGATGGAAGAGAAAACTTTATTTTTTAGAGAGACAGAGAAATAACATCAACATTATTGCTTGTAATGATTTTTGGTATTAAATTTTAACATTTGCTTTCTTAATTTTAGTGTCGCTGTAACAAAGGAATCCCTGTTCTGTGGGCCAACCGTTTTTCCGGAGGCTGCAGTGATTATTTCACGATACGCTCAACAGCTTGTGTATGCGATGGGAATTTAATAAATTCCCAGCATTCTGTAGGCATACCGTCCTGAATCATCTTCATAAGTTCTTGAGAACTAACCTCTCTGAGAACTGGAGGGGATGTCACATAACATGATGTCCAGTCAATGAGATCTACATAGTCTTTTGCTTCAAAGTTAAGTACAGGAACGACAAAATGAGCAAACACCTTCCCCATCTCTGGTGCCTTCTCTAGCCTTGATAGCCTACCTTCTCTAGCCAAGCAGCAAGGGTTTTAATGTAATGTAAATATAGATACAGATATGTAAAACCTCAGAATTCTATTGGCAGTTGTTAACCAACGGGCCAAGTTCAAAGCCACATTTCAATGAGTTACTTTTACGACACCTGTTTGAGTCCATTGACTGCAATCATCTGGCCCCACGTCTTATACAGGTGAAATCGGACGAAAGCTCAAAGGATGTGTAAAGCTTCCAATCGTTGGTTAACAACTGCCAATATAATTCTCGAGTTTTACATATCTCCCTCAGAACCCTCACACGATCTGGTTACTTTAGTTGGATTTATTCTAAGAGTCTACACACCCTCATGGTTCCGTATAAAGATTCATCAGTCCATAAAAGACGGTGCTTGGAATCTGTGGCACTTCATCAATTCATCCCGGTACTTGCCTAAAAAGTATCGTGACGTAATCGATCCAGTTATTTCTCGAAACGCCCACTTTGCTGCTCCAGAAAACATGCTTTTGGCCATGTTAACTGATGATAGATGTCACATTAGGACCCTTGCAGTGCGGCGTATTATCAAGAAGGCACCAGAGATGGGGAAGTTGTTTGCTCATTTTGTCTCGTTCCTGTACTTAACTTTGAAGCCAAAGACTATGTAGATCTCATTGACTGGGCATCTTGTTATGTGACATCCCCTCCAGTTCTCAGAGAGGTTAGTTCTCAAGAACTTATGAAGATGATTCAGGACGGTATGCCTACAGAATGCTGGGAATTTATTAAATTCCCATCGCATACGCAAGCTGTTGAGCGTATCGTGAAATTAATCACTGCAGCCTCCGGAAAAACGGTTGGCCCCCAGAACAGGGATTCCTTTGTTACAGCGACACTAAAATTAAGAAAGCAAATGTTAAAATTTAATACCAAAAATCATTACAAGCAATAATGTTGATGTTATTTCTCTGTCTCTCTGAAAAATAAAGTTTTCTCTTCCATCAAAATGAGGTAATTGTTTTGTATTTTTTTTTTAAGTTTTGTCAATTTTCCAAATTTTAAAGTGAATAAGGAGGGAGAAGATATTGGCCTATAAGTTTAAAACTATTTGCAGATGTAGTTGTATATTAATAGTAACTTTTAAGCCTAACCCCAGAATCATGACTGAAATCTGGGATTTTCTATTAATTTTTGAAGTTTGGTCATTTTTAGTCCAATTTTCAGAAATTTAGGTCCCGTGAGGCAACAGAAGATATTAACCTATAAGTTTAAAACTTTTTGCAGATGTAGTTGTATGTTAATAGTAACTTTTAAGCATAACCCCAGAATCATGACTGAAATTTGGAATTTTCTGTTAATTTTTGAAGTTTGGTCATTTTTAGGCCAATTTTCAGAACTTTAGGCCGTTTGGGGCAACAGAAGATATTAACCCAGAGTTTTAAGATTTCACACCTTTCATAGTGATGGTAGTTCACAACTTTTCCGCACTACCGCTAAGCGATCAGAGAAATTTCGTTTTTTTCGGGACACCCTAATGTACAGTCTACTTTGTATGTATTTTTAGTGTTTTTTTTTTAGGAATTGAAAAGCAATCAGATATTGAAGGTGAAACCAGAAATTTCCTAGCCAGAGACAACTGTGAAACAGCTAAATTATTACCTGGTAGAACCTATTTAATTATGGGCAAAGATGGTCAAAAATACAAAAATGAAAATGATGTTATATGGTAAGTGTAAAGATAATTTATTTTTAAATTTTAATAAGTCTACTTAAAATCTTTAAGTTTCCTTCATAATAAATCTGTATTAGATTGCAATGTTTCTTCACAATGACATCACTGGTTGCAGGGAGGAGCTTCAATTAGATGTCACACTTACTAGCTACCTAATTGGCAAATTAATCCAATTTGGTATTACAAACAACAGAGTGAGTGAGAGTCGTCTGACTTTCCAATTAGGTAGCTAGTAAGTGGGATGTCTTATTAAAGCTCCTCCCTGCAACTTCAATCTAGTATAGTTCTGCAAGTAAATAAAAATTTCCAGCAAAACTCATTTGGGGAGTGATTATAATTTCTAATTATAGTACACATTTAACTTTTCAACTAAACTTAGGGCCAAGGCCTATGGTTCCCATCTTCATTTTCATGACCAAAGGGCCTGGGGTGCAAGGCATATGCCCCAGTTAATTGGTCAGCCTAAGGCGAGACCCCCAGTGTTTAGTTCCCAAGCAGGCTTGGTCCTCAGTTTATCAACCCTTTGAAGGGATGAAAGGTTGAGTGGCCCTTTCCCAGCCAAGGACCCCGGAATCAAACCCAGAACCTGTGGCACGAAGAGTTATGTGCTACCACTGCACCACCAAGCTTATAACTTTTAAAGAACTTAAAATAATTTTTTTAACAAAATTGATTAAATGATATAAATTTTCTGTGTGCTTACATTAATATAATGCTTTTTATTTCGTGTAAGGTAATAAAGGAAAATGTTAGTCTATGTGTCTATGTTTTATAAGTCTCCTTGACTTATTAGCAGGCTCAACATGTATTCACTGGAAAAAAGAAGAGAGAGGGGGGATTTGATTCAGCTATTCAAGTTGGTAAAGCAAGGGGATGCGGAGGGCTTAAGTTTCAGCAAGGATAACAGAACAAGGGGCCATGGGTATAAACTAAATAAGACACAGGTCAATCGGGATTTAAGGAAGTACTACTACTTCAATAGGGTAATTGACATATGGAACGCGTTGCCAGAAAATATAGTATATTCAAAGGGAGTGTTTGAGTTTAAGAGGTAATTGGATAGGCTGTGGGAATTGGGGAATTCATAATCATAGGACCAGCCTTGTTGGGCTTTGAGCCTGTAGCTGGTCGTCAGTATTTGTATTTGTATTTGTATGCTTTGGCTTGGCTCATTTTTATATGCTTTGGCATTTTTGGAGAATGCTTTGGCTGGCATTTTGTGTGCTAGTTTATCTTTTTTAAAATAACCTTATAAAGATTACCAGATAATCTCATGTTTCTAAAATTGATACAATTCTTGTTGTAATTTAAATAAAGGCACTGGTTATTGCTACAAAAGTAACAACTCAACTCTAATCTCGCTATTTTTGAAAAATTGCTAGTTAAATTAAAGCAAAATACTCAAAATTAGCAGCCATGAATCGAACCACGGACCATTGGGTAACTAACTGCACACTCTACCTCCAGGCCATCGGTGCTGATGCCAGATTGATCAACAACATAACTTTAATGTTATAAAACACGTAATAACAAACTCCTATTACTGCACATGCTTCAACAGCTTTAGCAATAACCACTTCATTAAATAAATCCTTGTGCTGTAAAATTTAGATGTTTCCTTGTTTTTAACGAGCGGTTTTGGGTTTTTTAAAGTTAAAAATGGGGAAAAGATAAGTTAGCTAGCACTTTTCACACTAAACCACAAAATTTGCACTTAAAATTGACAAATTAAATTTCTATTGAAACATGTTTTCTAACTACATAAAATGGTTTGGTAAATAGGCTTATGCATATTTTTACGATTTTCATATTTTAGGTACAGATACTTGTTGGATAAGACAACTGCAATTCATCTGTGGACCAACATAAAACAAGCAATGGATAAAGAGCTACAAAGAGCCTTAATACAAGTTGAGAAGAAGTTAAAATCTGGTGGTTGTCTTTCATGAGCAAAGAATTATAACACCTTGATGCTGTTATTCTTGTCAGCGTTAAAGAAGAATCAGAATTGAGACTTTCTCTTTGCTTAAAATAAATGTGATATGTAGTTATATTTATCTTCGAAGCAATTAAGCTTGTCATTATAAGTAAGTGAACTTTATATTTTCATACATAAATATGCAAAATAAAGAAGCAATTTTTATCAAATTTGGTTTCCTTATTCAACTATTCAATTTTTTAGTAGTATGTATTACAGTTATTTATAGTACAGTTGACTCTGATTGTGATTATGTAATGTTATCAAAATTGACTGGTCCCAATCACACCTATTTAAATTAACGCAAAATTTATCATTTTATGTGATCATTATATTGTTTAATGTTATCAAAATTTGGTTAAGTCCCTTAAAAACCTTTTTTCCCTGTTGGAAGGACAGTTTTAATTCAAAAACATACAAAAAGAGTCATTAAAGTTAGTAGTGTTATGTCTCATTCTTATATTTTTTTTTGTGAATGTTTAAGTTGCAAATACATACTTGAAAATCATTTTAAATATTACTATGAATTATAATTAGTACTACGCAGTTGGGATTTTAATGTTAACTCTTGTGTTACACTGTTGGCCCTTTTTATTACAGAACCGCTTATTATTATCAATCGGATAATGTTATCATTCTGATCTTGGACAAATGTGATCACATTGAGTAGAGTCAACTGTATATAAAATTGATGGTTACAAGAAAATAATTGCATCTTTCATTTCAACCATATAGCATTCATGCCTAGAGAAAGGAGTGGGTAAGTTGTTTACCTTCTAAATTTTATTTTAGAAACATCCTTGTCCTAACATTAAGGTAAACATTAATCTCCCTTGAAGAGGGATTGAAGAATTACCAATCAAATTATTAATTCTATAGAGGAGGTGTCTCACCACTTTTTGAGATAAAAGTGAGCCAAAATTTTTTAATAAAAGCATAAATAAGTATGAAAAGTGCAAGAACTTCAACCTATAATCTCTTATTACTAACAAAACACTTTCACAGAAATTAACTAATCTTAGCAAATCATTTAAAGCCCAGTGTAAGTAAATTAAACATTAAACTATTTATATTATTCTGACTTAACTCTGATTTATGAGGTGGATTTTATCTTTTTCTATCTGGTGCCATTTCAATTTTTAAATCAGATTGCTAATTCTCAACTAACTTCAAACTCTGTTAATTTCTGTGAAAGTGTTTTGTTAGTAATAAGAGGTTATAGGTTCAGAACTATGGAGCATTCCAAGAAAGTTTTTTTTATAGCTTTTCCTTCTTACCTAAACTTTCCCAGTCCTGTCAGTTTATAAAGCTAGCAATAATTAACATCCTCTAGAAAATTATTGAAGCTTTACAATGAACAACTGAAATTTATAACCATAATTCTGCTTGCCATCCACTTACTGTTTCAATACAACATTTGAAACAATTAGTAAATCTACTCTCTTTAAAATGTTCTAAAATTTAAAGGAAAAACATTTTGGTAATACATAAATATATAGTTTCTGCTGAATCTGTGCAGGCTGGTTATTATTTATAATTAAGTATTAAAGAAAAGAAAATTGAGTAATTTCTTTTACTAGAATGACTGCCAAAATTTTTATTTGATTGGAATTAGATTCCCACCTGAGTTGACCCATGACCAAGGTTAGCCACTACAGGGGTCGATCCAGCCGAAAATTGGGGCTCTTTTGCTGCCCCTTCCCGAAATTCCACCTCCTAAAACCGGCCCCTTCACAAAATTCAAATTGGCTTTAATGATTTTTTGCAAGAAAACATTCACAAAATCTTATTTGTTTCAAATAAAAAAATATGTTTTTTTACGATAATTTGAAAAGTTAAAATATAATTTGACTTTATTTTTTCACAAAAATGGGCCCCCCAAAAAAAATAAAACCTGGATTGACCTGAATGGAATCCAGCAGTGCGTCCTTTTTTCTATTCCCACACTACTTCTTTTAAACTTTTTCGTCTTGTTCCTTATTTATTTCGCGTGATATTCAGTAAAATCTACCGATAAAAAAAATCTTGTATCAACTTAAAAAAACAGGTTTGAATTTTCTCACAAGAATCTTACGCGGGGTATAGAGAGAAATCTTTAGACAACTATAGGTTAACAGGGGCAGGGGAATTAAAAATATTACTATGTTCTCCACGAAAAAATAAGGGGAACCTTCTTATTGATATTATGAAGTATTTCATAAAAGCAACCCTAATTTATTTTTATAGGTAAAAAGGGTTTTTACTCGAGTGTAATTTTAAGACTGATTATTATCTCGTATCATAAGATGGTAGAAGGAAGAAACTTCAACAGATGGTTAGTCTCGAGATAGTGCTTGAGTTATTTTTTGTTCTTTGGTTCATCTTAACAGAGTTGAGATTACATTTATTATGACATCAAGTAAAAGTAAAAGGGCATCCCAAAATTTTTTAATTACGTGAACTTTTTCTTATATGTTTTATTCTTAGGAATTTTCAACCCGAACTTTAAACTTTTTAGTACCTGCTGCCAAAATAACTAGGAATAATATCTCCTTTTAATGAGGGGTTTAAAAATGTGTCTTATTCTTCTCCAGTTTTCTTATGACATTGATGGGAAAAAAATAAGATAAGTTTCTTATATTTTTCTGAAAAAGAGATCAGAAAAAAGAAACGGGTAGGAAAATAAACCTTTTGCGTTTAAAAAAATTAAAGTTAAATATCCCCCCTTTGTAAACTCAACAAAACTATTATTTAGTTGATGAGAAAATGCGTAATGTAAAATGAAAATTTCTGATTGGAATTGAAACTAAACGATATTCTGTAATACTCAAATAATGATGGGAGAATATAATTTACTAAATTTTATATAACTCTAGATATCGCTACTTTGAAGAGGAGTCGAAGGGATTTCGAGACGAAAACGCCCAAAATTATTGCATAATATCTCCAGAACCAAACATTTTCAAGCAAACTTACGAAACGTTTTTGTTAAAGTTGTTTTTTCTGCATACTAACCCCTATGTAGGAAAAACTCGTTCTACAGGTACGAAAGATCAACCAACCGAATTTGAATCACGGGATTTAAAAAAAAATTGAATAGGCCAAACGTCTTGAAAGAATATTTTATCATAGTACTTAAGAACTAAGAAAACTATTTCCTCTTGAAGTGATCTAAAAAGCATTACAAAAATATCCATTACGTTACTGTGAATAATTTACGTTACTATAACATGATTAACATTACGTTACATAATGTTACAATGTTACGTTACTGGTGTGTTTATAAACTGAAATTTTGCAAGATCAGTATCAATATCTGTACCTTTTATGGATTTAAACAGAAAAGAGGGTCTCCAAACTTTGACGAATTACAGAAAAATCCATGAATAATACCAGGAAAACCGGACAATTTCAAATAGTAAAACTGAGTTTGTCAACATGTTCAAAAGCTTCTTAAATTACTCAGGCAATTTAAACCTGTTATACATTTTCGGTCAATAGCATTTCGTAATTAGGAACTTTTAAGGAGAAAACAATGAGATTTTCTATAGAGTTATTCAGCCACTAGGGAACAAAAAACACGAAATTTCAAACCGTATATACGAGAGTTTTAAATTCTGTAAACAAATAGTTTTTCAACAGGGAATGAGTGCAAAAGATATAACATAACCATAACCAAGTACCTAATTCTGGCAAAATAACAAAATGGAAGCCTTTATGTCAGAAAAAAAAGCCTCTGGAAGGGACGGGTCATGGCTAATGTTTAGAAAATCATAGAATAAAAGTAACAATTTACGTAAATCAATGGTTCCCAACTGGTAGTCCGTGAGAGTCTCAAAATATTTTAAATAAATAAAAATTTGAGCACATTGAACGGGAAAGGATTGAATTAATAACCGCGCTGATGACTTTCGGCTGTTGAATTTGTGAGGATAACAGTCGGACACGTACATTTTTAAAAAATATTTCCAAGAATATTAATACTGAATGATAATTTAAGAACTCTAAAAAAGCATGCGGCATTTTTTGTGGGTTTTGAAGATTTGATTCAAATTCGAATATGCTAAGAAAAATAACTATCTCGGGGGATAAAATAAAAATTTTCTTAAAATAGAGTTATATTTCAGAGGAATCATAAATGTTCATGCTTTAGTTAGGGAAAATGAACTTTCCTCTTGTAATTTTGTGAGGGTAAAAGATTTTAAGTTATAAAGAGTGGTTCGGGAAGGTTTCAATTTATTATTTTTTTTTACAATCAGCAAATTAAACTTTTTCCATCATCTGGGGATGGTATAACGATCCATGTGATAAACAGGCTTAAAAATAATTTACAAATTTGATACACAAAAAGAATTGCAAAAAAAAAACTTAAAACGTGGTTAGATTATAAATATTAAGTGAACAATACATGGAAATAATATAAGAACAAATTAAGAAATCAGCAGTGGCAAGCAGGTTGTCGTAAATTACTGGTTTTATATCTGTCGTAATGCTAGTAGTCAGTGTTATTTCTAGGATTTTTTTGGAGGAGTAAAAATACTCCTTGACTTTTTTAGGAGGAGTGAAATTCAATTATGAGGAGTGAAATACGGAAATAGCATAAACTACATACACATTAGACAAATTTTCTATTAAAAACGCTTACTTTTTGATGAATAAAATGAAATTTCGGTTTTAACAATTATAGCATACGTTTAGTATTAATAGAAAATATTAAACATTATAAATGAAAAAATTTATTTTATATTAAGGGATAAGGATGACGTCACGAACCCTTCTTTCTTTCTTCGGAAGTTCTCTTGTTCGGATTTGTTGATTTTGGTGGGGCACAGTGTATTTTTTAAGCTAAACCTTTGGGAAAATTCAAGGAGTGAAAATACTCCTCCCTAATTTTTGAAGGAGTATTTCCGATTTTCAAGGAGTGAAATACTCCCTCTGAGGAGTTAAAAATATCTCTGCTAGTAGTAATGCGTAAGAATAAGAATTGTTAATAATTACGATAATAATACAAAATTAAACGTGAAAGTTTTCAATATCACCAATGGAAAACAAAAACGTTCTTAATTTCTTTGTAAATACATGTTTGGATGGACTATTCTGAATTTCTAAAGGTAATAAGTTAAAGAACTTAGGTTTAGTGGTCCGTGGATTTTTACGAGTTGGGAATCACTGATGTAAATTTCTTCACGATTCAATCAAATACAAGGAAATCTTTGAATCAAATCGCGCTCAAGTCCTTAAAAGTCGGTACCAGTTCTTAGGGAACGTAACCATATTACGTGACCTGTTTAGGGGAGGGAGGGGGTCTTCAAAATACCACGCTTGGTCACAGGGGGGAGGGGGGGGGCTAAGGGTTTCGTCACCGTAGTCAAAAAATAAAGAAAAAAATACTTGTTTTTGTAAATTATGTTACTGTTACAATAACTTTTATGTAAGTTTTTTGTTCTTGATAATATATTTTCCACTTGTATGCACGTACTCTTGGCGTTACGAGGAATAATAAAGGCAAATTAACTTTTTTTTAACTCTCTGCTAAAAATGATTGAAAACCGTATTTATGTACTACTACGTGAAAATTTGAGGGGGAGGGGGGGGGTCTAGGCATATACTACGGGTGGTCACCAAGGGGGGGGGGAGGGGGTCAAAAATAGTAAAAAATAGGTCACGTAGTATGGGTACGTTCCCTTACGAGTATCGATATTATGCAAAAGTTTCACTTTCTAGAAAATCTGGTGCGTTTGATAAAGTGTAGTCGTCTTAAGATTAGGAACACATTTATGAAAGGTTAAGTCTACTCTTTCCCTTTTCGGAACAAAGGATTACCAAAGTCTTGACACCTGTAGTTGGTTCTTCGCTTCGTATCAGTGGGAAAAGGAGCACCTGGCTCCGTTGGAGAACTATAAATCTATGGAAGGGGAGGAACATTTGTCCTGGAAGCTACTTCTTCAGTTTCAGGTAAGCCGCGTTGAGTTATACTTTGCTCAAATGTAGTGTTCGGCACTAGTTAACTAGAACTAGTTGCAACTAGTAGTTAACTACCGATCAACTAGTAGTTTAACTACTTTTATTTTAAAGTAGTTCAACTATTAGTTAAACTACTTTTTTAATTAACTACTAGTTAAAACTACTTTCAAATTTTTAACTACTTGAAAAAAAAATTTATTTAAAATTTAAAAAGATATTTGAAATTTTTATCAAAGTTAGAGTACTTCAAATATCATAACCGGAAATAAAGACCATCTTTGCGCGAAGTATGAATGTTTTTTGTGATATAGATAAGAAAGATGTATTAGAATTTAGCCAAAAAGTATGTTATGAAATTAAATAGACTAGTTAACTAGTAGTTAACTACTTTGGGAAATAGTTAACTACTAGTTGCAACTAGTCCCAGGAAAAAATAGTTAACTACTGGTTACAACTACAATTTCCCAGACTAGTTAGTAGTTGGTAGTTAACTATTTTTGAACACTAGTTGCCGAACACTACTCAAATGTGAAGTGATTCCGAACTCAAAAATCTCGGGCTCTAGTTCGGTTTGATTTAGTTACCATGGGTATCATATTTATGGAAGCTCTGGGGATCTCGGGGTTAAAAAAAAATCCATGAAAAAATTGAGTTTTGCTTATGATAAAACCCCGAGAGCTAAGTGTTTTTTTATTGAAAATATTTTATTTATTAATGCGGGGTATAGATTTTATTATAACTTTGTATCCGAGTCAAAAATGAGCTATTTTAATTTGGTTGTTTAAAAAGTGTTAATTTAGTATTATTTTACTAACATTTTGAAGGGCTACTTATCATTCAAAAGAAAATCAGAAAAATAAAATTTTGAAAAATAATTAGTATTGTTTCCTTCACAATACCTCTAAAGATAGTACCCTTTTTGGAGATATTTTTCAGTGGGGGAAGCGTAAGAAATATCTTTTCCCCCCTATTTCAAAAGCAATTCTATTCATTTGAAATTAAATAAAATAGAAAATATAGTATACTTATAGATTTGTTTCTCTTTGATTTCACTCAATAACTGTAAAACATACGAATATAATTAATACGTAATTGTTTAGCATATTCTTTTAGTAAACGAAACTTAATAATGATTGTCAAACCTTATTTTAAAGTTTAATTTTGAAGCTTTACTTGGTATTGGTACTTAAAAGTAAAAGTAGGATTGATTTTAAAGTTTATTTACATGTATAATTAGTATTTAGCGCCTTTTTTATTTTTAGACAAGTCATCATGTTGAAAACCGTGGGAATTCTCGCTGTGAGTTTTTCTTTTCGTATTTATACCAACTTTACTCTTTTTTTTGGAACTTTTGATTAATATCGTAGCTTAATATAAAAGATTTATCGAAAGAAGCTTTAAAGTTTTGTAACATTTTTCTTAATTTGGCACTAAGTCGGATGAATTATTTTCTCTTTAAAAATGTAGTAAAATACCTCATATTATTAATTTTAATCAAAGAAGTTTAAACTTTTAAAATACCAAGATTTCATAAAACTTCATGAATGGAATTCGGTAAATATGTTCTTAATTGTTTAAATTTAAGTTTGATACAAAAGTAAGAACATATTATCGAATTAATTGTAGTTAAATCGTCAGTTAGAAAAACTAGGAATAAGTCCAAAAACGAAGTTTTGAGAAAATTGAAAAAACTGTAAAAGTAATTTAATTTTTATCCTATATGACACTGTTAAGAATACAGAACAATCATCGAAAAAATTATAAGTGTATATAAAAATGTTTCACAGTTAAAAAAAAGATGAGGGACTTATTCCCTTCTTCAACCTTATAAAATTTCAACTGAAGAAAAATCTTAAAAATCACTTAAATTGAAATTTAAATTGTATTTCTGCTTACTTCACAGTATAAAAGTGAGAAATAGAAAGGCTAAAACAAATAAAATTCAAAATTATTATGAAACTGAGTCATTAAGGCAGTATCAATGGAGTAAGTGAATATGAATGGAGTCAAACATTCCCTGTATAAAAAAAAAGTTTAAAAAACCTTTTAAATTAAAAGAAAAATTTATTTTGGCTCAGTTTACATCACAAAAAATAAGAAAAGAAAGAAAAATTAACTTTAATTTCAAATTAAATTAAAAAATACAATGAATGGACATCTATTTCGCAAATTCAAGGGACTAATATCTGCCGATAGGGGATAGTTATTTTTTCCCTCTTTGCACTCATGTGTAGAGCGGAGAGCCTGGAGATATTTTTGAGCACAAAAAGTCAATTTGTCATTTTTTGAACTTATTCCCCTTTTCAAACTGACGATTTAATTATTCATTCATGACGATTCAACTACAAAACATAAAGTTAAAGCAGAAGTTAATCGAATCTTAAGTTTAAATTTATGTGGAGTTAAATGATGAATAAATGTATGTAAACATTAATTTTTATTAAGTGAGTGCTATGAAATTTTTGAAATTTAATTAATTAAAAAAAATACTAAAGATTAGAATTTTTTCAGCTGTGCCTCTTTGCCTTTGCTTTGGCCGAAGATGAAAGAGGTAAGATAAAAAGCTTTCTTTTATAACATTATAAAACATAAAATTTTAATATGTAGTCATCTCCTAATAGTTTATCTTTATTTTTTTACCACGATTTAATAACTTATAAATATATTTTTTCATGAACCAATCGATCAATGAAACATTAGTCATCTGATAAATGATAATTGTTTTAAAGAAACTGATCATTATTTTTAAAGATACCAATCTCTTTGAAGTACGTATAACCAAATATTGAACTAGGGTTAAAAATTTAATTTTCTTAGGCTGATATATCAAGATCATCGCCTCAAATACGATTAAAATCAGTCAAGTTGTTTAGATGCTAGGAAAATGATTCGCCATTCTATTCATGACCGTGACCTCTTCCACAAAGTGTTTACGTCCTTTAACAGAAAACAAACTTTCAACCCAAAATACCAACTCTTTAATCTGGACATCACGAACAACACACGCATGATTGCTCCAAATCTAATCTAAAATGAGTTAGCTAATACGGTTTCTTGGAGACGTTTTTTTTTTCTTCTCAAGTTTGAGAATATCTGCTTGGAAAAGTACAATCTGCAGTAGGTCGTAGAATCTTTCAACTTAAGGAGGAGATAGTCACAAAAGCGTCCAAAGTTCTCGAACGTTCCTTCAACAACTCAGAAGTAAACAGAAAGGAGATATTTTCCAGGCATGGAACTTTTGTGGTTAGGGTTTCTCGCACCGATACATCTTTTGAAAATTCAAAGCTCAAAGGTTTCCAATCAAATAAACTTTTGTATTTCATGTATTGAAATTTGACCAAAGAGATGTAGAAATTATGCGTCTCCTTGAACCTTGCTATAAGGTTATAAATTTTTTAAATAATTGAAATTTTATGTACTGAATAGCGTTCAAAGTTAAGGTAAAGAGACTGAATATTTTTTTTTCCTGATTTAAAAATGTTTTTGTACATGTAACGAAATTTCTACTAAATTCCTTACCTTTAAACCGTAGAATTTTTTCAGAGGAAACAGCTGTGTTATCATTGAATCATCAATTAGGGGCCGTTCAAATATTACGTAAGCAAGTTTTTGGTCATTTTTGACCCCCCCCCCCTTCCCCCCTTGTCAGCAAAAATAAGCAAACCGCAAACCCCCCTCTCATAATTACGTAAGAAAATTGCCAGACCACCCCCCTTTGTACAAAATTTTTAGTAATGCTTAGATTCTAAAATTCATTGTTCTCCATGAACACTTCACAACCTCCCTTGTGAAAAATGCTTCAAATTTTTTTTCCTAGTTCAGTTTTTTTGTAAAATTTGTTTTTGGTTGAATTTTTGAAATTATTTATGCAAGAAACACGAGATTTTCGAAAATGCAGTGTTTGTAACATCTTACGTAAGCATCACTCATACTCCCCCTCCCCCCTTGTCAGGAAAAATAAGCAAATAGCAAACCCCCTCCCCCCTTAGGTGCTTACGTAATATTTGAACGGCCCCTTATCATCATTTGAATCTAATCAATTTTATGCCCATTTATAATTTCTTTAAATATTCTCAGGGTTGGCCGATATATATATCACTTGATATATATCATGATATATATCATGATATTTATTGGATAAATATCATGATATATATCAGTCTATAACAAAATCAACAATTTTCAAGCCAAAATCTCCCAAAATTCATTTTTGAGTACTTTGTGAACAGGTTAATTAAGTTGTGAAAAAATTTTAACATTGTAATTATAATACAATACCTAAAAAATCTTAAAATAATTAAGTTAAACTATATTATTTCATGAAACCTGATCAGATCTTAGCAACATACTATACAAGTTAGCGTAGGAAGTATAATGTATTTTAAAAGCAGTTTTGATTTTTTTCTTAGGTACATTGCATTTAACAATGTCAATGCTTACAAGTTTGTATTTTCAAATCTATTATTTCTATCCTTTTATTTTAAAAGAAAATTACCATAATGTTTTATCTGTTTTGTAATGATTGCTAGAATCATCATTTAAAAAATGAAAGATAATTTAAATAAACTAATAGTATCCTTCAAATCATGAAGGAATAAATTGTTCCAATTTATATTAATTATTTATAACATTATTAAAAATTATTTAAAATTTCAAAAGTAAAAATATTTTCTTAGAAGCAGAAATGAAATTATAATATACATGCATATAATTCTTGCAACAATGATATTTTCTTATAATTATCAGAAATTATACTCTGGGTAATTAAGATTTAATTAAAAATATGCCTTAATAGTAATATTTTGGTTCAGACTAGTATTTACTTCTAAAAAACAGTATTTTTCTACTTTAAATCTGAAAATATCAGATATATATCAAAATCTTGATATATATCCGATATATATCAAACATATCCGATATTTTGATATTTATATAAATATCATGATATTTGCCAACCCTGAATATTCTTCATTACTATCCTTTTTATTTTCATAGTAGTTTTTTTTTCGAAAACGTAAGTGTATAAAGACGATTTTTTGAGGAACAACTGACCGAGTGCTATTATGTCAAAAAGAGGGAGCATTTTTATAAGTGATAATTAATTATTTGTACAGGATTTAGCTGTCTGTGGGGAAAAGAAGAGGAAAAATTATTATTAGTTAAATTGGGAATTTTAACATTGCAAAAGATTGCAACTTACAAACCTCCAGTACAGTTAATGTAAAAAGTCTTGAGTCTTGACCTTGTCTAAGATATCCTTCTGAATTAGATTAGGTTCATCAAGGTCACACGGTTTTCCCACTCTTCTCATTTCCGCCCCTCTCCGTTACTATGGTTTCGGCAAAACTTAATTTTTCCCCACGCCCTACAAACCAGTACGTTTCAGTAAAAAGCACAGTTAATAGATAAAATTTTTGGGTCTAGTTAGAAATCACGACAATCAGTTGCTCGACATCATCATCATCATCGCCAATGCGATACAAGGGGACCAAAGGAAGTCGAATTGTCGGGCAAATGAACGGATCCCAAAATTTTTACTGTCCGATGTCGAGTTGGCGAGTGGAAATTTCTCTCACTGCCTATGTATAAAAATGTGTTTATATTTGCGCATCGTTACCGAGGCATATGAGAGCTAAAGATGTGGCCTTAATGAGCGCGGATTCTAGGGGGGACACTTTGGAAAGTGTTCCCCTCCTTGGGCTAGAAAAGAAAGGGAAAGAAGAAAAAAAGGCGTAAAAGGGAGAAAGATGAAAGCAGATTCTGAACGACCAAAATTTTTCCAACTCATGTCCTAGGCCCCTTTTTTCAAGTCCAGGGGTCACTTTCCCCAGATTGTTCAAACTTTTTCGTTCATTAAGTGCTTATGTGCTGATCAAAAAGGAATAATTTAAGGTCAAAATCCCTACAATTTTCTGGGGGATCTGGAGTGATCTTAATAGAAAAAAAAGTAAAATTTTGTCCATTTGCGTCCAAAAATCCTCAAAAAGTGCCCTCTCCTTGGATCCGCGCCTTTCCAATCCTAAACGCGAGGGATGTTTCTAAACTCTCTCCCTTTGCCCCATCAGTTCCCTCAGTGTGCGAGGAGGACCGCGCAAGACGGTTGAACGCCACCCTGACCGAGAGCATCCTGCACTTGGTCCCCGAGTGCGAGCCCAACGGTGACTACGCCGCCAAGCAGTGCTTCACCGCCAACGACTGGTGCGTCTGCTACAGGAGGAACGGCGAGAACATCAACACTCCCTCCAAGAACATCAAGGCCTGCGAGTGCATCCGACAGAAGGACGACGCCATCACCTCCGGTAAGAATTGGTGACTGTATACTGTCTGTCTATCGCAAGATGAGCCCTGGACTAGTGGCTGTTACTATAGAAACGGCACGGTCATCCAGAAAATCAGTATGGTATCTGTTCAAAAAATCTGCAGTATCTGGTTATCGGACTATAGGAAAACCGCAATCAACCCCCTTCAATGGTCCCTCCAACAAAAGACAGCCCTCAGGGAGGAGCGAGAAGTCACTATCGGGTGTCTGCTAATTGACTGGGGGGGTGACTTCGGACTCCTTCGCTATTGTTGGAAGGGTCATGAATGGGGAGATAGGGCAGATTTTTTGAAGAGATACCATGCTGGTTTTCTGGCTGACCGTGCCCTAAACGAATGGATGAAACGAGTGCTCATCTTGTGATAGACAGACAGTAGGCATGACTGTAATTCGTCCAATTATTGCTCTTGTCGGTTGTAAAATTGAAATGTAAGCGGTAGGTTAAATGGAAATGGTGCTTTTGGGTGGATGGTTGGTTAATTGATGGAGACTGTTTTTTTTTTTTTTTTGACCAGGGGTTCCCAACTCAAAGAAATTAGCGGACCCCTTTCCCTAAAGTACTATCATTAACGGACCACCCTAATAACCCTGTATCTCTTTACTTCATATCATCCCCTTGCTCTTGAGCCTCCCTTTGCTTCAGCATCCCTTTACTCTTTAGCAGCTTTTTCTCTATTGTCCTTCTCTCGATCTGTTATTGAACATTTCTTAACCCTTCAACATACTTTTATTCATCTGCAACTCTCTGCTCTTGAGCTTCCCTCTGCTATCCAGTGGTGGATCCAGGGGGGGGGCACTCTGGACAATGCCCCCCTTGGACCCAAAAAACCACTCATAAGTACGAAAAAAGTATCAAGAAGTACTCCAAATTAGTTAAAACCCTACTGTTACAGGTTAAATTTCAAAATTTTTTCTGGGGGAGGACTCCCATACCCCCCCCCAGCGGTACCAAAAGGGGATCTTGAATGATACTTTTTAGAAAATCCCCAACATTTGGACATTTTTACAAAAGGTAAAGGTGATGGTCTGGAAAAGTGCCCCTCCCTTGGAGCCGTGCTGGATCCGCGCCTGCTGCTATCAGGCTTCTATTTGCTCCTCAATATGTTTTTGTTTCTTAGAACTTCTTTTTGCTCTTCAGCATCCCTTTACTCTTCAGCAGATATTTGCTGTTATCCTTCTCTCGATCTGTTATTTAGCATTTCTTCACTCTTCGACATTCTTTTATTCACCGGAAACTCTCTGCTCTTGAGCTTCCCCCTGCTATTAGGCTTCTATTTCCTCTATTTTACTTCTATTTTATCTTTGTGATCTTCAGCATGCCTTTTCTCTTCAGCAGATATTTGATTTCGTCTCCCTCTCTCGATTATTGAGCATATCTTTACCCTTGAACATTAGGGGGAGGGGGATATAATGCTCAAAAAACTTTATTTTTGAAAATATCTCGTAATTGCCACGTGATTTGGCAAAAGAAATCAAATTTAAATATTTCAACATTCTGACATACAAAATGATGAGGTTCGGATGTTCTGACCCCTCTCTGTTTTCTGCAGGTGACACCTACGTGCCCCGATGCGAGAGGAACGGATTCTACAAGGCCCGACAGTGCGACCGCGACGAGTGTTGGTGCGTTGACCAGGACGGCAACATGTTGAACGAGCCCCAAGTTGGACAGACCGAGTGCTAGACATGTTGAAATAAAGAGCTTTTAAAAAGATGCTATCTCTCTTTTTGGTGTCATATGCATGTGTAATATCAGGGATGGCCAAGCTTTTTGAGAAGCGTGGCACTATTTGGGAAACAAAAATTGCGAGTGCCACTTTCACTTTTTTTTTTTCAATTTACCGGGGAAAAATATTAGTAGTAGATTGATTGTGGGAATTTTGAGCCAAGTAAAACATTTTTACCTCGAGTAAGTCTCAGTAGTGGAGATTTTAAAAGTAATATAGGGGGATAGTAAAATTTTATTAGGTATTCTCCTTTAAAACGGACTTTTAACGCATTTTGCAACTTAAGGTATTTTAAAAATCCCTAATATCAATTACTCCAGTAAAATTTTCAACCCTCCCCCCCCAAAAAAAAGTTACATCTAAAGCCTCAATGAAAAGAATCATACAATTTTTTAAGCTATTTAATAAAGTTGGTTCTAAATAAAGAAACTGCAAGGCTTCCATAAAATAGTATTATACACGTAAGATATTTTTCAAAATCATTATTGAAATTATAAAAAAGTATTAAGTTCTCAGAAAACTAAGTTAAAAGGAGGTGGAAGGAGCACAGAAACCTCACTGAAATAACGTCACGCATTATTATTTTCCCCAATTTTTCAATTTCTTCTCCTGTTTAACTCCGCCGTGCCACACTTCCCCAGAAGGATCACCTTCTCAGTTAAATTGTCTCATACCATTTGAATGTGGATTGCACTGTATATTTAATAATTTAACAGCAATACAATAAAATTATGGTGCTTTTTTTTCTTATTCTCTTCAAATGAGAACCAAGTTATGATATAATAGTTTGCACCTATTAACCTATCTCAAACAGTAGGATGCCTTATTCAAAACAGGATGCCTTATTCAATTGACTTGCTTGTAGCGATGTTACCATTCATAATCAATGATAGGAAATAGTAGTTTAAAAATTTCAATGAAAAATATCTTATTTTTGAAGCTGTGTGGTATAAAATATGCAAAATAATCTTCAAACAGGTTCTGATACGCATATCGCATATATGGAGACATTTGTTTTCAAGATCTTTATTCTTTAACGGTGGAGTCCATCTTATCTTGTCGTCTTATGACGTTGATCATTCATAGTATGATGGTGCAAATAGGGTATGAAGTTTCACAGTTGCAAATTACGCTCTTGATGAATATAAAGTGCAACATTATGAATTTATTACGACAGTTATCACTATCAACTAATGGTATTTGTCCCACTGATTCCACGAATCAGTTTTCTGACTTCATTCTAAAAACTGGTCTGATAAGATTACTGGGGAAAGATGTTAATTTTAAAAACCACTTAGAACTTCATTCTGTGGTTTTTGAAAGATGAGATTGAGATTAGTTTTTACACGATTTCTGACTAGTCTTTGGAGTTTTAAATTAATTTCCCTTTGGAAAAACTTTTGTCCCATTTAATGACAATTGATTAAAATGAAAGAAAAAAAAGAAAGAAAAAAGAAAGAAAGAAAGAAGAAGAAAAAAGAAAAAGAACTTTTTAAAAGAAAAAAATCGCCTGTTAGTTTTCCATCTAAGTTTCCATTCCAAGAATATGCCACAAATGAATTTACCTTAGTGCGACTAAGTAAATTGATACTGTCAAATGTCATATAAGAGTTTTGGTATACAGGGTGTTTCGGAACTAACATGTAAAAAATAATAGAGTTGAGTAGAGGGGACTTAGACAAGGTATATTTCGAAAGGAATGGGGGGGGCTCAGATGCACCGTTAAAGAGCTAGGACGTGATGTAGTACGATGTAGTGTTACAAAAAACCGATTTTCCCAAATCCCGTTTAACTGAAAAAAAAAACATAATTGAATGGAAAGATTCATTGCATAAGGTACAACAGTTACTACTTTCGTCATAAATTTGATTAAAACTTAAAAACCTGTCAAACTCAGTCAGGGAAACATCTGCAGTAGATAATGTTTGACCCCATCAACATTTTAGTCTCGATCTTTCTCCCAATGACTTCCACCTGTATTTGCATTCCATACACTGTCTGTCTATTCTTTGACTGAACACTTGATGTTACACCTTTTTTTTTAACTCATCCCATGGTTTGATAAATTATCCAATTTCTATCATATTTATGGTGAAAGTAGTATGCATACTGCTGTAAGTTATGTAATGAATCTTTTAAGTATTTTATGTTTTGTTTATTTAAACGGGGCTTGGGAAAATCTCTTTTTGTAATGCTCTCGTCACCCCCTCATTCCTATTCAAATTATGCTTGTCTAGTCCCCTCTAAATATTATCCTTATTAAGCATTTGTTTTAATTAAATTAAAATTTAAAACAAATTATTTCTTTTATCAAATTGAAAACTTTTTACCATTCCGTCCATTATAGAGAGAAAAGAAGTTGAGGTTTCTTTTCTCTCAATAGGTTAGTTCTTGGGAGACAGAGTTATACACAGAATGCCTTATACACTGATTCCATTTTAACGTTTACTTTGAAATTTAAACCAAAGTTGTTTTTCTTCTTGGTGACAAACATAATTTTTTCTTAATTTTTGTATTAAACCTGTAATCTAAATAAAAAAAATAATAAATAAATAAAAAAAAACACTTCGAAGGGAGTTTAAAGGTTTTCCCCGAAAAATTTTACCCGTAAAACCGTGTTTTCATCACATTTCTGAAATAAAACTGACAATTGGATGTAGTTTGAATTAACACTTAATTTGGTCGCCGAGGGCCATGAAAATTTCTTCGAGGGCCACCGGTTGAACCACACTGACTTAATCAATCATTGAAAAAAATTATACCTTACCTTCTTCATAAAAATACAATTCAATATGACTCAAACGAGGATCATAAATCCCTTCATAATAGAGTTCAATAATATAATAAACTTTATTATTATTTAAATTTTTATAGACCTACAAGTAAGTTGTAGTTGACCACGATTGCATGGGGGTGTGACCATAAAGTTAAAGTCTTTGGCTTAAAATCTGTAATAAATTATTTAGGGCTGATGAAATAAACGTACGTTTAATATGTTCAATTAATTGCAAATTGTAAAAATTATCCTTGAATCTAAGAGCAAACTGCAAGGTGGCCGCTCTTTACTATGCATTTTTAAGAAGTATAGATGTTTTTCAGAAGTCATAATTTATTTTTTAAGATCCTTAAATGTTACAAATAAAATATAGATAAAGTATAAAAGCAAAAGTGAATAAATTTATTTGAACTACACAAATCCTGTTTTCCTTTACCCAAGAATGTGCAGGATTGTTCAATTTGTACAAAAATGTCCTGCCTTCCAGTGTAAAGAAATTTTTTAAAATGTATTAAAAGTGCCCCCCCCCCACAATTTGGAACAACACTAATTCTTAAACAAATAAGAGTAATATTTTTTTATCTAGAAAAGTATTAAAATTTTAAAATAAATGTTTTTGAAAAAATGTAAGTGTACTAAATATTCACAGCATTTGCTCAGATGTTGAAGTAAATTTAAGCTTCTTTTTTACATCTTTCTTTTACAATATTTGAAAAAAATCAAAACTTATTCATGTAACAGAGTGGACAAAACCATTCACTTCCCATAACAAATCACTAAAAAAGGTATAAAATTATTATTTTAACTATTTAAATTTTTTACCATTGAAAAGTTTATAGTCTTAGCAGTAATAAATGCATAATTTTTGTGAAATTCGAAAAAAAAATTTTAAAAGTTTTAACTATCAAATGTAAGATTTTTGGGAATGAAAATTTCAGGTATATTGCGCCACTGTTTAAGAATTGTGAAAATTTCATGAAAATAATCGAAACCGACCCGCAGACTATTTTCTCGTTATATAGTCAAATTGACTCCAACGAGTAAATATTGTTGCAGATATAATATTAAATCTTCACAGTGTTTTAATGGCCTTAAGAAATGTCATTATGACGTGTTGGAAAATTTACACCTGTAATATTGATGATCTTTGATATTATACCCTTTAACTTAGCTGAAAGTGTGGGAACGAAGAGTTTATCTATGTAACCTAACAATCCGATTAACAAATGTTTTATTAAAAACTAGATAAGGATTCATCTTTCTTCATAGAAACAGGTAAGTGTCTCTTTACCATTTATTGTTCTATTAAAAATTTAATATTATAAATTTTGCATAATAATGCATAAACTAAAATTATATATTTGAGTTTCATTAATGTATAAATAACTGAATCAATTAAGATACTTGATACAGGACTTGATAAATTATATTGCCTGGCATGACCAGATCATGTAAAAATTCAAATTGGGAAAATAATGTTTCCCTTTCATCTATTCTGCCCTTACGAGTTTTATTTTGGGCACTTACTTTGTAGACCAACAGAGCTTGACTTAAGTAAAGCCCTGGATGAAGCTACGTTACTTCGTATTACGTGAAGTAACGTCTTCATTCAGGGCTTTAGACTTACGGAATTGTGAAACTTTTGAGTTTTGTTGAGCTTTGGTAGTTGAGGCTATAAATGTATTTCGGAGTTTTTAAAGAGAACACTAATTTTTCTTTAATTAGAAATCTGTTCCTGGTATGTGTTAATTTCATGGCGTCTAATAAAGTATCCTTTTAAATTGAAATATCTTCATTACAAACAAAAACATCTTAATAGAATGCTCAAAAATGTGTACTGCAAAAATTAAACTATGAGAAATCGGCTATCGGAAATTTTGAACCTTTTTCTAAAACCAAGACCAAATGGGCCCATCAAATATAAAATCCCAAAGTGGTTATAAAAATGAAAATAAATGTCCTAATTATAACGTTAAATATTTTAGAATATGCGAACAAAATCTAGTAATTTGACAGTAAGCCTTTGAAATTTGTCCTAGTTATTCAAAGAAAAGCATTTATTTTTCCTATGATGATGGAACTATGATGGAGGATTAGGATTTATTTTTCCTATGTCCTACTATGTTTGCTTTAAATAAAATTGTGGTATTCTTTAAAAGATAACATTAATTTATACAATCAAAGTTAGTTTATTAATCATTTATAAAAAATTTCCTATTATATTTCCATTTTTATACTTCAATCGATTAAACTTTCATTTGCTAGCAATAGTGTGCATTCTATATTATAAAAATGAAATGGACAAATATTTATCAGTTCCACTGATAGACTAACAAAAAATATTAAAAGAACATTTTCATTTTATTTTGTTCGTGCAAATTTAAGTCCTAGTGTGAAATCAATACAAAGTGAAGAGAACAAATATTAGACCTTGGACCCCCTCTAAACCTATATGCAAATAAAATGTTCGTATATTTTGTTTCCAGACAATCATGAGGCTGACAATAGGATTCTTTTTGGTAAGATTTAGATTTAAAAGTTATTCCTAAAATTTCATTTTACAGCTTAAAAGTATAAAATGATTATAATATTTATTTCTTATTCCATCTTTCTCACTAGAAATTACTAAAATTTTCAGGCTTGCATCATCTGCCTTACTGTTGATGCAGATGATGAAATATGTAAGTATTTTTAAGGTCTTGTTTTAATTTTACAAAATGTCTTCTTGGTTGAATTCCGAATTTTTAGAATTAGTAGTTAGGACTGTAGGATCCACATGTGTTAATCAGCAGGGGAATAGGAGAGTATTGAGTGGTTATTCGGAGTGTAGTAGCAAAAATGTTTTTGCGTTGTCTTTTATGATAACACAGTCCTAAAGTTATGATGCTTATTTATACAAATAAACTTACAAAATTAATTACTTAATGTAGTTTAATATCTGTTTCGTTGATAGATCACTCTTTGTAGGCACTTGGTACTAACTTTACTGTTAGTTACGCGACCCACGTATAAGGCCGGGCGCGCACTAGCGACTAAAGTCACGGCGACCAGGATTACTAGTATCAAAAATATCATTAGAAAACAATAGAGCATTTTCAATCACATGACTTTACCTAACAACGGCCTTAGCAACGTTGTTTTTATCCTCCAGTGATGTCATGTGCGAATGCTTCTATTGGATGCTTCTATTTCCCGCCCCTAACAACAGCCTTAGCAACGTTGTTTTTTTCTTTGTCACCGTGACAAAAGTCGCCCGTGCGCGCTCGCCCTAATGGTTCCGTCGAAAGTCAGATCTAATGACTGAAACACAATGCTTTAAAAGTCACTGCTAGTAGGCAACTAGAAGTTCATAGTCACATATCGGTCTCAATCACTAAGATCCAAATGGTCAAAGTTCTAACATCACTGAAACTCCATTTCGTAGGATTGTAGAGGAGTAGAGAAGAATAAAATTGTTGGCGCACGAACCTGTATGAAATAGTTTTTGAAATCCGGTTATAACGAACGAAGACTCGTATTTAAAGAGCAAAAGGTAGAGGTCCCATTGCAAGGTTGGGACCTCTATTCAGTGTCGACATGTCGCAATAATAAGGCATTTGGACAATATCACCTTGAACTGTATAAAGGCGGAAACACACTACGCGTGACTGCAGAAGTCAGCAGTCAAATTTCCTTATAGGATCAACTCCTGTCAAAGCGGGCCTTGAGGGGCCGCATACGGCTACAGGGAGGGGGGTTTTGGAAGAGCCAATTTAAGCGACTATTTCGGGTCCCAATCCGGACACTCCCCGAACCATTCACATTATGTCTGACTGCCACAAGAGAACTCAATGTGTTTACACCTTAACATACTATATGATTTTGATATTCCAGATCAGTCAACGTGCCAAGAGGACCGAGCCCGTCGGCTGAACGCCACCGTCACAGCCGGCGTCGTGCACCTGATCCCTCGGTGCGATCCCAACGGTGACTACGCAGCCAAGCAGTGCTTCACCGACAGCGACTGGTGCGTCTGCTACAGGAGGAACGGCGAGAACATCAACACCCCTTCCAGGAGCATCAAGCACTGCGACTGCATCCGCTTTCAGGATGAGGCCAGGAGCAGAGGTAGGGACACATCTGATGGCTGATTTAAGGGATCCCTATAAAATTTTGAGGGTGTTCCATATGTTTAATGGTAGGAAGGGGGTGGTTTCAGAACAATCAGGGACAGCACGGTCTCCCCTGGAGTTTTCTTCCTTAAATCCGTCCATGGAGAAACAGAATAATCGTTAGTGTAACAGGGGGGTGTCGACTGTGTTCTACTGCCTGCGGAACACCTTCAAGGTTTCATATAGGGAGGGCGCATGGATCTCCCAAGTTTTATAACTTTTTAAGGATTCCTAGAAAAGTTAAAGTGCTCTTTTTTAAATTGTATTTCTCTAATATGAAATATTGCTTAATTTTGCCTGAGTAGTATCAATGGTGTGTGTATAGAAATTCTTTTCGGGGGGGGCCCAAATGTTCATCTCTCATCGTCATGCCCACAACCAAATTTTTGCTCCTGGGGAGATGACCGGGACCAATCAAAAGCAGCATCATGCTTCTCATATTTGGTTGAAAAATCGATCATTTTTTGGTAAAATTTATTTTTTACTAGCTTAATGTAAAACGTTTGTGGGTATAATATAGAAACCCAAGTTTCCCCGAGATCAAGCAGGGTTAGATCAAGTCATATACACTCTGATGAAGTCCAAGACCAACATAGGACTACCAAAAGATCGTTATAATTGAGTCCAAGGTATGCTGCTTATAGGGAGCTCTTGATACATAAGAAATCCAATACAAAGGAGGGGTCTCGGGGTCCTCCCCCTGAAAATTTCTGAAAATTTGACCCGTATTTTAACTCTTTTTTATCTACCTAGTCCGAATTTCGGTGGCGGGCCTTTCACTTCCTCCCTTATATATACGACCCTGAGTAAATAGTATATTCACTTTACTTCAGTAATTTATTAACTTTTTTCTTTCTTTCCCCCTCTACTTCTCTTTCTCTGTCCGTTTTAATCTCTCTCATTCATTCTTTCTCCTTTTCTTAATTCTCTATCTGTATCCTAATCTGAGGTTGTTATACGGTATGATAAAATAAAACCAGTCTTAAACTTAATCATTTTATGCTATAGAATGGTGTATATCCTATTTCAGGAGGCTCGTACATTCCAAAATGCGGCGAAAGTGGATTTTACGAACCGAAGCAGTGTGAAGGCGACGAATGCTGGTGTGTCGATCAGTTGGGCTACATCCTAATATCTCAAACTACCGAAGAACTTGAGTGTCCTCAACCATTCGTGTTTGAATGATTCACTTTTGTATAGTTTTTAAATAAATTATCTAACTTTGCCTCTACGTGTTTCTTTAATTAGTCAACAAGGTATGAGTTGTGAAATTAAAAACAGTTTACGCAAAAGGAGATTTAAGAGGAAACCATAGTTTATAGAAAACAGATCTTATTTAATTAAACGCATATATGCTAATTGGAAAAACTAATCCTACCAACCTCATTAAATTGTTAAACAATTTGTTTAACATTTTTTGTTTAACAATTGTTAAACAATTTAACTGAATCTAAAATCATTCTAACATTCTTATAACACCGTTTAAGATGGACTATCTAGACACCCAGAGACAATAACACACAATCTGAGACTTATCTAAGACTATCCAAGAATTTTTCCTAGTTAGAGTCAGTTAAGCGGTTTGAGAGGAAAATGACTAAAATACTTTTCTCATACTTATACTGATGGAGAAGAATCTAACTAATTATACCCTCGAGTCGAGATATAACCCTTCTTTCTCTAACCTCGCTATGGTAAAATATCATCATCTTTCTAATCTTTACTACACTCCATTACTCTCTAATTCCAGCGGTGCTGATGCAAGGAGGTGCAACGAAAAAAAGGAATCCAAGAGAATACTGATTATCATTAAAAGAAATTGTGAACTTATACAATAGAAGATTTCATGAAAATGTTTTTTTTTAAGTAATTCATTTCACCAAAAAAAAAAACATCATTCCAGCACCATCTTTCTGAGAAGAAAAAAATCCAGTCTGTCAACGCCATGCTGGAGACAAAACGTCCCAAACCTCAGCTACCCGTCCAGTTTGGTGTTCAGGAAAGGTCTCTCTCACAGGCTTTATCTCATTCCCTCTTTGACGTCAGCGAAGGAAAAATCAGTGTATGCGGAAACCGGCTAATTCGTATCCCACGTGCATCTCTTTTCTCCACACCTCTCCTCTCTCTCTCTCTCTCTGACGTGCGCTTCGCTGAAAAGTCGTCCGGACTACCGACGCGGTAGGAAGTGCACCGGTGTGCTGGTGGTTGCATAGCGATAAAAACAAGTTGCGCTTTTTCTGGGAAGAATTAGGGAATTTTCAATGGTTGTCGGCATGACGTTGAAACTTTCAAGAATTTTTGGAATTAAATTATCCTAAAAGGGGTTCGAATGAGGGCATTTGCTGTGTGGAATAGCTAAGGGGTGGGGATATGCCCTGGATGTTTACCCTCTTGATGTGTCCACAAGCAAATTGTCCAACATTACCAAAAGTAGCAAATATCCTGCTAGGTGAAATATCCTAAAATTTACTGGGGAGATTCTCCCAAACCAAAGAACAGAACAATACATTATTTTAAAAACTTAACACATTTCAAAATATGCTCTATCTCTACGGGAAAAATTTATTTACACATCAGAATGGGAGTTTTAGGGACCGTTCAAATATTACGTAAGCAGGTTTTTGGTCATTTTTGACCCCCCTCCCCCCTTGTCAGCAGATAAGAAAACTGCTAATCCACCCCCTCATAATAACGTAAAAAAACTGCCCAATCCACCCTTTTGTTCTTTTTTTACAAAATAAAAATTTTCAAATTAAATTTAGTTTTTGGTTGAATTTTAAAATGATTTATGCAAGAAACAAGAGATTTTTGAAAATGCAGTGTTTGTAACATCTTACGTTCACAAATTTGCCCTTTTATTTGATTTTTTAAATATATTTATCTTTATTTAACTAGAATAACGCAAAACTACATGATAACACTAAAAAACTTGCAAATTTGTGAACTTTTTCTTTTTTGAGACCTGAAAAATATTTATTTCCATATGGTATAGTACCTCCTCTTATATTTAAGATATATTTAAGGTTATATTTAAGATACTTTCATGAAACTTTCTGTGCGTTTGTCCTGACATTGCAAACAATTTTTTATTGAAGTTTTCTCCTTTATTTTTTTAATTGTCTCATTTTGCCACTAGAGGCGCTGTAAGCCATCTCAATATAGATTTAGCATGGTCACTTTCCTAGAGGTACACCTAACTTCCATGACTCACGTTGGTTCCAAATAAAAGCCGTGTAACGGTCTTTTGAAACCCCCTGCATACTTGTTTATGATATGAATTACAATTATATAATAAACTAAGAGTCCTCCTAAGAGAAATTAAGAGTCCTCCGTAAAAAATAATTGAAAAACCCAAACATATTTATCCACTTCTAAAAACACATCCTCTCCATAGGGAACTGAAAACAAGTGTCAGATGTCCTTCAGATGAAGAAATTCTAAGAAGCAATTCTTCAACAATCAGCTGAAATTGTTAATGAAGGTTTCGAATTCCTCTCTATTCTCAAACTTGTTTTCCCGTATTTTTTGGAATCAAAAGCATTCCCGGAACGTTTCTGGGGATATTTTACGCCTGTATCCAACGTAAATACAGAAATTCCCAACGAGGAGTGAGACTCTCAAGTGGACCAATATCTTATCAAAAGTCAGAGGTGACCGGAAAATGAACCCAAACAGCTAGCCTTTAAAATCCAGACCCAAACAGAGTTCGGTATCAAAGTCGAGTTAGAAACAGCACGCACAGGGAAAACAGTAAGTTGTCCTCGGACTTTATTTTGTGCTCCAGTATATTACATAACTTGTTAAGAACTTAATTGTGGTACTAATATTTATATCCTTAAAAGAAGAAACGTACATACTATAAATCTAAAATAACGAAGGAACGCCTTACTGTTATTAATTATTTATTTGATTTTTACTACAATGAATTAATTTTATTCCCATTTTATTACAAAAACTTTCTGTCATTAATTTATTTTTTTACTGTTTAACTTACCTTCGAATAATGTTGAGTTTAAAAGTTTACACATACCTAACGTTTTTACAAAAGTTTAAAAATTTTATTTAGATTTATTAATTTTATTTGTATTTAATGAGGATTTCGATGTTGTTAAGTCACTCTTATATTGCACCTATACCTATTTTTTACAAAGTTACAAATTTATTTGTTAATTCCTCTAGGTTTTCAAAAGGATTTATATACTAAAAAAGGAACAAGATGTACAAATTTGCAGTAGCCGTAAGTATCATAAACATCATCTTTTTTTTTAAACTTTCCAGATTCGCATTAATTTGTATGTGTAGTTCAAAGGGGAGACATCATTTTTTCAAACTATTGAATTTTAATGGATATTTCTAACTGTTAAGGATATTTCATTGCTTCATGCAAAGGGACGTCCCGGTTTTGTATCCCGTTAAAACCTTTTTAAAACTGCAAAAATAATGCTTTAAAATATATTTATTTTCAACTTACCACCATTAAAATGGAACTGTTTTCGAGACACCTTGACTCGTACATTTGAAGCGCTGTATTGTGAAGCACTGTAGAATCTTTACACCTAGATTAAAATATATTTTGTAATTGTGCAAATAAATCACTTATAACTTTCAATCTTTTGGATAAAACATTCCCTCTAAATCTAAACGAACAAGAAAATTCAGACTTACTTCGTACACGTTTTTTCAATGCATAAAATTTAAAGAAAATAATTTATAAAATTCTAGTCATTTTATATTAAAGGCTTAATAAATAAAGATAAACATTAAAATTCGAAGTACATCATTGAAAATCTTCTTTTTTTCATACATGAGCACTCTGTGGAGGTTTAAACTATATCATATTTAATTTTCTCTCTCAAAATCTTCAGTAATTAAAAAGAACCAGATACCTTCCACAAAAGAGCTCCCATGTATTTTCTTTACCAGTTTTCAACCACAAATAATAACAAAAAGTACAGCAATAATCCAGAATATTCAAACAAAAAAAAAGTAAAGAAAATCCTTAAAAGTCACCCTCTCTACCCGAAAACATCATCAAAAACCGCCATAAAACAAAACTCAACCCTCATCTCCTTTTTATTCCTTGAAAGTTAGGGTTAAAACTCGAAAGAGAATTTCAAAGAGACTTCTCTCTCTAATCCTAAGTGATGCTAAATTTTCTGGAAAAGTAAATCCTGAGTCTCTGACTGGAACCTTAATGTGGAAAGAACCCTCAATTTTTATTACAAAGAAATAAAAGAACAAAAACTTCCAAAATCCCCTTTCCCAATTTCGTGCACCGAAAGCTTCCCTCCATCGTGTTTCCTGCGTAACAGCACTCCCCCTGTTTAGAGGGATCAAAAGCAGCTTCCCTTTATAGACGGCCTTAATCTGATCCAATGGTACTTTTACTTAAGAAAAACGTCAGATTACTTTTGGGCTTGTGTTTTGGGTTTATGTGATGCCTTTAAAGCAATACTTCGCAGTAGTGGTTTTAAAAACAGCTGAAGAGAAACTGCTGGAAGGCTGCACTGTTTTATGACATGTTTTATAAGGTTTGTTGCACTTCGGTCTTACATGGCAAAGGTCTTCAAAGTACTCTTTTCATACTCGTAATAAGTTGCTTGTATATTTCTTATTTTAAATAGAAAATATATGTATAATTTTACTGTTGGTTTTGAAAAATATATATATATCAGTTGTAATAAACTTAAACATGTAAAAAATGAGGTAACTTAAAATTTCATATGCTTTTTAGTTAAAAAAATATGCTTTATAAAAGTCTCATATTCAACATTTTTTACAGGTCGTCTTCGTTTTGGTGGCTGGGTTTTTCCGTAAGTTCCTAAATTTTTTTCCTACTATTTAATTCATACAACCTACCTGCAAACCATTATTCTACATTGTGCATATTTGAATAGCGTAAATAGTAATTGAAAAATCCGTCTGTGAAGATTTTCCATACATTATTTTGGGGATAAAAACCCAACCAACCGAGATAAAATAAATCACCATAGAAAATGAGGCATATTTCAATTCATTTCCTAACTACGCATTATTAAAATAAGATCCTTACTCTTATCCTTAACATTTTGTTATTTTGTTGCTTACTGTAAAATGATGCAATAAACCTTAACTTTAGAAATTATATAACATAACCTATTTCTTAATTTAATTTTCTTTTATTTTTATCCATTAACGTTTTAAAATACGGAACAGTATCTATTTAGTCATTATTTATTTAACATTTGTACTAAACAAGTACTTGTACAAGTAAACTGTAATTTGTATTAAATTGTGTACAAGTTTTTACACAAATGTTTATAAATACGAATGACTGTTCTAATGATATCACTTTGGTAACTAATAGTAGCTGAATGCATTTCACATAAAACTCGATAATATGAAGCGTTTCAATAGTAAATTCTCACGAATAAGCGATTTAAATCATGGTGTTAAACCACCAAATTTCTCATCACTATTGCCCTTCTACCTTGAGAAAATTCTGTTTCTATTACGTCTTTTGTTCCGTCGGTTCTGCTTTTATGCATGTCATATTTAAAGCTTTAATAGAGCATTCGCACATGACGTCACTTGGAGGACAAAATCAACGTTGCTAAGGCTGTTGTTAGGGGCGGGACATAGAAGTATCCAATAGCAGCATTCGCACATGATGTCACTGGAGGAATAAAACAACGTTGCTAAGGCCGTTGTTAGGCAGAGTCATGTGATTGAAAATGCTCTATAAAAATACAAAAAAGTAAATAAATGGATTATAGTGATTAACTTTAGTTAAGCAATTTTTAGATCGTTTTTCAAATGAATCACAACGCGTCTCTCCACAATCTTGAGCAAATGCAACATGAACTGTTACTATTTCATCATTTCTCCCGTTCAAAATCGAAAAATTTTTATTGTTGCCATCAATGTAACTTTATTTTGATTATTTAGTATGCAATTTTTTTTAGCAATAATTTTAACTTTTGTCAGCCAAAACAGCTTACGGTAGCGATTCTCAAACTGTGGGGCTGTCCCTTTAGAGGGACTGGATAGCACTAATAAGTAGGAGTGCGAGCATATCAAAAATAAGAGATTATTTTAAAAATTGTTTGACTTATCGAAAAAGGAAAGCAAAACAAAATACATTCGGACCTGATAAAAACAAAATTCACATTTACACTCATAATTCATAATTCACAGTACATTATATAGGTACTATCAGTACCCCCACAATGTATTTAATAGTTCTCTCATGAGAATTAAATTAAAAACACAACATGGATAGCTCTTAGTGATTAGTGTATACTCTAATACTTATCTCGATAATTGTGAGGTTGATAACAAAGATCAGTAGGGTAGCTCAAGTATCAAAATACTATATTACTTCATCCAATACGTTCATATTGTTGTGAGGAGGGGGGCACGAAAAAAATTATCACAATTCCACAATCCTATCGCAACTATAGAGCATTTTCAATCACATGACTTTACCTAACAACGGCCTTAGCAACGTTGTTTATTCGTCCAAGTGATGTCATGTGCGAATGCTGCTATTGGATGCTTCTATTTCCCGCCCCTAACAACAGCCTTAGCAACGTTGTTTATTCGTCCAAGTGACGTCATGTGCGAATGCTCTATTGAACGTCTTACGTAGACTATTTCACTGGCTTAGGGGGATTTTTAACGGGAAGGATAACAGAAAAGTATCCATAAGCCCAACAAACAGCAAAGATACAAAAACCCAACTTTCATTATTGCAGAGGGGACTAGTTCCGAGACCACCTGCGAGAGCCACCGCCGCGTGTCCCAGGGCTCTAGCGCCCTGATGCAGTGGGACATCAAGTGCGACGCCCAAGGCAAGTACCTGCCCCTGCAGTGCACCGTCAACACCCCCAAGTGGTGCACGTGTTACAACAAGGAGGAAGCCGTCACCCAGGCCTCCAGAGGCCTCAAGACCTGCGACTGCCCTCTGAAGAAGGACGAAGCTCTCAAGAAGGGTGAGTTGCTTTTCACGCTTTTGTGTCACGTCCGGCAAAGCATTCGTGGATGGGAGGAAGTATTAGTTAAAAATATGAAATGCCCTCCCTACTCATGGGTGATGGTGTGGGAAGATGTTCTCGATGGCTATAGAATTAAGAACGATGTTCAATGTAAATAAAACTATTGAAAACAGTTGCAAATACAGTCAAACCTGGATAACTGGAATCTGGATAACTAGAATTCCTTGATAAGTGGAATTTTTTACCTGTGTAAATGTTTTTTTTCCTGAGGTCCAAAATTAAAATTTTTAGGTCATTTTGACCGTCCGAATATCATGAATGTGTTTTGGATTAAATGCGATAATACATTGATAAAAACATTTCACTAAATGACCCATTAATAAATATAAAACACATTATTTTGTATATCTGTTAGGCATGAGCAGATTTTGTGGAAGCAATGGTTGGATTGAAGGTTTCTATCCACGCAATGCACATATGCATATAAGCATATAAGAAAATTTGAGGCGAGGGAAATGTGAGAGATTAACTGGATCAGTGGAACGAAATAAAATTAATCCTCGTTAGATTATCCTGTATAACTGGAACAAAATAAACTCTAACATGTTGAAGGGGAATACTGGATAAGTGGAACGAAAACATCCAGGTCTGACTGTAGTTAAACTTAAAACAATTTGGTAGGGTCGAAGTATTTTTACCGATTATCCGTAAATTCATCATTACTCCCTACTACTTTTCATTCTTTATTTGAAAATGAGTTATCATAGTTTGGGGATTAAGTATTGAATTGGATTAAAGATAATCAAAATATGATACATTTGAATAATATATTCTTTTTGGGTGACACTAATTATGTTCTGAATTTATATATTTTTTATAAATAATTTTACTTATGAAATCTCAAAATAATTAACTTTCTAAAACTATTTATGGTAAATTTAAGGGAAATTCTGTAAAAACATTTCGTTGTTTCTAAAAATATTCCTATTTTACTAAACCTATTTGAATGATTCCCATGCTTTTTTTTGTCCCACTCTGGGTATATAAATGAAATTTATATTCATATTCAAGTGTTGGGGAAAAGCTATCCCCATTCTCATTTCATTTAAGCATTTGAATTAAAGTTTAGCATTGTTCTGCGCTAAAAAATTAACAAAAACATTATTTTTAGCTTTTATATTCTAAATTGTATGAAAAATTTAATTTGACATATTTATAAAATTTTCAAGCTAATGGAATTAAAAAATACAGTCGACTCCGCTTATTGTGATCACGGTTAATGTTATCAATCGGATAATGTTATCAATATTGACCGGTCCCGATCACTCCTATTTTATTTAATGTAAAATGCGCCGTTTTATATGATCAATATTTCGCTTAATGCTATCAAATTTGGTAAAATCACCTAAAAACCTCCTTTTTTCCGTTTTAAGGCAAATATTAATACATAAACAAACATACAAAATGATCCATTTATTTATTAGTAGTACATATTCCACTCTCATATTTTTCTTTAAGAATGTATAATTTACAAAATACTAACTAGGGAATTGTTTTAAATACTTCAATTAGGACTACATAGTTGTGATTTTAGTGCAAAACAGCAAAACTCGAGTTACACTGTTTGAAACTTTTTAGTGTCAGATCGATTTATTGTTATCAATCGGATATTGTTATCATTCTACTCTTTTACAAAGGTGATCACCCGGAGTAGACTACAAAACAAATCAAAATGACTTAATTTGTAACAATAAAATTCAACTGGAATTGAAAAATTAACAATTAAAATATTTAATGTAATTCTTATTTTCAGTTTATTTTCGAAATCGATGCAAATAATAAATTTCCAACTTAGGAAACTTCCTTTACTCATTTCCTTTCACCCCCTGGACCACCCTATGATTAAAATGTAACTTTCAGAAACTATCCTCATTAATAATCATCAATGTTAACTATTTTGGAGTAAAGTGTGTTTGAAAGCTGGAAAAATTAAATTCTTATGAAAACTAATTACAAAAATGATAGTACCAGTTTAAATTAAATGAATAATCCTGTTTTTCTCCTTCAGATCCCAATAACCCCTGTGCCCCCAAATGCGCCCGCGATGGTAAGTTCGAGAAGAAGCAATGCTGCACCACAACCCAGAAATGCCACTGCGTCGACCCCATCACCGGACAACAGTCCTCTGAGCCAACTTCCAACATGAACCTCCAATGCCAATAAATCAACCTGTTTGTAACCCATGATGATTTTAATACCCTGTGTGAATAAATTGTTATATTTTTAACATTTTATGTTTGTTTTACCTTTAATTTTACACATATGTTATTCATTTAAATAAAAAAATATTTGAAGTACGTATTTATACTTAAAGTTTAGTCATAACAATCTTTTCCCACTACAATTTTTATTGTTAAATTAATACATTTAATTCGATACATTTTCCATTGAATTGCTCTTTAAATATCTGTATTTCTCATCAATCTTAAATAGTATGAAAAAGTTAAAATTTTGCCACAACTTGAAAAATATGTGTAGTCACTGGTATTGGTAAAGCTAGATAAAATCTTCTTACGAGCCAATTCATACATTTCCATTTAAGCTAATAAAATGGTTTCAGAGCATACTAAAAGATGAAAATTTATTTGCATTAACACAATAACATAGCTTAAAAATTTAGGAGAGGGAAGATATTCACTTGATAAAGTAAAATTAGAAAGTTTCAATAAATATATGTTATAATTCAATAATTATATAGTTATAATTAAATAAATATATAATTATAATTAAAAAATTCAGAACAACATAGTATTAAATTAACTGATATCTATTAATTACTTGAAAACCTTTCAATAGTTTAAATTAAACTACCTATTAGAAGCAATCAGGAAATAATTTATTAATTTCATTATTTATTTATTATTTTAATATTTTTTTTGCTATAAAAAGTCGCTTATTAACAATATGATGTATGGCAACAAGTCATCAAGGACACTGGAACTCAAAAGAGTTGGGGAAAACTTATCTGTGCAGATCATGGAGGAAAAGAGCAGATGATTTCAAGTAAAGTGATAATGCGGCTAGCTCTTTATTAAGATAAATGGTGTAAATTCAACATGTGTTTTAAATCTTAATTGATAACATAATACTGTAAATGTTTGAAAAAACGAGGGAAATATCAATAATTTTATTTCTAATACAAATCAAAATTTCTTAAAGTGCCTCAAGTTTGTGTCAAGTTTTTAAACAAATCCTAGATTTGCTATTCGTTTTAAGAAATCTTGAAAACTAATTTATATTTCGTTATTTACTGTTTTATTTATTTACTAGCTGATATGCCCGGCCTTGCACGGGTGTAGTGTATCAATTTATTTTTTTAAAAGTTTTCTCAAATTCATGTCTAATTTTTCTGTAACCTCAATTACCAATCATCCCGATGTTCCCGGTAGTTTTTCATCTCCCGGTGTTCCCGGTAGTTTTTCTTATCCCGGTGTTCCCGGTAATTTTTCATATTCCGGTATTCCCGGTAATTTTTCATATCCCGGCGTTCCCGGTGTCTTTTTTCATGTTGGTGTTCCCGGCGCCTTTTTCTTCCCGGTTCCAACTGTTTATATTTACCCAAACCCATCCAGTTCCTATGTTGCACATTTATAGTTTCTCCTAGTAAAATATTTAATTTTAAGGTTTTCATTTCATTAACAATAGTGAGTCAAGCAGATCTACTCTAGTAGAAAAATAAGCATTAACAATAGTGAGTCAAGCAGATCTACTCTAGTAGAGAAATTAGCATTTTTAGTCATAAAAATGTTAATTACAGGTTAATATTCGATTTTCGAACTTGGAAAACTTTGTATTTATAATCCAAGTCTCTAGATACGTATATATACCGAGTTTTGTCCACGCCTGCGACGTAGTTTGAGAGGAGATGTAATTTTGAGGTTTTAATCTCATTTATCACAATAGTGAGTCAAGCGGATCTACTCTGGTAGAGAAATGGAGAAATAAGCGTTTTTGACCATAAAATCGTTAATTACTCGTAAATATTCGATTTTCGAACTTGGAAAAGTTTGTGTTGATAATCCTCGCCTCAGAATACGTCTATATATCGAGTTTTGTGTACGCCTGCGGCGTATTTTGGGAGGAGATGTAATACATACCCACTTACCCACAAACGGTTTTAGTTATATATAGATTGAACCTGTACTTTAAATATGTGACAACATTTTTTCATAGGTTACTAGAACCTATTTTTTAAATAGAGCATTTTCAATCACATGACTCGGACCTAACAACGGCCTTAGCAACAGAACGTTACAGTTTTTTGCCCTACAGAAGGTTAATAGTTACAGAAAATGACTAGCCGTGGAATTCTTCTATTGGAGCATTTGCAATCACGTGATCCCATACCTAAAAACCGCCTTAGCAACAGATAAACAACGGCCTTAGCAACAGTTAAAAGCCCTACAGAAGGTACACAGTTAAAAGAAAATAACCGGTTGTGACGTCACCTGAAAAGACTCTATACCTACAATCAGAGATGTGGAGTAATTAGTTTTACTACACTATATTTTTAGCATTTTGTTTTTAATAAACATATTATTTAATGTATAAATAATCAAATAATCGATGATTTTTCAGTAAGATTATGAAACTTTAGAATTCTACTAAGCATTACTAATTATGTTTTCTCCTAAACAGACGCTTTAATAATTTTATTTAAATTTCTTGCATTTAAGCAGTATTCGGTCCCTGATTTAAGGCATTATTTAGCATGATTTAAGTAGCATTAAGTTTCTTGTTTTGGTGTTTTTAGAGGAAAATTTGGAGAATTCTCAAATAATTTCTACTAAAATGTTTAAAATAAACGTAAAACTCTTTACTTCGTTATTGTAAAAATCTACTCTATTGTCTTTATTGACCTTTAAACTTCAAGAGTTTGAAACCATTCCAGTAATTTATTTATAAAACAGCTTCATTCACTAAAAATGTATGGAAAGGTAATATATTTTTAAAAAGAACAAAAAAAAAAAAAAACAATTTTTTTTTTAATTTAAATTTAAACACTGTTTCGATCTCTTCCAAAGAGGACAATTTTGTCACTGAATAAAGTAAAACCTAAATTCTGAGCTAACATTCTTAATGTAGAAAATGATTCAATATTTCAATTTTAACAATCCCTGAGAAAATGAAATAAAAATAACAAACAAATTTTCTTACCGGAATATCCCAAATCATGTTTATTTAGCTATATTCATTAATTCGTTCAATTTTTGTCTGAGCCTGCGCATAATCGTTTGCATATTTAAGTTTAATTAGAAATTGAAATTTTAGATTTTATGTTCTTTTTTCCTTTAATAAATTACAGCTAATACTAATTTCATTTCAATGTTAATAAATGATATTTTTTAAAGATATTTCAATTAAAATAACCTTTTTTATTTCGTGTTAAGAAATATAATATTAAGGAAACAAGAAGCAAATAAATTTTGAAATTATAATTTAAAGATGGCAGTTCTCAAAAATCCTGACTTGTTTATAGTCCAATTGCTGTTTTCTTGTTTTAATCCATTTTTCCAATATTGGCATTGAAATGGTTCTAAAAATTTAAAACATTAATAACAAATAATTTTTTGAATTATTCAATTAAAAATTAACATTTGGGACTGATAATTTTACTAAAATATTTCCCATTGAAAAATCTAGTAGGTTCCAGCTAGCTACATTTTTAACTATTTTTTCCTACTTGTAGTTTCTCGGTATTTTTTCTGTGCCGTTTTGCTGGGACTTTCCAGGACAACGTAAGTTTTTACAACAGTAATTTTACTTATCAGGTAAATAAAAAGTGTAATTTTTATTTCTTGAAAACAGATTAAGACCAATCTTGTTTTCTTACTTAAGATATTTTAAGCTTAGTACACTGGCCATACAATGTATGCCAGTGTCTTTATGTGTGTATGTCTTTTTCAGAGGGATCTATCAAGAATTTCAACGTTTAGAATGTAAAAAGATAATTTTCCAAAAGTTTATAGTATTTAATATTTTAATTCTTTTAAAAAAAATTTCTAACTAATTTATACAGCGTGTTTCAAAAGTCCGCATCACTGCTTTTATTTAAAAATGAAGTCCTTGAAGTTTTCGTTCCAACTCCTTCAGTTTTT
Organism: Tetragnatha montana; assembly: GCA_963680715.1. Taxonomy (NCBI): domain Eukaryota; kingdom Metazoa; phylum Arthropoda; class Arachnida; order Araneae; family Tetragnathidae; genus Tetragnatha; species Tetragnatha montana. Next base: position 20,800,306 of record OY796686.1, read on the forward strand.
TAAATATTTTTTAACTTTCTTATTTTGCCGCTAGGAGCACTGTTAGTCATCTCAATGGATTCAGCATGATCACTTATACTTATGGGTATTAGGGTGTTTCAAAAAAATTTTTTTTTGAATTTCCCAGATGCCCCCCCCCTCAAGTTGTTACAAATACTAAAACATTATTACCTGCAAATTTTCAGGTCTCTAGGACGATTTTTGACCCCCGCGCCCTTCAAAAGTAGGTTTCCCATGTTAAAGTATAGGGAAAATATTGAAAATATCGTCATTTTTGGTTCTTTTCAACTTTACGAGCATGAACGCAGTCAATATCGAATTAAAACCTATACATCATCTTTGGGACATCATTGCCTCAAGATCCTATCGGAAAAATAATCCATGACACCTACTGGGGGGGTAGTTACACGGGGGTGAAAAGCGAGCTTTCACCGAAAAACGAGGATGCTTGCCGGCGCTTGCGGCGGGAGCTAGATGAAGGTCTCTCATGGGGGGTCCAGACACAACTCCCGCCAGATGGTATCCAAATGACCAGGTACCTTAGGAAAAAGGTTCAATAAACACTTAAATATGCTTTTATCCAGGTCCCTCCGCAAACGCCGGCGAGCATAACCAGCACCCGCGGCAAGCATCCTCGTTTTTCGGTGAAAGCTCGCTTTTCACCCCCGTGTAACTACCCCCCAATAGGTGCCATGGAATATTTTTCCGATAGGATCTTGAGGCAATGATGTCCCAAAGATGATGTATAGGTTTTAATTCGATATTGACTGCGTTCATGCTCGTAAAGTTGAAAAGAACCAAAAATGACGATATTTTCAATATTTTCCCTATACTTTAACATGGGAAACCTACTTTTGAAGGGCGCGGGGGTCAAAAATCGTCCTAGAGACCTGAAAATTTGCAGGTAATAATGTTTTAGTATTTGTAACAACTTGAGGGGGGGGCATCTGGGAAATTCGAAAAAAAAATTTTTACCATAGACTTTCGAAACACCCTAATGGGTATGCACTAGGGTGTCCCAAAAAAACGCGACTTTTGAAATGTTTAACTCTCACCCCCCAAAAATGTTCTTTATGTGAACATGAGGCACTGTGAATTTTTTTAGAATTTTTGAAAAATATTTAGAGGTCCCCCAAGGTCATTGAATTTTCAAAAAATGGCCAAAAAAAGGGTAAAAATTAACATTTTTTCTAATTTTTTTAAAATAACCATTAATGTTCAAATGGCATTATTTTCATTTATTAGAGCTATTTATATTGTTTTTAACCAATTCTGTATTAATTATTTGGGTAAGAAATAATACGCATTGTTATTAAAATCAAGAAACATGCGATATTTTTACCTTATGTATTACAATATGCGACAAAAAAAATGGGTCAAAATGCCACAGAAACTTTGAAAGCAGATTCTTATGTAAAATGACCCCCTGAATCCGAATCCGGCCCCCGTTTTTCTCCATCAGCCTCAGATTTTCGGGGAACAGCCCCTCCCCCTTTTTACGTTTTTCGACGACTTTATAACTTTGAACTCGATTTTCAGGATCAAAAAGCATTGTTTTAGTCTTTAAATTGCCCCCCCAGGAGACAATAAAGGTTCAAATTAATAAAATATGAAAATTTGGAACAAATGGATAGGTTTAAGGGGTAATTAACCCCCTAAAAACTCAAAAAAAATAGCTACAGATAGTAGGATTGGTTATACCGTATTTATTTAACTTATTTTTTAAGAAATTAATTTTTAAACGGTCCTAACCGTTCCCCAAAAACCCAAATTTAGTAATGATATGCAGTAATGATTTTTTGGAAAAGCGGTTGAGGAGTTATTGCCCCCCGAAGCACCCGCGAAAGGGTTCGGAAGACTCTGAATCGCGCTGGCGCACGCGTGCTCAAGAAATTATATTCATGCTTCGAAAATTTTAAAAATGACATTTTTCGTATATTATAAATCTTTCTTAAGTAGAAATTCTTTGGTTCGTTAGTAACTGTGGCCATTTTTATGGAGGTATTCCATGTTTCTTTAGCGCGCGTGCGCCAGCGCGATTCAGAGTCTTCCGAACCCTTCCGCGGGTGCTTCGGGGGCGATAACTCCTCAACCGCTTTTCCAAAAAATCATTACTGCATATCATTATTAAATTTGGGTTTTTGGGGAACTGTTAGGACCGTTTAAAAATTAATTTCTTAAAAAATAAGTTAAATAAATACGGTATAACCAATCCTACTATCTTTAGCTATTTTTTTTTTAGTTTTTAGGGGGTTAATTACCCCTTTAACCTATCCATTTGTTTCAAATTTTCAAATTTTATTAATTTGAACCTTTCTTGTCTCCTGGGGGGCAATTTAAAGTCTAAAACAATGTTTTTTATCCTGAAAATCGAGTTCAAAGTTATAAAGTCGTCGAAAAACGTAAAAAGGGGGAGGGGCTGTTCCCCGAAAATCTGAGGCTGATGGAGAAAAACGGGGGCCGGATTCGGATTCAGGGGGTCATTTTACATAAGAATTTGCTTTCAAAGTTTCTGTGGCATTATGACCCATTTTTTTTGTCGCATAGTGTAATACATAAGGTAAAAATATCGAAAAATATCGCATGTTTCATGATTTTAATAATAATGCGTATTATTTCTTACCCAAATAATTAATACAGAATTGGTTTAAAACAATATAAATAGCTCTAATAAATGAAAATAATGCCATTTGAACATTAATGGTTATTTTAAAAAAATTAGAAAAAATGTTAATTTTTACCCTTTTTTTGGCCATTTTTTGAAAATTTAATGACCTTGGGGGACCTCTAAATATTTTTCAAAAATTCTAAAAAAATTCACAGTGCCTTATGTTCACATAAAGAACATTTTTGGGGGGTGAGAGTTAAACATTTCAAAAGTCGTGTTTTTTTGGGACACCCTAGTATGCACCTTACTTCAATGACCCTAGTGGACTTACAGAGGAAAAAGGCACAAAGTCATTTCTGGTTCAACTACTCTGAGGTAACGTTAAGTGTGACGATATCCGATCACTTTCTTTCGCTTTCTTTGACAATCAGGACATCACCATTTCTGGCGAGAATTTGGAATTTAGCCTGTAAGCCGACGATATAAACTGGTTAGAAGTTCCAGGACTTGCAATGTTTTGACCAGTACCCCAACAACCCCGACTCCTGCATATATGCGTTGCCCCTTACGGCCCCCCTCACACCTTGCCCGGGTTCAGATTTTCAGAACATCAAGTTCTGCGGTTTCACCATGGCCAAATATGCAGTTGAAGAGAGTAAGTACTACGACGAAGAACTTTTTTAAAAACCACGCTTTTAAAACCGAATAAAAAGTATGAAATAGTTTTTCCCTAACTGTTGGTTCGTGAGAGCTTCAAGAGGGGTCAGTGAAAGGTTCCGGTAGCACGCATAAAAACTTGCCATAAAAAAGATAGGTATAAGAAAGTATGCGTTCCACCTCATGTGAATTTCACTCATTCTTTTAAAATTACGTTTGTTTATCTCGCCTATCCCTTTACGTATTTCTCTCATATTAATCTATTTCATCTTCTTCATCCCTTTTTCTGTCTCTATTCTTATCATCCTTTCCCTCCCCACTTTCATCTCCCCTTTTCGCTTTCTTCATCCTCTTCATCTCAAATCCCATCACTCATATCTTCATCTTTCTCCTCTTTATATTTTCCCCTCTCATCCTCTTCATCCTTCCCATCTTCCTCATACATCCATCCCTCAGCATCCTTCTGCTCTTCATCTCTTTCGTTTTTATCCCACTCATCTGATATTTATCCTTCTCATCCATCTTCTCACCAAAAAATATAATAAACATTGTAACGTATAAAGATGTAGGTAATATTATTCGTTTATTTTTGCTTTTCATGGGTAAATATTGATATCAGAGTTTTCTTGTTAAATTTAGGTCATTTTGGATCCTGAAATGAGGTGTCTAATTCTGGAGACTCTGAAGCACAATTTATCTCATTTATATGATTGCATGAGCAAGTTGAATTTAAGAAAAACCTTTAAGTATAATTTTAGAAATAGGGCAAAGAAAAACAATAATTTATTTAACAATTTACTAATTTTATGGCTTTTGAATGGCTTTTAATCACCTTGGAAGAATTTCCCCTTCCAGAAATACTAACTATCCCTTACTAGTACTAACTTAGGCTAACATCTCAAACATTGATAAATGTCTGACATTTTGTAGAATTTTTAATCATTAAAAACATCATTATCACTAAAACATCAAAATCATTAAAATGTCTAAAACATTCTAAATAACACTCTTTGAATACAATAAACCTACAAAAATAAAATTGGATACTTTGCTCCTTTTTTGATAAGTATGATTACAATGTTATCGATATTGGCCAATAATTCGGAGTGGGTTTTTTTAAAGGGCCAATATTGACAGATACGATGTTGTCCGGTGTTTTGTGCTACTGGGACTATATTAAAGACACACGCACAAGTGTATAATAATATGTTTTCAGTTCGCATTTATTTCATACAAATGGATTCAGAATATTCGGTTTTAGCAGGAGTGAATGTCTTTGGACGGAGGCACCAAGATATTTCCGTTCTTGTCCACGCACCAGCACTTTCCACTGGCTTTGCTGCATTGAAGAGGAGCAAAATAACCACTGTTTTCACAACTGGGAAACTCACCATTCGGATCTGTGAAAGTAATCACATCAATAGAGCATTGGATTATATTGATTGATTGGATAGAGATTGGATCAATAAGCATTGGATCACATCAATAGAGAGGACAATTTTTTTCTTAATTGATTTATTTTTATTATATACGTTTGTGTGAAAAAATATGAAATGCTCTCAGGTAACGACGAGCAAGAATAATTTAGTAGTATTCCCCCAGTCTGTGAGAATATTAAATTTTTCTTGCTCTTATTCGAGTGGGTCAGTTAAATAGGCTGTGGCAGATGCGAGCCACGGGAAGATACCGATGCGAAGGTCCTACAATACAAAAGTATAATCCAGAATAAATTATACTCGCTGCAGTCGGTATTTGTTCCTAAGATGAATAATCTGACTGTTTGAGCGGTGATTATGCTTGCCACAAGGCAAATAAAAGACGAAAGAAACTCGAAATTGCGACGTATGGCAGACGTCCTGAGATCAAAATATGTTGCTCTGTCACAGCAATCCAAATTCAAACTGAAATTTCCGTTCTCCACTTAGATCTTCGGTAAATATGCGTGGTTTGAGGAAGATTCTATCATGTTTTGTGCTCCAGAAAGTATAAAGTTGTATTTTTATTACAGTGTGCAAAATTTGCTTATAGCCAGAATAGAGGTATATGACCTACCCTTCTTGAAAGCATCGTATTGTGCAAGCCAGCATACGCAGGCTTCGTTATTCATTCCAAACCCAGGCAAGGTAAGAGGGGAGCCATCTGGGGCAGTGCACATGCAGGTGTCAGGTACATCAGGGTACTGGTCGTAACACTGAAGGTCCTGGTAAGTGCCGTCGGGGTTGCATTTGGGGACCATCCAACGGAGTTCTTTGTCATTGCGGATCTTCTCGGCCGCGGTGGGACAGTCCACGCCAGCTAAAAGAAAATGCACATTGTGATATCGTTGATAAAAGGTTATCAAGGATTTTTCAAAAGGTGTGACTTTAATATGGAATTAATGTCAGTCTCTGTGCTGTGATAAAAAAACCGTCCCTAAAGATCCACCTATGCCCGTCTTCCAAAATCCCTCAGCAGCTGACAACTAAAGTGTCTATGGGTGCGAATAGGCGAATAGGGGATCACACAACTGTGTGAGAAGGAGATGACGCTTTAGAAGTCTATAAGTAAAGTGTTATTAAAAGTGACAAAAATGGGCAACACCTAAATCCAATGTTTTATTTATTTTTTTCACATAGACTCTGGGCGACATCAACGGCATATAAAAGTCGCTCCTTTGGAACAAAAATTAAATGTCATGCTTTGCTGTAAAGTTCTCTTATTTACTTTGTATCAATCAATACATAGATCCATTTCTAAGAAAATTGAACTTTCTGACAAGTAGGGTTTATAAAAACTGATTTCAATGATATACCTACTGTAGTACTCTATGTTTATTTCAAAGGTAAAGTGGTTGAAATCAATAAGAAACAATTAGATACAATTTGTTCTGGAAAAGAAATCATTGCATAAATGTACATATTACTACATTGGATTTTTGATATTATGAATAGATCTTATGAAAACATATATTTCAATGGATTGGAATCAATCCAATGTATAAGGAGCTGGAAACTTACGAACTAATATTAAACTCTCAAATGACTTTTTAAAATAAAATGAAACATTTTAAAAGATCTGAAGTTTACTAAGCGAATGAGATTTCAATTCAAAACAAAGCGTGTATTATAAACTAATCAATAAAAGTTTGATAAAAGTGTAATTTTCAAGTATCTATTTTTCAACCCTTTACATAACGCAATTTTATAACAAAGCACACGAAATGATTGGCTAACAAATAGAAGTTCCTTAGATGGTTTAGTTTAGATTAATAAACTAAGATGATTAAAATGATTGAGTATGATTATTATTCACATTTTAGAATTTAAATGAGAAACTTAAATTTCTAAATGAGAATGAAAACTTACGATATCCTGGGTATTCCCAACATAACACCACAGGAAGAAGACACAGAAACTGAAAAATATTAAATTTTATTACATCAAATCCGCTCACATATCATGTTTTAATCTATATGTATCTAAAAATCCTTCAAGGATCAAATTTTCATTAAAAAAATTTTAAAACACTTTTCTAAGTTACTTTATATTGTTTGAAAGTTATTTAAATAATTATGGTAAATAGTTTTTTGTTATTTTTTCAATGTCATATACAAGCTATGTATCAAACCTATTTATCTATGTATCATAAATTCTTAATATAATAAATTTTTAATAAATATTTTGGTTGAAATAAATTATAAATAACATATTATGTTAGGATTTAATTTTTGTTTGCATCTTGCATTCAAAATTGCGCCATACTAAGTATATTTGTGCAAATTTAGTGGGTGTACGAATTCTTAATTGATTAACTGTACACATAAACTGTGCATCATATATGGTTAAATAGATTAATAATAAATTTTCTACAAAAAATATAATCTTACTCAAGTGTTATATAAATTTTATCAAATTTAACAGTTTTATTATTTTTTCTGAGCATAAATACTTACGGTGAATGCAAAAGATTTCATCCTCAGAATCCCAATACCTGTAAGAAAAAAAGTTAGAAAATGTTAAAATTTTGCCAATATCCAGACTAAGCATTATCAAATCAAATTTATTTACAACAAGACACATAAAAAAACATCCTATACAAGGAAAATAATAATAAACATTGATCATATATCGCTATCCCAAAGGAGCAACTGCTCGTCCATGGGAATAATAATAATGGGTATAATAATAATTAATAACTTACAAGTGAATAATTATTTAAAGATTAGTGATGAGATAAAATGTGTTGGATTATAATATTGGTCTTAAAAAGATAAATTTAAAATAAGAGGTACATAATAAATGAAATTTTACAAACCTTACAATAACTAAACTATACTTATGATTAACTTATTTATGAGTATTTTTTGTTTTTATGCCGATTATTTGCTACTTTTAAACGTGATAGGGGTTACGTTGTTTATTTGAAACTCCACCACGATTATATTTGTTAAGCTTCATATTTCCTTGGTAATAACTTTTCAAAATACAACCAAAGTAAACCTCTTAAAATATAGTAAGAGGGAAATTTCATTTAAATAAACTTTTGCATATCATATTAAATTAAAAGGGAGTAAAAAAATTAAATTTGTTTTTATTATTTATCCAAACTTGACCCCCTCTGTTTTATTTCAAGTAGTTGTATGTAGCTTAAAAATTAATATGATTCAGATAGATTTAGAATACTGTATAATTATGCATTGTTGTTGTAATATTTTTATTTTGAGCCTGAAATTTAGGTATTAAATCTATGTACACTTGTACATGTACAATGTTTGCTGCTCAAAAATTACGCAAATAGTAACATTGATGCATTGTTTTATGTTAGCATAAAGACTAATGGCATGGCATTTCCCCTAAAGTATTTTATATTTCTCATTATTATACTCAAATGAGTTTCACATGAGGTAAATAGATATTGTAACACTGATATGCTTTAGCGAGTGTATCCTTACAGAACATTTAACATAAGTTTTTAAATGAACCAGTAAAAAAATTCACAATACTGGTTTATTGTAGAACTTGAGATAAATTTAGAATATTTACTTCGCTACATCGGAAAAAGTTCATAAAGTGATTTTAGGTGATTCCAGACATAAAGAATAGACAAATTAATTAATATATAAAATGTATTATTCGCAAATTAATTTATATAGTATAAAATGTATTATTGAAAAAGGAAAAGTAGACGCATGATGTATTTTTAAAGTCTGATTTAGAATATTTTTTAGATATTTTGACTGATCTCTTTTTTTACAATATATATGTCGTTTAAGCACCAAAGATAACATCTAATTTTAAGACTTCGATTTCTCAAACAAGGTTATTAATAAATTGACATTGTTTTAAAATTGTCTTTTAACATCGGAACTCTTTTTAATACTTTTCAAGGAAATATAATTTTCTATCAATTTTCCAAGCACTAAAGAAAAATGGACAAATTTTAATTATTTTACTTTTATTTTCATGTCACAATTTCTTCATTGACATTTTCCAAATGGTTACTCTATTTTTGCAAACTGAATATTACACTATCTCTAAATATATATTATTTATAATTTAAAAGAAAGAAAAAGAGAAAGAAGAGCAGTTTCACAAATCTTCACGTTCATAATTTCGAAATAGATATATTTTAATATTTTTATATAACTGTAAATGAAAGTGTTCAGTTTTGAATACTAGAATAATATATGAGTAAACTTGGCGAAGTTAGGACGGTAAAATGTCTAATTAAATATGCAGGTTCATTCGCAATCTAATATATTTAAGAAAGATAAAATATTAACCAAAGATGTCTAAACTAAACTGCATTGGTATAATATATTTCATGAATAATTATTTAATTGTATTTTAAATGTATTTTCTTAAGAGAAACACACATTCCATGGATAATAACACGAATTTAAAACTAATTACTTGTTATTTCGATTCATTTAACTTACGCAACTGTAATAATTCTTCTGAAGTAAAGGAACTGTTGGTATTGGTATTGGATTGGCTACATATATTTTCCCGTCTGTAAAGAACTGTTTTGTTTCACTTAAACGCGCGCGCGTGCTAAGATTGCATTGGGATAAAATGTCGTAAGATATGTTTAGAGCCATGTGACGTATATCCGAATATAAATATGGAGATACGTTACGTTAGGATAAAGAGGTTATTCCTATTAACGAAGCACTGCATGTTTAAAAATAGATAAGTTCCCCCCTTTACACACACCCGAAAATCAGGAAGTGTTTTTAAAAAAAAATAAAGATAAGAATGTCACACAATTTTTAAATTTAGAGTAGAAAAGTTTAGCTTTTATTGTTTGTTATATGAAAGGAAACCACCACTTTTTCTATGACGGCATTTTTCTGTCATAAGTTTTAGAAATATTTTTTTAATGTTGCAACATTAAAGCTATTAAAATGCTTTGTGTGTTGAAATAATATAATATATGCATAAAAATGAATACATACTTCTGAAGTTATGGCAAGAACACAAAACCTCTCTAAATGAATAGGAATGTAAGTTCAATTTTCAATTATCCCTCAATTTAAAGAATTACTCCGCGATCATTTTTATGATAATATTATGAAACATGTGTCGAAATCACACCTCTTATCCATTCTAAGGAACAAGCATTTCACCTTATCTCATAAGTCTCAAATTCACCTGCTCCATTAATAACAGGTTCGTGGAACACATTTTGTTTATAATAATAATTTGCATTATATTCGGAATTTAATTTCAATTTTATCGAGATCAGAGTGAAATCATTCAAACTTCAGCACCTTAGTGATAAGGACCATGCACGTGCTAAGCAACAGTATAGGTGGTTGTGGTTATTTAGTCTTTTTAGGCTATTTGTAACTTTTTAGGTATTATTCATACAGACATCATAGCTCGCGGGTTCATTCAATGCGACCAATTTCAATGCGACCTAAAGCACTCCATCATAATATTATCATTCAATTTTCAATGATGATATAAAACATTTTCAATATATTCTTTTTACATAGGTCTATGCTAAAGAATAGTTTCATGTTAGAAGGTTTTATATTTTTTAAAAAGAACTATGAATTTTATCACAAATTAATTAAATGAAATGGGTTGTTTAATTCAAAAATAAAAAAAAATTAGTACAATGAATACAATTAACTCGAATTGTAGCATTTTTATTTAATCACCTTACAATAATTATCCGCATGTGATCCATATGTAATTAGTAAAATAAGTTGTCATACCATGCCCTTAAATTTTCTGAATTTTTACTCAATATTTTCGTATGAATTTTTCTTATAAGGAAGATTTCATTTAGTAGGGTTTTTTTCGGATTTGCAAAATATCTTAAATTTTAAACCATAATTTTAAAATTTTAATATTTTAAAAGCATGACTTCAGAAAAAAGATAAATATTTTATAAAATTATAAATCCAGTCTATGAAATTTAATTCATTACGAATTTTTCAAGCTTTAAAAATTTTGAACAGAGAGCAGCAATTTTTCTTTGGTCAATGAATACTTCATAATAACTTTAGAAATATTGATTTCATACTTTTTTTTATGAAGTCCTCATTATTGTTCCTTGTGATGCAACTAAAGGCTTGATAAAGGCGCAGCCAAAATTTTCTTCTTTAGGAGAGCCAGTACTGGGTATAAAAAAGGCTTTTTTCCTTTTCTTAGCTTTCATTATTTCTTAAACTTCTTAACTAAATTTATTTCTTATATTCTTCCTATTATAAGTTTTTTCTTATATTTCTTATATTATTATGGTATTTTGATTTATACGAAAGGATACAGGTTAATTTAGAGTCACACTAAAAAAAATTAACGAATTCTGGCCCTGATTTACCATTATGCCCACTAGGCCCGGGCCTAGGGGCCCCACAATTTGGGGACCTCCTAATTTTAAAGAGTTAACAAAAACTTGTAGTAGAAATAACATTTCATACTTCCTAGAATGTTTTGTCATTACTTTTTTAAATCGAAAATGATAATCCAAACTTTTTATCAATGTAAAAAAACGTAAAAGATAACTGAGAACGTGTCTGACTCTGACTCCCTGACGATAGTGAATTTTCACACTGAGCAAACAATTACTTTTCACGCTTCTTCATTCATATAGCACCAAATGTGGCAACGTGGGGGCCCCTTAATGCATGTTGGTCCTAGTGTTCCAAATTTTCTAAATTGGTCCCTGCGAATAATGATTAATGCCTGAAGAAAGAAATAAACCGAAACCCACGGAACATGTTTCGGTGTGGGAAAGTATTTTATACTATTTATAACACCAAAGCATTGAGGAATTCTAATCTCAAATACAGCCTTCCCTTCATGTGCTAATTATTCGTATTTTGAAATAATTTGTAACAGTTTTAAGTTCCACTTATTTCTTATTTCTTCCTATGAAAAGTCTTTTTTTTCCTTTGCGGTCTAGTTCCGTAATACAGTTACGTCCTCTGAAGTTAAAAAAAAATGAACTCAAATACGAATTACTGCTATATTTTGATTTATTGAATAAAAATGATAATTTACAAAAGTTTTATCCCACCCACTTCTGGTCTTTATCCTTCTTATCCATCTTCTCACCAAAAAATACAATAAACATTGTAACGAATAAAGATGTACTATTATTCGTTTATGTTTTGCTTTTCATGGGCATTTTCCAATGGTTTCACCAATTTTTTGTATACCCCCCCTAGGAAAGAGATTTAATATACATACATAATGAAGCAAATAGATAATTTTTTGTTAGCAACCCAGGTAGCACGCTATATATCCCTAAGATATCAACCGATGACTTAAGTCATCAGTTGATATAAATTGATATAAAATGATATAGCTGTGCTATCTGGGAAATGGTGGTAAATGAAGTTAATTTGGCCAGGGGGGGAATTTTCTTAAATCAAAAGGGTAGGCTAGTCCGCAAATAATGACTTGACTTAAGGCTTAGTTATCAACGGACATACACGAGTTGGGAGCTACTGGGAACCCAACAATCTGAGTATAAATAAAATTATTTAAGTATACTGCAAAGGCATCAAATTATACTTCCGTTGATAATTTCTTTTTCTGTTTACTCACCTCTTCAATGAAGCAGATACCTTTGAACATGTTGATTCATTGACATCAAGGTTCCGTTTCACATTACGGTTCCGCCTTCTTAACATGTCCGCAGTTGTAGAAGCGAAAATTACACATTTTAAAGCAATCGCATAGTTGTGTGAAATGAATGTATACATATGAAGTTATAGGAAGTTTTAGTTTTAAACTGTGACACACAAAACACATTATAACATATTGGATGAGGTAATCTATTTTCTCATCTGAGTACTACTATTTAGAGAACACATAAAACTTATTATAGCGATAAAAATGTAAACTAATTTTTATCCACTTTTTTATTCTACATGTTTTATCTGAAGGTGATACATGTATCTTGGTTAAAGAAAAAGGAAAAGTTAATTCTTTGTAACTTCTGAGGTCATTAATGCTATGTTCCATCGACAAATTTTTTATTTAATGTTATAACAGACATTGATGTCACTGTATGTTCTGTGAAACATATTATACTAGAACATTCACATTAAATTCCAAGGTATACCTATGTGTAACACAACAACCAGATAAAGTAATGTCAAAAGGTTATGAGATAATATTAGGTAAATTTTATTACATTATTAATTTTAAAATTACATTTTGAACAATTGTAAGAATTTTGACAAGCTAAATGATGAAAGTCAACATGACATTTTATAGAGGAATACAAAAAAGTTATGTCGTGCACAATCTGGAAATTATCCATCATGACGCATCATGACATAGCCTAATTCAATTTATAGCCCGTTTTCAGTTTTATAATTCTCGTTTTTGAGTTTTCATTTCTTATTTGAAACAACTGTCCATAAAATAAGGTTCCCAAGGAGCTGCAGACGCGAGAAACTAACTCTGTTATGAGGAATTTGGCCACATTGACGTTGGAGGAATTTAAATGCCTCTTGATGGATAGGTGACAGAAGGATCAGTAGGCGTTGCACAGGATTTGGTATCCTCAGAAGGAGAAGACAGAACGTTTCCTTCTGGGTCCACGCACCAGCATACGCCCTTAGCATAGTTACACTGAAGAGGAACGAAGTAACCGCTGGTCAAGCATTGTGGGAAGTAGCCCTCGTATTCAACTAAAGTTACAAAATACGATTATTAGTTTTTATTTGTTTGGCAATGGGTGATTTAATGCAGTTGAGAAAAATGAACTAAAACACTATTTGAGGGGGGAATCTCCAAAATTTTTCTGGGTATGAACCATGGCCACCTAGACTCATAAGGCCAGAGAAGCTCGAAATCGTGACGTGAAATGTAGTAGGCAAGACGTCACTCTTCATAGCTTTTTTGGACAACAGCGCAACTCCAGACTGAAATCTTGTACCTTGCGCTGTTGAAAAGTGACATCTTGCCTACTATTTCGCGTCACGTTATGAGTCTAGATGACCATGGATGGAACCCCAATTTTACCTGGGATTCACATTGATAACTAAACTTTAAAATTAAGTTCACCAAAGATAAAATTACATATCTAAGTTAACTAAAACTTGACGCTTAAAAGTACTCGTATGGAGGAACCTCAAATATAATGTTGAGTCTAACCCCCCTCAACCCAGAAACAAAAGTACGTCTAGGAGTTAATCCAATTCACTTACGAGTTATGTTCCTGGTTATCTTGTCATCCAATTTCGGGCACACGCAAGTGTACTTCTGTCCAGTGCGCATACCCGAAACATACTGTCCATCCGGTCTAACGCACATGCAGGAGTAAGGAAATGGTGGTTTTTCAGCGCACTGGACCTCTTGGAAGGTCCCATCGGAGTTGCACTCCGGGGTCGGTTGCCAGTTGCTTGGTCTCTCGGTTAGTTTTTCTCTCACATAAGGACAATTATACCCTACTATTGAGAGGGAAACATAATACGTGTTAATGCGTGTGTTATCTTACGAGTAAGTTATGGTGTTTCAAAAGCACACACTGGAAACGCTCCAACACATTAATTTAAGAGCACTCGTTATTGTCCTCAAATTATGTAAAAACTTTTCAGTTCGTGTTGTTATTGTGTTGTGATCATACACTGCAAATAATGCTCCACACAAAAGTATAAACATATTATAAACACATTTAAGAAAATTTTAAGAACTTTGTCTCCAAATTAACAACACTTTGATTGTATTCTTAGGAAGAACACTTTATCATCTCATTGTGTTGTGATAGTGTTCTGAATATGTTTGAAAAGTGTTGGAAATGTTTTCTATGCAGGAATTTGTTCCAGAGTTGTAAAATATGTTTAAATTATGATATTAAATTTCGGTAATTAAATACAGGTTTTCTCTTTTAAAAAATTGATACAGTTTAAATCTAAATATCTTACTATACGATGTATATCTCCATTTAAGCGGAGAATATTCTTCGGGGTCCTCGGCTGTACTTGGTATCATGTGAAAAATCTGGAAAGAGTAATCATCTATATTTTATGCATAAAAACATCGATAGTTTCTGATGCATGGAATTATAAATATACTACAATTCGTATGATTTTGTAATTTTCTTTTATTAATTTTCACTCATTAATGGAGCCATAATATATTTTTTTTATCAAAGTTTTACTTATTTTTATAAAAGTATGTTTTATTAAATAATAATGTGGTTCTTCGGGGTCCTCGGCTGTACTTGGTATCATGTGAAAAATCTGGAAAGAGTAATCATCTATATTTTATGCATAAAAACATCGATAGTTTCTGATGCATGGAATTATAAATATACTACAATTCGTATGATTTTGTAATTTTCTTTTATTAATTTTCACTCATTAATGGAGCCATAATATATTTTTTTTATCAAAGTTTTACTTATTTTTATAAAAGTATGTTTTATTAAATAATAATGTGAAATGCTTTTTTAAGGATAATTTTTATTTTGAAAATGATTAATTCTGAAATTAGAGTTACTAACTTCTGTAGGCTATATAGTTTCGGTACTTTTTTTTAACAATAGGATATAAATTTAATTGCAGCATATTTAAATATGAACTTAATAAGTTCAAGTTTAAACAAATGGAGAAATTTCCAATTTACTAATTAAAATGCATAAAATCTGTTATTTAAATAATTGTTAAACTAATCCTTCCATTACATAAGGTTACATTTTGTGTCCTATGAGTCTGTTTTAAATCCCATAACAATTTTTAGAGTTAGGAAAAAATGTACTCACACTAAATGCTGCATGTATTAGAAATAGACTCATCAGCTGAAAATAAGTTTAATATACATAAGTCAAAATATGGCAGAATTTTTTAGAAAGACACTGCCTTTTTTTATAGTTCACAAGTATGGCATATTTCGTACTCTCTTTAATTTGTAAATATTATACTATATAACAATTTTAACTTCTAAAGTTTCCATAAAATAATGAAAAAGTGCAATCAAAACTTGTTGATTATTCTGTGAAGAAAAGTTCGTTAAAAGTAACTATTTTAATTATGAACAATGAACGTCCACATGATTTGATATTTTATATCCAGCTAAAATATGTTTTCCTTTCTATAAACTTGGTAATCCTTTTGGAATCTTGTTTCATGACAATTGTCAACTAAACATAGAGCTAAAACTTAAAAACATGATTGTATTCTTTATGAAAAACATTACATTCTAAATTCTTTCAATTTATCTAATTATCTGTTAATAACTAGATTTTGTGATAGGATATAATTTTGGGAATTACACATAATTACTTCCACCCTTCTAGATGGAGCTAATTATTTTACACTTTCTCACAAAATCAGATTTTCTTTATTTAAACTTATTACTATTCTAGAAAGTTATTCCGTACCTTAGAAATCATCATGGGTCCTGTAATAGAAACGAATTATTGATGATTCAGTGGCGTTTCGCTTCAGTCAAAACTTAAAGAAGGAAAAGTAGAAAACTTTTGCTACTTTTATAATCAAGATAAATTGTAGAAAGTTATATTTTGTTAATTAATTTCAATGATTGGGCTCTATTTAGTGTTTTGTTGGAAATCTTAGAAACAATCTAATCTTATTAATAACGTAATGGAGTGAATAGGCTAATTTTGTTGATCAAAACAAAAGGGTTTCAAGTACTGTTTATCTTTTTCATAACTTATATACGCAATGAAGAAAATATGAGTGACACAATTCGTATTCCATACGTTAATCAAAAATCCTTACCGTCATACGCTGTGTGTGGTGTTATTTAATGATATTCTTTTATCTCCCACAAATTTTGACCTCTGGATACTTTTATATTTAATTGCACTAGAGAGAAGAATGTTAATGTCTGTTCTAGTCTTGACCTTCAGATGCTGAGTATACAGTTAAAATGATGTCATTCGCCCTCAAGAGGTTTCGTCCCCTATTTCCCTTTTTTAAAATTTCCAAGGGAGGACCTGATCCAACTTCAACTTTCATTGACAAGAAAGGTACGACGTAATCAAAATCATGATTATCTTTCAAATAAAAATACTTAAAATTGTATTTTAATTATATGTTCGTTGTAATTCAATGGCGTAAAAACAAGAAACATACTCGCGTAAAACTGCTCACTGAAATCTCGATACTTTTACAATTGTATATTAATTTTTCATTAATATTTAAGCAGTTGCTTGATAATAAAAAGCGTTTCTCGGGAAAAACGAGTGGTCTGTACGGGGGAACATAGCCCCCAGGCCCTTCATAGAGATCTCTTACTCCTTCTGTTCCCCTGGCTCTAAAAAAAAGATGAAACAGGCTGGAGGTAGTTTGACCAAATGACAAATGTTCATTCCATGCACTATACTTTAAAAAAATTGTCTGAATCACTTTCATACAAGGTCTTTAGAAAAAACTTCCCCAGTAGGCTATTTCCAGATCCAATACAATGATTCTAGCTTCATAAAAAGAGAAAAATTAGAAAGTTGCAACTCCATGAGTGGTCATTTTGAAAAACTCAATCAAATATATTTTTATACGCCCTCTTAGGGTAAAATTTCAATTTAGAAAATTTTGTCTAATTCATTCTTGAAGAAAACAAAAATGTCATTTCAGAGTATCTGCAAAACTAACAAAAATATTAAAGATCCTCTTCCTAAAGTCTAAGTCTAAAGCATCCTTAAAATTCATTAAAACACATTCAATTTATTTACCTCTGAATGACAGACCCTCTCATACCCATTTTGTTGTTCCACAAGATAATAGAAATAGGATACTCAACTCACATTTCATTTTGTCTCACGTTCTTTTAAATCCTTCTCAACCTTTTAATATTTGCTAATTGTAAGTCTAAAGATTTTGCTCTAAATCGGAGTTTTCTTTTTAAATTTAGGAAATTGGATCCTAAATGATGTCTCTAATTCTGGAAACTCTGAAGAGCACAATTTATCTCATTTATAGCGATTGCATGAGAAAGTTGACTTTCAGAAAAAAACATAAATTTAATTTTAGAAATAGTGCAAAGAAAAACAAGGATTTATTTATAAATTTACTAATTTTATGGTTAGTATGATTATTAGATTAGTAATGATTATTATTATTGAATGGGTTTTCGATCACCTTTGAAGAATTTCCACTTCCAGAAATACTAACTATTAATTACTATTACTAATGTTGGGGCTAACATCGCAAATATTGATAAGTGTCTGACATTTTGTGGAATTTTTAATCATTAAAAACAAGGTCGATAAAAAACATTATCTCAATACAATAAACCTACAAAAATGAAATTGGATATTTTTGCCCCTGTTTTGATAAGTATGATCGCAGTGTTATCGATACTAGCTGATATTTCGGTGTGGGTTTTGTTAAAAAAGGGACAAATATTGACAGAATGATATAAGCCGGTGTATTGTGCTACCGGTGACTATTAAAGAAACGTACAAGTGTATAATAATATGTTTTTAGTTCTTGTTTATTTCATACAAATGGATTTAGAATATTCGGTTATCGCAGGAGTGAACGTCTTTGGACGGAGGCACCAAGATATTTCCGTTCTTGTCCACGCACCAGCACTTTCCACTGGCTTCGCTGCATTGGAGAGGAGCATAATAACCACTTTTTTCACAATTGGGCATCTCAGCATTCGGATCTGTGAAAGTAAATAACGTTGGATCACATCAACAGAGGACAATTTGCGTGGATTTATGTTTTAATTATTACTATATGCGTTTGAAAGAATATGAAATGCTGTCAGGTAATGAAGAGCAATTAATAAATTATTCTTGCTTTTATTTTAGTGGGTCACGGGTCAGTTAAGTAGACTGTGGCAGATGCGAGCCACGGGAAGATACCGATCCGAAAGGTCCTACAATACAAAATTATGAATATTCCAAAATTAGACACTACTGTGCAAAAATTAAGGAAGAAACTGTTATTTTAATGTACCACCAAGTAGAATTATTTTTCATCCATGAAAATCAGACCATAATTCAATGAGTGGGAACATAAGGACCGAGATAAAATTTTCCTTACCAATAGTATAAGGGGGTAAAAGGACCCTCCATTGATAATGGAGTTCTCTATGCTCTACTCATTTGGAGCGGTGATAGAAACTTCTATGCGAGAGGAGGTACTTAACCAAAAATTTCTTGTTGTTGGTAAAGAATGATTATTCCTGAACTCGCCGCATGTTTTTAAACGTGTTTGAATGGCACTTTTTAGGCGTTATTGAGAGATACCGGCCTAATAATCATTTTTGATAAATTTTAGCTTTTGTATCATTTTTAGCAGGTGGTATCTGACCGTCAACCGTGTTTTAGCAGTTCTCACACGTGTTTGATTGCGTTTAGGTCTGGAGACCCTGAAAATAACTTTATTCTTTCAATGTCGTGACTTACGAAAAACTTTGAGAAAGAAAAAGTATGATTTTGCACAGCTTTGTTATTCATAAAGATAAAACATGGACCAAACATGTTTAAGTCCATAAACACTAAAAAATGCTTCTTGTTTCAAACTTTAATAAAATATATCCTTTCTGGGAAACTTTCCAAGGTTTTTTTTTTTTTTGGTTAAGTACCTCTCACATAGACGTTTCTGTCACCGCTCCAAATGTGTAGAGAACTTCATTAACAATGGAGGGGCCCTTTTGCCCCCTTAAACTATTGGGAAGGAAAATTTGATCTAGGGCCCTATATTCCTACTTACTGAACATCTTATGGTCTCATTTTCATGGATGAAAAATAATTCTACTAGGTGGTATATTGAAAAAATAGTTTCGTCTTTAATTTTTTCACAGCAGTGTACTTCCTTCAGTCATCGGTATTTTTTACGGGCAAAGTGATAAACCGGGTATTATTAATAATGCCAGGTGGTGGTAAATGGGATAAATTCAATGGCATTTATCAATGAGTATTTATCACTTAGCCCAAAATACGCGGTCATTATTAATAATAGTACCAGGATTTATCACATTGCTCGTAACATTTAAATCGGAGTTGAATAATCTGACTGTTGGAGCGGTGATTATGCTCGCCATAAGGCGAGTAAAAAGGGGGAAAAAACTCGAAATTGCAACTTATGGTAGACGTCCTAGGATTACAATAGATAGCTCTGTCACAGCAATCAAGTTTCAAACTGAAAACTTCGGTAAATATGCGTGGAATATGGAAGATTCTATCATGTTCTGTGCTCCAGAAGGCATATAA
Organism: Tetragnatha montana; assembly: GCA_963680715.1. NCBI lineage: Eukaryota > Metazoa > Arthropoda > Arachnida > Araneae > Tetragnathidae > Tetragnatha > Tetragnatha montana. The sequence continues at coordinate 20,820,209 of OY796686.1, forward strand.
GGTTGTCTTTTTAAAACATTGTGCAAAATCTGCGTACAGCCAGAATACAGGCATATGACGACCTACCCTTCACGAAGATATCGTATCCCGCAAGCAAGCATACGCAGTTTTTGACGTCCAATCCGAACCCAGGCAAAGTAATAGGTGTGCCATCTGGGGCAGTGCACATGCAGGTGTCTGGTACATCAGGGTACTGGTCGTAACACTGAAGGTCCTGGTAAGTGCCGTCGGGCTTGCATTTGGGGACCATCCAATGGATTTCTGGGTCATTGCGGATCTTCTCGGCCGCGGTCGGACAGTCCACGCCAGCTAAAAGAAAATGCTCATTGTGCTATCGTTGATAAAAGGTTATCAAGGATTTTTCCAAAGGTGTGATTTTTATATGGCATTGATGTCAGTCTCTGTGATAAAAACGGTCCCTAAAGATCCACCTATGTCCGTCTTCCAAAATCCCTCATCAGCGCTGACAACTATAGTGCCCATGGGTCCGAATAGACGAATAGGGAATCACACAACTGTGTGAGAAGGAGATGACGCTTTAGAAGTTTATAAGTAAAGTGTTATTAAAAGTGACAAAAGTGTGTTCAACACCTAAATCCAATCTTTTTTTTTAAATTTCCGGTGTTTTATTTTTTTTCACATAGACTCTGGGCGACATCAACGGCATATAAAAGTCGCACCTTTGGAACAAAAATTAAATGTCATACTGTATAGTTCTCTTATTTGCCATGTAAAAATTTCGAATTTCTGAATTGTAGATTTATCAAAACTGATTTCAATGATATATTCTGTAGTACTCTGTGTTTATTTTAAAGGTAAAGTTTTTGAAATGAATAAGAAACGATTATATATTGGTTGTTCTGGAAAAAAAATCATTGCGTAAATGTATTACTACCTCTCATTCATTTATTGGATTTTGGTCACTTTTAATGAATAGATTATGTAAAAATAGTTCAATGGATTTGTATCAATCCATGGTATAAGACGCTATTTACGAACTAGTATTGAACTTTCGAAGTTGTTTTTAAAATGAAATGAAATAATAAAATATTTTAAGAGATCTGAAATTTACTAAGCGAATGAGGTTTCAATTCAAAACAAAGCGTGTAATCAATAAAAGTTTGATAAAAGTGTAATTTTCAAGTATCTATTTCTCAACCCTTTACATAACGCAATTTTATTATAAAGCACACGAAATGATTAGCTATCAAATAAAAGTTGCTCAGATAGTTTAGTTTAGATTAATGAACTAAGATGGTTAAAATAACTGAGTATGATTATTATTCACATTTTAGAATTTAAATGAGGAAATTAAATTTCTAAAAGAGAATGAAAACTTACGATATCCTGGATATTCCCAACATAACACCACAGGAAGAAGACACAGAAACTGAAAAATATTAAATTTTATTGCATCAAATCCGATCACATATCATGTTTTAATCTATATGTAATTCAAAAATCCTTCTAGGATCGAATTTTCTTTAAAAAATTGGAATAAATTCTTAATATTCTTTATATTTCGAATACTTTAATGTTTCGAAAATTATTTCTGCATCTGCATTAAGTAAAAATTTACACAATAATTGACAAATGAAATTTTAAAACACTTTTCTAAGTAACTTTACTTCTTTAGAAAGTTATTTTAAAAAATTCCGTATAAATGATAAATTAACAAATGATAAATTTTCAATAAATATTTTGGTGGGAATAAAATGATAAATAACATACTTTGTTGGGATTTAATTTTTGTTTGTATCTTGCATGCAGAATTTCGCCATACTAAGTATATTTATGCAAATTAAGTGGGTGTACGAATTCTTTATTGATTAACTGTATATAAACTGTACATCAAACATGGTTAAATAAATTAATAATAAATTTTCTTCAAAAATATAATCTTACTGCTTTCTCAAATGTTACATGAATTTTATCGAATTTAACAAAGTTTTATTGTTATATTATTTTATATATTGAGCATAAATACTTACGGTGAATGCAAAAGACTTCATCCTCAGAATCCCAATACCTGTAAGATAGAAAGTAAGAAAGAGTTAAAATTTTGCCAATATCAGACTAAGCATTAAAAACTTACAAGTGAATAATTATTTAAACACTAGTGATTGGATAAAATGTGTTGGATTATAATATTGGTCTTAAAAAGATAAATTTAAAACAAGAGGATAATAAAGGAAATGTTACATACTTTACAGTAACTAAATTATACTTATGATTAAAAATAAAAAAATTATTTTATGTTTTTATGCCAATTATTTGCTACTTTTAAATGTGATAGGGGTTCTGTTGTTTATTTGAACCTCCACCACGATTTCCTTGGTAAAAACTTCTCAAAACACAACCAAAGTAAACCTCTTAAAATATAGTAAGAGGGAAAATTTATTTGAATAATCTATATGCATAACATATTAAATTTTAAATCAGTGATCATGATATTATACAAGGGAGTAAAAAAATTTAAATTTGTTTTAATTATTTATCCAAACTTTACCCCCTCTTCTGTTTTATTTCAATTAGTTGTGTGTGGCTTAAAAATTAATATTATTCAGTTAGATTTTGAATACTGAAATAGTTATGCCTTGTTGTTGAAGTATTTTTATTTTGATCCTGAAATTTAGGTATTAAATCTATGTATACACTGTTTGCTGCTCAAAAATTACACAAATAGTAACACTGATACGTTGTTTTATGTTAGAATAAAGACTAAAGGTATGGCATTTCATTTCCCCAGAAGTATTTTATATTTCTCATTATTATACTCATAGGAGTTTCACATGAGGTGAATAGATATTGCAACACTGATATGCTTTGGCGAGTGTATCATTACAGAACATTTAACATAAATTTTTAAATCAACCAGTAAAAAACTTCAGAATACTGGTTTATTACAGAACTTGAAATAAATTTAGAATATTTTCTTCGCTACATTGGAAAAAGTTCATAAAGTTATTTTAGGTGATTCCAGACATAAGGAATAGACAAATTAATTTATATATAAAATGTATTATTCGCAAATTAATTTATATAGTTAGTATTATTGAAAAAGGAAAAGTAGACGCATGATGTATTTTTAAAGACTAATTTAGAATATTTTTTAGATGTTTTGACTGATCTTTTCTTTTACAATATATGTCGTTTAGGCCCCATAGATAAAACCTAGTTTTAGGACTTCGATTTCTAAAACAAGTTATTAGTATTAAATTGACATTTTAAGGGAACATTTAAGACTTTCAAGGAAATATAATGTTCCATCAAATCGCACTAAAGAAAAATGGTCAAATTTTAATTATTTTACTTTTATTTTCATGTCAAAATTTCTTCATTGACATTTTCCAAAAGGTAACTCTTTTTTGCGAACTGAATACACACTTTCTCTAAATCTATGTTTTTGTTTTTAATATAAAAGAGAGAAAAAGAGAAGGAAGAGAAGTTTCACAAATCTTCACGTTCATATTTTTGAAGTAGATATATTTTAATATTTTTTTATCTGACTGTAAAAGAAAGTGTTCCGTTTTGAAAACTAAAATAATATAAATCCACTTGGCGAAATTAGGACGGTAAAATGGTTAATTAAAAATGCAAGTTCATTCGCAATCTAATATATTTAAGTAAGATAAAATATTAACCAAAGATGTCAAAACTAAACTGCATTGGTATAATATATTTCATGAAACATTAATTAAAAATAAAATACAAAGCTTCATTTAGTTGGATGAAATAGTATTTTCTTTAGAGAAACACACATTCCTTGGATAATAAAACGAATTTCAAACAAGTGATTAGTTACTTTGATTAAATTACTTACGCAACTGTAATAATTTTTCTGAAGCAAAGGAACTGTTGGTATTGGTATTGGATTGGCTAAATATATTTTCACGTCTGTAAAGAACTGTTTTGTTTCACTTAAACGCGCATTGCATTGGGATAAAATATCGTAAGATAAGATTTAGAGCCTGTGACGTATATCCGAATATAAATATGGAGATACGTTACGTTAGGATAAATAGTTATTCCTATTCTACGAAGCACTGCATATTTTTTTATAGATAAGTTTTCCACCTTTACTCATACCCAAAAGTCAGGAAGTGTTTTTTTTTTTAAATATATATACGAATGTCACACAATGTTTAAATTTAGAGTAGAAAAGTTTAGCTTTCATTGTTTGTTAATTAAAAGAAAACCACTACTGTTTCAATGCAGGCATTTTTCTATCATAAGTTTTAGAAATATTTTTTTTTGAATATTGCAACATTAAATCTATTAAAATGCTTTGCGTATTGAAATAATATCTGAATAAAAATGAATACATACTTCTGAAGTTCTAGCAAGAACACAAAACCTCTCTAAATGAATAGGAATGTAAGTTAAATTTTCAATTATCCCTCAATTTAAAGAATTACTCCGTGATAATTTTTATGATAATATGAAACATGTGTCGAAAATACACCTCTTATCCATTCTAAGAAACAAGCATTTCACCTTATCATAAGTCTAAATTTCACCTGCTTCATTAATAACAGGTTCGTGGAACACATTTTGTTTTTTATAATAATAATCTGCAATCAATTCAGACTTTAATTTCAACTTTATCGAGATCAGAGTGAAATCATTCAAACCTCTGCACTTTGGTGATAAGGGCCACGACGCGCGTGCTGAGCAACAGTATGGTTGGTGGTTGTGGTTTTCTACAAGAGTGAAACATTAATTGTAGGAAATACTTTTAATCTTATTAGGCTATTTGTTAATTTTTAGGTATTATTTATAAATGTGTAATCTATCTGTAAATTATTTTTTCTCTTAAAAAACCTGCAATGCAACAAAACACACTTAAAAATATCACAGCTATATATTGGGTCTCTAATCACAGCTCCGCGGATTCATAAAAAATTTCAATGCGACCTAAAGCGCTCCATAATAATATTATCATTCAATTTTCAATGATGATTCAAAAAATTTTTAATAAATTGTTTCTAGATAGATACTATGTTAAAAAATTGTTTAATTTTGGAAGGTTATATATTTTTTCAAAAAGAACTATGAATTTTATCACAAATTAATTAAATGAAATGGGTTGTTTAATTCAAAAATGAACAAATAATAATACAATGAATACAACTAACTCGAATTGTAGCATTTTTATTCAATCACCTTACAATAAATATCCCCATAGTGATCGATAAGCAATCAGTAAATCAAGTTGTCATACGATTCCCTTAAATTATCTGAATTTTTATTTTTACTCAATATTTTAGTATGAATTTTTCTTTCAAGGAAGATTTCATTTAGTACTTTTTTTTCAGATTTGAAAAATATCTTAAATTTTAAAGCATAATTTTAAAATTTTAATATTCTAAAAGCATGACTTCAGAAAAAAGACAAAAATTTTATTAAATTATAAATCCAATCTATGAAATTTAATTTCATTACGAATTTTTCAAGCTTTAAAAATTTTGAACAGAGAGCAACAATTTTTCCTTGGTCAATAAATACTTCATAATAACTTTAGAAATATTGATGTCATACATTTTTTACGAAGTCCTCATCATTGTTCCGTATGATGCAACTAAAGGCTTGATAAAGGCGCAGCCAAAATTTTCTTCATTAGGAGAGCCAGACTGGGTATAAAAAAAGCTTTATTACTTTGTTTTAGCTTTCTCTCATTATTTTTTAAACTTCATACCTAAGTTTATTTCTTATGATATTTTGATTTATACTAGTGGATACAGGTGAATTTAAGAGTTACACTTAAAAAATAGAAACGAATAATGATTAATGCCTGAGGAAAGAAATAAACCGAAACCCACGGAACAAGTTTCGGTGTGGGAAAGTATTTTACACTATTTATAACACGAATGCATTAAGGAATTATAATCTCAAATGCAACCTTCCCTTCATGTGCTAATTATTCGTATTTTAAAGTAATTTTAAAATTTTAAATTCCACTGATTTCTTCCCCTTTTCTTCCTTTGAAAAGTTTTTTCTTTGCGCTCTAGTTTCGTAATACAGTTACGCCCTCTGAAGTTAAAAAAATGAACTGAAGTACGAATTTCTGTAATATTTAGTTTTATGGAATAAAAATGATTATTTACAAAATTTTGCAATCACTCTAATTTTGTTGCTGTAATTTTATTAACCAAAGTGAAAAAAGGATACACGTTTTCGCCACTTTTTCCTAAAATGTCATGATCGAATTTTTGTTGTTTACTTCTACTTCTACTTCGCATCGTCAAATATCTGTATTCTTGTTCTTGTTTGGATGCTGCTGCAGAAAAATTTTAATAAAATTTTATTCAATATTTGTTGAAAATTATATATCAAGTCTGATCTGTTAGAAGAATTTTAGACCTTATTTGTAAGCATTATTTTCTTTACCTAGATATTTTTAATGATTTAGAGCTGTAAAGAATTTAGTCATAACATTACGATCAAGTTATTAAATTTTAGTCTTGTTAAATGTAGTAATCATGGAAGTATAATGTAAGGTGTGTTTCAGGTGCAGATGTTTTATTTTTCATTAATTGTATTGTTAGTTTCGCTTATTTTGTCAGTATGTTTTAATAGGGTTCTACTTATCTGATGCATAATTAGTGTGCATTTATTGATAACGGTGTTCTAAATTATCAGTACGATTTTTCCACCACTTAATCAAAAATTACTTATGTAATGTACTCTTGGTATTCTTAAAGTTCATGCTTTATTATCCAATATTTAAATTGATTAAATCGATCAAATCTATTTGTATGATAGAGGATTAATGTAAGAGCATGCAAGTAAGCTATTCCTGAAAAAATTGAAACTTAGGTCAGATTTCACTATTTAGGGTGTAAATAACCGATTTCTTTTCAAATTGGTATTGTAATTATGCATTGTTTAAAGTTGTTTATTATGCAAATGACACTGTTCATCAAATTTTAACTTTTTTCTTATTACAGAGAGGAAAACTACCATTTCTTATAGATTTTGAGTCATTAAACATGAAAATCATCATTGAAGTTTTCAAATGACTCAGCATTTTGAGTAATTTTGCTGATTAGGTTATGTGTATAACACTATGGAACACTATTATTATGGGTACAGCTTTCGAAAGGGGTAAGGGGAAAAACTGCAAGAGATCCTTCACAGAATCACTCAAGTTGAACTTTATAACATTATTAGGGATTTAGAACTACCAAAACATAAAGCTGATGAGTTCTTTGCATCATCCAGATCGCATCTGAATGGACCCTCTTGGAAGATAACGTTGAAATATCTTTTCCTCGAGACCATCAAAAATTTTTTTAACTTTTTACACACGTAACGATGATTAAATAAGGTTTGATGTAAAAATTGAAAATTCCATACAAAGTAGACTTGTATGTCCCTCAAAAACCTGCTTTAAAGCTATTCTAGTGCCCAACAGTACTAAAATATTTTTAATACCTTTTGCTTACGCAGGCAAAGCCAAATAAGGTATCCAATTTGTAAATGCCTTCTGAAAACTGACTACAACTTCAATAAGCAAGAGTATTTACAGTGTGGAAATTTAAAACTAATTAATAGCTATTTGCTAGATTTACAAGGTGAGTGTGAGTACACTAAATACTCTTATTATATGTATGAGTTTGGATAGCTGTGCAAGGCATGCTCATTATACAGAAAGAGTTAATTGTGCACCAATATCTTTTATGCCTAGCACTAAAAATGTTTCATTAAGAGTTCTAGGGAACCCTAGCAATATTATTCTAAACCAGTTCTACTTTCTAAAACTACATGCCTTGCAATGTTTTCGGAATGTTAGTACAGAATTCTTAGGTAACTTTTATGCTGAAGATTAAAATGACCACATGGAAGATCTTATATTTGCCAACGAGACATATATCACTAAAAGTACTTACACTTAAACATTCAATATTAATTTTTTATTTTGTGAATTTCGAGCCTTTCTGTAACGAAAAGGGAGTGAGATTCCATCAAGATATTTCAACAGTGGTCAGTTTTCATGATAGCAAATTTTTGCTGAATGATCCCTAGAGATCTTCCAAATGTCCCCCACAAGTTACAGCAAAAAAAGAAACAATGTGTGTAAAAGGTACAATTTGTCCATTCTTATTTGTACAGTTGTGTTCATACAGCGTTATATGGGAAATCAGGGCCGTAACCAGACTTTTGTTTCGGGGGGGGGGGGGGTTTGACTCCAATATTTTCTGAGGTATCTCCTTACGGGTACTTATTTATACGTTAAGTTTTAGATGGCAACAATGGATTGAAATTTTGATGCACTAAATTTTAAAATTGTATAAACAATATGAATTCCAAGTAAAAGGGGGGTCTGGGGGTCCTCCCCCAGAAAAATTTTGGGAAATTTGCCCCTCAAAAGAGTGTTTTAGCTCATTTTGAGACCCTTTAGATTACACCCAAAGAGCACCACTCATTGTAAGCGGCCGAATTTTCAAGGTAAAAAGAAGGTATATTGTAATAAATGGCAAACTGTTGAGGGGGTTTTTGGGTTTCTACTCCAGAAAAATTTTTGAATTTTGCCCCTAAAAGTGGCATTTTAACTCATTTTGCGACACTAGGTTACATCAAAGAGAAATACTCCTTGTAAATCACACAAGTTTGAAGGAAAAACCGTACTTAATAGATTTCAAAATTTTGAGGGGGTTTGGGGGTCCTCCCCCAAGAAAAATTTTGGAAATTCTACCCTTAAAAGTAGGGTTTTGACTCATTTTGAGACCCTTTGGGTTATACCCGAAGAGGATTGCTCCTCGTGAGACATAATTTTCAAGAAAAATAGCAGTATAAAAATTGATGTCAAAATTTCGGGGGGGGGGGTTGAACCAGTAACCCCCCCCCCTTGGATACGGCCCTGTGGGAAATATAAATAGTGAAATTAATCAAAATGCTGAGTCAATTCAGAATTTTAATGGTGATTTTTGTGTTCAGCCACCAAAAATCTGTGAATCATTTATTTTTTCTTTTTGAACAGTGTAACTTATTCAATGATAGTATTCTTAAATATTGTTAGTCTTCAGACATTTTTACCATAGATTAAATAAGTTATGTAGAAAGTTTTAGATTATTTAGGTTCTCTTTTACTCTTTCCAATAAATAAAATGAACAAAATCTTATTATCTTGTTTGTATACAATTGAGGATACAATTTTCAAGTGAAAAATGATAATAGTACTAAATTTTCTATTCTGTTAAAAGTTAAAAATAACCAAGATGTATCTTAGATGTCCCAAATATTTAAATATTGCCAAATTTTTGTTGCTTCTACCAAGAAAGGTGCTTATATTATTTAGTCAGTTTGCAATTTATAGTGATAAATTTATAATATTAGAGTGTCCAAAGCAGCTTGGTATTATAATCCTTTTTTATATTTTATCTCATAATCGTAAAATTTGCTATGATCTCTTTGAAAATCCTTTCACCCATGATTCATTATTATTTGTTAGGGCAGCATTGGTGGCCAACTTTTTGTATTTCATGTGCCAATAATTTGACAGACAAATTCATATGCGCCTTATTACTCGAGCACTTATTGTGCTAAGTTCAATGTTAAAAGTATTGGTAAGGGATATTCTCAACAATTTTCTCTTATGTCGCACGTTTTCCCATTTCAAGGCCCCTCCACTGTTCCTTGTTACAAATTTGAAATTCAGAAAACCTTTCCAAAACATTAATTTTTTTTTATAATATTGATTTCCAAACAAAAATGAATAATTTTGGGATCCACCTTTCCCTTTAGAAATATTTTTGGAATTTGACCCTTAGATGAGCTTTAACTCTCATTTTTGGGATAATTTGGGTGGTACCCAAGGGAATTGCTATTTTTTTCGCTTTAGAAAATTGCCTATCAATGAATAAACAAAGGGTTTAAACCTTAACTCTCTTCTTCGAGAGGGCCCTGTATTACTATTGTACTACCAGTAGCACATTAATTTTGCAATATTCTACATTTTTTTTTTCATAAGCAAAATGAAAGTTGAAATAGACATCCCTAACACAGTAGAACCTCTTTACAATGACCCCCCGATTATAGCGACACCTGCATTGCAACAATAAGTAAGAAAAGTATATTATAGTGTTAATTTTATTTGTTAGGACATCCTTTTGTTAAAACTACCGCATTTAGTTGGTCTCAGGGGGGCATCGCTCTATCAAAGTTCATTGTTTTTCTATAAATATTATAGAACTCAAATAAATTTTGGGATGTTTAGTCCAAATCAATGCAATTTTCTTAAAAAGTAACACATCTTATGATATAACTAATAATAATAATCTATAGTGTATATATTTGGAAAGTGCTTTATTTATTTAAGAGAAACTTTATCTTAAATTGTAATTTTAATTTTAGTTTAATTTCTAGAAAGAAATACAAGATCTTTTTAATGTTTAATATGTACCCAAGGTCTTTATGGCTAAACATGACAAGAAAATTAATTCTCTTTTTAAACAAAGTGAATATAGTTGCTGTATTTGTCCTTTTAGGTGCTTATAATTTCCACGTATAAGGCAGTGCTGGGGGGACTCATGTCTTCTTTTTCCCTTTTTTTACAGTACTTGAACTAAAAACCCCTTATTTCAGAGGGGCCAAATATTTTAGGGGATGGTGTCCCGTTCTACTGTTGTTGACATTGTCCTGTTGTATATTAAATTAAATCATCTTTAAAACGAGGGGTGATACAGTTTTTCTAGGCCTAATAGAACTGGAATTATTCAAGATAAAAATAAAAAATTAAGTTTCTTCAACTTAAAAAAAGTTTTAAATGGTTTGTGACTAGCAATTATTGTACCACCCTTTATTACATAGTTTATATTTAAAATAGCATAAATTGTGATGGTATTAATATGAATCTATTAAATTATATAAAGATTATATTTTAACGTCTTTTTAATATGTTTAAAAAAAAATCAAAAATCTCAGCAATCTAGTTTATTGCAAATATTGAGAGTTTCTTTTATTCCTTTCTAATTAATTCTTTATTTTGTTTTACTAGACAACACTCTTGTAAAATATTACCTTTTCAAACCATTCTAAATAATAATAGTCAAAAACCTGCACAAATTTACAAAATCAATTGGCTTTGTTCATTACAAAAACTTACATAACAGGCAAAAGAAATAGGTAAAAAAAAAAATTGAATCTTATTTTAAATCTTTTCAACTCCTATTCTTTTTTAACTCTGAAAAAATGTTTTTGAAATTAAAAAAAAAATTATTGTAATATGAGGTCAAATTTGCTGCTTGGATAGGACAGAAAATTAGTTGTATATAGCTTTATGTTTACAGAAAAGTCTTGCTTGCAAGCCAAGTGGGGGTCCCTGGGTCCAGGCCCCCCCCCCATGGGCCAGACCCAAAAAATTAAGACCCTATTTAAGGTGTTATAATTACCAGTGGCTACTCAGGAGATGGCGTTTATGCCCCTTAAAAGTGCCTGAAAAACACTTGTGTATGTTAAAAATCTAAAATTTTATTTTTAAAGCTGTGGAATTTTTTTTTTATAATAATAATAATAATAATAATAATAATTTATTTCATTTTTGTACAAAGCGATACAATCGAAAATAGGGGGAAGGCATATTAGTCAGACTGGGGCACATGCCCATTTAGCTGACCAAAAAAATTATTACAAGCAAATTTAGTACAGATGAGGAAATAAAATCGAAAAAAAAAAAAAAGTGTCTTAAAATATAACTAATACACAATACATATGTACATAAAAAAAAAATAATAATAACACAATTTAAATGACAAATACAAAGAGATAAATGGCAAAACAGCATAGGCATTAAAATTACATGTTGCTTCTATAACTTAAAAAAAAACATCTAAATCATCAATGACCAATAAGAAATCAAATAACAAATTCTTAAATTTTTTATTACTTGAGATGTTTTGTAGGTCTAAAGTTAATCCATTAAATAATTTAGGTGCATCCATTAATAATTTAAAAAAAAGTATACACATGAGCTAATGGGTTTACAAATTACATTAATTTACATCATATCTTCGAATACTTTTTTAAGTAAAATAATTTGTCTAGTTTCATTTGTTAATGTATTCATATTTCGATAAATAAAGCAATCTATGAAAATATTGCAAAAAATTTTTTTTTTTTGTATTTTAGTTTAATTTTCTATTTGAATCATCAAAGCAACCAAACTTATATGCACCCCTGAATACTTATAGTTAAATCTTCCTACATTTCAAGATAGGGACCTAAAAGAGTGAAGAAAAAATCTCCAGCTTTATAAAGAGCAGTGCTCTTAGGTTGTAACCCAAAGGGTCTCAAAATGAGCTAAAACACTCCTTTTAAAGATCAAATTTCCAAAAAAAATTCTGGAGGAATATCCCGCAGACCCCCTTTCCAATATGGAACTACTGATAACTAAAAGAAAAACTCTTGCATTGTTTTTCGATGGTTTTTGTTTTTAAGAAAAAAATATTTTTAATATTGGATGAGAACTAATATTCACACTAGAGATTAAAAAGTAGTATTTAATCTTAATTATTATACTAATTACTAATAAATTATTAGCCATTAATTTATATACTTATAGATAAGTAATTAAAGGTAATGTTAAATTTAAATTTATTTCACTAATTATGAAAAATTATTGATATTCGATAATAAATTTTTCCCACTGGACCCCCCCCCCTAAAAAAGGGAAAATTCTGGCTATTATGCCCCTGCTTGCTTGTATCTACTCTTGAAAAGCTTTTACTTGATTTTTTGATGTCTAAATGTTCTATATTGTTTTTCTTATCTTAGTCTAAGCATGCAAACTGGTTGCACTGGAGGGGAGGAGCACTAAAAGGTTATGATGACCCTTAAAAGTTAGTGTATCACTATACCAAAGTAATATTTTCTTTGGCTACATTTCAGTTGGGTTTTATTTTATTCCCATGGTAACCAATCATTGTTGCTACCCAACATTAGCATGTACTTCAAATTGGTGTTTTTTCTATAGAAATGGACTTATCTAGCTAGTGAGAAAAGGATATCCAAAGGGACTCTTATTTTTAAATGAAAAGAATACAAAAACTTTTTCTTTTTTTTCCCACAAAAGCTTTTTCTTGTATTTTTTGTAAATGGAATCTGCCTGAACATATTGACCTGAAAATGGGCATATTCCTCTACCTAAACTTAAGTTGATAAGATTATAGACCTCGTTGAACCTTACTCTTATATACAGCCTTTTAATCAATTTGCATGAAACAATCGCTATGTTGTTTGCAATAGATAAATTTTGACTAATTAGAGTATTTCATTATGAAGAACACACACTTTTGTTGAAAGAGTTATTAAAATATGAGGAACACATGTTTCTTAATTGATGGTACCGAAATTAGACCTTCTTTGGTTCAAATGGCTTTTCTATGAGGGAGGGTACATTGCCCATCAAACATTGTTGCGTCCTACTATTTCGGATGTATCAGGTCTTTTGTAGAAATCAGAAGAAAATAAATTTTAATAGTAGAAAAAAATTAATTTTCATATTATAAAAGCCATATAATTTCTGTAACTTTTGCACCAGCTGGTTTTGCCGACCCCGTTCCCACCCGAATCGTTCTGTGGAGTACTTACTCCCCCTTCATTCATTCAAGACCATAACGGATCAAAATCCTCCCCCCCCCAGGCGATGAATAAAGGACTATTTATAGAAATCTCCAGGATAAAAATCGCAATCCCCATTGTGCGCCTCCCAGTGGTGTCTATTGGTGCACCACACGTGCGTGTGACGTCCGTCACATTTTTCGCCTTTCAGCGCGCGGACGGAAGGAAAAGACGTGCGACATGAATATATTCCTTTCATTTAATTTCGCCCTCTTCCTCTTCTCACTAGAGAGCCCTTCTCACTATACCACGCCGTCTTTCATATTTTGACATTTACGGCGAATCGATTTCGGGCAGGAAATTTTACTCTCATAGCACGGCCCTTTTTTTCTCTCTCTCTCTTCGCTCGACTCTACAAATCGCAGGTATGCGTTTTGCCTTTGGAATCTATTTTCGAACGCCGCCGCCGGACGAAAGTCGCTTGAGTTGCATTGGACAGAACTGTACTGGACATACAGCCTAAGGTTAACCTGAAATCAAAACTCTTGGTAATTGGAAAAGGGAAACCAGTTTTAATCCACTCATGGCTTACCAATTGCCGTCAGCGTCGTGCTATCATCAAGGATTTCAACAATCAGTGTTAGCGAAAGATAATTTTTCTTTCTTTAGCTTCTGGTTAACACCGACGCTGATATGGCTGTCAGAGTTGTCGAAAAAGCTTTATTCCAGATTAAGCTAGTGGTGAAGTGAATACATTAGCGGATAGTCTAAGAATTGATCATTATCTTGTAAAAGTCGGGGGGGGGGGTTAATCCTGATAGAGATTTTGTAACTCGCTGTTTTTGCTCATTTCATGGCTCAGACACCAATTACTTGAAACTTCAATTAACATCGGAGGAAATCTGGTATCGAATTTTGTCATCACCATTCACTACTGTTGTTATTGTCTCTGTAGAACTCAAAGTGTTGCTACTTTGTTTGCAGGAAACAATAAGTTGTTTTGCTTTTTTAATATTTAATGATTGCTAGATACAATTTTCTTACCACCATGCAGTTACTGTAAAATTGTGGAAGGTGAAATGTAAATTACTAACAAATTTCTCACTCCCAACTTTTTATCAGTACTACACATCTTTCGGACTTAAGTCATGTGAAAACATGCATTTGGAAGGAATAGTATCCGAATTAGAACCAAAATAAGTTCTGAAATTATTTATTTAGACTCTAAAAGGAAGCATTGTCTAAGAGACCGTCTGACCTAAAAATGAGGGATCCTAATGCTCTATAACAGGCCTTCACAACTTTAAATGTGGTGCGGGCCAAAAGATCAATCTAAATCCATTTCTTGTTCATGAGATGTAGAGAAATAGCAGGTAATTGTATTTAGAGAAAATCGGTTCACACATAATGTGTGTATGACACATATTTCAAGGTTTTAAATTGTATCAATTCTAATAAAATTTCTATGTACGATTACAGATGCTATTAAACTTCTCGGAGCTCTCTTTAATTCAAAATAGGTAAAATGAACAATTTCTTTTCCTTTGCACTGAAAAAAATGGATTTTTTTTTCAAATAAATTTTTCCTATGTCTTTTAAAATTTTAGAATCGCTCAAGAGCCGCAAAAAGAGGATGCTGGCCTGGAGGGCTGCATGTTGTGCAGGCCTGCTCTATAACTTTCTTCTTTAATTCTTTCATGATCTTAAAAACCTAAATACTAATACAATTTCTCTCTTGTGTATGGAGTCAATACAACGCTATGTATAGATGAGTTAATATTATTTGAATTCAATATACAGTTTTGCGGTTTCGTGATCTCAAAGAACTTAGGTAGTTAAAACCTGCTTTAGATGGCTTTCACAAAGAAAACACTGAAAAGAGTTTCCCATTGTTCTTATTTTGGTATAGAATTTGACTTTCGTTGTTATTGCTTTTCCCGAAACTACGAAGGATTCATAGCATTCGGAATTCATTTTATTGTTCTCCACTTTACTCTTTGTCGAATAAAAAAAGCTATCTGGAATATTTTATCAACTATTGAAACAGATTTTTGTCAACAATAGTCAATAAAAATGTTTTTAATATTCTTTAATGTTGCTGAAAATGCATTAGATATAATTTTATTAATGCTGGATGAAGTAATGGCCTCTGGAAAGTTCAAGGTTTCTGACAAGTAAATTCTTGAACAATATGATGTGTGACATAGGTATTTTTATGTTTTGAAATACTTCGAAATTTATTTGAGACATTGATCTTTTGATTAAATATCGTATTAAGCAACAAAAACTCTAGATTTGATCTTTTCGTGTGACTAACTTATAGTTGCCTGCCATTTTCCTTGAGAAAATATATGACCCAGCCCGACCCACGTTTCGCATCATGCATAATAATCCACTCTCCAATGCTACATATCTCTGAGATTTGCTCACTACCTATAGTTGGGGAACGTATTTGAGCCCTCCGTTCTTACTTGGCTATCTATTTCGAAGGCTGATGCCTCCTATATGTGCAAGAGCCACTCTGCACTTGTGCTAACGAGCTCCTTACCACTCTTGGGAAAAGGTTTGAGTTGGTACTGGACTGGTTATATGACTTAATTAGAGTTGCCATCCCTATATCTTGTGTATATCTCATAGAAAAGAATATCGCCCAGGGGCATGGCAATTGGC
Organism: Tetragnatha montana; assembly: GCA_963680715.1. Lineage (NCBI taxonomy): Eukaryota > Metazoa > Arthropoda > Arachnida > Araneae > Tetragnathidae > Tetragnatha > Tetragnatha montana. The sequence continues at coordinate 20,836,439 of OY796686.1, forward strand.
ATATTTCTTGCTAGCCATCTGCATCCCATAAGAGCTGTATATTTGTATGACCAGCCCATAGCATGCTTCGCATCTCTCCATTCCTGCTATCTGATTTGCCCATCACTCTTTGTGGGAAAGAAACAAGGGCAGATTTAAACGCTATGATTCTTCTCCCCGTTTTAGCGATGTAAACCGCCATCGTGCGTTACGTACCCACTATCTCCATTACGCATCCCTGAGATTTGGCTACAACAGATAGCCGATTGCATGCTTCCAATAACAAAAATCCAACAATTGAATCGTATAACTTTTCAGTTGCTCTTTGTTTCTAATGCCACTTGGGATATCCAAGCTCAATCCGCAGAGGCGTACAGCAGTTAAGGCAAAGGGGGTGGCTCCTGAGAAAGTGAGGCCCATTAATGGCAGGAGTCCGACAGGAGATGCTGCCACCTCCTAAATTTTGCCATGTCTCTAAAGGGGAGGAAAATAATCTCCAGATGACCTGGGCCCTTGGTAAACTGCGCCATGACCGACCACAGGACTTTCGGACCCATAGATTTAACGAGCGCCACGCATTATATCGTTCTAGTATCGGGAAAAGATTCCGGGTGAAGGAGCTGGACACACGAGGAGGTGTTCTGCATTCATCACTTATTTAAGTCGGTAGTTACGTTTGAGTGAGCTCCCCTGCAAAACGCGCAAAGACCTCATAAATTTCCCTTCAAAACCTCAATCCCTACACAAAGTTGTTGCAAGGTGCAGGAGGAGGAGGAATGCCACGAGCATTATCGGCAAGGTTCGCCGCGCGGTGTCCGCGGCGGCGTGCGCGGCAGATCGATGCCGGGGTGGATGGAAGCATCCGAAACTCCCGCCACCGAGGTCATCCCGCATCCCCTCTTCCTCCGCATCAGCCGCCGCAGTGCCGCGCAGCCGATCGATCCTTCTCTCACTTCTCCCCGCCGAAATACCTTTACCCCCACATGGAGGAGACCAACGACATTTTTCGGACTCCCGGGCGGCCGGCCCGGACGGGAATGCCCCTGCCTTGAAGGACCACCGGTGGTGCCGGATACTTGGACGGTCCTCCCTGACCCCTGCATTGTGAGTAGTAGAATGCTTTTTGCGTCGCGCCCCCGGGAGGAGCTCTCTTTCCCGTGCGTGTCTGATGCGCGGTCCCGGTGTTTGTTGTGTGTATTATTGTGCGATGATCGAAATAATTCAAAGATAACGTTTGATGCTTATTATTGTGTATTATTCTTTGACCAAGTGTAGAAACTGATTTACGAGTTGAATATCTCAAACACTTATTTAATTGCATAAGCGTGCATTCCCCTTGTTGTTTTTTTCTCGTAGATTTTGAAATATTGCATTGACACACTTTCAGTATTGGTTCGATGCATCTTGTTATCGAAGGGATATGATGTATTGACTCTTAAGGTTATATGTCTGAATAATACGTTAATAGCACCTAATATAGCCGTTGTATCATAAAAACCAACCAATAGTTTTAATTTTTTTTTGTATGGAGGGAACATCTCTAATATTAAAGAGTGAACGTTGTACTTCTCCTGATCGACTCGTTATTTTTCTCAAAGGAGTGGTATTTGATTTAAAATTTTGTTCTAGCCTTTTTTAACTCCCTTAGTTCGGAAGCCTATTATTATTTTCTATTGTTAAATCTCGGTGTTTATCTTTCCTTTTGTTTTCAATTTTAACTGTGTCAAAACCTCTCTTAAAGCGTTGATATTTTAAAGCAAAAGAAGGTGCTATATGATGCAGGTTTAGGATCATATACAAATAATTAGAAAACTAGTAAGCTTGACTTATGAAAGTTAATTTTGAAAATGCAACATTTACAATGTTATTTCTTCTTGTAAAACGTTCAATTACCATCCACAAAAAACTTCCGATACATTTATAGTAGTTGAAGAAACATTGCTTATTGATTTTGTAGTGAATTTTGTTATTAATCATCTAGTATAGAGTACTATTATAAGTAAACTTTTAAAACTACATTTTAATTGTGTACAGATTTCATGCCCAAAATAGTTTATTTTTCTATTTAACGAAATGAGTATGTAATTCTCATTATGGGAGTAAAAAATTTAGTTATATGAATCGTAATTTTCAAAAAATATGTGTGTCTTAATGTGGAGGTGTCTTAAATGTACTCACTGAAGAATTCTGAATGTGTCAAAGAAGATGTGCAAGAAAAGGAACAAAGAAAACCTCACTATTACTGAGATTTTTTTAGGCATTCCTATAATTTGTTAATTTAAATTAAATTTTTATACACTACCCTGCTTTCTGAACTAGTTAGATTACCCTTTTAAAAGGCTTTTAATTTGAAATGCAAGTTTAAAGATTTCTACAAGGACAATCTTTACTCACTTCCACAACAAATTGACCATCCACTGAAGCTCCTCACTTGTTTATATTTGATACTCATGCATTTAATGGTCAATAATTCCAGATATTTTTTTAAAAACCTGAAACCTTATTGAAATGCGTGACTTTATGTATTGATTTGTCAAGCTTTAATCGTATATGCTGTACCGTATATGAATATCACAGAAAAAAACATCCCATTGCTGACATACTTTTCGTGGCACTCAATCCCAGAAACTCCAACTTCCCCCAGTATCACCCCTATGGAAAAAAACCACAACTTCTAAGTTGTAATCGTAGCAGTCTAGACGGCCGGCCGGGAACCCAACAATTTCGCGTGGCTGAATTTTTTCATTATCGGAAAGGGATATTACCATTTTGCGGATGAATCGCCCTGGCACGCCATCTCCGAGGCCGATCACGTTTGGGGTTAGTGTGTGTCCACCGAGAAGAAAAACGATGACACTTGCTGGTCAAGTATAAATATGTTAATGCTTAATTGCGCCCCATCGATCGGAAAATAAGATTTTTATATAGAAATCGATATGTATGGAGTTGGCGATTGCGCTTAATATCTTATTTGTTCCGGTCGGTAACCGTTTTTTACTTGGCCTTTTTGGCTTTACTTTCTTCCGCTTTTAGCTTTAACAACTTACCATGGAAACTTACGACTTGGTTATATTGCTTGTTCCCCTCTGTTGTTCCCTGGTTTGACGTCAGAGTTGAATATTACTCCCTTGAGATGTGGTTATAGCCCAAGGGTTTCCAACCTCCAAGTGCTTGTGAGCCCCAATCGAAAGCGCATTCTAGTGCGGCTGGCCGCAAAGTTAATCTAGCTCCTTTTTATCCATGACTATTTTTCGGGGGACAATCTTCAATATGGGATTTTCCTATGAGAGTGGGGCAGAGATTATTTATTTAATGTGAAGGTGCTACTAATTTTTTGGCCCTACATCTTTAAATACTAAATATTATTTAAAGAGTGGGGATCTTCCTCCAGGAAATGTTTGTAAATTTCCCTAAAAATAGTGTTTTACCTCATTTTTGGGTACTTCCTTTTGGCCTTCCTTGTGATAAAGGTTAACCTAAGCCCATAACCCCTTGGGAAAATTTCAGGTTACATTACCGGCCCTCGATACCAAAAACCTTTAATTTTTCACCATAGCAACCGAACAAAATTACTCCATAGCCTAAGATGTCCCTTGTATCCCCTATCGCCTTTCCCTATTTCAAACGATTTTCATGTCCCTCATTTCAAGGAATTCGTCTTTCCAATGTACTCTTATCCCTTGAATTAAAATATTTGTATTGTATATGACAAGAACAGATTCGTTATAAATTTTATTTTTGTAAGCATTGAACTATGTAATTATAAAATAAATTTTCAACTATGTATAGTACATAAATAATCCAACCAATATTTATTTTTTCAAACTTCTAAATAAATGTTAAGAAACTTGCTAAGTATAATGTGGTCTGTGTGAATCTTCATTGTCACATGAAATATAGCCTAACCGCTGTAAAATTAGTTTGGCATGCCTGTCGCAGTTGAAAAATCGTGTTACCACAATCCACAATGCATTGATAACACAGAAGCCGAATGTCGATAGGTCTACTCCGATACTAATCATTTCTGATGCTGGACATAACCTCGGAAACTTTCCTATCTGATCTGGATTGACGAAAACTAATTGGCTTTTAGTTGATTGCCCTGCCTGTTTATGGAAGCAGCGTTGCGGGTAACCTACTCCAGAGAAAGCAAAAAAAACCTCTCCAGATTGATCTCCTGTAATTGGTGACTGTACTAGTAGTTGGTGTGGACTAGAAGGCTTCTAATTTTTGTTCGACCTTACCCTGACTGCTGTACTATAGAGATTAATTTTTGCTCCTTTCACATCGATTTTATTGCCTCGTTGTTGCAAAGAGTTTTTATTTCGTTGGTATTTAAATGTTTTGTTATTAACCAAATCAAATATCCATATAGTGAAGTTCTTGGGTCCGTTTTTAGTGTTTTTTGTATTTAAGATGCTTATGACATTTATTTGGGTGCAGTGGGCATAGCGGTAATTTTTGTATTACATCGAGGAACATGGTCTGTATACGGTTTTTTTTTCAATCTAAATCCATTTCCTGATTTTTAAGTAAAAAGAAGGTTGTTCTAAAGTTTTATTATTTTATTGAAACTTATTTTTTAAATTTCGAATGCGCTGAACGTTTTTTGTACAACCTTCCAGAAGCTTTCATTGTGGAAGAATTCAAAGACATTCAGTCCTGCTTTTTTACATTTAAAAGCATAAGCTTTTTGGGTATGAAATTGGGGATATTTGAATCAAATTCAATACGTCCACCGTCTAACAGATTCGAAGGACATTTTCATTCGGAGATTTAACTCGTTTCTTTTTCTTTTCCTGTATGATTATTGTATCCGGCGTGCGAGATAACTTTGTCAATGTCCCTGAAAGACCATTTCAAAAGGAAATTCGTCAAGGAGCATTTTAATGGCTGACGTATGTCGAGTCTTGTTTGTTTATGAAGTCTTAATTATGACGGGCGATTTGACAGAATGAAATACGAGCTAGGCATGGCAATAAGTGATATTTTCAAATGATGTTACGAATTTACTCCTTTGGAACCGAGCATTTTCCGCGATTCAACTTGCATGCATAGCTCATTTTCTTCACGCGTATGTGGTTCACTTATTGCTTAAACTTAGTTATTATTTGTGTGAAAATTTTTCTAAGTTTCTATATCTTAATTAAATGATACTTAAGAGTTTTGTCTGTACGCTACGCCTGAAAGTTTATAGTATTCCTTGACATTGTCATAATGTACTCCTATGTATTTATTGGTTGCTTTCAAAATTAAAAATAGGTTTTAGTACAGTATAATCTCCACGTTGCCTTTAGAATTTACAAAAAATCAATGTATTGGGTTATTTTCATGAAAAAGAAAGTTGGTCACGCTTGTATGGTACACTTTATTGATGAAAATTTTGAACTGATGGTGAATATTTATTTACTCCTTCAGGCTTCAATACTTGTCTTATATTCAAAAAAATAATATGCGAGTGAAATATTCTTGACTAACTTATAATAATGATATAGAAAAAGAGGTAGTTTAAATGACTATTTAAAACTAGGAAGTACGTAACATTAAACAATAACGTAATTGTAATTCTGTAAAAAAAATTTGCAGTTACTCTTAACTTAATTTTATGTTCCCCTTAAAGCTGAAGATTCAAAGCCTTTAGAAAAGTTTGTTATAATTTCTATAGATTCTGCTGGAAATTAAATGTAACTGATATGTTTTCTTTAAAGCCGCTTTCCTTAAACCTTTTTTGTCTCACGTTTTGTATGAACCTTGACGTAATCTCCAAACAGTGAATGAAAATGTGTATAATCTCTGAACGACATCGGCTTAGGTTTATCTCCTCGTACTGCCCTACTTTTGGGGTCTACTATACACATATGTATTGATAACGCTATCGATCAGAAAAATGTTCAATGCACCATTACGGTAGCGAAGAGGAGTCTACCCAATAGCAGCCCTATCCTAACCGTCGTGAGGCAATCGAGATCTGTTCATTAAAAGATATTGGATTCATGGGTGTATGCCCCCTGATGCCCTGATCCATATTCCGTGTGAAAGGCTTGGAAGTAGTTTATTCATGGGGGAGATAATATATAGCGTTATCTTTCACTCTTTCGATGTGAGACAATTAAGAAGACCGAAATTGCTTTTGCGGCCGTCATATGTTGTCATGGATAATGTTTTGGCGAAAAAAGAAATTTGATTAATTTGAAAGTTATTTGATTATGCGTATTACTTTGGTTCTCTGGCGATAGCTTAATGTTTCGGTTATGAATTTTGTGTTCCATGCCTGGTGAGTCGCTACTTAAAAACTTGGAATTTCTCCCTTCACCGACACATTATAATGGTCTTCCAACTTTGGTTCGTATTCCTGCAAAGCTATACTAGACTGCAACGTTACTTGACCCTGGAGAAACAAAACAAAGTAGTTCCTAGCGCGGTGTCTGAATTTTGAGTGAAATTAAGAAGGTCAATTTAAAAATATGATTCGTTTGTTAAACCCATGCATATGTTGCGGGCAAAGTGATTAATTGGGCATTATTAATAATGCCCAGAGTGGAGGCGGGCAAAGTGATAAATTTCATTGATAAATGTCATTGAATTTATCTCATTGCCCTCCTTCCACTTCGGGCATTATTAATAATGCCCGATTTATCACATTGCCCGTAACATATATGGCATCTTTTTATCACGATTTGTGTACCGAAACTCCTTGTAGCAACCCAAAAGGCTTTTTGTTTGCACAGTTTTTCCTTCCACCTAGTGACGTCATACGGTCAGGAAATTTTGTTGTTTAGTTTAGATATTTTGCTGGTTTGTTGTAGTTATGATAATTTAAATGAGTTTAGGCCATTTCGACATAGAAAATATATTTTTTATATTCTAATAAGAATTGCTTTTAGTAAATACAAATATGCCCTATTCATTATGTTTTGGACAAATCTAATATTTGATCATTTTGAAATAGAATTGCTTCTATGACACATACACATATAATATGGAACACATTCTGTACCATCTAATAAGCAACAAAAAAAGCTTAATTATAAGGTTCTCTTTTTTTTTTTCTTTTTGTAAAGTACCCATTTCCCCCAAAATTTGTGTTCAAGGAAAAAAAATTCTTATATTGATTTTAGCATGGCGTAGGAAAGTTAATCTTCAGTAAAGTTGTAAAGCTGTCGTCTCTGGTGTACCTTTGTGATAACCAATTTTAATTTCTTTTCCCCTATAAAAAACGAACTTATCCAAAAATGTTCCTTAGCTGCGCCGCACCTTCTTTTAATTCTTTGGACAAACTGATTAAATATAATTCTTTTTCCCGTTTCTTAGCAGCATGTAATTTCCGTTTTCTACCTCTTGAATGTCAAAGTTCTCTCGTAAAAAAACGAATGAAAGAACAGCAAGACGTTCTCTGAGGTTTTCCTCTGTGTCTTAGGGCGTAACCTTGTAACTATTTCAGTTACTTACGGACTTGGTTTATTAATTTGTAAGGGCAATCTAATTTGAATTGTGTTTGCTCAGTATTTAATACTATTATCTTGTTTCGATTTTTAACGATAACATTTTCATAAAATCGTCTGTATTTATATGCTCTACTTCAAAATATTATTTCAAATCCTTAACCTCATTTTTTGCGCTCTTTTCATTAAAAATATGACTTTTCAAAGGTTAATGAGATATTCATTTATCGTTAGTTAGGAGTGGAAATATTTTTCATTAGGATTGCTTGATATAAATTGTATAGTCGTTGCCGGTTTTGACCAACTGTATCCTTACAGATCTTTTCTGGCACCTTTTAGTAGAACTGGAATAATTTATTGGCTCTTGAGCCTCATCTTTTCGTCATCTTATAGGGTAGCTTATCCAGTTATGCCTCTCTCGAATCTGTCAGGAATAAAGTGCCTGGCCATTTTTCTTCTCCCAACAACTTGGCGGTTTCCCTGTAATTTGTTGAGGCATTCCTCAGGGAGCAGCGTACATTCTTCCCGAGGTCATAATCGCCGCAGACCCCTATTCGATCGTCCATCTCTGTCGAGATTTGAGTGATCAATAGCTCCGCCGGACAGATTTTTATGACCCAGTTCTGCTATTGGGCTTCTGAGATTGTTGCCAGTTATTCTGTTGTTTTCCCATCTTTTGTCAGTATGTTTTTTAATGTTAAAGAAATTTTTAACGGTTCATTAATTAGGGCTTTTTAAGCTTAATTAGGAATTTTATCAAAAATCGTAACCTTTTCTTCATGTAAATGAGTAAAAAATTTGGTTTTAAAGTCCGCTTTTTTATTTTTCTAATTGACATCTTGTCTAATTCCTTCAATGATTCAATTCGGCCAATTTCTGCTATAAATATTTGAAAATTTTGATTTGTATCAAATGCAAATTTGTTCATGACAAGTTTTATAGTACCAATCATCATGTTTGTCTAAGGATCCATGAGTTGCATGTTGCATGCATGCGTTCATTACTCAGAAACCCGATGTGCATGCAACCTCGCCCCAATAATTTCATTAGTCCAGAACAGCGCTATATGCAGTTTCATTCCTTCTTTCATTCTCTGAGACCTCTCGTTTTCTGATGTTTTTCTCTTTATACCATTGGATTCTCATCCATTGGGCATTCAATGAAGGAAGTAATTTTCCAAAGCACTAGTTATCTTACTTACCGTGGTTTATGGAGAAGATATTTTTTCCATATTTCATAGTTATTCCCAAATCTCCGTGTTGTTGGTAAAATCAATCTGACCATCCCACGCAATGTCTTCCTCGGAAATCCGTCACTGTCCATCTCCTGATCAATATAATAGCTTCTGGAGAGACTTACACGACACCCCTGGAGTTGAATGCTCACCACCCTTGGCATCTGTTCAACATTCCACCCGACCACCGAAAATGATTATAACTCGGCAGTTTATGATTCATTAGAAGCGTCTTCCTAAATGATCATTAACCTTCACCTACAGAGAGAGATGGCCTGAGTGATGGAATCTCCTGCAAAGGCCGTTTCGTTCGTTGCCATGGCTACTCTTTTTAAACATCGCCAATTAATCATCTATTTCGAGTTCCAACGACGCCTGGTTTGTTATTCTTCCGCCGGGGATATATATCCATGTGTTGCTGGTCCAAGTTTCTTTTCCACTCACTCCCCCTTTCGTGTTTCTTGATGAATCTGGCCCTTAATTCATTTCGTTGAGGTTTGCGCGAAGTGTATTTATTGATTTCTGGGTGTGAGAGGTATTTAACTTTTTTCTGAGGGGTGTAATTTGTGCTGATTGCTGCGTGATTCAAAGGATTGGAGAGGGAGGGAAAGGGATTGTGAATGGATTTGCTTTTTTTCGTTGGTGGTGCCAAACAATTGGGGCAAATTACGGGGTTTGTGGTGTGCAATTATGTGAATAGTTCTTTCTCTAATGCCTGTGTTTTTCTGAACCTTTATTTAATATTCTCTCCCTAAATTACCTCTTTATTTATAAGCACCCTCTTTTTTTTCTCTGGCCATTAATTTTTTTAGTAGTTTTGTGAAGTAATGGTTGTGAGTCTTGTGTTCTAAGACTAACTCCCAATTAATCAAATGCTCGAATTTATTAATTTGAGTTTGTGTGTAATGATTCATGGTCGTTGCGCCCATGAAGAAAAAACCGAACCTAATTTATCTTTAGGGTTATGGTTGGTATTTTTCGTGACATGGTTATTTTTTGGTTCATAATCCCTAGTTTTACACCTGAATTTTTTCATTCAGACATTTTCCTTCCATTAGGTTCTAATAATTCATTTTTTGGTAAAAATAATCTGAAATTGCAAAGGTATTTCCTTTTATCACCCATTGTTCTGAGAATAACTCTTTACCAAGTTATGAAATTTGTAATTATACTATTTTTTATAACTTCTAAAGGTGGCTGCGCACACTGTTAAAATTCATGTGCTTAAAAATGAGCACTTATACCTACTTATATTTTTCAAGTAGCTTTAACTTAAAAATGAGTAAGCGATGTTCTCAGTTTTGAGTACGTAAACATGCTTAAAATCACACATTTAACAGAAAGGGCGAATATTTAATAATTTTGAGTGCAATTCATTAAACATTTGTACAACAACTTTATTATCATAATCAGTGTAAGTTTTTTACGATGCAAAAAAAAATTAATTAGTACTTCCATCGAAACGAACGAACTATATACCGTTATGAAATCAATGGAAATCAAAATTATTCTATCGCGGAAGATTATACAATGTTTTGGTTCCTCGGCTTCGGCGCCATTATTCGCATACAGACATCGGAGGACTCCGTTGGGAATTGAAGCTAGCGAAGAATCGACGAAAAGTAAGTAATGTTCATTTTCAATTCTTATTTTTTAGCCGTTCAATAATAGTGTTCTTTAAAAGTACAGTAAATTTTATCTTAATAGCATGTTTATATACACCCATTCATCTCATGCATGATCTCATGACAACCCTGTTATGCACAAGTTTGTATATTTATTTAGTTCTCTAATAGATGTATTTCAATTTAGTTTTTGGGTAATCAAGCCGTTTCTGCATTACGGAATCGTCGTAATAACCACTGTTTTGGTTAATTGTGGAAAATCTCACGTGTTCGCCATTTATCTCCCACCAATCTAAGGCTTAGCATTAAAATACAATTCTGTTTGCTTTTGTCACTGTAAATGGAATTTCTTCTATTGCGTAAAATCCTTAGGTGGCTAAACTTCGTTCCAAAATTGGTTAACCCTAAAATTTTTGATATTTGGTTGACTCAATAGTAAAATATTTGCTGGTAAAATCCTAGTACTGAAATACATAAATAAAAGGGGAAGTGCAGTTTCATTTGCATTGGTAAAAACCTTAAATTCAGCTCAGTGGGTTTTTTTATAATTTTCAACACTTAAATATTGAAGAACAAAGATGAAATATGAATAATTTATCCCTTTTTATTAATTCAATTGTGTAATAATTACCTAAATAACAAGTTTTGGAACGGTATCAAACGTAAAGTTTTGGTGTCTAACGTGAATCATGCAAATTACCAATTATTTGATATTGGTGGAAAAGCGTGGACATTTCCAAACTTTTTTTATTTGTTTATTTTTTTTACACTTAACAATAACGGATGTGTCTAGACAACCGTCGGATTGCTTTGTTTATTTATATATTGACGGCCTATTACGTATTGTAAACATTGAAATTAAATTATTGAACAATCCTGGTATCAGTACCAATAGCTCAGTGGTAGGATACGTGGCTAGTATTCCAAAGGTCCCGGGTTCGAATCCTGGCTTCCGCTTTTGATTATTTTGCTTAAAATGAACTTGTAATTGTTCTAAAGTAAACAGATCCGACGGTGGCCTAGCTACAGCCAACAATAACAATTTTCTGTTTTATACTTTTCAACTTTATTTCTAGCGATAAAATTTTTTAAATAGGAGTTTGGCACAGCTGGGATAAAGTTTGATTGCCAAATGGAGGACTCTTATCTCAGCTGATCCAGGTGTTCTTTTTTTAGCATATAATTAAAGTTAGAATTAATTATAAAATTATCTACATCAGTGTTTCCCAACTTGGGGCGCACGTCCCACCGAGGGGCAATATGATTTTCTAGGGGGGGGGCAATTTAAATTTTTTAACCAAATTGCCCCCCAGGAGGGGCACGAACCACCAGGTTTTATTTACTTTTCAAGAAGGATTTTCGAAAAAAAAATAAAGGACATGGGGGGCTTGGAAAATTTGGAAAGGCTTTGGTGGGGCATGGGCCGAAAAAGGTTGGGAAACACTGATTTACATTGTGTTTAATTAGTTATTAATGAGATATTTTGTGTTTTTAAAGGTCCTTTCGAGGAGCATGGATCTGGTTGAGGATTAAATGCTGCAGGTGGTCATGCCACTACGAGAAGGCCCATCTCACAGCTGAAAGCCCGTCTTGGACGAGATGACCTTCTTGTGCAAATTATATGCTGGAGCTCCTTGCGCTAGTCCTTCCTGGAGAACTCTTATCCCAGCTGATCCAGGTGTTTTTTTAGCATATAATTAGTTAGAATTAATTATAAAATTATCTACATTGTTTAATTAGTTATTAATAAGATATTTTGTATTTTTAAAGGTCTTTTCAAGGAGCAGGGATCTGGTTGAGTTTGCGCCTGAGTATTCAATGCTGCAGGTGGTCATGCCACTACGAGAAGGCCCATCTCACAGCTGACAGAATCATGCTTTTGTGTTTTCATCATTTTAGCTGTGGGTAAACGTGACGGCTGAAGGACTCTTATCAAATCTGTGACTTGACTTTTTGTTTAATTTATTTTTAACCTTTATTGTTTAAATTTTTAGAATGCTCCTTAAAAATTCCTTTAATTCATTATTTTTATTGTAAAATTTAGTATGAATCCTGTATAATTGGTTAAATTTAAAAAAAATCAAAATCTGCAATAGCGGTGAACAGCGATTCAAAAGAACCAATAGGAATCCTCGAAAACTGTCGCTTTTGTCGTGGTGGTGTAAAATCACCATTAGAGATGTTTTGTATATTTTGTGATAAATTTTTTAATTCAGCAAAGGAATTATGCAGGCATATCAAAGCATGGCATCTTAATCAGAAACATTTCACATGTTTTGATAAATATTGCAAACAAACATTTAACAAATTGTATAATTATGAACAACATAAAAATAATTTTCATTCATTGCTCTAGAAGGAATAACAGATGATGTGGAACTATTGATATGTGACAGTCTGTGCTATAATGGTACTGTATTACAAAAAATGAAATTGTGCTTGTACAATGTACATTGTGAAAATGAATCATTTTTCTTTGGTAAAATTGTAAAAATGTTTTTATGATGAAAATGCATACATCATATTATAACATGGTTGAATCAAGTGAATTTGATGAACATTTTCAGTTATATAATAATTAAAAATACAGTTGATTTTAAAGATATTAAAAATTTGTACAGTTATGATACTTTTCATATGAGGAAGACATACAGATTTGATGATCCAAATATGTATGTTACTTTAAAACACAAACCTTGTTGTACCAGTGAAAGTTTAGGCACAATTTATATTTAAATATACATAGATATAAATTATAAATAGAGATCTTTGCTGACTGAGATTCAGTCGCTTTGTCTTTTTGAGGATTTTTGTTTTTTTAGAAAAATTCTTGAATTGATTTTGTAGAGCTGGATATAGCTTGTAGTTTTATTCTTTTTTTTAACTTGTTTACTTTAAAATTTCTGAACAATTTAGGTTTGTTATCTTTAATTGGTTTATTAACATGTAGAGATGTGAGTCGAGAATATTCTCCGGAGAATATTCTCGGAGAACGAGAATATTCTGAGAATATTCTCCAGGAGGGAGAATTTTGAGAATAATCGAGAATATTCTATTTTTTGATTGATAAATGGAAATAAATGTAAAAATTTTTTAAAATATGAAATGGTCATGTAGTATTAGTGTTAGAAACCTGAAAATAATAACAAATTCAATGAAACTTACCATTTAAAAGTCACCCTACAGTTCAGAGAATATTCTCTGAACTGTAATTTCATTATTTCGCAATTTTTTTTTTAAATAAGTTAATTTTATTTAATAGAATATAAAATATTTTTTAAAATATTAGAAGCAAGTTTTACTGGGAGAAAATACTCATACAATTAAAAGAGGAGTCTAAATTATTTTTATATAGTTGTTAAAAGCAAATGTAATAATACCAATAGTTGTCAAACTGAAGGACCTTTTGAACCTGACATTTAGTTAATTTTGATAGAACTTTGTAAAATTAGGAGACGAGAATATTCTTAAAAGAAGGAATATCACATTAGAATTATCTGTAATAATTACTTTATCAAACATGTTGTCATATCAATTAAGTAGTGATTTTAAAATATTTTTCAATTTAATTTGGCTTTCTTTTATTTATGATAACTTCTCATTGTAAAACCTTTAAAATTCTTCTAATTTGAAGTTGATATATCCCTTATAATTTTTTTCTCAAAAAAAAAAAAAAAAAAAATATTTTAGTATTTAGTAGCTTCTAGGAAAATATTCTCGATAATTCTCCTCTTGGAGAATATTCTCGAGAATATTCCCGAGAATATTCTCCAAAAGATTATTACCGAGAATTTTACATCTCTATTAACATGTCTTGTTATACTTCTTGCATTTTATTAGCATGCTTTCATTGGTATCAGTTTCTCTGCATACTTTGGACATGGGATCCGGATCTAAGTTTGTTTTAAATAATTTTTCATTTGTGGAGTTTTTGTATGACATAATTTAAAGTATGAAACATTTTAATAGTGGTGAATGATAAGGATTTACATTTGAGTCTTTGTTTAAGTATTTCTCTCAAGTTTTTTTATTAATAATCACAGTTTACCCCCAATTTGTACTATGAAGTAACATCTAAAAAATTCTAGTTGAAATTTAGTGAACTTAATGCTGAATGAATTAATTTTTTTTTCAGATTTTATTTAATAAAACTACATAATATCTTCCTATTTTTAAATACATATTTTCAGTTTTTGATTATACGGAAAACCTAGTAGCACAGCTCATACTAAATATGTCGAGTTTGTGACTAGAGGTAAACAAAATTTGGCCATATATGACAAGAATTGGATGAATTTTAAGGAATCAGCCCCTATTCATAAGCGCTGAGCAAACATTTTGTGCAAAATCTGTGTGGCCATCATTTGGCTATAGTTTTTCTGTATGAAACCTTTAGGTTGATAACCATTTTAGTTCCTCAATGATATTTTATACAAACTTTGGTGTTAACACAGGATAATTGTATAAACTGCACCTGTACTACTATTGTTTATTAACTTGAAAGAAAATTTTAATGTGTTCAAATTTGATCCTAAAGGTGTTAACATTTCCCCACACTGACACTATACATTCATTTGGATCTATAATGAACTTTCATTTCTTTAGATGTAGTTAAGCTTATATATTTGAAATACACATGTATAAGCGTTGGAATTTTGGAATTGTTGAATTCTAAATTGGAATTTTTAGTTGTGAGCACTAAAAATATTGGCTTATTTTTATAGTTTTTTGTAACAACAATGTGAAGATATTTTATTAGCCAAGAATCTGAGTGAAAATATCATCTGTAAATTTAAGTGTTTTTTATTGTATAAGCTGTGATGGAAGTTTCTATAAATAGGGAAGTATTTTCTTGTTCTTTCAATCACTTGCTAAAATAATGTAAATAGTTGTAAGTGTTGAATAAAATGTTTCTTTAGTAATGTGAAAGTTTTTCATAAGTTTCTGAATTTTAGGTAAAGCTTCCTCATTTGAAAATTCACTATACATAATAAATGATAGAATACATTAAAAGATTGAGTGTTGAGTAAGAGATTGAAATATAGTGAATACAACAAAATCAACCTTAGATGAATATTTTGCAGTAGACTAAACTTCTAGTTTTGGGTTAGTGTACTTCACAATTTAAAGAATGATTGAAATTAAAGTTACCTCTTGTGTGTATTTTTATTTGTGATCTATTTTTAGCATATTTCAGGTTTGAAACAAATGATAATTTTTTTTTTCAAAACAAGCTTTTGTTTGATAGGTTTTGAGTACAGGGATAAGTGACAAATCTGAAAATATATAGATAATATCTCAACAATGAGTACATGTGGAGTAGATTTTGAGAAAAAGAAGGTTTTATAAATGAGTACATTATTAGTAGATTTTGAGCAGAAGCAGTCTCAAAAATGAGTACGCGCGGACTCCGATTTTGAGCAGAAAGTCTCAAAAATGAGCATGCGCAGACTCAATTTTGAGCAGAACAGGTCTCGAAAATGAGCACGCGCGGTCTCGCTGAGCTCTCGAAAATGAGAACATGCCGTTTCATTTTTAAGAAGGTGATGTGTTTCAAATATAAGTACACGAGTTTTTCAAATATGAGTAGTTTTTACTTGGAGCTATAGTGAGTACATGAAGTGCTCATAATCAAGTAATTTCGTCTCTATTTTAAGAACCCTGGTTTAACAGTGCACTGAATTCGTTTGTCATTTTTAATTGTGTCGCATTTACCAAGTAAAACAAAAGCATTTTTGGACTATAATTAGATTTTTTCTGGTGGAAACCAAACCTTTTCTAAAGTTAGGTAGACCCAAACGAAAAGAACCCACAAATTTAAATCTGGTTATGAATAAAAAAAAAGATTGAAAAGGCGTTAAACAAGTTTCATTCATAACTTTTTAAACCTAAGCCGTAGCTTCTGTGAGAATATATGCCATAGCCACACAGCACTCGAGCGTCAGTGATGACGTCTGTAGGGCAAATTATAATTCTTGATCACCTAAATCCATTAGAAAAAATTTCCTGAACCTGCTCGAGCGCGTGCTGAAATCTTTTCATTGAATTAAAGAGTTGTAGGTGGTACGTCATTCCAGTGATATAGTACATACTCTGGCCATTTAGATCTAGGTGGTCGTGCTTAAACAGTCCCATAGTGAATGTGTCGAAAGAAAACAAAGGCTAAACTCTCTGTCTTTTCCAGGTTCGAACCCGCCATTAGAATGAACGCCTTTGCCTTATAATAGTAGTAGCAGCAGCAGCAGCCGCACAGTAGTTTGGCCATGGGCAAGCAGAACAGCAAGCTGAAACCCGAGGTGCTCGAGGACCTCCGCCAGAACACGGAGTTCACGGACGCCGAGATCCAGGAGTGGTACAAGGGGTTCCTGAAGGACTGTCCCACGGGCCACCTCTCCATCGAGGAGTTCAAGAAGATCTACGGCAACTTCTTCCCGTACGGCGACGCGTCCAAGTTCGCGGAGCACGTGTTCCGCACCTTTGACGCCAACGGCGACGGCACTATCGACTTCCGGGAGTTCCTGTGCGCCTTGAGCGTCACTTCGCGCGGCAAGCTGGAGCAGAAGCTCAAGTGGGCCTTCAGCATGTACGACCTGGACGGCAACGGCTACATCTCGCGACAGGAGATGCTGGAGATCGTGACAGTGAGTTTTCTTTCTTGCTCGTTGTTGAATCCAAAGCCCCCCCTCCTCCCGAAATTTTGACAAATAAAATTTTTGCACTGTTTTTTCCGGTAGCTGCAGCAACTGGGAATCGCAAAATTCGCTCATGCACTTCTCCAACCATTTAAGCAAGGTTCCCACCGGTCAGGGAATACCTGAAAAACCTGGAAAGGGAATTTTATTTGCACCAGTCAGGGAATTTTATTTCACCTAAAAAGTCAGGGAAAGTTGCCCGTTTTGGCCAAAAATCTGGAAAATTAACAATTTTGAATGTTTGCGTGTCAATTTTGGCTGGGGGAGAACCCCCAAGCCCCCCTCCAAAATTTTGACGTCTGTTAATTCTGCCACTTACTAGATCAAGGCTGTTCCCTCTGGGTGTTCCTCAAAGAGTTTCAAAATGAGATAACACACCCAGCCCCCTTCAAAATTTCCCAAATGGTCCCACACACACACAAGGGGGCTAAAATGAGTTAAAACACATTTTTAGTGAAATTACCAAAAAAGTTTCTGGTGGAAGACACCCATCTTCTTACATGAAACTTGGTATTAAAAAGGTAAGGTTGGAGGTTTATTCTATGATATTTGTGTAAATAACATGAATATTATTCATTCTTCTCTCCCCAAAAATATACCATAGATATTATATAAACCTAATTATTTTATGGCATGCCACTAGACTTGTGCTTTTGAGTGTGGCCCTCAAACAATTTTAAGTTCAAAACCCCTGTTATGGTTTATCTGATGTTAAAGCCTCGCCACAATGTAAATTATAAGTTTAGTTCAAAATATAATACAAGTTCACAATTGTTTTAAGTATGATTTTGAATTTATGCTTGGAATACTTTTAAAATGTCTTATTTAACTTCATTTCATTATATGTATTCATAAAATACTTATTTTTGTAGAGTGGAGAGGAATAAAGCTTAATTAAAGTATATGCAAATTAGTACATTTTTGTTTTCTCCCCTGATTTCATAAATTAAATGAGGATCTCCTTAAGTTTATGCATTATTAACCATTAAGTTTTCAGTCCTGAACCACGGCTTACTAGATACTATACAGGCTAGCCCAGTTTTAAGTAATGAAAACCATTTGACTTAGATCGCCACTAGTCCTACCTATACCGATCAACCAATAAGATAACACACTCACGAATAAGGAAAAATAAAGGCGTGTTTTCATGACATAAACTTCTGATTGTTGGCCATTAGTGGCTGAGTTCAATTTTTGAGCCATTAAGAGCCCTGCCTTCAACTCTGTGGATTTGCTTTGCCAGTTTGTCAGCTATTGCATTGCCATCTGGATTTTTAATAATTATTTCTGTATGTTTGCTAGCATGTATAATATCTAGCAACAGTGGCGGATCTATGGGGGGGGCTATAGGGGCTATAGCCCCCCCCTTGGGACTTAAGTTTACACTACATAAAATTGAACTTTTTCGGAAAAAAAACTAAGTTTTTAGAAAATTTTGCTTAAATTTTCAAAATATTTAACTTTTTTCAGTTTTTTGTAGCCTTTTTTACAATTCAAAGGGTCTACAAAGCATTATGCCCCTTCCAAGATCTTTAGCCCCCTGCATTTTTATAAACTCCATTCACTATTTAAGGATTTCTAGAGGTTTTAGCCCTTACAAATTATTAGCCCCCTGCATGTTTGAAGGTTTGATTCGTAATTTAAAGGGTCTATCCAATGAGCTTAGCCCCTAAAAGCATTAGCCTCCTTGCGTTTTTATGTTTGTTACACAAATTAATGAGCTTTAGCCCTATGAAACATTAGCCCCCTCCATGCTCTTTAATAGCCTTTACAAAGCTTTTAGCCCTCTTGCGTTTTTAAATATATTTGGTTCACTATTTAATGAGCTTTAACCCTTATGAATCCTTCCATGATCTTTAGCTCCTACAAGGCTTTTAGCCCTGAGTTTTTGTAGATTCAATTCACAATTTAAAGGGGCCAATGAGTTTTAGCCCCCATAAAGAATTAACCTCCTTGCGATGTTTTATAGTATTTAGTTCGCAATTTAATGAGCTTTAGCCTAAAAGCATTAGCCCCCTCCAAGATCTTTAGCTTTCAGCATTTTAATATAAATGCGATTCAGAACTTGTAGATTCCAATGAGCTTTCTAAGCCTTAGAAAGCATAACCTCCAAAATACTTAGCCCCTTACATTTTTACAGATTTGTTTCACATCTTAAAGGTTATGAGCTTTAGCCCCTCTGCAAGATCTTTAACTCCCTGGTTTTTATAAGATTCACCTTTTAAAAGGGTCTAATGTGCTATGTCTCTTACAAAACATTTACTCTGTTAAAATAGAGACGGGGTTAGGGGGTTCGAACCACCCCCATGAAATTCTTATATCTTACAGTTTTTTCCTTTGAAAACGAGTACAAGAAATCATCTTTTTCGTGTGACACTCAAAGAGTCCCAAATGACCAAAAATGAGTAAAAACACAACTTCTTAGGGTCAAATTTTCAAAAATTTTCTTGGGGGAGGTTCCCACAAACCCCCCTTATGCCTCGGAGCCTCGGGATGGATGTATTATTCACTAAACATTGAAATTAAGTGCACGAAAATTCACATTTCATCTATATTCTTGGAAAAAAATATTTGACTCAAATCATCGTAAAAAAACCTCCCGGTTGACACACCCTTATTATTTTAATATATTTAATGATTAACTAATTTAATTACTAATTAATTAGTTATATTTAACAATACTAGTCATTTACAATCAACACTGCCCTCAATATTTAAGACATTACCGAATATTGTAAAAAGCACGGCTTGTTACTTCATCATCATCCTCAATCAGATTAAGTTAGCCCCCCCCTTGCTCATGTTCTAGATCCGCCACTGTCTAGCAAGTCATGCCTGAGCCGACCGAGGATGTTATTGAATCCTATGGGACATTTGGGATGGCTAGGACTGAAAGGGTTAACTGTTATTGTTTTTACCTCACTCTATTTTCCTTTAAAAAGTTGAGAGAAACTCCGCCCTCTTAAAAACTTTCTATTACTTAGATATACCATTCTCACATTGGATTGTTCTCCCTCAGGCTATTTACAAAATGGTTGGCTCTGTCATGAAGATGCCCGAGGACGAGTCCACCCCAGAGAAGCGAACAGACAAAATTTTCAGGCAAATGGACAAAAACATGGACGGGAAACTCTCGCTGGACGAGTTTATCGAAGGTGCCAAGAGTGACCCCTCAATCGTTAGGTTACTGCAGTGCGACCCGCAATCGTCGCATTGACCTCCTCGGGTACATCTCACATCCCACTGTTCTTCACAGCCCTGCTGAGCTCACTTCAGAAAGTGCCCTCTCTCTTTCTCGTAAAATTACGGACGTCAAGTGCATTTGTTGCCACTGCTGGTGGAGAGACTAGATGCCGATTTGTTGCCTTTCAGAGCGGTTCCAGTCGCTGGAGCGGTGCGACAATTCTCGTTGAATGCTGGGATGGAGGTCTTGCGAATGGTGGAAGATATTGTTTCTCTTTCTTTCTCTCTCTCAACTTACAAAAACAGATGTGCTTTGATTCCTTTTCAGTGTGCAGTGAAATCTCAGGATGACCATGAACTTTTGCATTCAAGGAGTTAAATTTTTGGGCCTTCATAGAACAATGCTTTCATAGATCTATTTAAAAAAAAAATCATTGCATTAAAATTTAAAGTAACATATTTAGAGTGCGACTAGACTTTGGTAGTTGCTGTATTATTATTTTCCTTTAACTGTACCATTTTGATGACAGGACATTTTTAAAATGTCCCACTTAACTTGGAAACCAATAAGCTTGGTCATAAAAGATGAAAGAAAGTCCCTTAAATTGTATTTAATGTGTCTGAACAGAGGAAACATTTTGGCAGGCATATTATGTTTTAACTTTTTGCAAACTAGATAAAATTTGATTAGCTATAAAAACTGTGCAAGAGGGGCTAACCTTTGCATTACAAAGGATTATATTTATCCTTAAAACTTTTGTATACTGAGATTCCACTGTACTGAGGTTTGGTTGGAGATCCTTATGTGATGGCACTTATGTTGGCCAAGGAAATGCACTCTTGTGGTGTTTTGTAATTCACAGTGTATTTAATAGTGTTGATTTATTTACAGCTGCCAATGAGGTTTTGTCTCCTTTGATGCACAATGTTTTGCAGCCTAAAATGTCGTTGCAATTTTTTATTTATATCTGTAAAATAATCGAGCTTTAAAAGGTAAGTACTATGAAAATATATCAGACACATGTTAAACTTTGCTTTTAGAGTTGAATGTTTTATTTGGAGTTTTAAAAAGCTTTTACATTTTCAGGAAATTCTTGTGGTTAAAAATATTTTACCTATGTGAAAAGCAATAAGAACTCTTTAGATGTTTAGGTGATGAGGAGGGGTATAAGAGATTCTTAAGTCTATTTAATTTATACGTAAGAAAGATCAGTCAAATGTTCAATAAGTCGAAGGTTAGAATTGAGAACATTTTGTCTAGCAGGTTTTGTGAAAAAAAATTTCTTGTGTGTATCAAACTTTTCTCGGACCCCCTAAATTTTTACATTTCAGTGAGAAAGTTTTTAAGAACAGTAAATATAGATAGCAAACATATAGGTGCTAAACTTAAATAGATTGTTGGAGTTTAAGATATTTAAAAAATATTCATAAATTTCAATTAATGCTCTATTTTAAATAATATGGATATAAATTTCTTCTCGGATGTATTGATATTTGAGCATATTTATTCTATTTTAAAATATATTGAGATTAAATATTAGGAAGATGTGAACTACATTTTAGTGTAAAATTTTGTTTGTATTTTAGTTTCTTTTTATTGAGATTTTTTATCAGTTGGGAAAAATTTGTTATGTTTATTTCTTCAATGGTTATGGGTGAAGTGCATTTTAAAATAAAGGTTTTAACTGTCTTATTTGTTTTATAATAACTTTATTGTGTTTACGTACCAGACTTACTGGTATTATTTTTTTTTCTCTTTTACATGGTCAGTTCAAATTCCATATTGAAATGGTTTATTACCATGAACCTAAATCAAATATTCAGCTACCAGTAGAGGAGGTACATTGCTATTAGTATTTGGAAAGTAGCATATTTGCATCTTGTAGATTAACATTTTAGTAAGTAAATTTATTACAAAAGAAGCCAAATGTAAGCTTTGAAATTTTGAATTTTTGCATAGTATGCATTTTTGATCGGATGCTGCTACTCAAATAATTACTTCTTACTTCATTGTGCGCATGAACGACCAAATACGGCTTGTAGAATAGCTCTTTTTATACCCAGAGAAAACCATACACATGATGTTGGGAAAATTTTATGAATTTGTTGGGGTTTGAAAATATTGTGATATATTGGAGTTCTCTTGTATACTTTTCTCTAGTCTATAATCAGTTGCTTGGATCTACTTGTTGAAATAAATGCTGTTAGATTATCACATTTCTAGTGTTCAAATTATTACTTGTTAAAAAAAAACTATAGAATTTCTAATAAGCATCTAAATTATCCATGGATTAAACTGTTAATAACTCTTGAATTAGGTTGATAAAGTATAAAAATATTGAAAAGATACTTGGAGTTGAAATAAGCTAGATACATTCCATGTCACTCATATTTTTATAAACTTAGAATGTGGAGACTGATACTATGCAAGTTAAGTAGATGACAATCTGCCAAATGACACTGAAATTATCACATTAAAACTAATTTAGTGAGAAAAATTAAGTATAAAAAATTATAAGGGTCTATTCATTGTTATATAGCTGTTGTTGAAAGGACACAGATTAAGACTTGTCACATAAGTTTTTAAATTGTGATGATGAAATCAAATTGATCGATGCTAACAAAGAAGGTCAAAGTCAAAATAATTTGAACTTGTGCGATATAATAATGGATGTGATCCTATTTATTTTATTCATAGTATTCAATAAAAATTTTATTATTTCTTGTTCACAAGTGGCTTTGAAATTACTGCTATATTACAAATTAAATTTATGAATGTTAATTTTTTTGCCAGATTATGAGATGCATTTCTCTTTCACGTAATGTGTAACCGACAACAGGTTGTATCTTATACTCTGGCAATCTTATTACAGAAAATTATTAATGTTGAAATAATTCACATGCACTGCTAAATGCTGGTATGATTAAGGAACTGTAAACTTCAGTGCCTGTTGAAATACATAGTGTGAAAAGATGGAGAAATACAACCACTTGATTAACAGATTTTATAGAGCCAAAGTCAAGATTAGCTTTGACTTGCCGTGGATTGATTTCTTTTAGACTGGATAAAAAAATTGTTGCTTTTTGATTTTTAGATGTGATTCTAAATATCTTAGATCTTGTCCTCACAAAAATTATGCACTGTCAACTTTTACTGTTGATTGACTATTGATTGTCTTACTTTAAACTTTTCCTATATTTAACATTCTACTACGTGTTTTTGTGCTGCCAGTGTTTCTCTCATATCAAAAACTTTCTTTTCTACTTTCTTTTAGTGTTGAGTGTAGCTTTTTCTCTTTAATATTGGTATAGGACTTCAAATATTTCCATTTAGATTTTATATGTATTGGTGTTAATCATTTAATTTGTTGTATATTTCTCTGTTGTAAAGAAGAGGATGTATTTTGATTGTAGCAATACCACGTATGAATCGTTCTAAAAAAATTGTGTTTAGGTTTAACAACTCACTTACTGTAATTATTGCAGTTGCTGAAGTTACCGAAACTCTTGTTAATTAAAACTTTTCTTACCTGAAGGAACAAAACTGTCTTTGTCTTTAATGTTATTTGATTTTTATTACATGAAAAAAAATTCAATGTTATTTGTATCACATTTTGATGTTGAAACGGGACATTGCACCATTACAAGAACATATATTTTTTGGTATTAGCATTGTAGTACGTATTTGCTAAGTATTGCCAGCCTTTAATTTTTTTAGTCTATTTTATCTGTTTTACAATTATCTTGTATTTTGTTTTGTCACTTTTTTTTTCACTTTTCGATTGTATATACATATTATCTGTAATAACTGCATCTTTCTGTCCATTCATCAACTAATAAAATTGTTCCTTCTTTCTTGCAGTATTATCCAATTCTCTTTTCAACAAATTTGCATGTTTTCAGAACATTTTCACCTTAAAAGTTTGTGTACTGAGTGATATCAACCTTGTATTGATATATCTCAAAGAAGTAGGTAAATTTACACTTATTTACAAGAGATAACCTTTATTTTGTAATAAGAAAAACACTGCAAAACTAACAGAAATAAAAGTTACAATTAAAATAGAAGAAAGATAATGAGAAGGGGATTTCAGTCTTAATTCATCATTTGCACTTAAAGGTTCTCCTACTAGAAAATGCTTTCCAGTCTTTGTTATTTTAACTGTTATACTTTTTCCCAAAAACTCTTCATTCTTTGGCACCAATACCTAGCATGAAACAAATTTGTTACTCATTTAAATTAAAGAAAAACAAAAGTTAAATCTAATCATTTTTTAAATCTTAGATTAATAACCTGAACTAAGTAATGAAAAAAATGTACTGGACATTTATACTAACATTTGTATTAATAATCTGAAAACGTACTATTTAAAATAATTTTAACTTATTTTTTGCTATTTAATGTCATATTTATCTTTACTGTCATATTGAAGTCTAAAAGTTGCGATTCAATAGTTGAATAAAGAAAGCTATTGTATTTGAGAAAAAAATATATATGCTCGATTCAAATGCTGAATAACTATAATGTATTACAACAAAACATGCAATTTGTAACATACCTGCTCATAGCATTTGTTATGCCCCACAAAGTAGTTTTTGTCGTGTGATACTTCAGTAACCAAAACTTTCTGCACCATCCCTATTTCCTTGTCATAACAGGTGTAAGACTGAAAGTACTCGCTAAGACGTTTTGTCCTTTCTTTCACCTGCAGACATTTTATGTAATTATGAGTTTAGGTTAAGTGTTAAAGTGACATTTCAATTCTCTGATGAATATTACCTCTTTAGCTGGTATCCTTTTCATACTTGCTGCTGGGGTTCCAGGACGAGGGAAAAACTGATTAATGTATAATACAGGAAAGTGAAACTCTTTTACTAGGTTGACAGTTTCATCAAAATCCTAAAGAAATTAATGTGTAAATTAATAATTAAAGAAATTAAGTATTTTAAAATTATAGTCGTACATTTATGTCATGTAGTTTAAGATAAATACTTTAATTAAATTTTCAACACCAAACAAGGACTGATTGACATGCATTAACCTTTCCTAACTAATGATTTTTGCCACTCAATAGGATAAACTCAATAAGACTTTTAGGGATTTTTTCTACCCTAATTCAAAGATGCTATATGTTAAAGCAAAAGTTTTAAGCTTTGTTAAACAGAAAAATAAAATTTTATACAAATAAAAAATAATTGTTAAGCTCAAGAATGGATTAACAAATAAATTTAAAAACAATGAAAATTCATTAATTTCATTTAAGCAATTGCTGTTTTGCTTATTCATATATTTTTGATGCATTATAATCAAAATGCAAGTCTTACTTCATTTGTTTCAGTAGGAAATCCACAAATTATATCAGTAGCTATTGTTATCCCGGGGACCCTAAAAGGGAGAAATCCCTTCAATGTAAGTAAAATCATAAAGATATTTTAAGTCTTTAACAATATTCTTATAACTCATACAAAATCAATTCTTAGCTTAGATAACATTTTATAATGTAAGTGTTAACAAAGACTGATTTTTGAAAAAAAAAAAATAAGGATTTTAATTACTGCATCATATTCATATTGTGTTAAGATTTCCCTGTCTAGATATATTCTAACCAATTTCAATTCCCAAGTTCAGTGCTGTAGTTAGTTAAAGCAAAATATTTGGAGGTACTCTCTTCTTTTTCACACATTTTGTTACATTATTTGAACCAAAAACACCATATTTTGGGAGATGACGTCCACCCACAATCTCAGCACTGCCTAAGTTGAGAAGTTATTACTTGAATTCTTTCAATTGTTAGAAACTTAAAATAAAGTTGAATAAATTGCTATTCAACTGGACTTATAATTGTTTGCATTGCCAGAATATTTTTTAAGTACTATTAGAATATTTATGGACAAGAAGGAAATGTCCATTAAGGTAGTTACTGTATTTAATAAGATCTAGAATTCCCAACACAGAACATGGTAAGAATCTTACTTTTCTCTTAAAAAGTTGACCACTCTTTTGAAGTCTTCTATACAGTATTCTCTTTTCATTTCTCCCAAAACATAATCACTTCCTGATTGGACAGGAACATGGAGAAATGAATAAACTCTTGGATGAGACAAAATTTTGGCCATGTCCTGAAAAACAAATTAGGAAAAATGCAATGATGTAATTCTATTGGAAAAACAATAATAAAGCAAAATAAAATATGATGCACATGGTTTCAACCCAATTTTTTTTAAATTACATCAAAATAGGTACTTTTTAAAGTGTTCTGGAAGATTTTTTTAGACTTGAGCAAAAGTATGCAATTTTCTTTCAATGTTTGGTAATTTTTTTGGTCAAATTAAAGTCCTCTGATAATATCAGGATTTCTCTTACCCAGGGGAAATCTCTTGCATCTAAATGAGCTAAAAGTAATATTTTGTAACAAGAATTATCCCCATAGGTGAAGTATTATCTACAATGTGTGATATCTTATAGATTAAAAAAACATGTAGTAAATGAAATTAACAAGTGTGGGGGAACTTAACCCTATAATCCTGCAGTACTCAGTCATTCTAATCTTTTAAAGTGGAAGGATTTAATGTTCAGGGTGATTATAATTAGTTTTGATTTTGAAGATTTGATTATTGGTTTTGAAGAGCATGGCATTCATAGGTCAATTTTGGTTTTATTATTGTCTTACCCCGAAAAAATCCCCCCTGCTTCAGGAATACTCAGGAGGAATATCAAGTCATTCTGGTCAGTCTTTTTACAGCCTTCTTGAAACTTGAATTATTATTTTATTTTATTATTTAGAGCTGATGCACAATCCTAAATTTTTAAAAATTCCTTTGAGGGAAATAAAATACTTTACAAGAGGGAAATGAAATAACATGTTTGCATCAAACGAAACACTCATTTCTATGGTCTAAATAAATTTACATTTTGTTCATAAGATTTATGATTATTTTTAGATTAATGTTTTTAATTTATGTTTAAATTTATGCAATTTTCATTCACAAAAAATTTATATTATATACTATCATAAAAAGTGGTATTTTAACCCTTTCAGACCTAGCTGTCCCTAATTTTCCCATAGAATCCAATGGTAATCTTGGGGCATTAGGATTGAAAAGGTTAAGAAAAGTAGAACAGTACATAAGAGAACAAAACTCAATAGTTTTATAATAATTTTCTTACTACCTTTTATATAAAATTAAAATATTGGCAAAGTCTTACCTCTAGATGCTCAAGAATATATGGTGGATTTGTCATTCCCAGTCGCAACATACAATCTTCCGGTATCACATCAACTAGCTGATAAAGGAGATTCGGCAAGGTTTCATTGATATCTCTACCATAAGCACCTGTGTCTTCAGAAGTAAGCCATATTTCTTTGACACCCTCTAAAGAATAATTAACAGCAAAGTTTTACAATAGCACAAACTCAATTAAAATGTTCTCAATGATAAATAAAAGATCAAAGTGTAAAAGTAAGGCATTCCTTTGAACATCATGCATACTCACTAAAACAATTAGTTGGAAGTAAGTTAAATAATTTACAAAATAGAATAGACTAGCTCATATAAGTTGCTGTAGTTATTATAATAGTACATAAAAAATTAAACAGAATGAAAAATTATCGGTGACCATTTAAGCATACTAATAAACTAAGTTCCCAATTCAGAAAATTCAAGAACATAAAAAACATTTGTTTAAAATCATTTTAGTGATTCAGATAAATTTAAATCCAAAATGCACTTTTGAAAGCAGACAGCTACCTGTAAAAGCTTGCTTTGCTCGCTTGACAATTTCATGAACAGGATAACTTCCTAACTTTCCTCTGGCATGCTTTGTTTTACAATATGTACATTGATTAAGACAACTGTAGAAAAAATTCACATAATACACAATATGAATATACACTTGGATTCCAGATTTATTGAAACATGAGTGAAAACATTTTAGTAACTTCTTGTGTTAGTAGGAGGAGTACACTTTTCAGTTCTAAGATAAAATGTGGTTGACATCCATGGATGTAATATAATCCATACCTGATGGATTACATCCATGGTGAAAACATTCCTTAACCACAGATGAAAAACATTTCCTTTTTATTATTTTATTAAAGCATATCTATTATTCTAACCAGATTATAAAACTTAATAATTATACAAATTTTGCATCAGTGGTATTTAAATGATACAATGTTGTTTACAAGTTGATGCTTCTTAATAAATTCAAATAAATTTATTACTTAAAATATCAGCATACCTACTGTTTTTTACACAGTTGTTCACATATCAAGAAACAGTGATATCTTTTTATAACCTTCTTTTTCTCAAATTCAATTCAAATGATATTGTTAAAAAGGCACATGAATTGGAGAGAAAATGTAGCCTCACTATTATGAAAAGCAAAACATTTGTATGCTGTTAATCATAAACAGTGTCCAGAACACAGTATTTACAATAATGCTGTTTGCAATTTAAATTTAGAGACAAGGGATTTTAAGTTATAAACAGTTTAATTTAAGAAGAAAAGAGTATATGTTACAGGCAAAGTGATTAATTGGGCATTATATTAATAATGCCCAAAGTGGAGGTGGGCAAAGTGATAAATGCCATTGAATTTATCGCATTGCCTGCCTCACATCGGGCATTATTAGTAATGCATTGATTTATCACATTGCTGGTAACATATATACTATCATAATTTGCCCTTATTTTCCTATCATTTATACATACCCAGTGTTAATGGCGATTATTTCAATAAGCTCATTTCTTCTGATTTTTGGAAGCTGCAATGATGCTCCACCCAGCTTTTTCCCAGAGGCCTTTTTAGTGCCAAGCAGTTGCACAGAATTACCTAAAACATTAAAAAAAAATAAACAATAATCCGGATAGTAAAAAAGAACCATAAAATACATCAGCAGAATTCTCTACTTTGTAAAATTTTAAGATGCTTTGTAAATTGTAATTTAAGAACACGTTTTCAGTGGTGTAATTTTCTGGAGGAGTTTTGAAAATTAATTCTTTATTTTTAATTTTACTATTCTTTTTAAACTCCAAAAGTTTATCTGTGACATTTATTTCCCTTCAATAAAATTAAGCTATTGTTTAAATGACTTGTATTGTATTCCAGGAAAATCACCTCAGATATACCAATGCTTTAAAGCCAAGGGAATAAAACTCTAAACTGCAAAAAATGCATTAAGTAGTTTTTTTGTGTTTGGATTATAGAAACTTTTTTTTCTGATATTAAAATCATTTAACAGAAACAAAAGAAAATGACCAAACCTTTTTTTTTTCCCAAATGTTAAAGTTAAATGTTTATGTTTTATCATATGACCTTGGTAGTAACTAAATCTTTTTCAGATAAACAATACATCAGCTTAATGGCATTTTAAGATCTGAAACCTGTATTAATTGATTAATGTATAGAAATTCATACAATTAAAAGTATTACTTTTACTGCAAAATTAGTGGGTTAAAAACTAAGGGGTAAAAGAGGCAATGCTTGATAACTTCAGTAAAAAGCGAATTGGCAAATTTTCCAAGTTTTCTAACCGTGTGTGTTTTTATAGGAAGTTTCAATTCCTCTTGGCTTCCAAAGACAGTTAACCTTCCAGCGGGCGCGCGTATCTGAGAAATACACTCGAGATAGATTTGGTTGTAGAAATTTCGTTTAGAAGGCGCTACGAACTCCTGTCCTTAGCTATTCTATGTACTTCATTTCAGCTACTTTCAGTCTTCGTATAAAGTTCTAACAGTTAATAGGTCTCTGAAAATATGCTGTTTGTATTTTAGAGATACGCGCGACCGTTCAAAGAAGATTTTAGTATTTTTGATTTTTTTAGTATAATTATAATTAATTTTTTTTTGTGATTTGGTCCTAAACATTGTAACTTAATATATTTTCAGTTGTTTCCATATGTAGCTTCAGTAATAGTTTAGCCAAATTACCAGTAATTGATTTCACATCTTTCAGGTCACTTCATATTTTATTAGTGCTGTTATGTTGTTTTTGTGTTTTATAACTACTCTTGATCTGCTCTTTTTGAACTAATATTGATTCAAATAAAACATACTCATTAACCATTTACTGATTAGAACTTTGATTTAAAATTACATGCTTGAAAATTAACATTTTACTATCGTGTATCTAATAGATACACGCGCCCTTTCGTGTTGCTATAGAGGGCGCACCCGCTGGAAGGTTAAGTAGCAGTGACCCCCAAATCAGAGCACATATTAGAAAACCTCAACCAGAAGTGTATTAAATTAAATTTTCAGTATAATTTTGTCCACCAAATAAAGTAAAGTAAACATTTCACTCCTTCACTGTCTAATGTACACCTTGGCTTCTAACAGTCAAATGCAACTTTGATTACCTTTCAGTGTTTCTTCCACAACTTCAACAACTCGATCAATTTGTTGGACACCAATGATACTCAAGCCCTGCAAATAAGGTGTCTTAGGAGCAGCTTGCGACACACACCCTGCAACTACCACATACTTCCCTTTGCTTTTTCCATCTTCAATGGCATTACGAAAATGGTCCTCAGCAGGGTTCTTAACAGTACAGCTGTTTAATAACCATACATCTGCTAGTAATGGATCATCTGTTAAAAGGAGGTAGGAGATTTTATACATTTGATCGTATATAGTAATAGTAAGTAGTAATTTTCCCCCCTTTTAACTGTTTTCTTAAGAAAAATAAACTTACCAGTAATGCCATAGCCATATTCATCTAAAAGACCAGCCATGTATTCACTATCAGAACTGTTGTGAGCACATCCCCAAGTTTTAACATAAACTTTCTGTGTTCCTGTAAAAGCAAAAAGAAAATAACCATGTACCTATTGTATTAATAGTTAAATTTCAACAAATCAAGTTAGGTATTTTGTAAAAATGTACCGTAAACAAAACTTTCTTCTTTGATTTTACTGTAGCTTGGCAATGGAAGGTTTTGTCCATTAAAATCCAAATATAACTCTTCAATCATCAACTTACAAAATTCTACAGCTATCCCAACTTTTTATAAACAGGTAAGAAAATCTTTTATAAATAATAAGACCAATACTTTTGATAGGTTTTTGTCACTAACAATTTAATGTTGTTTGAATAATTATTTATTTTTAAGGTAAAACTTATTTTTAAGATAACTTATAATTTTAAAACAAATTTCCATAAAATTGGTGGGTGATAGAAAATTTTTAAAAACATTTTAGGCACCCAGAAATCTACAAGCAACACCCAATGTACGGTTGAGGAACTAAAAAACTATTCAGTTGAGGGTTTTGGTGAACCACTTGAGTTATCAAGACAATATTAAAGAATACTTCAAACCATGAAAAATTATACCTTATTTGTCTTGATAACCCAAGTGGTTTGCTAGAAATCTCAACTGAGTTGTTTTTTATTTTCTTGACACATTGAGGAACAGAAAGGAAAATTATTTTTTTTAATAAAAAAAATTTTTATCAGTGTTCTTAATTCACAGCTTGAATGAAGAAATAATTCTGGGAGCAAGTTTAAGATGCTGATGCTTGGCAGTATTGAATGTTTTGTCATAAGCCAATTTCTTGTAACCTTGCACGTGTTAATTAGGGTTATAACACTTTTTATGGCCTGAAATACACTAACTTGATGCAATAGCAAAACTGACATAGCACTAAATTTTTTAAAGACAGGTTAATTATTGGAAAAAAATTTTACTGCATCTTTTACAGATATAGATTATTAAAACTAATGATTTAAGTAATGAAAAAAAATTCATAAAACCATACCAGGAATGATGCTATCTGCTTCAACTGCAGGTCCTGCTTCATTCTTCCTTTTAACTTTAGGAATAGGGCCAGACACTTTGGCTAGAGCTAAACGGGACACTTCCTCTGATTTCCCTAAATCCTCTATGTCTTCTACATCTTCAGGGTCAGGCAATCCCATTTTAAAATTAGTAACCTGGATGAAAGTCATATAAAATGCATGAGTGAAATAAATTTAGAAAACATGGCAAACATTGATAGGCAATCCCATTTTAAAATGTGTTATCCTGGATAAAATTCACATAAAATGAAATAAATTTAGTAAGCATAGCAAACAGTGATAGGTCTATAATGGGATGCTGCCTTCTTATTGAATGAATTGCTGTAAAATGCCATTTATACTCATAAACAAAAAGTGTGTTGAGTTAATAATATAATTAAACAGGAAATGTTATGTTAATGATTTTAAATTATATCAGAGATGAAAGTCGTTTGAACCTAGATAAATTTAATAATTAAGCTCAGGACTAAAATAATTTTATTTACCACTTGAACCTAGACTCTGTAGATAATCTTTCCGTGGTATTTTTTTCATGTTGATACAAGCCTTCTTTCCCTCTCAAAATATGCAGAAAAAAATACCAAGTAATTGAAATGACCCTAGAAAACTTTTCAGAACTTTACCAAAAGTTTTGGCCTTACTTCTAAAGTTTAGCATAACAAATAAGATCTTACAGGGCAGTCAGTATCCAAGGGGGGGGGGGGAATTAGGAGTTAAAACCCCTCCGAAATTTGGACATCAATTTTTATATTGAGTTTTCCTTAAAAAATATGTGACTCACAACGAGCGGTGTAGCCCAAATGGTCTCAAAATGAGTCAAAACACTACTTTTAAAGATAAAAATTCCAAAAAATATCTGGGGGAGAACCCCCAAATCTCCCTCAAAATTTTGAAATCTATTATGCACTGTTTTCATTGAAAATTCTGACACTTAAGAGGATTGATCCTCATTTCCCCTCTAGAAATTTTGCTGATTATTATACCATACTGGGTTTCTTTGAAAACTCTGCCATTTATAATGAGCCATACTCTTTTAGGGTGCAATCCAAAAAGGCCTCAAAATAAGCTAAAACACTATTTTGCTAATGAAATTTCCAAAATTTTTCTGGGGGATGACACCTAGACCCTCCAATCTTACTTGGAATTCTCATTGTTTATAAAATTCTAAAATTAAGTTCCCCAAAATTAATATAAATGTGTAATCATCTAAAACTTGACATAACAAAGTACTCGTAAGGAAAAAAATGTTTGGTCAAAACCCCTCTTGAAACAAAAGTCTGGTTATGGCCCTGAGATCTTAAAAACTCCCCCCAAAACCAAATCCTGGATCCGCCACTGAACAATTTGAATTAGAAAATTATCACCTAGATCTTATACTAGGTAAAAACTATTAAATAAAATCTGTAAAAATGTTTGGGCAATATTTTCATTATTTATCACTCAAACACAACTAAATAAAAGTTCTACAACTTAAATAATTCCACATAATATTCTGCACAGTAGCCTAACCTTAAGTACTAGATAAAATGGATCTTCCTTCCATTGATACATCAATTAAGGTTCTAAAATAGAACTTTGTGCTAAAATTACTCCATATATATTACATATACATAGAGTCAAATTTGAACGAAATGGAATGAGTGTTCTGTGTGTCACACAACTGAACTGATCATTTAGCTGGGATTGAACGGTGAATAGGAAAATCTTATCTTACGCCTTACTTAAAAATCCTCACAAAAGAATATAAAAAAGTCTTGCACTTTTTAACTTGTTTTAAGATTATTGAATTTATGAAAAAGCACTTAACTTACCGCTTACCACGCAGAATTCTAAAAGGTAAACAAATATAAGATTGAATTCAGTTCACTTGCACCATAAATGTAAAGCTTATATGGGGTTACTTTGTGACAGTAATGTTGGTGTTGGTTCCATTTCAGAGGGCAGCACCACCTTTAAAACCGGCACCGCTGAAACACTGAGCACAGAAATTGAACTGGATTGTTGGGGTTTTTATCCGTTCCCCGAATGGCGTACTAATCTATCATTATAAATCTCCTAACAGAACTAAATAATAATAATACTTGGTTTTATTCATATAAATCAGTAGTAATTGGTAGTAATCAAACCAATCCAACCCGTGGTAACTTTCCGTCCGAATCAGATTTTGTGATACATTCTAGATTTCTTCAAACTTAATCCCAGAATGGTTGTACTTAAAAAAATATTTCGTCTTTCAAAGGAATACTTGAAGTGAAGTACAAGTACCCATGCATATTAATTTTATAACTTTTTTTTGTCTGTTCTCTCAATAATAGTTCGTCTTCATTGACTGGATGCCGCTTTCTGAAGGTGATTTCTAAATTTCTTTTTTTTTTTCCAAAATTAGTCCACTCAAAGGACTGCCTCTGAATTTTGTGATGCTTATTGCCTTGAGTTAGCTTTTAAAACATCCTTTTAAAATCTTCACCTATTTCAAACCACAAAATTGATTTCGTGATTAGTCTGCGTTCTTAGCTTATTTCGGGAGGAAAATAATTTCTCTAAAACCTATTTTAGAATGGCAAGAAACTCTCACCATCTAAACACTCGCTATGCGTGTTCAAATCAATCAATTAAACCGGATCAAGTTGATCAAAGAGTCCAAGCACTTTTCTGGTATATATTCCATAACATTGAAGGTAAATCATATTTCTGGTTTGTTCTCTAAACATATTATATCTTGATTATTCAATAACATGGGCGTGGTCAGATGGGGATATATCCCTCCCCCCCCCCCCGAAATTCAGAAATTTTTATTTTCCGATCATAGAAATGGACACAATTTATCCCATATCCTCCCATAATCCAATATTCCCCTCCGAATTTTTCCTGGCTACGCCGCGCCGCTGTTCAACAGATTGGATAACGATGGTTTACATAATTAAAAGGGTGAGTGAAAGAAGGAGGTATGTAACAAAAAGGTGATATTTGGATCGTGAAATGGATGAAATAGACTGGAGGTGTGACTTCTACTTATATTACCCATTGTTTGAAAGCAGTGCTTGTGAAATTGAAAACTAGTTTCTAGTTTAGTAAACCCAAACCATAGGGAGGGTTTTAACGGACGATCGAACTTTTTATCCCCAAAAATTATCCAGCAAATCTATACTAAATAACTATCAGAGTGAATATATCATCAACCAACCACGAATATTTTAAATTTAATATGCACGTGCGCATAAGTCATCAAAAATAAAACCTATACAACAAGTCAAGACAAGGTTATGTAGAGGTCAAGATGGGTTTCACTCTTTCATAAAAAATTTCCCGCAAATACTTCGTATAAGGGGGTAATTTTAATTTCACAAGCACTGTATTTAAGCAATGGGTAAATAGAAGTCACTTCCAGGGTATTTTTATATTAACTTATATTATAATAGCAATAATTCTAATAATATTAATTATATAGATTCCAAATAGAAAACTATGCAAATCCACTGAGAATTGCATAAATTATTCTTATCCAATTGGTTGAATATTCAAGATACGATTAGAGAACACTATCTCTTAAGAGGTGTTTCAAATCTTAAATTAAAATTGAACTATCTCAAGACACCTGGTTTCTCTTGTGTGAATGTTCCTTCAGTCGATTTTTTATCTGACCGAAAATGTTTTCCTCTTTGATCGAATCGTTTAAAAGAGCATTCACAGAAATCAAGATCAAACCCTTGCATCATGAAAGCTGCAGTGTGTGCCTTGGTTTTGTTTGCTTTCTTAGGGGTGAGTGATTTCACAGGCATCTAAGTAGATAATTAACTTATTGCATTAATTAGAGTGTGTTCCATGCCAATTTTAAAGTTTATCATAAATGTAATTAAGCTTTGAAATATCAAAAAATATGCAAGATTAAGGTGAATATCAATAAGAATAAGCACTCACTCAGCTCTATTTAATCTAGGAATGGCTAGCTTGTTCCAAAATGCATATTGATATTTATTTTGAGATTTACTATTCTTTATAAATAACTT
This sequence comes from Tetragnatha montana, assembly GCA_963680715.1. Taxonomy (NCBI): domain Eukaryota; kingdom Metazoa; phylum Arthropoda; class Arachnida; order Araneae; family Tetragnathidae; genus Tetragnatha; species Tetragnatha montana. Next base: position 20,872,400 of record OY796686.1, read on the forward strand.
GGACCTTAATTGTAAAATTCATAAAACTATGGAAATATCATCCTTAGTTTGCAAAATGGGCTCGAGTGTAAAGGTGGATGGACATGGTAGATTTCCACACGACGCAATTTACGCGTCAAGCACGTTACGAGCCTGCTATTGGTCTTAAGACGCGTTTAACGCTTTTACGCAATAGGTCAAGAACCAATTACAGAGCCAGAACGTGCTTGACGCATGAAACGTACCGTTTATGTGTGTGCTTTGGAGAAAATATCAAAAAATTAAATTGGTGTCAGATGTAGAAAAGACCAATATTTTCCATGTTTTTCATGGTTGAAAAATCTTTAACAGGTGGCATTAAGTGCCCAAAAGTGCACCCAGCAGAGTGACTGCGAGGAAGACGAATGCTGCGTTGACACTCTCTTCTTTAGATCAGCTTTCTGCGAGAAACGATATGCAGCTGGTACGTATACACGGATAGCGTATGGGAGCATTTTCACTTATGCGTTTGTTAGCGGTACGAAGTTCCTAAGGTGATCTGAACGTCCACTTTTGCAACTTGACCAAATGAAATGACGTCATTTTCGTCTGCCTGGTCCCTAGTATTCGTCATTTGACAAACCCAGATTGCCGTACCGCAACCAAACGCAAAAGTGAAAATGGACCTGGTGGATTTATATTTATACCGCCGTGACAAAAGTGGCACCTGCGGTTGTTTTCGAGGCTTCCTATTGGTTCTTTTGAATCGCTGTTCACTGCTATTGCCACGGTGGTTTAAATCCACCTTAACACTTTGTTTTCCACACAAATCCTGAACTTTGAAGCAGAGATTCTACCAACATTTTGACAGGAGAGTATGAAATGCACGGTACAAAAACATAAAAAGCGCATGGCGGGCAGGACAAAAATTACCCATAACCGATTAATTATAACCCTAAATAACTATCAAAAAACAGGCATGTCCATCCATTAATACTGTACTCAATTCACCTTTGTTTTTATACAGGACAAAGATGTCCCACTGCAAGCGTCTACAAACCAGACACGGATTTGTATTACTTGACTTGCCCGTGCGTAAGAATGTATGAATGTCTTGGAAAAGGAACTCTTGATGAAAATGGAGTAAGTATTGTCGCAATAAATGACAAATCACCATACAGTTACTATTAAAAAAATAGGTTACTTTTGATGATTAATAGATGTAAAATAAGATGCTAAAGAACGTTCAAGTTCAGTATAGACTGTGGGATGGCCTGATCTCAAACGCGGACATAAACGTCTCCCAACTACAATTACATACTGCAATCGCTTTTAAAATCACATAATTAATCACGCTGATCTAAATGATCTCTCATCTTTTTGACCACTTATCCTACAATATATGGTATTTTGACATAATTATAAGCATTTTAATTTAATTAGGGTTATTTTTTGAAGAACATAAAGAGGCGCCTTGCTTCACTGGTATCAGACTTCGAGACTGGAGTGAAGATTTTCAGAACATTTTAAGCATTGTAGTTAACTATTCATCAATACTAAAATACCTACACAACATATTAAAATTTGATTTCATTTCTAGGTGACCACTATTAAAGATGCCAAGTGCATCATGCCAACCAAGTGATACACTTGTAAGAAAACTGTTTTCAAGGAAACCAGGAAAGGTTTTTAATGAAAATAAGCACGTTGTGTAAACAAAATGTATCATAATCTTATAGCGGTGCATTCTAAAATAAAGTGAAACTATGCTTTTGTTACTTAATGAATAGTTTTTAAAAAATCGAATAAAAACAAATTGATAAAATCTTTAAAAAAAAGTTTTTCCTTATACTAATAATATTTATTAAGATTTACTCATAAATAATAACTGAAACTTTATATTTAAAATTAATGTCAAATTTGCATTATAAAGATGTTTTTAATTAGTTAAAAGCATGCTCATGGAAATTTATAGGTAGAGGAAGGTAGGGCACCTCTCTTCCAACAAATTTCAGCTTTACTTTTGACTTGACCATTTGACACTTTTTATAGTACAACTCTTTTACTTGCACATATATCCTACTGCCTACCATGGACTTTCAGATATTTTGTGTAATTTTACACAAGTTTATTTTTTTTTATTGAAACGTGCCCCACAGGTTACCCTCATTTCATCAGTATGTTACTTTCAAATTTTAAGGAGTTTAATAATTTTTTTTTGCCCCAATGTACACTCTAATAACTATACAAATACCAGTGGCGTATATAGGAATTTATTTCGGGAGGGGCCCAAAATTACTCCCCAGCCCCTCCCCCACATATTTAATAGGTCCAATGTAGCTTTTTAGGTGATAATTTAGGGCCTAAAAAACTTAATATAGGAAAAGTTGTTATTAATAAAAATACAAGTACCAAAGGGGGGTCTGGGGGTCCTCCCCCAGAAAATTTTTGGAAATTTGACTAAAAAAACCAGGTTCTTAACTAGTTTTGATATACTAAGTCCGAATTTTGGATGTACATTTTTATGAACTTAATATTTAAAAAGTTATTAAAATGGAGTTCCAAGTACAAAAAAGGATCTGGGGGTCCATCCCCAGAAAAGTTTTGGAACTTTACCCCTATCTTGTTTTTGGTACACTTAGTCCGAATTTTGGCCATATAGTTTTTGGTAGGATTTGAATTTTGATGAACTTAAAACAATAAAAGTTGTTCATAATAAAATTCCAAGTACAAAAGGGGGGTTTGGGGGTCCTCCCCCAGAAAATTTTTTGAATTTTGACCCTAAAATACAGGGTTTTAACTGGTTTTGGTACACCTAGTCCAAATTTCAGGGGGGGGGGCCAGGGCCCCCTCGGCCCCCCCCCTTATATACGCCACTGACAAATACAAATATAGTCGATTAACTACAGGCTAAAAGCCTATATTTTTTATAGAAAAAAAAATAAAAACATGTAATTTTGTAGGGTGTGTTGTTTTAGGTAAGCTATGATTTTGTTTTCCATACCTATTTGTGATTCTTTTTTTTATAAAAGCTACTGTTAATCCAACTGCTTTTTTTAAAGAACCTACCATAATTTATAAATATTTTAAATTTTTTTAGTTTCTAATCACAATTTTTACAGCTCTAGTTTCTAATTACAGTGCTAAATTATAATTATATTCATGTAAATTGATTATATTAACTGAATGCAAAAAAAGGTAATTAAGAATCCATGCAGAAATCATAACTTAAAAATCATACCTTTAAAAAAAGTAATAATTCAAAGCAACCTCCAGCTCTTTTCACTATTTTAGACACATTCAACACTGATGATAAATACAGCTTCATCTCAGATCTTATATTTTTATTTTTAAAAAGTTCATAAAATATATCACTCACATTTATATAAAGTATGCATTTTATATATATCAAGTAGTATATTTACTTTTTTGCATAATCAAAAGATAAAACTCATTGAGCCTTAAAACTTCAATAAATTTTTCAAACTTCCAGGTTGAAACCCAAACTATCTATGCATAACTTTTGAATAATTCTTACTTTTTTCACTAAAAAAAATAATCGTAAATAATACTATAAAAATAATAAATTCAAAAATAAGAATCTGACATCAAAATCAGTAATTTTCCTGGTTGAAAAGGAGAATCTATCAGTAAAGCTAATTTAATGATGAATAAGTAAAATTTCACCTTCAAATCATGCAATTATAAAGACATATTAGGTATTTGCATACATAAACTCTTTTCACAATAAATTTTTATCAAGAAAACAAATATACTGATATAATTCATAATAACAAAATGAGATTCATAGTTGAATGATTCGAAATTTTTATAACAAACCATAAAATATAACAGTAACATCACCAGTCAATTTCTTTTCAGCTTGGATGGTGTACAAAAGTATTTAAGAAACACTGACAGTTTGGTTAATGTGTAGCCAAAGCAATCAAGTTGCCTCCAAATAAAGGCTTGTTATTTTTTTCTTCTTTTAGATTGATTTTGCATACATTTATGAAACAATGAAAATAATTGAATACAACATAGGACCCCTTTCATTAACACACACAACCACACATCCCTTAGCCAGGTAGAAATATACCCTGTTAGTGTAAGAAACACTTTATCAAATTTAATTCAGAATAGGGGTGCACAACCTTTTCTTGGGAGAAGAGCAACTTGCACTGTTGATTGAGACAGGTTAGAGGCCTCAAGTAAAGTTACAGCACTAATACAAAAATTGATACTTTACCAAATAATGAAACAATCTTATTACAAACTATATTTAGAAAATATGTAATAACTTATGTTTTAAAAATCGAACTTATAAATACATCCTTTTAAAAACCAAGGAGCTTGTTACAGTGCTAATTAAATGATATTGTGAATAGTTAAAAAAGGTGTAATATTCTTTTAAAGAACATTTGCAACATCTACAGTAATTTTAATATGAGATGAACGGGACTAAGCCTACCTCCAGCTATCAAACATCTGAAATCATAAGATTTAATGAACTAGAAAACAAAACAATTTTAAATTTCAATGTATGAATATTAAAATGAAAAAGAGTATTTATATACATTTTACTATGTATTACAAAACTGCAGATAACAACAGGTTAATTATAACTGAACATAATAATTAATTATTGCTGATTGGAGTAAAACTGGTTATTTACACTAACTCAGATTTAGGGAAAACTCAAATTATAAAGATCATACTATATGTCAAATATTTAAAATTACTGACCAGAAAGTTTTTAATAAATTACATAAGCAAATCATTTTAGGTTAATAACCAAATAGTGTAATGGATGAATGAAGAAAAGAAGCAGCAACTTTAGGTATCAGTTAAAATTATAAAAAAAATATTTACAGCATCATTTGATGTTGTAAATATTAGCAAACTAAATATAAAAGTATTTGATATTCCTATTCAGTTTTTGGGTTGCATATTGATAGCTCATGGTCCACAGGTTGTACACCTCTAGTTTATAAAATGGCACTTTTATGGCACACTAATAGTACTTTCAATTCAGTACTTTTTTTAACCTTCATAACTTATAAAAGTTTGATATTTTGTGCTTTACACTGCTCTATAACGTGGTCATCCCACACAGAAGCTTGAACTTCTCCAATATGAATCTTATCAAGAAGGTACATGCACAATCGTGATTGGCCTAAACCCCCACCAATAGTGAATGGCAATTCACCACTTGCCAAAGCCTTATGGAAGGGAAGGTTTAATCGATCAAGTGCTCCCCTCTCAGTTAACTGAGTAATCAAAGATTCTTTGGAAACACGAATTCCCATACTGGACAACTCAAATGCCTCATTTAGAGGAGGATAATGCACTAAAATATCCCCATTCAGTTCCCAATCATCATAGTCTGGGGCTCGACCATCATGTATTTCTCCAGATTTCAGCTTTTTACCGATTTGGGTGACAAAAACAGCCCCATACTTTTCAGTAAGTTTCGTTTCCCTTTCTTTAGGTGATAATTTTGGATATTCATCCTCCATTTCTTGGGAGCTTATAAAAACGATCTCCTTAGGGAGTTTCTTACTGAGGGCGGGATATTCTTTAACGATATTTTCCTCGGTTGCCTTTAAACATTCGTAAATATCCCTCACTACTGATTTAAGGAAATTCATGTTTCTGTCTTCCTCTTTGATAACTTTTTCCCAATCCCACTGATCGACATAGTAAGAATGCAATGGGCCCAAGTCTTCATCTCTACGAATTGCATTCATGTTAGCATAAAGCCCAGAGTAGACTTCAAATTCATATTTTTTTAAAGCCAACCTCTTCCACTTGGCTAGAGAATGAACAACAGAGGCTGATTTGCTGCATTTCAGATCAAATGTAACAGGCCTTTCACACCCATTAAGATCATCATTCAATCCTGAGTTCGTCTCTACGAACAAAGGTGGAGAAATACGTGTCAAATTCAATTTCTTGCACAGTGCATCTTCAAATGTTACTTTGACGATTTTGATTGCTTTTTGAGTTTCAAATAACGACAACTTACTGTTATAAGACATTATGACAAGATATAGTTAACAAGCACAACAAAATATTTTAAAATAATTGAATTATTGTATCTATGTAGAAACTAAATATTATTTACTGAACAAATTTTGAAGACCAAATGACCACAGAAATACTTTTTTTTTCACAATCTTGCAGGATTTTCAGTTAGTTGAGTTTTCCTAAAAATACAACAATTATTAAAACAATTATTAAACGCATTAAAATACTTAATCCAAGCTCGTGAATACATTTAAAGAAGAATTAAGGAAAAAGTTCCTTTACTACATTGTTACTTCAAAACACCAAATTTTAAAAAATGCAATTATGATAGAGGGAGGATACATTTTTAACCTTTTTCTAAAATGTTCCACAAGTAAGCAAGTCATCAAACGTAACCAATCTTTTTATTGTGTTTTTCAAGTAAACATAAAAATTAGTTTTTCTCAATCATCATATTATGACCTATTTTATATATTTCTCTCTAATAACTTTTTTTCTAACTCTCACTGATCTAATAGCGAGAATTTAAAGGTCTACAATTGCATTCCTTTGGAACTTATGTACTATCCCATAGACAGTGCCGCTGAATCCAAAGAGCATCACCAAATTTGCAGCTGAATCTGATGGTCATTGAATAGTTCGCAGGATAGTACGTAAGAACTTTCATTTCATTCATAAATTGGGAACTGCTTTAGGGAGAGTCCTTCAGCTACTTTGTTTACCCACAGCTCAAATCACTAGCGGATCCAGGGGGGGGGGCTAGGGGGCTTTAGCCCCCCCCCAAAATGAAAAATTTTACACGAAATAATAAGGAATTTTACGCACCAAAATGAGTTAAAACCAGAGGTTTTAAGTTCAAATTTTCAAAAAGTTTCTGGGGGAGGACCCCCAGACCCCCTTGGTACTTGTAACTCTATTACAACTCAACTTTATATTAAGTTTGTCAAAATGCAAAAATTCTACCATAAAATCTATGTCCGAAATTCGGATGAGGCATACCAAAACGAGTTGAAAAAGTTGGGTTTTTTACTTAAATTTTCAAAATTTTCTAGGGGAGGACCCCCAGACCCCCTTAGTACTTTGTAACTCAATTATTAAAACTTTGTTTTACATTAAGTTTGTAAAAACACAAAAATTCTACCATGAAATCTATATCCGAAATCGGATGAGGCATACCAAAACAAAATTAAAAGTGGGGGGTTTTGACTTAAATTTCCAAAACTTTCTGGGGGAGGACCCCCAGACCCCCTTTTAGTGGTTGAAACAGGGTAATTCACTACCTTTTCCATATTAAGATAATCAAGAAGATACAATTGAATTATGAAAATTCTTAGCCCCCCCCAAAACCAAATCCTGGATCCGCCACTGGCTCAAATGATGACAACAGTTTTAAGTATGTTGCTGTGGGTGGCGACTGGAGAACTCTTTCTAAAGCTGTTCCCATAAATTGTATTCATACAGGTATTAAGTCTATTTAAGATCACTAATTCATAATTTTTTCATGACCAACCTCTTCTACATCCACTCAACCAAAGAATGAACTGTGACTGATATTCTAATTTTAATTTTAGATATAATAATGAAGCAGAATTTTAAGCACCAGGAACAGTATCATCTTACCCTGAGTTGGTAACAAAAACAAGAGGGGAGTATTACTCTAATCAAATTTAATTTTACACATACAGTAGGTAATTTTTATATAATTAGTTTACTTTTTGTGTGTTTTAAATAATGATCTTAATGTTATGCTTATGAAAGCATTTATGTCAAGAGATAGTAATAAACTAAAAATAGGAAACCAGCGTAAAATGAAAGTTTGAACCAACTAAATTTCTTATTTTAAGTAAGAAACGAATGTTATTTACTGAAAATGCCGATCGCCACAAAAATATTTCTTCTTTCAGAATATCACAGAAATTTTTCAACCGGGAGGCCAGACGGAGGGTTTTTTCCTAAAAAATAGATATAATAAACACAAATGAATAACATCATAAGTGATATATAGTGATGTTTTTTAGATGCATTAATTATCTTTCATCCAAAGCCGATTAATAAGCATTTATGTGTATGGAAAGGAATGAAAGGTTCTGTTTTCTTACTTCTTTTCTAATTCGTCACAAAATTTTTAAAAAAATTTCACCATGATAGAGGAAAAACGAATATTTTAACAATTTTAACATAAAACACAGCACTATGTTTTGAAAATATATCAAAGGCCCGAAGTGGCCCGAAGTGACACGTGGAATGGAACCTGAAAATAACGCGCTTTCGGGTGATGTATGTAGCCAATCAAATTGCCCGTTACAAAACAACGCATGGTTTTTGTTTGTTTAGGTTTGGAGGAGTAGAGCGCGAGCGCGAGGGCGCGGAAACAAAAACCGAAAAATTTTTAAACGTACACTACACAACTACACGTTGCACATTTTTTTACCTTAAATAAAAATGCAAAACATTTATTTCTTCAAAGAAAACATGTCCTAAGTTTATAATGGGGTTAAATTTTTCACTTTAAATACGTTGATGGCGATTGGGGGTATCACCAACCTACGACGCGCTCCTTTCTAATAAGTTTTTTTACTGGATTACTTTACTGGTTCCGTTTTATCTTAAATTCCTAATAGCATATCATAACAATTGATAGAAAGCGCAGGTACAGATACAGAGTTGAAACGGGTCCTCCATCCCATGGCGAAAAGGGCGGTGACATAGAGACCTAGACCTTGGTGGGGGAGCAAGCAGCAAGCTCTGTTCCGTTCCTATACTAATGCGGCTAAACAGCTAAAGTAAAGAGTTGGAGAGGTATTGCAACCCCCCATCCATCCACCCCTAGCGACTGCCCTATAGTTGGCGGTCGCCATGGAGGACCTGTTTCAATGGACAATCAGACCGGATGAATGATAGTTTAAATGGCTTTAGGCAGTCCTTTATGAGTAAAACTAAACACAAAATATTCTCAAAAGAACAGGCATAACTAGTACAATTTCGACTGTTTCTCACTCAATATGAAGGTCAAATTTCTTTTGCATTTAAAATTATCTCAGTTTATACACATTTTTTTCAAAATTTATTCAATAACATTCTTTAGAATATGCAGGCTGACTGGAGCCAAAGCATAAGGAATTTCAGTGGGATTTTTTATTTGGGTAATTTTCTATATTTGCAAAAAAAAATTCATGGGGGATATATTATGAAATTCCCTTCTTGGCTTAGAAAATAATGATAATCTTCAACAACTTCCATTTTAGTGTTAGCAAAATTTACCATGTTGAATTAAACAGAAATTGAAATTTTATAAACTGAAACTTTTTTGTTGAAAAGACATCACCCTTTCTTCTTACTTAAAACTTTCATTTAAACACTTGAAAATTTAATTATTCACAGAGTGCTTTCTAGGAAATTTGTATGTATTAATAAAAACCTAAAAAATATTGACTAAAATTGGATATTAAAATAAATATTTATTACACAAATTACATATTCAACAATCACCATGTTATCAGTCATAGATAAAATACAGTTTGTGTTAAAAAATATGAATATTAGTCATCAACAAGTTATAAAAGTATTAACATTTTTTTACTATCTTTGCACCTTTTAATTCAGGAAACTAACATCATTGAAGAGTGAAGTAAAATTTTCCAATAAAAATTAAATGACAAGCAAAATAAAGAATATTTTTTACACACTTAAACATTTAATTTAGCCCGTGTTCAAAATAAAACCTGTTGACAAATATACAAAATTGCCCAAATGACTATAAGTGTAAATTAAAAACTAAACCTGCATTCAGCAGGCTTAGAAATTTATTTTCCAAGAGATCTCATAATTGAAGTTAATTAATGTTGATCCTATTTTCAAATAAAAACAAATGCTAACAAAAATACTTTCAAATTGTAAAATAATACTAAAATCAATACCGATTTTTAGGGTCGGAATTTCCATGTAATTACATATCTTTTCAGAAAATTGATATTGGAGAATGCTCTTAAAACTATAATTTAATTTTAAAACAATTGAGACCTTTTTTATTTTACATGCTTCAGTTATTTACATATTTTGCTACATATATTCTTTCATTTTTAGATTTTTTTTAAAAATAAGTACCTACTATTGAAACTTTACCCATTATTCTTTAACCTCTCACTTCATTTAATTCCTTCATTTTATTGCAAGAAAATAAGTACCCATTTTCGGACTTTTAAAAAGCTTTCTTCATGGCAAATGTGTTACAAAAGCACCATTGATTTTAGGGATCATTATATAAGTTCTTATAATACTTAATATTTTCCCATTCCAAAAATATGCTGCATTTGATGACATCTTAAAGAGGCACCTTTTAATTAGAGGGTAAAAAGAAGTTAAAATATGAACTACTATTACACAAACAACTTTCCATTATACTTGAAAATTCAAGAGTTTTGAATTTTTTTTCAGAATTCATTGAAATTTTTTTAAAAATACACATCTTCCTATTTGTCCTATTTTAAATGACATATTTTGAGTTTTTAATAACAAAGAAATCATAGCCCTACTTATTACCATTGTGCATTTTAAAATTACAAATTTATTTTTCAGTAATAACAAATACAAACTCCATAACTTTTAAATAAAAAGACTCTATATAATATAGCATTTAAAAAATAAGAATTTATAGATACAAAACCCCCAAAAAATGAATCTTAAGCAAACATAACTTGTATAATATGAATGGACAAGGCTATCTTTTCTTCTATGAAAGTGTCACAATCAGTAAAAATAAAGCCTTCTAAATATTTCCTCAGAAAACTTTAATACTTTAACAGTTAACTTGAAAGACATTTTGAGAGTATTTTTATGCTCCATACAAATAATCAGTCTTGGTTCAACAGTCAGAAACAATCACAATCCATATAAAACAAATTATACTTTAACAAATGAAACCAGATCTTAACTATATATCCTCTAAATGCACAATAAGTAAAAAGGTGACCAAACTTTTTCCAATGACAGGGAGGACAACTGGACTAAAGGATAGAATTACTAGCCAAAGACAAACATTAACTAAAGTGACAAATTTTAAATTGTCTACAAGGTTGTGCTACAGTAATACCCTGAAATTATGCAACAAGTATTTATTATAAGTAAAAAAGACAAAACTTAAAAAGGAGGATGGTTGGCCACCTTAAAATAAATCAATAGTAAATGAAAGCTCCAATAAGAGATTAAATAATCTAAAAACATGCTTAGTTTGATACAAAGAGCAAATGATGACACATTTTTTTTTTGATTTTAACATAATGATACCTAAAAACAAGCAATTCTATAGCAAGGTCTGAAACTAAAACTACTTTAGAATCCAAAACTACCATTGTTAGTAAAATATGCAACAGCATATTATATGCATTGTGTTTATCTAAAGTCATCTTCAATTCTTCTATAAGTTTAACTTTGTTACATAATTCAAACATACAACAAATAAAAAATATATAAATGATGTAAAAATAAAAGCACCAATTAAAGTCACCAACATCAAATCAGTCATAAACATTTAAGACTAAACAAACTGAAGTAAACACACAACTATAAACAGTGTTGTAGATGGAAACAAATATTTGGGGGATCAAGTTTTGTTTTTCAATCTCTTTTAATCAGAAACCACATATTTGGGGGAACAACAACTAAATTATTTCAGGGGGCTGTCCAAATAATTCAGGGGCAGGCATTCACCCCCAATCTTAGCACTGACTATGGAGATAAATTCCGAAAGTTGCAAAAAATTATGCACTGTTGTTATTTCCATGCCACATTAAGTTAACTTAATCCTTTGAAAACCAGTGACTTTTAAAACCATGTTGAAATAATTTTAAAATGAGCATTTATTAAAAATGACAAAAATAAAGTTTTGCCATGAAAAGTTTTATAAAGAAATACAGTAAAACTTATTTGAGGGACCAGCTCTGTTAATGACCAGCTTCTGAGTTAGTCACTCTTGAGATGTTTTACTGAATAAATTAAATTTTACTAACACATATGTTATATAAATTCAAATAAAAAAACTATGTGAGTATAAGTTGAAAATATTTTTACAATTTCAATCTTATTAACATATAAAAAAAAAATACTTTGGATATTTCCACCCCCAAAGCTTTCATAAAGATCACTTGGGTAAAGATCCAACATGCATTATAAAACATGAACACAAACAAAAGAACACACATTAGTCCAAAGCATGCATAATAAATTCTATTCATTAATATAAATTTCTGTATCCAAGTCTACAAATATAAATGAAACTGCTGATTGGAAATATTTTAAAACATTAAAATACAACAAAGAGGTTTTGACGGATTATACTTTATGTAATGAAGAATAACATTACAAGTATTTCTATAAATTTAATTCAGCTAACACAGAAACCATAGGTCTAAAATCTTATATATATTCAGTGTTCATTTTCTAAATCCACTATCAATTTAATGGCTAATTTCAAACCATAGCATGTGGAAGAGGCAGCTGTCATGGACGGTTGAAGTGTAAAAAAATGTTTGATGATCAACTTTTAAAGTATAAATCCTTAAAATCTTCAATTATTGCACTGAATCAAATTCATAGAATTCTAACTAGATAATATATTCACAACCATAATATCAGCTATAAACAAATACTAGCTGCTTGTGATCATTTTCAAAAATTAAAAAATATTCAACAAATATTTAAACCAAAGAATCCTTTTATCACAATTCTCATTTCCATCATGGAAATTCCAAAATCTCACTCCTTTAGTAATACCTATAGATTGCACAACAATTTATTGTTCAATTCCAACAATTATAAAAAACTTCAGAAACATTGAAAGTATAATACTCTAGTCATGTAAGTCCACTTTGCTCAGTATATATATAAGGCATTATCTTACATCTGCAAAAAGTAGTTACATCTGTGCAAATTTATATAAGCTGCACATTTTATGTCATGACTTACATTAAAAATTGAAAAATGTGACTAAGTACATGTATCAAAAGTTGTTTGGAATAACAATTAACAAATAACTTGGTTAGATATTTCAAAAATTTTATGAGAAAATAGTATATATCAATACTATAAAGAAAACTAAAGAACAAGAGCTTTTAAATATATTTATACTTTAAGTTGAATACCAAGTAATCATGGAAGACAAAGTTTTTTTAAAATATTGCCCTCTAGAGAAACAAGGATGTGACTGCAAATGGGAGAATTTTCACTAGATGAGAGCTTGGTGGCAAGCCTTCTAGAATGGTTACCAATATAAGATTTAATCTTAATGGGGCTGTGAATATTCAACCGCAGGTATTCAGAATGCTCACAAGGGCACTGATTCATTAATAGATAGATCTTTTCTCCCTTCATATAGTGCTATGTTTTAGAGAAAAGTTTTTCTCTTAAATGTCTTTAATAATCTCAATGCCCTGATTGGAATGACATCTCTAAAATTTTTCTATTTAGAATAGCTTGCAGAATAGCCAAAGCTACAGTCACATTGTTGTTCTTCATGAGAGGCTATACTTGAAAAGATATTCAGTGAGATAGAAAGAGCCACACTTCTTAATTCACTACCTGTTTAATCTTCAATTTTTATGAAATATGCCACTTTGTCAAGAGGCACTGAATAATTATAAATCCATTTCCCACCCAACCTACTAGTACCATACAATTCATCTCTCCAACGTCCAGGAGGGAGATAGACATCTCTGTATCTCATGCCTTCTTCAAGAACCGGAGCAACTATCAAATCATTACCTACTGCAAACTGGGAATCTATTACCTGGGCATTAGTATCTTTTGGTGCTAACCACCAAAGTGGCCTCACAATAGGAGCCCCGCTTTCATGATATTCATTGATGACTCTCTTTATGTATTCATTGGATTGCTTTGGTTGGAGGATCCTTTCCGTTCGAACTTTGAACATGAACTTAGCAGCTTTGATCACATCGAGGTCGTAATCACCAGGAGGAACAGACAGTTGGACAACAGGCATGAAGGCTGCCAACTGCAGCCATCGAATGTAGAGCTCTTTGTCGGGCATGGTGGCATTGGGGGATGGGAAAACGTCTCCTCCCACTGATCCAGGATTGACCAGTGGGTAACCAAGCAATCCCAAGGTCAAAACTGCAGGAATGATGGATTTTAAACCAGTGGAAGCGTCCCAGGTTGAAGTACGGGGAGCTAAGCGAACAAACGCGGATATATGCTGAGACTGGAAGCCGACAGAAACACCCAGGTAGTTACTGGTCTGTGAAGCCAGCTTTAGATAAAGGGAGAGGAAGTTGTCAGGATTGATTGTCATGGAATAAAAGAAGTAATATGGGGGAAGGAAAGATGATTGTCCTCCTACAAACAGAAACCCGTCAATGCCGTGGTTGGTCTTGACATCTATAATCCGGTCATAGAACCACTGTTCTGAAGTGTTTCGAGTGACATCCACAATGGCACAAACGTCGTTTTTCCACCTGGTCAAAAGAGGGACCTGGCGTATTTTATCCGAAACTAGGTAGTGTCTATCAGTGGCATTGGTAAATATAGGAGCACCAAGGCATATGTAAGGATGAACGGCCAGTAGAACTTTGAACCCCTTGTTGTGTAAAATGCTGAGGATTTCGGTGGGATTGGGAAAGAGATGAGGATTGAATGAAAGGTCTCCTTCAACTTCTTGCCATTTAGAATCAATCAATAGAAATCCAGCTGGAAACCCATGATCCATAATGTGGTTTGAATATGTTTGAAGAGATTCTTGAGTCAGGGAATTTTCCAGCTTGGGAGCAGTGGCCCAGATTGGAGCTTCCAAAAACTCCATCGATACATTGGCTCTTTTGAAATTTTTATCCCACATTCCTTTATGCACCTGCCGCATGTCAGAACCAGTACAAATGGTATAATCCAGATGAAGTCTTTCCTCATCTTCGATTTTTTCATCCTTCTTTTTATCAGACATCTTATCATAGTAAGGAAAATTTTCGAATTTAGCCTCTAAGCATAGCTGGTCACTTCTGCTGTTGTTTAAGCTTACATACAATGGGGTATTGGGCGAAACCATGATAGCAACCCCTTCAGAAGAGAGCCAGTATCTTTCTAGTATAGCACCATAGTCATTTTGATCTAAATCACCTGTTATAAATGGTTGAGATTCTTCAGCAATTCCGGTTAGGGGCCAAGAGATGTTTCGCACTTCCCCCATACCATACCAATAGGAATTCTTTAAACTTATACAATCCCTTAGTGTAGTGGTGGGTGAGAGGCTAGTCCAATGTATCTGGTAACAGCTCATTACTTCAGTGTGACTATAGTTAATGCGTAATCGAGCACGGTATTTCCATTCTTGACAAATATTCGGACCTTTGGCAGGGTACAAAAGCCGACAATCAAATGATTTCAACTCAGGGGGGATTTGCATTCCTACATCTACTTTAAGGATTTCTTGCCCATCAGCTTTCAAAAGATGGATAATCCTTAAAGTTTCGTGGAAGCGGATTTTATCCCCGAAAGCCAACTGCATCATTTGTCTTTGGTACAGATACCAGGTGAATGTAACTAAACCCACAATGCTTCCAAACAGAAATATTAAAATCAAACGGAATCGAAATTCAGGAGTCTTGCTCTTCTGCACTACAGCAGACACCTTAGCAGCCTATAAAACAAAAAGACATTGCAGATGATATACATACTTAAAGAGAAATCTCATAAAAACTAATGTAAGAGAAAGTTTGATGGTAAAACATCTTATTTTAGAAATAGAAAAGTATGTGTAACTAAGGTAAATAGTAAAACAGTGTGTTGTAACTTAGGGAAATGCATTAAGATCCCTCTGAAAGTAAATTTTTTTTGACTACATATAGAAAAGTTTTAAATTACCCCATATCCCCCAAAAATTTCATTATCTACCTACAAAAATTTTGTCGCGCTATATGCCACTAACCTTAACATTTCTTAACAAATTTGAAGTAACACTTTTTCCATTTCAGAATTACTTATCTGAAGGGGAAAATTATAAAATGGTACCTGTATCCAGCTCAGTAGCACGTGCCCCCCAGAATGAAAAAAAATTATTGTAAATAATGACATTTAAAGATAACTTCTGAATAAAATATAATTTCAAAGCTTTGAAATGGTTCAATGTGCAGTTTTAGGGCTAAAAATGTGCATTACCTTTCAAGTAATAATAGGGAAATGAATCAACCCAAAATATTTTTTCCTTACCCCTGCTTGGAGGTTTTGTCTGAGTTTCGCAGTAGCTGGAGCTTTAACAGCTCCATCTTGTTTCGACCAAGTGCTTCCATCCAAATTAAGCCGCAGGGAGTTGCGAGATTTCCTTCTCAGAGAGGATGGTGTAGTCTTGGGTGTTGTAGTTTGTGGTAGCTGTTGAGTATTTTCAAGTGAAACAGAGCTGTTTGCATTCACATTAGAAAGCATTTGTTCAGGGGTTTGGTTTCCACTCTCCAAGAAGAGTAGGTCATCAGTACTTGCATTTGTTTTAAGCTCCATGGACTCTAGAAGGATTAAAAATGCTTAGTTTAAGTATTTGTTAAAAAAAAACCCCGTTTGTCATTCCCTAGTTGTTTATACCTCTCAGATGGCAACCTTAAAGAAACTTGTTGGGTGCCATCCTTTTTGGTGACTTTTTTGCAGGAGTATGTCTAGGTTTTTTAAAAGGTCTATTTTACGAAAATTTAGAGCTAATTTGTGAACATTTTTCTGCAATTTTGTAAAATTTTAAGTGCAAAATCAACATAAAACATGTTTATAATTTTTAAACATCAGACCAAAAACAAAAGAAAATTTTGTATGGAATGGCTAAAAATTTAACAATTAAGAGAATACAGCATATTAGAGAACTTTCTTTTAAAAATGTAGTTGGTAAAGGTACCTTTTTCCTTTAATTGAATTTGAGAGAGAACTTATTTATCAAATAGCGAATTTGAAACAGCAAAAAAAGTAGTAAAATTGCCCTGGACAGACCACTGTTTTAGCACTACTCTTGACATCATAACCCACTATCCAGTATATCTGCAGGTAGCTAGAAAATAAAGTATCACCTTAGTAGACAATTTGCCAAAAACAAGTAGCACCCAATTATAGTATGAAACCAAATTGCTTGATTTTTGGTAAGTATTAAGCTTTCTTCTAGTGGTATGGCAAACTTTTTTCACCAGTCTGGTGCAATGGTTTGGATGTTTTGGCAACCCTTAAGATAGTCCACCTGCATTTGAGGACTTGAAATAGTCGTCAAGTGGATTTGTCGACTTTCAAAATCGCCGCCGTACCCGTAGACGAAAGCTGTTCCAATTTTTCATTAATTTACAATGAAGGATGTCACAATTCTTGGTACTCCCCCTCTCCTCCTTATCACAAAGTGTCACAGATTGATAAACCCCTTTCCTCCCCTCTAAACATCAACATCATTTAGTATATGAGCCCCTTTTTTGGGGTATAATACAGAAACAAAAAGAGAGATCAATTATATGGGAATTCTGAAAAGATCACAAGGTAAATTTAAGCAATAAAGAGAAATATTAGAAATGTTAAATTGAAAATAGTTTTTTAAGTCATATTACCTCCACTGTCAATCCAATTTTGCTTTGTTTTCTCATTTGGAGGTTCTAGATTATTTTTGTCTTTGAATACTACCGATGTCGATGCAATTGTTGTATCTATTGGGATGTTAGTTGCAGAGTTATTCGACATTTTTCTTTAATTTAGATGAAGACCAATTTTGCATACCAATGTACGTAAATTAGGAAAAAAAATATTTTCGAATTTTAGGAACAATTCTATTTTTGCAGATGTACAAGGTCTTGGATTTCCATTAAGGTTTTCTCATCAGATCATTAACTGAATTTCAAGTTTCAAGGAAATACCTTTTTCATTTTTTGTTTGTTTTTATACAATTGGTTGGTTGGTTGGGGGTATAGAGGCCTACTGCTTGCTCTCAACGAGCCGCTTATGCCTTCTTCTTCCGTATTACTTTAGTTTTTTTTTTTTTATATTTAATCCTATGCTTCTGAGTCTTGATCTGCTATGTCTTCCGTATCAGTTTCAGATTCAGAATCTCTCGATTTTCCTGTCCCATGTTCGACGAACCAGCGATGATTGTCTCCGAGGATTTCCGATATTTTATCGCAAAGAGCTTCTAATATCCCCTTGAGTCTAATATTGCTGTCCTCTAGATTTTTCTTCTGGGATTCTGCAAGATTTCTTTGTTCTTCTAGTATTATTTTTAAGGGTACTTCGATCTCAGTTGAAATCGTGTTGTTTATTTTTGCTTCTAGATCGTTGGAATACCGGTCGTGTGTGGTTTCCTTTTCTGAATTCTTTATGTTCTTGATCTCAGTTTTGAGATCAGTAATTTCTTTGGTGAGGGTTGTAACTACATCATTAAGATTTTTTATCGCTTCTGTTAAATCATTTTCATTTTCTTTTACTTGATAATTTTCATTTCTTTTAAGGTTCTTGTTTTCTCTTGTTATTTCTGGTTTGACCACTTCGGAGTAAGTTTTCTTTCTTGTCAGTAATCGTTCTGCTTCCTTGAAGGTTATATTTTCCGCTTTTGCCTCTTTGATGATTTCACATTCTTTCTTGATAATCGGACAACTCAGGTCTAGTGCCGAATGATCGCTACCGCATCGGAAGCAAACTTGATTTGTCTTGTCACACTCTGAAGATTCGTGATCATTCCCACATCTTGGGCACATCGAAAAGAATAACGTTTCGGTAATGTATTGTTTTCTTTAATGTGATTCTGGATGTAAATTATTCAATTGTAATTGCGTCGCTGTTATTTTACATACTTGAAAAATAATAGCTTTACCAGAGCAGATATAGCGATAAAATTAATAAGTACTTTTTAAAATTAGTTTTTAGTTTACACGAAATTCCTTACTATCTCGTTGAATGTCCTCTTCAAGTTATTTTCGTTGAATATCCTCAATTCTAAACGTGTGCGCTGGCTGTATGGAGTTACTTTTCGCTCTGCTCAGGTAAATGTCAATCTAATGGATATTTTCATTGCATTTAGGTTGAAAAAGAAGTTAAGAAATTCGAAAAGTGTTTCAACTCAAGGTGTGGTGGGGGGTCAGGCTCAGAAAAACCCCATAATGTAAGTTCTAACCTTAATGATTTCCAAGGGAATGGTAAGTTTATTAATGAAAATACATTTTTAAATAATTTAGGAAAAATAATATCTGAAGAATATCGTTGTGTTAAATGTGAAAAAATATATAAATCAAAGTCTGGCCTATACAAACATAAAAAAAATTGTGGTTTAGGAATTCATAATTGCTTGTATTCGGAGTGTAAACTTTCCTTTCCTACTAATAGTGCCCTAAATTCCCATCTTAATGATAACCATAATGCAAAGTTTGAAGAATACCAGTTTAACTCCATGGATGAATTTCAAACCTGGTTGGAAGAAATCAGTGCCAAAACTAACAGTTTTTTTAAGAAAAAGTCAGGTTCAAAGACAATAGATGGCAAAACTTATCATTATTTTGTTTGTCAATTTTATGTTACAGAATATGAAAAAAAAAGGTCTAAACCTGAAGGTGTTTATTTTTCAAATGCATCTACCGGGAATTGTACATCTCGGGTAACGGTAATTGAAGAGAAAGCAAAAAATGTTACTGTTAAATTTTTTACAGGGCACAATCATGAGTTAAAATTTGAAAATGTTAAATTCCATCCTTTAAGGAAAAGCTGTCGCCAGACAATAAAATACCTAGTGGGGTTAGGTGTTCCTGTTGAAAAAATTCAGTCATTGATTAGAGATGGATCTGCATCAATAAATAATAGAGATTCTGTATATATACAAGAATCTTATATTACAAGAGAAAAAATAAATTACTATGTAAGAAAACACAAAATTTCATCTCATCCTCATATTGATGATGCAACATCTGTTTATCTCATGGTAGAGGAGTTGAGAAACGGCAAAAGTGATTCCATCCTTATATACAAACCTAAAGATCAACCCACCCTGTATGGACCTAAGGATTTAGATGATTTGCCAAAAAGTAAAAATGCTTTTGTTTTGGGTTTCCAAACTAGGGAGCAGAGGCAAAGAATGATAGAAGGCTGCACCCGTATTCTTTGCATTGACTCTACTCACAAAACTAATTATTACGGGTATCATTTGCTCAACCTAGTAGTTCCAGATGAATTTGGTGTTGGTTACCCTGTAGCCCATTTCATAATTGAACATATAGATATACAAACTTTTAAATGCTTGTTTAAAAGCATTAAATTAGTATTACCAGATTTAAGTGTTAATTGTTTAATGACAGATGATGACAAAACAACAGGAACAGCATTCTTGGAAGTATTTGGTAAAGATGTTAAGCATCTATTATGCAAATGGCATATATTGAGGGCATGGCAGCGGGAGCTGAATAAAGTTTCTGGAAAAAAGTTAAAAGCAGATCTCTATTGTGGTTTGGTATCTTTACTTGAACAGAGAAATTCCAATACATTCCATGAGATGATGGATACCTACATTCAAAAGTTTCAAAATTTAGAACCTATATTCATAAATTACTTTGAAAACAATTACTACTGCAGAGGAAATCTTTGGGCCATGTCCTACCGAAACTTTCCTCATGCTTTCACAGACACAAATATGTATTGTGAATCTTTCCACAATAGACTAAAATCACACTATTTAAAGAGACATTTCAATAGAAGAATAGATAACTTACTAGAAACATTGTTGAGGATGGAAGAAGACACTTTTCAAAATCATAGATACAAAAGATTGACCAACACTACCCATAATATATATCCCCCAACATATCTTAAAAGACACAACTCAGGAAAAAGCATTCCCAGTCATTATGTTGTCGATTTGACTGAAAAGTCTTGGCAGATTAGGTCAATGACTGATGAAAGCACCCTATATACTGTTAGTAAAGACAATGATTTTTGTCCTTCAGACGATCATTGTTTTCTTAAGTGCCTAGAAGTGTCTTGCTTAGGTTTGTGTAGCCACATGTACACTTGTAGTTGTCCAGATAGAAATCCCCTTTGTAAACACATACATAAAATTCATATGCTTTTGCTCGAAGAAACTTGTTCAGCTGGTAACATCAGTAATGGAGAAGATATTCAAGTTGAACAAGCACATCAAGGGGTAAAAGAATATCAAGAAGAAGAAAATCAAGGTGAAGAAAGAAGCCAAGGAAAAGAAGAAAATGGTGATCCATTAACAACCATGCCTGATATCTTACCAGATACTTCCTCCTTAAAAATACAAAATAAATTTCAAAAATTTCAGAATCTTTTAATTGAGCTTCAGGATCTGTCACAGAATTCTACTGTTCAAAAAGTTCTTATTTCGGATATGTTACCCTCCCTAGAGAACTTAGTAGCTAAATGCAAAGGAGCCATAAAATCAAATTTCATTGACTCAAAATTCATACCTTTTTCAGTACCACCTAATCAAAAATTAACTTCTCAGAATCTTTATAAGACTTCAAAAAAAACCTGTAAAAGGAAATCAAGTATGTACCCTTCTTTAGATAAGAAAAAGAAAATGGAAGAAGATTTAATAAATGGTTCCAGTGCATCAGATTCATCGAAACTAAACTTGGTTGTGGCGAATAATACCCAATCATCTTTCACCCCTGAAATAAATCTAACTAATTTTAACCTACCCATTTTCCAATCCAGGAACATCACAATCTCCCATTTAGAAATTAAATCTCTTGATCCATGCCTATCTGATCAAGAAATTCAGGAGATAAGGAGGATTGCAAAGGACTTCCACCTCGGTTGGCTTTATGACAGTGTAATAGATGGATTTTTAGACAAAATTACTCGGGATAAAAGTTGCTTAGCCTTAAAGTGCTATCAAACCGATTATATTAGAGGAAAAAGTGAAGTTTTGAGAGATTTAAAAGAAACTTCTCTAATAAATTTGAGATTTATATTCATCCCTTTCAATAAAGATAATCATTGGGTTCTATTAGTTGCAAACATGATTAAAAAGAGATTTGAATTTTACGAACCTTTCGGCTCGACTTGCGTGAAAAATTATATAGAAACCATTAAACTATGGAGACACCAAATTTTGACAGTTGTAAAACCTGACCGAGACTGGCCTATTTACACTCCTCTTCATTTCAATCAAATAGATAAAATAAACTGTGGAGTTTTTATTTGTTATTTTGTTAATCAATTAATCAGTAACAATGATGTAAGTAAGGCCTTTGACACTTACTATTTTAGAAGATTCATGTATGATACTCTTACATAAATCTTCTAAAAATCAAGTCCTTTTCAACCAGTGTATTTTATGTTATTATTGTTTGATTTAGCTTCTATACATATAAGTGTGGTCCGATCCGCGGCCCGCATGCGGCTCTCGAAGAGATTTTTTGGCCGCCATAAAATAGAAATGTTTCTTAAAATAGAATCTAATGGTACCTTTTTTCCAGAAATTTGTTTTCATGTTGGTTCTTTTTCAAGTTATTGGGCATTAGTTATAATGATAATGTATTTATGGCTTTTTTATACGTTTCTGCTGGTTTTATTGTTGTGTTTAAAAAATATAAATCACTGAAAGGAGCAAAATCAAACCTTCCTTAGTACGTGCTATTATTTATTAAAATTATATTTCCACCAATAGCAATTTCAGAAATACAAGGCTTAAGTTGTTTGTCTTTGTATTAAAAAATGCTGTAAACCTGGATATCTCTGAAACCTTAATAACCCTTTAGGAAATATTTTGGTCTGAGAAATATACTCCACTTTCAATTTCAAAACGTTGTCCAGGTTTATAAATCAGAAATTTTATGAAAATTCTTAAGATTAATTCGATCACACCTGAATTTTCATGATTGATAGTTCGCTGTTGAAAGAAATAAGCTTAACAGGCTTAAAATAGTAAATTATATGTAATTTTCGCTTTTTTAAACTCCGGACTTCACTATTTTCTACTGAAGTTAGTTTGTTCTCGCTCTAATAAAGGTTGGACCTCACTGTTTTATGTTATAACTCAAGTAAGACTTGAAAACAAAACACACATATAAAAACATTATTTTAATGCTGTTAATTATAAAGGACGATTAAGTACCGTGAACCGATATAGTTTTATCAATATAACAGCAGTGTAATAATTATACAGATTTGTACTATGCAGTGGCGGCACGTGAACCATCAGTGAAAATGAAATAAGTCGATTAATTAAAATAAAAGAAAAAGTTATAAAATTTTATTCGAACTTTTTCCTTATACTTATTCAGGATGAGCTTCCTGCGTTCCTTTTATCAAAAAGTAAAAGAAAAAAAAATATTAATAAATTTTTGAGAGCCATTACAGTGTTTTATGAATTTTTGCCTTCAATGGCACGTGCGCGACCGAGAAATAGGCATAAATAGGCTGGCAGGAAATCCTTTGTGGAGCTGATCGGGGAGAATATTCTTTCCGCCTCCTGCCTTTCCTAGAGTCCTTTACCGGACTCTCTTGACACACTTTGAGCCTACCGCCGCTTACATTTCTTTCTTATTTGCGGGAAATTTTTTCTTACTTTTTTTTAATACATTTGGTAATTTTTTTTCTAAAAATCTTTAGTTTTGTGTGTTTTAAGTAGTTTTAAAAGTAAATATTTTGGGCCAAAATACAATTTTAGATTTTAAAGGATATTTGAACTGATATTTATTGTAAATTGGCATACTCGTGTATGCGGATAAACTTCATTTATTTGTGTTTGGTGAGCAAAATGGAATTCTACTTCCCGTTGGATGAGTTGCCTAATACCTGTGAAATTTATTTCAACCAATAATATAAATAATTTTAATTGTGAGATTGTTGTGCTAATTGCATTTTCAAAATTGTGAACCCCCATTCGAATTATCCACCAGCCGCCAGGTACTAAGTAACTTATTTTCAAACCAGAACTTTTTCAACTAAATTACAATCTAATTTTAGTCCCTGATGAGCGTTTCTTTTTCAGCTCAAATCAGGGGCAGAAAATGGGAAAAGACAGCAATTTACGGTGGCCGATAATATTCTTCTCTATAGACGAATCTTCCAAGTAGAAGTTACAAGGATCTATAAATCTTTGTATTATCTGAAAGAATACGTATTAGAATTTTAATTTATGCGTCTACGGTTAACAATGGAATACAAGTTATTAAATATTAAAGAATATGTATGTGCTCTGGGACTGTACACTTTCTGAGAAGAATGCCCCATTCTTTAACTTTGAATAAATATTTGTTAAAGCTTCAGAAGATTAGGTTAGTTAAGAGAAAAATCTAACATCTAAAATTTCCAGTACTTTTACGATGATACCAGATTATTCGATGACAAGTAGCCGTAAATTGCATACATTTTCCCATTTTTTGCGGGGTGTAACGTAGCAGGCCTCCTCGTGGTGCACCCTGGGTAACGCCAAATCTGCTACATAGTTATATATGTATAAGCTAATTTATTCTTATTTATACTCATCAGCCGAATACGAAAACAATAAATCTATGAAAAATAATTTCACGCCGTTGATTGCAAGATACGGATATTTTACAACTGAGTATAATTTTTATGTTATAATATTCAGATACTTATGTTTTCAGTTTTTCTTTTGCATGTAAGACTTATTTACAACTAATTAGATTATTTTCATTTGCAAAACCTTATTAACCAAATTTTATTAAGTTTTTTAAAAAATTTCCGTCTCAAAGAAGCTACATAGCTATTACTAAACATCTCGGGTTGACTCTTAGGCTGTTGAAAACCATAGCTATGGTGGGAACTCGCAGTTTTCTTATTTTCATATATCTTTGCTTTCTGGTAATTGAATTAAGTTGAAGAATAATATTAGTACTAGATTTTGTTTAATTTTTGTGTTTTCTATCTGTGCTGATAATTTTTATTGCAGCTAAATTTATTGTTAAAACTAAATGGCACTTAAGTTGGGTGACCATTTCATGTGGTATGTGGCACCTATCTTATGTGTCATTTGGTTCTGGAAATCTACAGTACGTACTACTTCTATTTCAATGGTCGGCAAGGAATTTTACTCGGGGTCCAAATAATTTTGAAAATTTTACTTGAATTATAATTTTGAAAAGGTACTTAATTAGTTTTAAATTCTTATTTACAGATACACATATTTTTATGCATAGAGGTAATTTGAGTAGTGTACGCGATCTTCTTAATTAAATTGTTAAATTAAACAAACTCTTGTTAGTTGTTGTTAAATCTTAAATCCCTTTCACATCAATCACAGCATCACTACTTAAAAATCCAATTTACTTGTCATATATTTAAAAAAAAGCACTGATAATGCAAAATGCAATACTATCACTAAAACGATGCATCAGCATCTTAAAGACTCAAGGAATGCTGAAATGTAAAAATTACATTCTCTTAATCATTCTTAAAAGTAAAGTTATATGTTAACGAATGGATTTCGTCAAAAAGAGAATATTGAGGGAATGGCCGGGGAATTTGGGATTTCTCCAAGGATTCCCAAAGCCTTGATTTATTAACTCCAAAGAACTGTACTTTTCATAAGAGAACAAAATATTAAAACAACGGGTTAAAAATCCGTAGTATACTTATACTATTAAAAACTTATTGCCCACATATTAAAAAAAAGGGATTTTGAATTAATTCTTTTTTGTTTTCCTATTTTCCACCCCTCTGCCTGACCTCTTTGCCTTTCCTTGAAGGTTTTCTACCTGGTGCCATAAATTTTGTACCCAAGAGTGCGTGGTAACATAATGTGACACCTTGACCAATGGCGTGCTTCGTAAGGCGTGGCCGGAAGACTCTTGAAGGGGACTTCCATCCCTCCAATTCGGTCGTATACGTTGGTATCCAATTTTCCATTTCATAAGGTAAGAAAAATCTAATTATTTTTAACTTAGGTCATAACCAAAATTTAATTAATTGAAGAGTAAGTAATTTTTTTAATTCCACATGAAATCAAGATGCATATTTATAAGTGAATGAGTTAAAAAAAAATGGAGATATGGTGTAAATACAGTATTTACTTACAAATTGAGTGTAGAATGCAGAAAATATAATTAAGGTGCATTCCAGATATTCTCTGATTTGTGTACCTCTTTCAGAATAATTTTCACCGGCCTTAAAAAATAAAAATACAGCTAAAATGTTACCTGAACAATAGGGAAGGGAAACAATTGCGATTTTTCAATTATACTCGATTTTCACAAAAGAACTTGTTCTTAAAATATCTTGAAAATATCGAAAAAATGCGCACAATTTTTACTATAAGTAACTTGTTAAAAAGGGATTACTACTTTTCTATTTTGGATACTATAGCACATCTTTGGTCTAAAATTCAGGAGAAACAAAACATTAATTTGGTTGAATTTTTCTTAGAATTTGTTAAATCCATCCTAAAGAGGTTCTAAAATTTTAGGAATTAAACTAAGTTTAAGAATGAATTAGAAATTAGGTTTTGTTTCATTCAATCTCTCTATATATAATGAAGGTGTCCCTGGGTTCCTGGGTTCCTGCCTGCCTGGGTTTGTCCGGAACAGATTTGGCTCAATTTCTCCAAAACTACCCGTCCGAATCGAACCAAACTTGGTACACATACGTATGGGGACGGGGGAAAGACAATGACATCATTTCCAAATTTCTAAAACCACCCCTTCACCCCCTATTAGGCCTTTTTGTAAAAATCGCCTTACTTCTCCACTAAAGAAGATCTGTTTAACTCGCATTGTTGCAAATAATACAACAAAAACAATTTTAAACATAAAACAAAGTATTTAAAGATAAAACTTGGCTAAAATTGTTTTAAATGTTTTAAAAAGGTTATTAATAATTTAAAAAATTAAAAACGTCCCTTATAAAAAACTTTATAACAGTATTTTCTTATTGAAAACTTCATTTTCCATGAAACTTTAAGTTGAAATAGAAAGTTTTAAGAATTAAGTGCCGTTTACATGAGCCAATTACCCGGGTAAAAGGCGGCTCTTACTCCTCTTTTCTACCCGGCATTCCCTACGAAGGGAAAAAGATAGGAAAAAGCCGGGTAGGATTCAATCCTAGTCAATTGCCGGGTAGTACCCTCCTTTCCCATGATGCATTTCGTGTCCCATCCCACACTACCTTGCGTGTTGTGTAGTCCGCCATTTAATTGTTTGTGTGTGCTCTGTTGATTGTTTTGATATAATTTGTAATGGACATCAATAATGTAGAAAGTAGCAAATGCAGTTTGAAATGTGAAGATAAAACGTTAAGTTTAATAAACATCCATTTATTTTTTAAGACTAGCACAACTTACAAACATGATGAAAAACGGAAATCAAAACAATAAACATTGATGGAATTGAAACAATGTTGCCAACACAATTTTGTATAATTGTTATAAGTGTTACTAGTAAATAAACAAAATATTCAACAAATAATACATCAAAAAGATTATTTTCATACATCTTCGCAGGTCTTCGGTAAGCAAATCTGCTATCATCCGTTGATTTTTTGCATATATCGCCAACGCTCTTTTAAAATTCATTCTGATGCTCTCTTTCAAAAACAAAAATGAGATATTTGTTAACAAACTTGGAAACCATGGAAACAGGCAGATCACTTTTCTTACCACGTGACCGAGAAAAAGCCGGGTTAGATCATGTCTCATGTAAACGCCTTCAAATTTCGTTACCCGGGTAGAGTTGGAAATTCCCTTCAACCCACTTTTTACCCGGGTAGCTACCCGGGTAGCATTTTTCCCATGTAAACGGCACTTTAGACTGGTTAAAGTAAAGATTACATCATGCAGTTTTTTTAGAAAGTTGATGATAGAAACACTAGATCAATTTGTTATTTAACCTTATAATTTGTTTCTTTGGTGTAGTTTAACGGGATTTTTTTTTTCAATTTAAACAGGGGGTATTTACAAATTTTGGGATTTCAAAAGTCTGTAATAATTTTAATGGATTTTTTTTCACTTAGAATGGATAATTGGGTAACTGTCGTAATTAAATGTGCAACCCCGAACTGGATGGTTAGGTTAGATTTACACAGTTGGAACCGGGAGGGAAAAGGCACAGGGAGCACGGTGATGAAAATGCACCGGGAACACCGAGATGAAAAGGCACCGGGAACACCAAGATGAAAAAGGCACCGGGATATGAAAAAATACTGGGAACACCGGGATATGAAAAACTACCAGGATGATTGGTAATTATGGTTACAGAAAATTAGGCATGTAACTTGAGAAAATTTTAATAAATTGATACACTCCACCCGTGCAAGGCCGGGCATATCAGCTAGTATCTTATAAAAGTAGGGATAAATTGTTAAACATGTACTTTTGGTTGAAGTGAGCCACCCTCTTCCCTACATAATTTATATTAGGTGCATACGATTTTTGCTTAACAGAGTTTTTTTTTGTTATCCGAGTTAACCTCAGTCTACATTAAACTCAGATAATCGGGACTATTAAAAGAGAAAATTGCATTTTACTATTTAAATATACAGGCTAGTCATGCTTATTTCAAGAATGAGACATTTATTTTGGCTATGATTTGGGAATAGAATATTCGTATTTAGCATTGAAAAATAGGCTATAAATACATGTATATTAATGGTATCATAAGTCACAATCACTGTTATTTGAATTTTTGAAAAAAAATTTTAACTATTTTTTTAATTATCAAACATATATTTTATTTGACCCAATATTGTCTGATTATTTGTATATTATTAATGCGGTCATTCATTTCCAACTGAAAACCGATGAACGAAAACTTCTGTTGCAATTTGTTTCAGGCGTGGGGAGCGGGACCACGAGGGTGACTTGCGAAATAAAGATAAAAGCTTGCTCATTAGAGTAGGCTGTGACGTTGATGGATTTTTACAACCCTCACCCCCCGAGGTCGCCAAAATGTCCAGTTTCTGGACTCTCGTCAATCAACCGATAAGGTTTGTCTTCGAACTACACCGAATCATGGGAAAACGATGTGGGGAATGGAAAATGGAGGGGGAGGGGAGAACCTTTTCCATTGAAACGTTTCCGGGAAAAAACAGGTCGAAGGATGCACGCCTCTAGCGATCTGTATGAGAAACAACTATTTTTTATCTTTTGCAAAACTACGCTTTATTTTAATTAGATTTCATCACTTGAAAAACAAGGTAAATAAGTTATTCTTAAATACATTATATTATTCTTGGTTTTATTCTCTATTAATATGGTATTATTGTGTGGGGAGGAGATTACACAAAATTAACTTACTTCCATTAATCTCCCTTCAAAATAAATTCTTCAAAATTTTAAATTACAAACCTTCGCCACACAACCATCTCAATTATGTCTCTCAATTTATGTCAACCCCCGTTACGTTCGAAATAATTTTAAAAAATATAATAATAATTATACTTTAAAAATGAAAAAACACATTTCAAACGATTGTTTATTTACTTAAGAATATCTTTTAACCGTTTTTTTATTATTCGGCGTGAAAACTGTCGTGTTTTTAGCGAAATAATCTGTCGTCAAGGTAAGGCGTTTTTATTATTGTCAACTCCCGTTACGGTAATTTTTAATATTAAATAAACTTTTTTTGGAAATTTTAAGCCCAGAAATATAGTTATATATTGTTAAAAAAGATATATGGAGCTTTATTTCAGTTTCCAACTACGCAAGTATGTTTTATTCTGTTATTTTATTAAAATGTCAACTCCACTAATTTGGAAAGTTATTAATATTAATTTGCTTTTCTATTTTTGCTATTTAGGTTTATTTTTGACTGATTTATCGTTTGCTTGTGTTTAAAACTGATAAACGAAGGATACACAAATGTGTGTTTTTTTAAAAATGCATCGGATTATAATAGTTTAAGTCCATTATTTCAGTTTTGTGTGATACCAGGGACATGATGTTTTGTGTTAGAGTATCATTTTACCCTTAATTTTAGGAAAAAGTGTATGACCAATTGCTTTTCCATATACTTTTCACATATTTAAAAACACCAATGTTCACTTCATTAAGAAATTTTATAGTTTGGAAAAAATACTTTTTTAAATTCTGAAATGTAAGCAGTGGCGGATCCAGGGGGATGTCCCACAATTATAAAATTTTGAATATTAGTAGACAAATGTATGAGGATCATTTTCGTTCCAAAAGCTTATAAATGAAATAATTAGGTCTGTTTTTATTTAATTTCAAAGTCGTAAATATTTTTTTTCTGCTGCGAGTTCGCCCCTAGCAAAATCTATTCACAGCAGAAATATTATTTTTCCTGACACATACGACATGACGTTTTGGACCTCGCAGTTTCATATTTTTACTTTTCTTTGCTTTCTGGAATTGAATTATTGAATTCAGTTAAAAAGAATAAGATTAGTACTAAATTTTGCTTAATTTTTGTGTTTTCTTTTTGTGCTGATATTTTTATTTATTGCTATAACACTAAATGGAAATTAAGTTTGGTGACCATTTCATGTGGCATGTGGCACCAATCTTATTTGTCATTTGGTTCTGGAAATCTACAGTACGTACTTCTATTTGATGCCTATACGGACCTGGAAAAAGTTCTGAACCGAATTTGTGACATTTTAAAAGCGTCATATTCCTTTTAATATTTTTATAAACTAAGTTAAAATATGATAACTGGGTAAATATTTTCTAAAAGTATGAGACAACTTTTAAAATAACAAAACAATTTATGAGAAGCAGATATACGGAATAGATGTGCCACCGTTTCAAAATAAAAAAAGATTCTTGACTTATAAAAACCATGTGACAATAGAAGCTTTATGGACTAAAAAACCTTGTTTAATGATTTGAGAAGTTACAATATTAGGAGAAACTAAAGAACATAAAGTAATGTCCTGTGTTCAGTACAGAATGAATGAGCATTCAGCATTCATTTTGTTTAAGAAATAACTTCTACAAATGTAATCAAAACTGTTATTAGAACTAAATTTTAAGAAATAAGTTGGTAAGCTTTTTCTTAGAATCCTGCATTTTATTTAACACAGCCATGCACAAATTTCCAGTATTTCCAGAATAAAATTATAAATGCAGATGGAAGTAAATTAATTTAGGATAATTAACAGCGTCAGTAATTGATTTAATCAGTAGGGTTTCACAAAATAAAAAATAATTTAACCAGTAATTGTTTTAATTTTGTATTTTTCAAAAGAATGTTTAAAAATATAAATTTACTTTGACTATGCTTTGACTGCAATTTATTTATCAATACTATATTTCCTAGTTAACAGGAAGCTAGGAATGTTTCATTAAATACTTCTACTTTTGTTTAGCACTGTAAGAAAGAAAAAAAAATTTTCTGTACTGCTCAAATCTTACTTTAAATAAATTAATTTATAATCAAATGAACACAAACAAAATTGGCATAGTATTGAAATTCATATAATACTTGTAATAAAATGTTTGCAAAAAACCTTACCTGACATTAAATACCTACACAACAAATTTTTATTAGAATCCTGATTTTTTATTAGTAAAACTAATGCCTGAAAAATACTTATCATTAAAACTCATGCCTGAAACTCAAGTAATCTTCCCTGTAAATTTATAAAATAGCTGCGCGGTTAATATATATTTGGTCGAGAATTAGAAAATAATGCTTTTACACTAAAGCCATATGCTATTTAAAAAATCGACTATTTAATAATTTGAAATTAAACAAAAAAAAATGCATAACTTATAGAATAGTAAATGTTGGTTAAATAATAAGCCTAAGTAGCCTTAATTCCGTATTAGTTTTTAACAAAAAAATCAAAATTTTAATTCACTGCGTTTAATTAATAGTACAAGTTTGTACTATCTGACTGTCAAAATTTTAGTTCCTATTAAAATTATAAAATTTAAATTATTTTTAAAAGTTGATACGTTTTATCGAATGAATTCGGTAACGAGCGGGGTCGCGGCAATTCCCGGCGGGGTCGCGGCAATTCCCGGCAGCGATCCCGGAGAATTTCATTCACATACCCATCCCTACCAAAAAAAACCCAACTTCCTTCATTTCGCCAATATAAGTAAAAAGAGCGATAAAGGCCTATTACAGGTTTCCTACGTAGAACCGCAGTTGGCGAGTTATTGCCCTTTGAAACACCCGTTCTCCCAGTGGAGCTAGTGGAAACCGGTTCTGTTTACGTCTTTGACAGTTCCCACTTCGCACCCAATTTAACAACTATGGAAGTCGACAACATAAACTTTCCTATTTCCTGCTTGCTAACTTCCAAGCAGTTTGCAAAAATAAACAATTCAAAAGAAGTAGAAAAAACTTCAAAATAAATTAAACTCAAGGCAAAAAACTCAGTTGATGTTCCAGACACAACAACGCATCACACCCTTCCACTAAAGTGCCGTTCACATGACCCATCACAATTCTATATCCTTCTTTTTATACAAACCAGAAGTACTTCAACTACATCAACAAATATCCAAAATTTAGAAGTTGCCATAAATAAACATCAAACTTCGATTGGTTAATGCTTTGGAATTTCCAATTTCTCAAGGTTTCATATAACCAATAGAGGTTTTTCGTCTTCTGTGTCAGTTTTTTATACAAAATATTCCGAAATTTTCTTAATCTATTACAGACTGATCTGTTTTTAATATAAATTCCCATGGGATTTTCCAAACCATTTTATTTTAGGTTTTAGGAAGACGAGTGGCAACGTTTCTCTGACGTCATCCTCGAAGTTCCTTGTGGAGTGGAAGGCGACTTTGATCGAATTTTTGTTCTGCGGCGTATTAATTATTTTAAATGGCTGCGAATAATTATTTTGGCTTTACTACGGGTGGAACTCAATATGGGTACGTACAGTATAATAGTCATTCACAAAACATGATTGTTTTACAAGTTTCTTGTGTAAATAGGTTTGAGTTCTATTCTACCATTTTTGGAATGCCGGTGTAAAATGGCGGCCAATAACTTTATTGAAGGTTGGAAAATTTCTTCAGTATTGTCTATATTTTGTGTTACCAGTCTTAAAAAAATGTATATTAGTGAAATTTTTTATAGTTTCTTTGATATGAACGTCGAGATTCATTATAGTATGCTACTCTTTTGCAATACAATACAATCGCGTGTTTTAGGTTAACATTTGCAAATCAATATCCCATAAGGCCGGCATTCTGTCTTGGATAACTCAATTATATTTTACATTATTGTATTTATCACTTCTTAACAGTTTTATTGTTTGTGATATTTGTTTTTGTTGGATTCAAAAACTATCTGTTATGGTATCTGATGTGCAAGACATCGTAGATCCCTTTTTCTCTAACACGAATTATTTGCTTTTAAACCCTATGAATTCACTGTCGCGGAAGACGAAAGGTTTAGGTAATCAGTAATAAAATAAATGCAGTTTAATATGTTCTACAGGGTTCAGTGGGTGGTATCTTGTTTTTTCCCTGTGATGCTTAACAGTGTAAATATAATTAAGTTTTTTTAATATTATAATTTTAAATTTTCTTGCCTTATCCTGAAACTGTCAAAACTAGTTCGCAGGAAATATTGGGGCAGATTCTGAAGCTGGTCCTGGAATAATTTTAAGTGCATGATAGGCTATTTGAATTACAGGGAATATTTCATTATCAGAGACCATCGCCAAAAGTTGGAAGACTTTTTGGCGATGGTTTGTTGCCAAGGCAAATGTACAAGAATTCAAGGAACAGTTTAAGAAAAGGTACGCCACAGCGATCATTTTCAGCTGGGGCTAAGTTGGCGCTATTTCTCAGCCGATTGCAAGTTCCCTTCCGCCATGTTTACCCAAGGCAAGGCTCAAATAATGAAAACATTAAATGCAAAAGGCACAATTTTTGCAAAGCACCTAGAGCACAAACAAAAGTATGACTTAATTAAAAATTAAGGTAATACATGAATAATTTGAGAACATATCCAGTGGTCTGTTCAGGGCAATTTTACTACCGTTTTAAGGTACCTTCACATATTCATCATTTGATAAATTAGAACTTTTACAAATTCAGTTTTAGAAAAAAAGGTACTTCAAAAAATACATTTTTGAAGTAAGCTATATTCCATGGGTGCAGAAAATGTTTCAAGGCCCAATATTTCCCAAGAACACAATTCATTATGTCTGAAATTTCCCCCCTAAAGTCTCTATATTTTCAGTCCAGTTCATCTTGTGAAAGATTTTTATTAAAAAATATAATTTCTTATTTGCTGAACTTCTGTAATGTTCAATAATTGCCGAATATTCCCCAAGTTTCAATTTTTATGGACTTATACCTTCTTATATTAAACATGTCACCTTAGCTCAAAAATATCTCTAGTTAAAAATCTGAATAATAAAGTCTCAAATTTGACATATACTGTAAAACTCACCTCTTTAACTAAACTTTAGAAGTCAAAGAATATTGAGTTCAATTCCGTTAAGAGTCCCCGCTAAATATCGCCCGGTTCTTTTAGGCAACAAAAAGTAGAAATATTCATAAATAATTTTTCAAACTCCTGAATTAAAATGTTTAATTAGATCAATAACTATTCAGTTTATTAATAAAAGTCCGAAAAATTTGTTGATATTTGGGTTTAGCGGGCACTCTAACGGAATTGTACCGAATGTTGTGGTGATCAAACAAAAATGCGATTTTTAGTTCAACTCACTGATCCCATCATGGATACGTTTTTATTCCTGCATGTAAGGAAAAGCCAACTTTTCTGTATTCAGGAAACATTTTTCGGCAAAGATCCGTAGTTTTGCGCTATCATCCATAATTACCTCTTAATTTTAAGGGTATGATATTTTTACTAGAAAAAATATTTGTTACTACTTTTAACAACTTGAATTTGTAGATTTTTTTCTTAATAAATTTGGGCAAAAATTTCCCCATAGCTTTCTGAATTTCCCTCGAACATCGTTCTGACGTTTGGACATATTATGCATGCCTGCTGTCTCTCAATAGTTTAAGTTAAGGACTGCATCTCGGATTTCTGAATTTTATGGATTTTTGAACATTTTCCCGGAAAGAAGCCTCAAAAGACCGCATTAACAGAACTGTGTATCGTTACGAAAATATGCACATCTTAGGAGAATCACACGAATGAAATAAAAAAAAACAATCTGTCAATCTCGCGCGGCTCGGAATCCCCCCCTTCCCAACTATTTCCTGTTCTTAAAAGTAGAGGAAAAATAAACAATACTCCCTCTCCTAATCCTAAACAATCCTCCAGATCGTCTGCTTCCTCTCCCTCCCACTGATAAACAATAGTCCGTCCCGTCCACATTCCGAGAATTGGTCTCTTCGCTCGTGCTGAACAAAGGGCGGGAGTGAATCGTGGAAACGGGAGGGGGAGCAGACTGAGGACCAGGATCACTAACATCAGAACTCGCCGAATCCCTTCCGCGTGCAGATTCGGGACTTTAAAAAAATTAATTTTAGAAAAACATTACGTATTTTCGGGACCTGGATAAGAGGTCCGTTACTGTAATACAAGCAGCGTAGCGATACATGACATTGTCAATGACATAATTGTGTTGGGATCGCTCATGTGTTCAGCAAGTTCAGTTTTGACTAGACATGGTGCCCAGCAGGAGCAACCTACGATTTCATGGCCGAGCGACTGAAATGGTACCAACTTGGCACTCGCTGAAAAACGGTGGCACATTCTTTCTTAAGTGGTACTGAATTCAATGATGACAGTTGGAAAAAGTCAGAAATTTTTCAAGATCAATCTTGAAGAGAAATTATTTATTGTAGTATTATATATGTTTATGATTTAACTAGCTCTATTAACATTCAAACTAAACTTATTTTTAATTATAGCAATTATTAAAATTAATGTTTTTTTAAGTCTCGCAGAAAATTTTTATTGGAGGTTAGTCTGGATTTAAGCAGTCCTCCACTAAATTTTGCCAACTTGGTACAATTACCTCCCATGAACCCCACTTAACCTGGATTTCCCAATATTCTATATCTATCCTGTAATTAATTTTAAGAATTAATAATGAGAATTGCATGTTATTCTGGTAGTTAAAACTATTACTATTATCTCGTTTGCCATCTAGATCATACAATCAGGATTATAATCCATATTCACCTGCTGACTTAAACAGAAATGGGTAAGTGCGTAATGAATTAATTCTTGAGATAGGTAATTTAAGGAAAGATTTTCATGCACTTTTAACTAGAGTTGGTGTCAAGAAACAATTGTTCTCTTGTGCTTACATTTTATGTCAAGTGTACAGTATCAATATGCTGTTCTTGTACCAGGGTTCCCACTGTCCTTGAAAGTCCTTGAATTTTTTTATGCTAAAATTAGGTCCTTGAAAAACAGCCTATGTCCTTGAAGGTCCTTGAATTTTGAATCCACTCTGGCCGCCTTTCACTAATTCATCTAAATTTCCTTCCCGCAGTTACCGGCGATTTTTGAAACTCTCCGAGCATGAAATTACGATAGTAACACCCTCTACAACGGTTCCACAAATGAACCAACAAGCAGGGGTGGAAAATCTGCTCCAACTGTGCCAAACTGCTCCAAAATGGATGCCTTGCTCCAATCTGCTCCAAAACCAGCAAAATTCACATTATTGCGCCAAACTGCTCCAAAAATATGATTTTCCGTTCAATTTGATTCAAATTTTGAAAATCCTACCAACAGGGAAAGAGCCAATCTTCAGCCATCATTATTACCATCCGCAGAATCGCGATTTTCCGCTTTTTCTCTACAAAATATGAGCCTCCATCTAAAATAGGGATGCACAACCTGCGATTTTTCCAGATAATCCCTACTATTTTTTACCTTCCAGACTATTTCCAAGAAAAATCACGAGTTATTGTGGGAAAATCGTGACTTTCGCGAAAGTTTCGTTTTGCTCTGGGAATTAACATGAAAGTGTAATGCTACAAAAATGCTTGATACAAAATCACCAAAAGGTGCTGCAAAAATGCAAATCATACCCTGATACGAAAACAGTAATAGGTGCTCCAAAACTGCTCTAAAATTGAGTAGCCTTGCTCCAAAAATTGATTAGCTTTGCTCCAAAACTGCTCTAAAGGTGCTCCAAAAATGAATTTTTGGTTTTCCACCCCTGAACAAGGTAGAGCCAGTTTCTGGTTGAGTGAAAAATGCACAGAACTGTTATATCGAGGGTTATAATTTTTAAATGTCTGTGAAAAAAGGTCCTTGAAAATTTTTTTAAGGGCCTTGAAAGTCCTTGATTTTCAATGTTTTCAAAGAGTGGGAACCATGTGTACTATAGTGATAAATTAGTGAAATCTTTTGGAATTTATAAAGAAATAAAATGGATTGCAAACAACTTTCTGAGGGTACAGGATGTGTCTGAAGAAAAAATATTTTTTTACTTATATATTTTTTAAAATTCAATATGCATATCTCAGGGTTCGCGTTTACCCGCTATACCGGGTTTTTTACGCAAATTTGCGAAAGTGGGACTCAACTCCGGCAAAATACCGGGTCCGCGGGACCCGGAAAATTTCCGAGAAAAAAAAATACAATTTCGGATAGGGAACGCAATTTTGTCCTAACTTCCGGAAGCAACGCGGACCCGAAAATTTCCAAGAAAAAGGGTTGAGGTCGGAAAATCGCGACATCCCGCCCCGCGAGTGTTTTGTTTTGCCCCCGGAGTGTTCCGTTCTTCCCGCGATGCTTTCTTGGATGGCCGCGGGCGCCAAGGTGAAGTCGGCGATTGTCATTGCGATGTAGAAAAAACAACTTTAGCGTGGTCAGAAGCCAACAAGTCCAATGTTCCGGAAATCGAAAAATTGAGATTTTTCGCGAAAGTTCCGTTTTTTCCGCGAGTGCTTCCTACAGGCGTCTGTTGACGTTGTCTTCTTCTCACGTTGTAATCGCGATCGCGATGTGGAAAAAACAACATTACTGAGGTCAGAGCAGCCTAATAAGTCTAGTAGTCAAGTAATATCTCTCAGAATCGCGTTTTTCTCGATTTTATCAATATTTTCAACTCATGAGGTTTTTCTAAGTTGTATATTTTTATTGAAAGGTCGCTTTGAAGAAGGATTAATAAGATAATAAATTTAATTTTATTAATAAGATAATAATACAGTGGGTTTTTAAACAATTTTGGTAGATCATAATCTGTTTAGATAAGTAATACGATTTTAGATTTAAAAATACTTTCAAAAATAAATTTCTTACTGTTTCTTTACAAAGCAAAAATGATATTGGTCATAAAATTTAAGTAATTTAGCCATTACTTAAGTAATTATTCTAGTATTAACTAATTTCCTAAAGTTTTATTTGATTTTAGTTACATTTTGGTTATTTTCATGCAGATATATATTATTTGAAATAATGTATTCTTCTAAGTATGGAGATATTAATCAGGTTAATATTAATAACTAGTTTTATGCAAGTTAAAATCCAATTTCACATGACAATAGAGGGGTCTTAACTACCGTAGCCTAACTGTTTGCAAATAGATTGGAAAAACTTAACTAAGTAATTTAATGATGATATGTTTGCAAGAGCCAAATTTAAAAGGAGCAAAGAAAAATAAATACTATCTAGTGCAATAGAAACAAAAATATGTGTCATAGGAGATAAAATTTGTAAGAACAAATAAATGCTATTTTCCTACTCCTATTTTCTAATATGTGTGGAATATTATTTTGTTCTTTGTTTTATTAACATGTCTCCCCCGTAAAATTTTAGGGACTCATTTTTTTTGCTTTCGGACCCACATTTTTTATTTTAGTGGGTCCCTGGGACTCAGGTTGACAACAGTTCACCGCGAACACTGTATCTTCTTATTCAGTCATTAGATAGAGGTATAAAACCGGTTAAATCGCAGGGAGGAGGGAACTTTTTTTCGGAAAAAATCGCTATTTTCCGACATTGGAACACCGGACTTGATAGCTTCTGACCATTGGTAATTTTTTTTTATTCATCACAATAATAACGCGAGAGGAAGCAGACTTCAACTTTTTGTCAACTTGCAGTCAAAAGTTCAAAATTCTTTTGCTACCAATGTCGAATTAACTGATTATTAACTGACTGTCGATTAATGCTGATTAACTTAAAAGTTTCATTTGAGTACTAAAGTGTTATTATTTTGTATTTATGTATGCCTTTTTTATGTAGGGCCACAACCCCCACAGCCAATTACACAGCAGCTCCTAATCAAGCAACTGCTGGTTACACTGTGCAGCACTCAGCTCAACCTTATGCTGCAGCTGCCACTGCTCAGCGCTCCAGTCAGTCTGCATATGAAAGTTATCAACAGCAGCCTGCACATGCTACGACAAATTACCCATATGCTAACCGTCAACAGGTAATAATTGTTCCTTTTTGCTTATTAAAGGTCCAAGTATAGATAGTATTAACATAACTGGTATTTTTGAGGATATAAGGTAAATTAAGCTATAATTTTTTCTTTCCTTTTAGACCACTTATGAAAAAGCTCAAACATATTACCAATCTCAGGTTCCTTACTCAACTACTGAAACACCTCATTATCAGAGTGGTAAGAAATATTTTAATTACCTTGTATCACTTGTATGAACAGGGGTCTGTTTAGAAGAAATTTGGGTCTGTTTTCGGACCCTTCACAAAACATTTTACCTTAAAAATGGACCCTTCACAAAGTATTTTTGCCTTTAAACAGACCCTTTTTTTCATAATACTTCAAATATTGGACCCTATTTTCACAAAAACAGGCTCCAAATTCACAAAATAATAAGTAGATTTTGACAATTTTTAAGAAAAACGGACCTTTCATAAAAAGTCTGGAATGACCCCTGATGAATGAATCACTAATACCTCTGGGAGTCAATCCTCTGACTAGTTTTCCTTCTTTAACTGCCAATTTGAAGTTTGACTGCCGGTTAACCGCAGGTCAATTTACCAGTGAATACGGCCTTTAATATAATATATTATACCAATTGGGCAGGTTGTTTTGCTGGGAAAAATCTAAAGGTTTTATTGCATTTTCAAGGGGTTATACTCACTATGATTAAAAAGGAATTTTAATTATTTAAGTTTTATTTTATTACTAGCTGATATGCCCGGCCTTGCACGGGTGTAGTGTATCAATTTATTTTTTTAAAGTTTTCTCAAGTTACATGTCTTAATTTTTCTGTAACCACAATAACCAATCATCCCAATGTCCCCGGTAGTTTTTCATATCCCGGTGTTCCCGGTAGTTTTTCATATCCCGGTGTTCCCGGTAATTTTTCATGTTCCGGTATTCCCGGTAATTTTTAATATCCCGGCGTTCCCGGTGTCTTTTTTCATGTTGGTGTTCCCGGCGCCTTTTTCATCCCGGTTCCAATTGTTTATATTTACCCAAACCCATCCAGCTCCTACGTTGAACATTTATAGTTTCCCCTAGTAAAACATTTAATTTTAAGGTTTTCATCTCATTATCAATAGTGAGTCAAGCAGATCTACTCTAGTAGAAAAATAAGCATTAACAATAGTGAGTCAAGCAGATCTACTCTAGTAGAAAAATAAGCATTTTTAGCCATAAAAAAACGTTAATTACAGGTTAATATTCGATTTTCAGACTTGGAAAAGTTTGTATTTAAAGTCCTCGTCTACAGATACGTCTATGTACCGAGTTTTGTCCACGTCTGCGGCTTAGTTTGAGAGGAGATGTAATTTTGAGGTTTTAATTTATTTTATTACAATAGTGAGTCAAGCGGATCTACTCTGGTAGAGAAATGGAGAAATAAGCGTTTTTGACCATAAAATCGTTAATTTCTCGTAAATATTCGATTTTCGAACTTGGAAAAGTTGATGGTCGTCGTTCCCGCCTCGAGATACGTCTATATACCGAGTTTTGTGTACGCCTGCGGCGTATTTTGGGAGGAGATCTTACACATACATACACAGCCACAAACGTTTTTAGTTATATAGATTGACTTTTTGCCCTTCATTTACCTTCTTGCCCAATATTATTTTATGATAATCTTTAGTTTTTCAATACATTCCTCCTCAGTTATACTGTGGAAGATTAGCATTATTAAAAAAAATGATTTGATCATACTGGGGTTTTAATGAAATTTTTCCCAATTTTAAAAAACTCCAAAAAGCCCACTTCTGTGTTTTATTAAAATAATCCAGGTTTTTTGGGTTTGTGGGCAGGTTTAAAACCTGATCTCTAGCCATAATACATTGCTGAGTAGAAATTTACAAAAGAATTTTTGTTAGGAAAGTAAGTTCCTAATTTTTATTTGAAGTTTATATTGATCAATATGAATTCAATATTAAACATCACAAATTAATATAATCACTAGGTATTTTGACATTTAGTTATGCAGTGCATGGTATATTTATTTTTTTAATAAAACTGATTTTAACAATGTAAAGTTGTAATAATTATTTTTCTATGTTGGCATATTAGTCTTAGCCAGGGTTCGTACGCCTCCTGAAATTCCTGAAAAACTCCTGTAATTTGCTTTATTTTTCTAAGGGCGCTTATAACTCCTGAAAATTATGTACAGTGGAAGCTCTTATAGCGTAATTATTCCGTACCGAGTTTTTCGTCGCTATAAGAGCAAACTTCGAGTGATACACTCGAGTGTAGAATATCACTCATTTAAAAGCCATAAACTCGTTAAGCTAAACTATCAATTTTGATGCTTTTCGGGAAGGTGGACTCGATTCCCTCAATGATGTATTTTTAGTAGACTAATTTATAAAGTCTGGAGGAAATCTCAACCTGAAAACGATATCATTGGGATTTAGAACACAGTTCGAATCATCCAATTGATCTTTCCTCACTTTAAACAATTATTTCTTATTTTATGAAGTCTTGATACTTCCAATTTCATGTTATATTACCTTATTTTTTGCTTTTATTTTAATTTATATAAAGTTTAAGATCAATATTTTACAGAGTATAAATATTTGCTTTTTGATTTTGATATTAATTTATTGCATAGCTTAGCTTCCTTAGAAAGGTCTGATGCTTAACAAAATTTATTACATCAATTTCACCTGCATCTGCATGCAATTAGAAAAATTTATGTCTTAAATATAAGTCAAAAAATTGGAAATAAAGAAAGATAAATGAATACGCTAATAAATTTAAAGTACGTTTGGGATTGTAGCCGGTTACCCCGGGCGAAAGCAAGCGAGAAGAAGATGCGATTGTTACTTGGTGCTGTTTGTCATACTCTGATATTTGTTTATTGGCTAATTCTGGTGTGACGCACACAAACCGATCCAGAAAAGTATTCGATAAGCTGAATCGATATGAAGATTAGTCTTTATAAGATCACAAAAGTGCTCTTATAGAGACTAATTTTTGGGTCTTAATTAGAATTAATAACAATGGAATTTCACCATGAATGGGCCTTTGTAAAAAGGCTATTTTTTTCCTGAAATTGACAATTTTTAATTTTTTAGTAGACTTAAAATTTCCTGGTTTTATCTCACCAGTCTTTTATTGGTGATAATGACAATGTTAATTTTACTGACTGGCATTGTTTGTTCTTTCAGTGAGCAGTAATAAGCCGGTCTATTCAACCACCACTAATGTGAACTATAATACACGACAAGGCTCTACAGCCAAGACTCAGACAGCACAACAGTCTGCAACCACATATATGTATTCCACTGGTGCATCATCTGGGAACAATGCTACTAACTATAGTTCTGCATATAATAGTTCAGCTCCAACAACAACTTACTCTGGAGGTACTAAATTTTTTTATTAGTGGGTGTA
The DNA here is from genome assembly GCA_963680715.1 of Tetragnatha montana. Lineage (NCBI taxonomy): Eukaryota > Metazoa > Arthropoda > Arachnida > Araneae > Tetragnathidae > Tetragnatha > Tetragnatha montana. Next base: position 20,915,015 of record OY796686.1, read on the forward strand.
TTTTGCTCTTTGCCCTTATATGCTTCTGCCTGTTAATAAATTGTTAGCAATCTTGAGGAAACCTCTCATAAGAACAATTTGTCTAAAAGCTCCATATTCTATTTGTTTCATTTACAGGGTTCCCACTGTCCTTAAAAGTCCTTGATTTTTTTTTTTTGCTAAAATTAGGTCCTTGAAAAACAGCCTATGTCCTTGGAAGGTCCTTGAATTTTGAATCCACTCTGGCCTCCTTTCACTAATTCATCTAAATTTCCTTCCTGCAGTTACCAGCGATTTTTGAAACACTCTGAACATGAAATTACGATAGTAACACCCTATACAACGGTTCCACAAATGAACCAACAAGGTAGAGCCAGTTTCTGGTTGAGTGAGAAATGCACAGAACTGTTATCTCGAGGGTTATAATTTTTAAATGTCTGCTTAAAAAGGTCCTTGAAAAATTTTGTTGAGGGCCTTGAAAAGTCCTTGATTTTCAATGTTTTCAAAAAGTGGGAACCATGTTTTAAATCTTAAATTACATCCTGTTAAGTGGTATAACTTTTTAAAATTGTTTAATTTTGGCTTGAATGCAGGGACTACAAGTAAGAATTGGTGGTTGGAGTCTGTTGAATGTAACTAAGAAGCAGATTTTATTATGCTTATGTTATGTCATTCAGATGTTAACATGTATCTTTAGGGCGAACGCACAGTAAAACTGAAAAATCTTGCTGAAAATACCTCCCATGAAGCCCCATACCTCCCCTCTCAGCCTTCCCAATACAAAGAGAGGGGGTCGAGAGCGTCTTAGTTTACACGGCTGTCCAGGAGGATAATTAACGTTCTCAACCCCCTCTTGTATTGCGAAGGCTGCGAGGAGTCGCGTGCCGGGCACCTGTTTTGGATCGAGTTTCACACTGAAAGATTTTTCAGTTTTACTGTGCGGAGGCCCTTAATTAAGGTGAATAAGAATAAGTTTGCTTATTGATATCTTCATTCTTAAAAAATTCTCTTCATATAATTTTAGCTTCAATGTATGTTAACCAGTCATCAGTACAACCAGTACCTACTATTCAAGCCACTTTGGTGCAGCCTGCTCAGCAAGCCCAAGTTCAGGCTATTCAGTCTTCAAATACAAGTGCAGTATCAACTCCAAAGAGTCAAGGAAGTAATTGGATGACATTTAAAAAAGGCCCTGTTAGAATGGCAAGGCCCAAGCTTCCTCCCAAACCTCAACAACTGCACTATTGTGAAGTGTGCAAAATCAGCTGCGCTGGTCCGCAGGTAAGTTCTGTGTATTTCTGCTATGATGAAGATGGGTCATTTATATTTTACAGTGTCTGTGAAATTGAATTTTGTTCTCAAATCTGAAATGAAGCCTCAGAATATCTTATCCCGATAAGATGTATAGTAGTTAAGTGTTCAAAAGAGAGGCTTTGTTTCATGTGAAACAATTTCTAATTATCAATTTATTATTGTAGACTTATCGAGAACATCTTGAAGGGCAAAAGCATAAGAAAAAAGAAGCTGCAGCCAAGACTGGTACAGTAGTCCATCACGTGTCCAGAGGTGGAACTACTTTGAAATGTGAGCTTTGTGATGTAACATGCACAGGGTCTGATGCATATGCTGCTCATATTAGGGGAGCCAAACATCAAAAGGTATCTTCTATTTTTGTTAGTTGTAATTGAAATGCCTTGAATGAATTGCCTTTTCAATCTTATGCACCTTCAAAAAAAAATGTACTAACAAAAACGGTACCTTCACAAAAATTATTCTAAAATTATTATTAAATTATGTGAATATCTTGGTATTTAATTGAGTATTTAAGTTGATATAAAATTAAAGGAAAAAGTAATTTAAAGCTGCTTTCATTAATTTTGTAGTTTTCATTAAAAATATTAATTATATATAAGTATAAAAAATTTCGCAAAAATTGAAAATCTGTTACAATTTTTCACAAAAATTAATGCCGTGGAAATTTTTCAGAAAAATGGGGGTTAACTTTAAAATCCTAGATTGGTCCCTGCTTAATGCGATATAAAAACTATGAGTAATGGGGGAAATCTTCAAGCATGCCTCAAATCTATGTGGTTGTGCAAGGAAGGCTTTTTCTTTGCTAAGATTTTTAACAAATTCATAAGTTCAGCCCTTAACTTTTTTAAACTTTCTAGGTTGTAAAGCTTCATACTAAACTTGGAAAACCAATTCCTTCTACTGAGCCTCAAGTCGTATCTACTGGAACTAATAGTTCAACCACCAAGACTTCACCTACTGGAAATAAAACAGCTGCTAAAGGAAGTATCATGAAAAAAATTGGACCCCCCAAAATCACTTTTGTTGGTAAGATATTTTTATTTTCAAATTTATCTCTAAGGGTACCAGAAGGTGTCATTTTTAATAATGATTAAATCTTTTTGTCTAGCTGCCTCTAGTAATCTTAAAACTGAAGAAAGTGTAGATATCAAGGATGACGTTGATGATGACAGTAAGTTATTGCAATTTTAAAATGAAAAATTACTCAGCCCAACAAAGTAAACTATTCATTCAATGCATGCAACATTTCTAAAAGGGTAAAAGTAAGGAATTCTATTTAAAACATTGTAATAAGTTACCCTGAGTCTTGGCATTTTTTTACCCCTTTAATAAAAATGTTAAACTGTTAAGTCAATTGTTAGTAGATTCTTTTTCATTCTGCATTCTTGCTTTAAAATACTTTTTTAAAATAATCTTGTGTGTAAAAATCTCAATTTTTTAGAAGCTGATGGTTCTAAGGACGATGATGTTCAACCTGTTGGTAAGTGAATACATTATTTGCATTTTGAGCATGTTTTAATTATAACCAGATCTTCCAATAAGTATGAAAAACTTAGCACCTGCATATTGGAAAAATACAATGGCTTTTTTAGAAAAGAACACCCTTTTTTCAAATAAGAAAATAATACACAAAAACTAACTATAAAAGTAGCTCTGTTCATTCTGTATTACTAAATTTGTTTTTTCTTGCCTACTTGTGCATCAAGATGTCTATGTCCTTAAGAACTTTGATAAGCTATTATTTTAAAGTCATTTAACTGTTCTGATGAACTTCTGTAGTTTTTATTTAACCCTTTCGCGACGGGCACCTCAACCACTAAGCCACTCTCACAGGACGGCAGACGAGTAGAAAGAACCTTCCCCAGGGGACGGGCACTTTGCACTCTAAATCGCACTTCAGAAAAAAAATCGTAGAAATTAAAATTGTGGTGTAAAATATCTAATTTTTGCCATATGATCAGCAAAACCCTTTTGAAGTAAATCCTAAAAAGATTAGAACGTTATACCTATATTTTCCTTGAAAATTTTATAAATAATATAAAACTTAAATAACAATCATTTTCTCGTATCTAAAATGAATAAAACTGGGGAAAATATCATAAAATGAAGAGATTTTATCTAAATAAACTTATTCATGAAGATATATTAAGCACACTTGGATCAAAACCCACTTTATTTCCCTTTTATTTGAAACGCGCAAAGCGCGCAACCAATATAACCCATGGGAAATCGTTGAAACATTACTAATTCTGAGATAAATATCAAATAATTTATCCATTTCGATGTTCGGATATTTAGACACTCAAAAATATGGGTTATTTCCATGGTTATTTCTCACTAAGCAATAAATAATTCAATCAGAACACAAGCGAAATCTAAGAGAAATAAAAAAAATCCATCGTAATAAAAACATCAAATCTCCCATTTATCCTTCAAATAAAAATAAAAAAGTATATTGAAGCCTATAAAACGTGTGTAAGTTTATATTAGCCAAGGAAGTGAAAGAGAACACTCTAAATTCACATTACTTTTGTTCTCAATGCATCATTCATAAATCTCGCTAATTCTTCGAAACAACTTATCAAAAATATAAAATAATTTATGGGTATGAAGATTCAGATTTGTACTTTCGAATTATTTCGCTGTAACAGACATAGGGCGGCATCTAATGAGAATTAAAAATACTAATATAAAGTTTTAATCGTGTATCATATATGAGACGCCCGTCCCCTGGTCCTTTCAAAGCAGGCGTCTCACCCGTGAGACGGTAGGCCGGTGAATGCACTTCGCTCCCGTCTCACCCGTGAGACAGTAGTCCCGAAAGAGTTAAGGGTTATTCTGCTGGAATTTGGTTTCACTTATAATAGTTTTCTGGTTTATATTTACTTCAAAATGTAAATGCTTATTTACAGAATTCACTTTTTTAAATAAATAAATGTGTAGCAACTGAGAAAGCAGTTTTTAAATTATTGTTTGCAATTTAAAATATACTAAACTGTTTATAGTTCTTTATAGTTTTGTTTTTGAAATTATTGGTTTGAAATTTATTAGTATCTAGTAAATGTTTCCCATGAGTAAACAAATAGTTTCAATACTTTTGATGGGCATACCAATGTTATACATGTATCTTGATTTATTCTAGGACAAGATTATATTGACGAAATCAAGAATGAAGAAGGAAAAGTTGTGAGCTTTCAATGCAAGCTGTGTGAATGTAAATTTAATGATCCAAATGCTAAAGAAATGCATATGAAAGGAAGAAGACATAGATTACAATACAAAGTTAGTTTAGTTTATTATAACCTTTAGCTTGAGTGTACAATTTTAATATCAATAAATTTTTACAACTTCCTTTTTTTACTTGCTGCCAAGTTGTCTAAAAATATTTTGAATTTTGCAGAAAAAAGTTAATCCAGATCTAGTGGTCGATATCAAACCAAGTTTGCGCCACCGAAAGATTCAAGAAGAACGACTACGCCGTCAACAAATGATGGATGATTACTGGAAAAGGAGGGAAGAAGAAAGATGGAGGGAGGAAATGAGGTTAGCTCTAGTTTACTATTTGATGATGTGTATCAACAAATTTTATTAACATAGTGAATCTTGGATTACATGTCTCATTTTTTGTTTGTTCCAAACAACTTCATATAATGTTAAAAACCCTTTAAACAAATTTTATGAATTATTCTGTAATTGTGACCTATTCTTGTCAATACTCTTGGAATTTTGTTTATTTCCCACCAAAGGTATTTGACAAAGATATAGATGTAAACATTATATAATATGCACAAATAAAATAAAGGTAGATACCAAGGATCTTCTTCGTCAGTGCCTAAACGCGAGGGGAAAACATGCTATAATTGTTTTTGGTTTCAAAAGTAAGGGAAGCTCAATTTTGAGAGTAGTCTGATAAGTCTACCTCACCCTTAGAATGTAGTCAAATTCATCCAAAATTCTTTATAAATTTGTTAATAAATGGCAGTAATACAGAAATTGTAGAAGCCTATAATTTGATCTGGGAGAGAAATATTGGGAGGGAAGTGTTTTTTCTCCCCCAATTGGCTAATATTTTCAAAGTTGTTGAATCTTATCTTAAATATTGTGTATGTAACTCAAAGGACCCTAAAGTCGTTCTTGATCATAAATGTTTTTTTAAGAATGGCTGAGGAAGAAGAAAGAATGTATTGGGAAGAGAGAAGGCGTTATGAAGAAGAATTAGAAATTTATGAATGGCATCGCCGATACAACAGAGAATCCCGAATGGCACCCCCAATGCCACCACCGCCGCCTCATAGACCATACATGATGGGTGGAATGCCACCTGGTGTGTTAGGACCTCAAGGAGTAAGTTAATCATTACTTAAATGCAGGGATGCAGAAAAAGTTCACAAGGGTTGAATATTTCCCTAGAATACAATTTCTTTGGTCCACAATTTCCATATATATTTTTCCTTCCAGGTTAAGAGACAGAGTTACAATGTTGATGTATTAAGATAATGTAATTTTGATTGTATAATAGGTAATATTAAATGATTGTATACATGTATATTGAAAAATCAATTTAGAAAGAAAAATAGTAATTACTCAATTGAATTTTTTTAAATAATCTAAATTTGGGCAAAAATTGCTCCACGGCTACCTGAATTTTTGTGGAACATTGTTTAGATATTTTTACCATGTGTGAAAGTTTTTAGGCTAGGGATTTAAATGCATCCTAGCAATTTTCTTCTGGATGTGCCGGAAAAAATAACATTAAACTAATTAGATGAAAACACTTTCTGTGAAGTGGAATGTCTAATTCCGTCCTGAAAGATTTTTTATACTTCACCTTGATTTCTGCACTCTAATATTTATATATTGCTGTATTTCAAAGCAGCTAGATGGAATTTTTCAAAAATATATTTATTTTTCTAGATGCGAAGACCAGACACAGTAGATGATCGTCACGTTATGGCAAAGCATACTCAAATTTATCCAAAAGAAGAAGAGTTGAATGCTGTACAGAAGATCATAACTAATTCAGAAAAAGCTTTGAAGCTAGTGTCGGATTATTTAACAGAAAAGGTTGAAAAAAAGTAAGTCTTTTCCCATCAAACTTCTGCTTCCATTTAAGTACATTCTGAAATTAGATATTTATTAAGCATAGCAGTACTTTTTGAAAAATTTGAAATTAGTTCTTGTAAAATAAATGACATAACTTCTAGGGGTTCATCCAGGTTTTTCTGCCCGGGTTCTGTTTTAGGAATTATGTAAAAAATTAAATGGACAATACTGAAAATGAAAGTCAAGGGCCCGTAGTACAGCCACTGCATTCAAAACTTTTAGAATGAACCCAAAATCTAGCAATTCTATTCCAAAAAATGATAGAAACAAAAAACTAATTTCAAACCACTTTTGTGAAGAGTGTTTTTGGAAAGTGGATTTTTGTGAAGGGTCCTTAAACAGACCTATTTTCTTTCTAGATGAACCCTTGATGAAACTTTCAATTCCTTTATTTGTATACAGAATATATTTTAAGTTATCTATTGAAACAAAAATATTTCTCTGATAATTGTCTTATGTAAAGAAATTGGTAGATATTAGTTTTATAATTAAGTCTGTTGTAGAGTGTTTTTATCTCTAATTTTTATTTTCAGAGAAGTGCCCAAAACACCTCCAGCTGAAGAAAAAGAAAAAGATAAAGCTGAGTAAGTTCTGCTTGTATTTTATTCTTTACTTTTAGTGAATGGCTAGTTTAATTATTCAATTTTTTCAAATAATAAAAAAAACTAATATAAATTCTCAATTTTTTTTATCATGTTCAGAGGTAACAAAGATGCCAAGGATGCCAAGGAAGCTCCTCAGCCATATAGAGTTCTAAAAGGTGTTATGAGAGTTGGTGTCCTGGCTAAAGGATTAGTTCTTACTGGTGATCTTGATGTTAAACTAGTTGTTATGTGTGCAGAAAAGCCAAGTAGATCTCTTTTAGAAAAAGTTATGGAAAATCTCCCTAAACAATTGCAGGTATGTTGAGAAGATTTCTTTTAATATTAAGGTGTAAATATGATTTCTTGCCGGACCTGTCTACTCTGTCTTTTAAAAAAGAAATCTCATTTTGCTTTGCAGTTTAAGTTTGTGTCCATTATTGATACATTCTCTGCACTAATGGATTTCTTGACTGCTAATTCCACAGTCATCAGAAGGCATTAAGTTCTTTTAGCTTTTTATTACCAAACTTGACAAACAATAGTATGTAGAGCTAGCTCAATGTGTATTAAAGCTAATCCAGAATTAGAATGGCATGCCTTCGTCTGTGCTGACTTTTGGGATCTCAAATGGCTTGTCTTCATCCCACTACAATTTCTATTGGTTAAGGGTTTGTCATCATTTATTGAGGTTTTTCCTGTGAAGTTGCGGCTGCTTTAATTTGGAAAAGGGTTGCTAAGAATTAATCCCATCAAGAGACTAAGACATCTTCCTCGCTGTCAACTGGAGCTCATAGTACCTCAGGGTTTGTTTGCAGGTAGCTTCTGAAGGATTCAGTTTCCTGTCCCAATTTTATATTGCAAGTTTATTCATTTCCCCATCTATTGATCACTGCCATTAAATTTCTTAGATGCGTATGTGCAGTACAATGAAAGGGATTATACAAATTATGCTATATCACATCTTATCTTGTTTCTGTTTGCCTCTGAAAGTTGTTTTTCCAGATAAATTAGTACATAACCAAGTGCATAAGGAAAAAAAAATCTCAAGCTCGTAAAATTGGGCTAGTCTGTTAAATAAATAGAAATCTTAAATCTGATTGAAAATTGAGGGTACTTGGCGTATTATCTGCATGCCACTGACTGGCTTATCGACTTTTCAAAAAACTTAAGTAAAAACAAGAGTTGTTAGTAATCAAATTCATATTAAGTCAAGGGTTGAACAAAAACACCTTGCTAAACACAGTGAAATCAATTGCTGGCATATGGATACAACAAAAGTCCTAAATAAGCTGCAACTTTCAATTTTTCCCTGTGCGAAATGACTAATTTGAACTTTTTCATAGACTGTAGCCCCTGATGACAAGTATGAAGTGAAGAGATGCCTTGAAGAAGCAGCCATTATAGTTAGCTCTGGAACTGAACCCAAGATAACTGTTACAGTCACTTTGACTTCCCCAGTGATGAGAGACTCAAATTCAGAAACAGCCGGAGGTATGTTTGTGATCAGTCAGTCAAAGGAACTTTTGGTTAATTTACAAATTACCCAAGGTCATGGCAACCAAGGATTTTAATGACTGCAACAATGTGCAATTTTCTTATACATGAATTCCTCCTTTGTTTAATCACATTTTCTCAAACTTTATTTTGTTATTTGTATATTTTATTAACAGATGTTGGTATTGTTTCATTGGAGTTAAAGAAACATTTGCAGCTAATTCCATTTAACTTTAAAAAAAAATAGTAAGAAGGGGGGGGTTGAGAGAGGGATTAGGGTTTATGTGTAACTTTTTGAATCTTAGGTTTGGAAAGAATTTTCATAATAAAAGGGTGTTGGATTAAAAAGGTTAGTTTAAAATTTTTAGTAACCCCCATAGTTGGATATAACCCAAAACTTTCTGCACTTTTAAATATGAAGACATAAATTTTCTGCTAGTCATTTAAACATTAATTTGATTGTTAAAAGGAGTTTCGCATCAAGTTAATTAGCACACCTTGCCAAATAATCTTATACTTGGTATTAGTATTTTCTGGAAATTATAAATATACTATTATATTCCTTTTTTTGAGATTTCTTGCATCAGTTTGCATAGCACAAATTCATAAAAAAAAATTGGAGGATCATAGTTTTTTGAAATTTTTAAAAATGAAATTTGGAAATCTGGGTTCACAGAAAATCTGAAAAACTTTCCACACTTGGCATATAATGTTATACAACTATGGGTAACTAACAAAGTGTTTTCTTCATTAAACTTGCCTTTTATTTTTTTAATAACTTGTCCTGAAGGCTCTAAAAGCAGAGCTAGATTTTGTTTTTTAATTTTTAAATTAAATCTTTCCAGTTTTAATATTGATAGGCATGAGAAGGAAGGGGTCAAGTTGCTTTTATCCAAATCCTTTAACACTTACACTTAGAATTAAAAACTTTGTTTTCATTTTATACTGGGTCTGGATACATACAATTTTACACTGCTTCATTATTTTTAAAGGTGCCGGTCCTGTCTAAAATATTATAAATCTAATTCCTATCTAGTGTTAATTATTTATCAAAAGCAGGGCTTTCAACTTATGCAGTTATTTTGAAGTTACACATCAGTGTTAGTTAAAAAAGTAATGTATGGGTATTGAATTATGCTTACTATTGCTGACAGTAATGCCCATTATGCTGATAATTATTTAGGGTTTCAAATAGAGAAAATTGTGTACTTATTGAATCCTAAGAGTTATCTGCAATCTTAAGTATAGGGTAGTAGTATTTTAACCTTAAATCAATGTTTTCATGTGTGCTAATTTTTACACCATTTGTCTTGATCTGTGGGAAATCAAAAACTAAAACCATCTAGAATATTGCACATGTTCAGTCTTATAAAATTCATGAGTGCTTAACTTTTCATTATTAGTGTATTATTCTAAAGATCAAGTGTGAATTCAATTATGAAACACTTAGTATGTGTCAAGTAACCTCTGTGTTTTGTTTAGTTTTTGCCTTGAAGCTTTCAGAAACCTTCTACAATGAATGCTGTGGGTGGCTGACCTGGAAGGATTTTTGATCACCCTGGGTGGTTGCCAATTGTGCTGTCTAATTTTTAAACTTAAGATGTCTATTGCTTTTAACTGTACCAGTTAGCTCTTTTTCTACATGATTGAAAAACAATATGCAAAGTTTGCTGTAAAGGTAGCTGGCTAGCCAGGGTACTACCAGTTCCTCTCTTGTAAAGCAATTTTTATGCTTGAAAGATAGGAATCAGTATCGTACAGTTTTGGCTGCCAACACTTGCATAACTTAAAGTTAATATAGCTAGTGTAGAAGGTTTAGAAATGGATGGAATGATTTTTAATATTGATTTTGTAGTGTAATGTGTGGATACTTTTTTTTGTATAAGGCAGCACAAAGGTACACTTCCCATAGGTCAAACACCCATTCCTTTCAGTCTCCTTGTGCTAATATCAGTCTTCTATCATCTGGTTTTCTAGAGACAAATAAGGACCCACCTGATGTTCTGGACAGGCAGAAATGCCTGGACGCTTTGGCCGCCTTGAGACATGCCAAGTGGTTCCAGGTTTGCATTTTCTTTACTTTTCAGCCTTATGTATAACTTCTGTGTAATCATTGCCATGATGTTTATCAAGCTGCCCTTGCCGGTTTATTTCTTAAAATTTTATCTAAAAAATGAGGAAGTTGTTATGTTTCAAACTGTCTTTCGTGAACCGTTTTGTTAATTAATGCCAGCTTTATGCGCTTTCAATTAAGTATTCAGGACTAAAGTTGATAAATTTCAGTACAATAGTCAAATGTATGTGCTTCTTAATTGTTGGGGTAGGTTTTTTTATATCTTTTGACAAGAAAACTGGGGCTAAAATTGTAATTATAAATTAAAACACAAACCAAATAGCATTTTTATTCCAATTATAACTTTTTGTTTGTGTTCTGGGGAGTTAGTATTGAATTTTCAGTCGGACTCGCATTGATTGTTGTACTGAAAACAACACAACTTTAAATATAATAATGGAAAAATGCATTATGTATCTTTCCCATGTTCCTCCTTAAAATAATGGTTAGTCTTTAAGTGGTTAGCCTTACTAAATTGCTAATTCAGATGCACATTTTAATGTATGAACCTGTTTGAAACATAACTGATGTTTCAAGGTGTAAGCAAACAAATACAATTTGCAAGTATACTTGCAATACATGAGGCTGGAAAGTCAATGGTCCTTCATGTTGACTCAATGCATGTCAAATGTTGGACAATATACATAAAACCATAATTGAACTATATTAAAATGAGTGTGATTATGGATAGATAAAAAAATATCTTAAAACATTCCAAATTAACCCTCGATAAATTAATTTTGGGCATTATTGTTTGGGATATTTCTGAAATTTTTAGTATCCATAATCACTTATTTCAATCCTTTGCTACGTTTTAGTAATGGAGGGTGTGTATCACAAAAATTGGAAAATACATTCCGATCCAGTATATATGCAATTTTTTGGCAGTTAGTAAAATCTTAAAAAAAGACAATTAAAAATTAACTTTTCTAATTATGCTGAAAATGTAGTGGCCACAGGGGATCAAATTGATTTATTCTGCATATATATGTGGTCAAACCCAAGTCTGCTGAAATGTAGCTGACTATTGCTGTCCGTAATTTGGCAGCATACCTGAATTGACTTGATGATACCATGTGAAATTGTGCAAGTAAAAAATAAACACAAAATTCAAGTTCTTTATGGAGGGGACGGTAAATTAAACCAACTTGATTGCAAACAGAGTACTTCCTCTTTCTAACAAAAACACAAGAATCTAGATGAAAATTCGTTAAATATAAAACTATAGCAAATAAATCGTTCATTCTTAGGTTAAACGCTGTTCCATTTATTCTGGCTTCCTTTTGCTCCATATAGCTTAAAAAAATTAAAAAATATATTTTAGTTGCTGAATAATTTTGATTAACTTCCTTCAGTTTTTATAAATGTCTGAATAATCTAATAACAAAATTAAACATTGATTATTTAAATATAAAAGCATTACCTTAATGTTTAATTGAAGTTTTATTTAGGCAATTTTCAGAATAAAAAAGATTACCTTTTCTCAATTTTAGTATTGAAATATAGTTTTTCCTGATTGTTAATATGGCACTGTTTCTTAAGGCTAACACTAATTGTATTAAATTGGTAACAAATGAGATTTTAATTTAATAGATGTAAGGTACTTTTTTCCTCATAGCTTAATTGTATCTAAAATAATTTTCATGGTCTTTAATAATGTTAATTACTTCTTGTCCTGTTAACTGAAATTTTCTGAATCTATCCTTTCTGCCTTAGTATTCTGTTTGATAAATTTGCTTCCATAATTTTTTTTCAAAAACTAAATGGAACAGTGCTCCTTTTTTACTGTAACAAGACTTGAAAGTGTTTGTTACTTGTTACCAGTTTTGAGCAATTCAGGTATGTGTCTACTTATAGAGCTGCAAATGCTTTAATTTGTTTGTTTTTCTAGGCTAGAGCTAGTGGACTGCATTCTTGTGTCATGGTTATTAGAATTCTCAGGGACCTTTGCCAGCGTGTCCCTACTTGGAGTCGTCTTAATGGATGGGTTAGTATGGGAATATGCAATGGCCAAAAAGATATTTGCAAATTTTCTTTATGAATGTCATTTAGTTAGACTGATTGCATCTTACATTAAATGTTGAAAAGTATTAGCATTTAGCATTGAATATTTATGGGGAGAAAAGTGTTAATATTTAAATTCAAAGGGTTACACTTGAAATGTTATTGGTGTCCAATGCTTTTACAGTTCTTGCTTTGTACACTTGGTAAGGGTGTAAAATTTATGATTAAAACCTACTCTTTCTAAGCTTTAGGGGACCATTTAGGGGATCCATAAATTACGTGAGGTCAAAAGGGGGGAGGGGTTTGGAAAAATCTCACCAAGGGGGATCTCCCCTTAGAGTAGTTTTAGAGACTAAACTTTTGTCTAATTTTTAAGTTTTCATCTAAAGAAATTAGATTAACTTGTGTAGACCAAAAAAAAAAGTTGCTCTAATGTTGTGTCAATAATCTTGTGGTTATGCTAATAACCACAAGTTATACCACACAATACAAGTTAACCACAAGATAATTGAATGCTCATAATTTTAAATTTTATGTTTTGTTTAGGCTATGGAGCTACTGGTTGAGAAAGTTCTCAGCAGCTGTGGTCAATCTCTCAGTCCTGGCGATGCTTTGAGGCGTGTGTTTGAAGCTATAGCTTCTGGTGTTCTCCTTCCTGGTAAGAACATTTGTCTTGATGGTACCTGTTTTTTAACTGGTGATAAAGTTAGACTTTTAAGGTGTTAATTTTCATAATTTCTTGAAGGATCATCTGGGTTGCTCGATCCATGTGAAAAAGATCCTACTGATGCGGCTGGAAATTTAACTAGCCAAGAACGTGAAGACATTACTGCTAGTGCTCAGGTAAGGAAAAATTTATTTCAATGGCAGTTGCTTGTCTACTTGATAGGGTAAAAAGTCTTGGAAAGGGTTCACTTGCTGTTCAATCACTTCAATTTCTGGGTTATGTTAAATAGTTTAAAATCTTATCTGGTTACCAATGCTCCCGAAATAAAAAAATTAAATAAGGATGATATAGGCTAGAATCCATCATATAAATAAGAATTAAGAAGTGAAAATAATAAAGTTATATAAAGACAGGAAAATATCTCATCTCTCAAATGCCTGCAAAATATTTTGACTCATTATATTCTTTGAAATTAATTTTATTGTCTTGATACTTTAAAAAATGAAATATGGATTTTAGATTTGTAAAACTTTTAAGGTTGCCATGGTTCTATGGTTGGAAATGTCAGATTTTTAGTCTGGGAATAAAGTTTTCCTTATTACACAGGGGTGCTACGTTTCCAGGGTAGCCCTGGAAATCTAGGTTTTTAATCTGCATGAATCCTGAAATTCTGGGTTTTATTAAAATTATTGAAAATTTTGAATTCAACCAAAAAAAGCATAATAAGTCCAATTAAAAGATAACGTTAACCCCTTCTATGTCACCTTTGCTCATTCAACGCGAAGTTCTCCATTTTAGTAACGGTTGCACATCTTGCAACGGGCAGAAATCTCGCTTCACTGTGGGTTATTTCGTTGTTGTAGTTTTCCCAATACTCTTTCTTAGCTTCTTCCCCATTCAATAACTAAGGCAAAGAATGTTAGGAATATAATGTTCACATTCTTATATTTTCTTTTTTATGCAGCATGCGCTGAGACTGATTGCTTTCCGACAAATTCACAAAGTACTTGGAATGGATCCTTTACCTCCTCCTAAATTTACTCGAGGACCTTTCCCACGAAAGCGAAGACGTGATAATAGTACAAGTGAAGGAAATGATTCAGAAGGTAAGTTTTCCAAAATCTGTACTTTTTGGATACGATGTAAAATGCTTACTTAGGTTACTATAAATCCCATGTATACAGGACTAACTACATTTCATTGCTTTGTCACATTTTACCATTTGTCCCATTTTTCTCTTAAAATCTTTATAAAGCAAAATTGCCATTTCTGGCAACGATGCATACAGCTAGGTCTGTGTTTAGGGTTTTCACTGCCCTGTGGTTTCTTGTTGCGCCCTTACTTCAAACTTTATTTTGGAAAATACACCATTTTGACTTAATTCTTACCAGAGGTCAACATTTTTTCATACTGATTTCAGGCAAAAAAAAAAAAAAAGAAAGAAACTTAAAGTTAGCAGGAATCCAGGCTGACATTTGTTTAACATGCCTAAATACAGCCCTACATACAACATAAGAACTTTTCATGGTAGAATTTTTTTTGTTTTAAATTCAAATTAAACACTGTCAGCTCAGTCTTCTTAAAAGAAGAAAGTCATTAGTGTATGAATTGAAAACTGCCTTTTTTGATTTAATGAAAATGATAATAAGTTAACAAAATGGATAAAAAAGATAAGTCATTAATTACTTGCCATGGGTGCCACTCTTCCTTCCTGGGGACAGAATTCCGTCTTTCTATAAGTTCTGTGAATGTGATTCCGTTCTGGGTTTCTTACAAAACACAAATTCAGCTGACTGATTAACAGTGATTTGTATTGATGAATTTCAGTGCCTACTTAGTGCATTTTGCCCACAAATAAGCCTGTTTTACTCATATATAACTTTAACTTAAGGACCTATATTCACTGCATGTTAAACCACCCTTAATCAACCCTTTTTCCAAAATGTATGCAGTGATGTGTCTCTTGTATGAATTTCTTCACCTGAAATTTGATGACAAATGAACTCTGAGCATACGCTTCCAAAGGGCTTTAACTTAATGTGGTTATAGTTAAGGTGAGCAGTATGTGCTGACCCAAAATGCCATCCTAAAACAAACTGATAAAAGGTTTGGGGAAGATTTAAATCATTGTAATTAACAGGGCAATGTGATCTCATTTCACCACTATGACAACAATCGTTGTGTCCGTCAGTGTTAAGATTTTAAGTTAAGTGTGCAATATATTAAAATTATGCACCAGTACAGCAGGTAATTTTTTTAAAATAACAAGCTGGTGCTACATTAAAGGGTCAGTCTCCACGAGAGTAGTTTTTCTTTACTACGCTCACTAAATCAAAACCAACAGATTTTCTTTTACTGTCATTCCTTGTATGTATCACCATGGGTGTTACTCATTAGTTCTGTAGACAGAATTAAAAATTCTGTAAACAGAATTTTAGTACTGGGTTTATAAAATCTGAAGTTAAATTAAAAGAATACCTAACATATAAACTCATCGGCGCAACAGCCCTATAGTGGGCTTCTATGATGCCCATCTTCGTTTTCTTGACCGTGGGGCCCTGGGGTGCAAGGCATATGTCTCGGTTAGGTGGTCAGTCTAACGCAAGACCCCCAGTGTTTAGTTCCCAAGCACGCTTGGTCCTCAATTTATCGACCCACTCAAGGGATGAAAGGTTGACTGGACCTTGCCCAGCCCGGAGCTGGGAATCGAACCCTGGACCTGTAGCACGGAAGAGCTATGCGCTACCACTGCGCCACCGGGCTTCATAACATATATACCTAACATATAGGGGGATTTTTTTTTTGAAAAATGTATGTTTTCAACATAACTATTTTGTCTTATCGAGAGTATACTGTATTATAAGTTAATCATTCAATAAATATCTTTTCAGGAGCTAATGGACAAAAGAAAGATAAGAAAGAAGAAGAAAAAGTTGAGAAGATGGAAACTTCAGAGTCAAAAGCATAATTATAAAATGGGACATTACTCTGAAATTGCATTTCTTGTAGTATTCTCAAACTTAATTTAAACTATATAATCTGGTGTTAATGCGCACCTTACTGTCAGGATTTTTGCATTAAAGCTGTCTTCATGTAGATTTTTTTTCATGGTTCATCACTCTTGAATTTTTTTTATTATTCATTGTTCTTTCACTAATATGCGTATAATTCTAAAATTACTTCCTTAATTATTGTGAACTTTTATTTCCTTGTACGATGCGCATAGTGTGATAGCTGTTGATTTTTAATGTAGCAGGATTTGCTGCATATAGCAGCTCTTTTACTATGAACCTGTATTGCAAGTAATACTTGTTATGCTTTAGACTCGTGTATGAATACTTTGTCCATAAAAATGTTAAGTGTATGTAAAAAATTTGTTTCACATTTGGTTATTATTAAAATGTATTACTTGTGAATCTGTGCTAGATTTATTCCTTGTGTGTTAAGATTCATGAGGGAATTATATCTGAACATAGCTGTTAATCATCTTGGTTAACCCGGGAGTTTTCTGATTTTTCAACCGTTTTACAACCAGAAACAAGTTTCTTACAGTTTTTCCACATTTTTCAGGATGATCTCTATTTTTGGGAGAGTTTTCTGAACTTTTTACTCAATCAAGGTACTTATTGCAGAAGCAAAGTCAAATAGTGTCAACGCTTGTCAGCAATTTAATTTGCTGCAAACTTACAAGTTATTTCTTGTTGATTTGAACTAGTAGGTAATGAATGCAAGGAGCATTTATTCAATATCATCCTGAAAGATCACACCAAAAATGTTAAGGCATCAAGTTTCATTTTCCTGAAATTATCTCTAGCTAGAATGCAAATAATTTGTCTCGATCCTCTAGTACTACTATACTTGACCTGCAGGTCACTGGTGGCCCGGCAAGCTTGACCCAGTCATAAATAGCAGAAAACCTTCCGATCTAATTATTAAAAATTCCAGGGGAAAGGTCAGTGCCAAAAACAACACAAAATAACGAAAATTTCTGTCTTCAAATGAAAAATCTCTCATATAAAAGCCCACGTCACTCACTGACTCACTGACTGATTCTGGAACGCTCGCACACTATGATGCCATCTCGCAATAATAATCATAATCATCAGAAAAATATAAAAGCCCACGTCACTCACTGACTCGATGCCATCTCGCAATAATCAGAAAAATAAATAAATAAAAGTAATTAAAATTTTAAAATAATATAATAGCTTTTAAATAAATATCTTTCAAGAAAGTTGGTTTACTTAATAAAGGTTAAAAAGTTACTTTTAGGGAAGTTGGTTTCTAATTCAACAATAATAAATTATTAAAGTTAAACTTCTTATTTAATGTATAATTAATAGGAACTTGAAGTAGTAACGAGCGAAGCTCGCATAAAAGGCTAGCCTAGCTGTAAGACCCGGCTTTGCCGGGTCGTAACAGCTAGTAATGATATATTGATATAACAATAAAAATTGGTTAAATCTTTCCTAATTATCTAGTAAGTTTCAAGATCATAAAACTTGGTTGTGTCAACTTATCATGCTATAACTAAAAAATCTGTATGCTGCAGATTTTTCAAGGGAAAATAATAAAGAACTTGGGTTGAAAGGTAATTCTTAACACCTTTAACTAAAAAGTGATAGAAGAATCTCGTTTATTTTTTTCTTGTTTGTGTGTGTGGTGGAACTTAATCAGAAAAGCGGGACTTTACTAAAAATTCAGCAGAGATATTAAAACATTAAGTATCAGTCTCTCCTAAAGTGTTTTTATTTCTTTCATTAACTTTACAAAAATATTACAATCAGTCAGGTGACTTCTTTTCTGTAGTAACTAAATTAAAAAAAAATTCCATTGCCAGCCTAACCCCCTATTTAATTTGTTATCCATTTTCCCCCCGTAATAATCTATAGGTGGATTTACACCACCGCGACAAAAGCGACACATCTTCGAGGCTTCCTATTGGTTCTTTTGAATCGCTGTCGCTAATGTCGCTTCGGTGGTGTAAATGTACCATTTTAGCCCATGGAAAAGCATTTGTTGAATTCCCCTCCCTTGTCTACGTACCTACACCTGCCCATAACTGAGTCGCTAATGCACAAATTTACCCAGTTACTGCATACCTTTATGTGGAGCAGAGAACAGGCTGATCCCAATTAAATACCAATCAATAAATCAATCCAAAGCATTTTTTCAGTATTATTTTGGGTGGCAACATTTTTTAGTTAGGCTGTAGTTTGCCATGATAGGAGTCTTGCTCCCTGGTTGCTTGTCTTCAAGAAATTTCCGCAGGGATGCTGCTTGTCGAGAAGGATATCCTAGTTCCTGGAGACTGACCATTAAGGTGTGTTCTAATTTAAGATTTTTTTATATGTTAGTGTTTTTCAAGCTGTGGAATGCATTGCCCAATAGCCGATGGTTTTGGCTATCTGACAGGCTGGCCCTGGGCATTAAATAAGGTTTTAAAATGTTTTGATATTTGTACATACATGCTAAACTATGTTTACTTGAAGGTATTTATATTCTAGAACCGGATTTTTAATGGTTGGAATCGAAAACCAAAGATTCTTCCACTGTTAGGACTTTTTTGTAGATTAATTTAGCTAGTAGTTCCAAAGGTGAAAAGCTACCAATAAGTGCAAAGTCTATTTCATTCATACTTTTATATTATTTTCTACCTTTTTATGCTCAACTATTTCCGAGCACCAAATACCAAATGTAAGGATACTTAAAAAAACGACAATTATAGCTAAAAATGACAGCAAAAGTAGCTAAAAACGTTTTGAAGGAGTTAAATCTCAAACTAATTTCACTTTCTCAGCCTTCTTCCTGTTTGAATATACTGTGAAAAGAAGGGTTTATGGCACAGCTGGGATAAGTCCTCCAGCCGCCATGTTTTACCCATAAGCTCAAATAATGAAAATACGTAAGCATATTGCTGTGAGAGCTGTGGATAAACATGGCGGATGAAGGACTCTAATCCCATCTGTGCCTTTAATGTTAAAATTTTGAAAATTCCCTCTTGATGAGGCATTGGTATGATCGACGAATCTTGGGGCCTCTGGCGCTGACATTTGTCGAGTTTATCTCTAATTTTATTGATAACTTATCGTCAGCTTGATCTAGTTTTTGTACAAAAATTTTCTATTTTCTTTTGTGTGTGCATTGCATTGCAAGAGATTAAAGAATTTTGGGTGTTTGCGTATTAGCTCGTAAACCATGTCGATGAATCCGATTTTCGGATGACGTGTTAATCATTTTTTTATGTTTCTAAACAGTTGAGGAGCAAACAGTCAAACCATGCTTTCTCCTTCGGATACAAATTTTCAGGAAACACAAAAAACTAATAACTTAAATTGTAATGGAATAAGAGCAATATTAACATATTAATTATAAAATTAAGTTAAAATACGGACATGAAAAAAACATCTGCAATTTGTAGAGAACCTCTAAATTTTTAATCCCAATATCTTCACCCAAGCAATCACATACTTCCTGAGTTTCCTTATTGCCTGCAGTTAAATAATTATTTGTAATAATTGCCACTCTTCGCCATAAATGCGTGTCTACATATTTGTTTCTTTTCAAGTGATATTGCATAACTAGAGGAAGAGGTTGTAAGACAAATATTTTTTACGACGGCAGCATTAATCATTTTCCCACCAATTCTTTGTCTTTTCTAGTTCCACAATTTGCAGTACTCACTAAAACACTATCAATTAATTCTTCCATTCTCAAATTAAAAAAGAAAATCTTAGATAAAAGTACTCTGCTCTAAAGACATCCAATCGAGGCGCTAACAAAATAAAACCTAACAGGTGGTACGTGAGTGGGTCACATATGGCGAGTAAGAACAGCTATATGATTGGATGACACTGGAGGAATCACTGATTGAAAATTGGCTCTAGAGCAGACTTGGGCAAACTTTTTAAGGGGAGGGCCAGATAAAATAAAAAAATTATCTAGGTGGGCCGGAAACAAAAAAAAAATAACAAAACAAATTTTTATGAGTGATAATTTTTAAAGTTGATTTTTACATCACACACAACTTATATTATATGCTACAATGGTAAAAAATTTGGAGAAAAAGTTACAAAATTGATTGTTCTTTAGAAGAGTAGGAAGGCGCATGTGACAGATGAAACTGTGATACTGAGCTTCTAAAAGTTTATCATAGAATGCACAGAGAAATATCCTAACAGAGGGTCCACGAGGCTATTTTCAAATGCGTTACTGATGTGAGGGCGCCACACTAGAGTCTGGATCGTATGCCGGCCGCTTAAATCTCTCGCCAAATTAGAACTCAGCGCATGCGCAAAAAGGTGTTTTCGATCTCCCATAGGCAGCCGGCGAACGATTCAGACTGGATTCAGACGCTAGTGAGTTTAGTGCGATCCCAGCGCCACAATTCTCCCAACCTGTAACAAGATGTCATGATTTTCGATTTCCATTATGGCCTATGGCTATAGTGACTAGAATAAGGTAGTGTGTTTACCGGATTTAAAAAGTGTACCCAAAAAAGGCGAAAAATCCAGGTGGCGAACGATCGTTAGTTTCCACTCTCTATGAATACTATTATCTCTTTTTAACGAGATCCGCGCTTACGGGGCACGGCACCGCACAGATCAGAGATAATAGCATTCATAGAGAGTGGAAACTAGCGATCGTTCGCCACCTGGATTTTTCGCCTTTTTTGGGCACACTTTTTTATAATGGTATCTATGGGCGGTAAACACACTACCTTATCTAGTCACTATACTATGGCCGTGGACTCTCTGTTCTAGTATTCTGTGATAGAATGGAAATGGATGGTAGAAACGGGATGGGCCTTGACTGCTCTAGACTAGAGGAAACACTTTTTGATTGAAACATCAATTTTCTAAGAAGGTTTAGAATAGGATAAAACTAGTTTTGGTTAAAAATAAAAGCATAATCTGGTACAATTTAATGCGGAGTTCAAGAAAAAAACAGTAACTCAATTTTTTTTTTTTATTTTGTGAGAAAACACGGTTTGACTGTTAGCTCCTCAGTTACTCAAACATGCCAAGTTCTGATCATTGTTACCAATCTTAAATTCAGTTCTTTTGTAGAATGCTGGAATCACTCCGTCGAATAACCCCTTTATTGAAGGGTCGAAATCCACAGGCGGCGGAACCCAGGTTGTGGAAAGTTTTAGTGGTTTGAAAACTGGAAGTATAGTATAAGTTTTATTTTCTTGGTTAAAAATTAATTGGTTATTCTGTATTATCTCGTTGACCATCTGTTTCAACAGCAAGGTTAATGGGCTTTGGCTAAATACTTTGGTACTAAATAATTATTTTAGGGGTGCGATGTGTCATAAAATGAATTCTTGTAAGAATAAATCCCTTAATATTTTTTTTGCTTACCGATGCATAAGAGGCATTTCGCAATATTTCTATCATAATGTTGAGTCAGAAACACGTATAATAATTAAGTTTGAAAAGCTTTTAATTTTCAATAATTTTAGTATAACCTTTTAGAATTATATTAGCACTGACTCATTGTGAAAGTTAAACGAATTTCATGTTCAAATAACATTTAAATGCATGATAAATGCTAAAGATTTACCAGCGTGTCAAAAATCGTGAAATGCAATTTAAAGCATAAGACTGCGTAACTCTTGAGTAAAAGCTATATTTTTTGTTTACTGTTTTATTTTGCCCCCTTAAGTCATAAGTTTTAGCGGTTTGAAATATTTAAGTACATAAGTTTAACTTTCGTGATTAAAAATTAACGGGAACTTACGTATTATCCCGTCGACAGTGTTTCAGCGACACAGTTAATATTTGTAATAGTATAATAATATAAGGGGATGTCCTGAAATTACGTGAGGTGTTTTTTCTCCGAATTTTGAATCCTTCCTTTTAGTGAGATTTTTCTGGATCACCCCTTTCCCTTTAAATTATCAAGTAAGATTTTCTCTAACTTTTAGATAAATTTCTTTGATATGTTCTAGCCACGTTTGTTTCGTCTAGTTTGCATGACCCTTAACATACACATAGGCTTTGCTAAAGTACTCTTATTTGTAATTATCACGACTGTGTGGCTAATGATTCGCTGTTTTGAATAATAAGCGAATTTTTCTTAAACTTTTGCTGAAAAAAAGATAAAGAAAAACAAAAGATATTCCTTAAGTTAAATGTTGACATGAGATTTTAATTGAGTCCCCTCCTTTTGGTGAGATTTAACTGAACCCCCTTTTTGACCTCACATAATTTATGCTCGTCCCTTAATGGGATTTGGTGACGTTCATTTAGTCTTATTTTCGTTTTAAGCGGAACGGTCAACGGGATAATACGGAAGTACCAATTAATTATTTTTTTAGGGACACGATGTGTCATAAAACGAATTCTTGTAAGAGTATAAATGTCCAAATAGTTATTTTGCTAGCCAATGCTTAAGCGGCATTTTGAAGTATTTCTGCTATATTGTCAACTGTTAGAGTCAGTAACATGTAATAGTATTTTATATAAGTTGGAGCAAACTTTTAATTTTCAGTAATTTTAGTAAACATTTAAAAATAGTTTTAGCACTGACTGAGTGTGAAAGTTGAACGAATAATAAAAAAAAATTCTTGTTTATAACTAACATTTAGACCAGTGGTTCCCAACTGATGAAAGATGTCTGCGGGCCGCTTCAGCAGAAATTTAATTTTTAACTCACCCCTTTCAACATCCTACCTAGACCATGTCCTTATGTTTTAACGCTTTTGGCATACATTTACCATATATTTAATCGAGAATTGAATCATGAATTTAACTAATATAAGATATATTCTTCTATTACATTGGCGTCGTCAGCTCCTGAATATTGGGGGATGACCGAAGGATTCGGGATTCCTCCCCAGAAGGATTTTAAAAAACCATGATTAACTACCCAAAGTAATCTTTTTTCGTTTAAGCTCCCATTCAATGATTTTAAGGCTCTGAATCAACTAACTTTTGTCCCAAATATCTATAAATTGACTAATTTTTCTCTAAAAAGGGGGGGGGTCTGAGGGTCCTTCCCCAGAAAAGTTTTTAAAATTTGACCTTCTTAGACAGGGTTAAACTTATTTTTAGTGCTATATAATTACACAATTTCAAAATCAAAATAGCGTCAGTGCTGGTAGTTGGATAAAGCTCGCTCCCACTTTTTTTTTTTTTGCTAGAAACAAAATATTATGAAGGGATGGTATCCCAATCTCCGCACTGGCTTCAACCTATCCTTCATTAAATCGTGTTATAAATAAGGGTGAGTGATTAGGTGCGATTGGTAAATTGGCACCTTCCTTTATTTTATTAAAAGATTAAAAGTTAGAGAAACACGCATTCAGCAAATTTTCGGTTTCGCAGCACTAAAAACGTGGCTAGAACTGGAGAGTAGCATATTTTTTCCAGCACTGGTCCGGCGGACCAGTGATTTTTTGATCGTAGTGGCCTGAGCCGTTTTTCATTGGTCTCAGACCATCGGACCACTGCCAATTTCGAACGTCTTATAGTATTGATTTTGTCATACCAGACTTTGATTAAGTGTAAGCAATATAAACTTCGACCCTATTTTTAAGGAACTCGCTTATTAGCAATATTTTACGTGCTCATGGACCATCCCGAAGACCACTCTTAGAAGAAGAATCTGGTCCCTTAAAGGGACAATGGAAGAATTGATGTTCATTGATAGTGAAATTCTCGAGTAGTGTGTTTGTTCACTGTTTTTTTATCGGCCCTTTAGTCCAAAGAGACGTAATTTCTTAAGGGGTATTAATAATTTAAAACGTAATTTCTCTAAAGGATTGAAGTGCAAAAGGTATACAAGTAACTTGACAGCTCAGAACCATTTATAAATAAAGCTTTTTATTTGATTATTTTGACTAATTTTAAAGTGTGAAAAAAAAGTATTGAATACTTTTAAATAGAAGATAACTAAGTTAGATCTTAAAATATTTTTCTCCTGACTTTAAACATTAGGTTACTTAAAAATAACAAATGCAACAGTTTTTTTTTGAGAAATATATTTAAAAAAAATAGACGAAATTTTTAATTTTAACCATAGATTAATTTTTTGAAAAGAATGGTGAATAGAAACTTTTGAATATACGCAAGCTAACCTGCTATTGCGAAAAAAAAATTAAACTGTTTATGTTATGGCCGTATTCAGTAACTAAGGTTAACCTGTAATTAAAACAGCGTGTGATTGTTTTGGGCTGATATTTTTCGTAGGACCCATCAAATTTAGCCACAAAAGGCATATTAAGAATAAAAATCAATTTGAGTATTTATGAGTAAAATATACAAGGCTGTCAAAGTAACATGCAAATTAAAAGGAATTTAAAGTTCTCATTTGGAACCATTAACTCCATGTTTGGAACCCTAACTCAGCCTCTAAGGCTGTAGCTGATTTTAGGAGCGTTTTGAGAGGGTTTTTACTATTGGTTTTCTTTGTAAACGGTACCGTTATAGTCTCAATTCCTCGCACAAAACAGGTTCAACTGAATACATACGGAATAAATTTTTTAAAAATTAAGAAAAAATTAAAAGTTTAATTAAAAGACTAACTTTAAATAGAGCAACTATAGACAAAGGATCTGTCTTTTGAACACAGAAAAAATGGGAATTAACTCTTAAATCTACTCTTTAAATGAGTCTTGTTTTAGTTGTCTTGCTTTAGTCTTGTTTTAGTCATGATGACAGTTTTTTCTCCCTCCTGTAAAATTTTGTTTTTGGTAAGAGTCCGTTTTTGAAACTAGGGGCCTCATATAACATAAATATAAAAAAAGGAAAATTTCCCTCCAATGAGTTTGAATCGTCAAATACCTTTCAAATTAAATTTAACTAATTTCTATTTAAATTAAAAAAAGTATTCTAAATTTATCAGAAAAATATGTGCAAGTATGAAAATTATTTTCTTAAAATTTTTGCAGAAATGAAGAACTTTATCGTAGTTTAGGTATGAAATTCAAGAAAAAGAATCTTCCTCCTGGAATCCTGTCAATCTCTAGCCTTTGACGTCTAGGTGATAATCTTCTGGTCATCATTGCCCCAGTAAGCTGTCTCCAGAAGGATTACGTGAATCAAATTTCTGGTACGCTCGTTGTGACTACCCTTCGGTATGCGGTTCTTAAAATCCTTACATCTGCGTAGGCTTGTCAGTGAAAATTTTGTTTATCATTACAATATTGAACTAATGTAACTTATTGTGCACTAATAAAAGTTCGATGTCTTTAATATTGAGTTGTTATTTTTGTTCATTGGATGTTTTGTTGCTACTATGTACACGCCGCTCAGAATGAACATGCGCGTGGACTTAGTATAATATTTGCGCGCAAGTATCTAAAAGCGCATGCGCGAACTAGCAGAGGCATTGCCAAAGTTCTACTGAAGAGTTATAAAGATGGCTATGTTCAATGTTAGGTTGAAGTTGAACTCAATTCAAGGAATACAATTTGATAGTAGGTTTGAATTTAAATGGCTAACTATAAGCAATTGAGTTCTAAATACTTATTACTGAACTTTGAGCTATTGATGAATTTCTTTAAGTTCAGTAATAAGTATTAAACTCAATTGCATATAGTTGGCCATTTTAATTGAAACCTGTCAAATTGTATTCTTTGAATAGACGACATTAGTGTGACGTCACTTGCTTGTTTGGAAACGTTGATTCTATCCGTGATTGGTTCCGTGATTGGAAGTAAATCCGTACGGAACCAATCACGGATGGAATCAACGTTTCCAAACAAGCAAGTGACGTAATGACTAATGTCGTCTATTGAGTTGAACTTCAATATAACATTGAACTTAGCCATCTTTAATAACTCTTCAGTAGAACTTTGGCAATGCCTCTGCTAGTTCGCTCATGCGCTTTTAGATACCTGCGCGCAATTATTATACTAAGTCCACGCGCATGTTCATTCTGAGTGACGTGACCCAAGTAGCCAATTGTGGAACTTAAAAAAAAAACCTAGTTGAGAAAAATTTCTTTTATTGAATCTAAATGGGAGTTACAACAAAGAACCTTATATTTCTGGAACGTAGCGCAAGTTTACTCAACAATCATAGCTGAACTTGAACTGGGATCCTTACACGAGCAAATTTTTGTTGAAATTACTTGTCAACCAAACTGCACCTGAAAAAGAAAGCAACGTTAGAAATAGGAGAAAAGCAAGCAATAAAGAACTATTCATGAACATACTGAAGGCAAACACAAATTTAAACATTAAGATCTATATTGGAGTATTCAATAAGATTTAACTCAAGAGTTAAACGCTTAGAAACGTAACTGCTGTACGGCTAGCTAACAACTTAAAATTTGTTTTTAAAAGTCAATACGAGATCTAAAATCTCCTACGCATTTACAAAGGCTCAAGACTGGAGAGGAGAACGATGGAGACTATTTGAGCCATTAAAAAATTTAATGAGAATTCGCCTCTGGTTCCACAGTTTTGATGAGCATTTAGATTTATGCTGAGTTCTGCGATGATCCGAAACAGAGTAAAAGCCATGGGCACCCATATGTTTGAATTCAGGTGAATTTCTGCAAGTTCGCCAGTCAAGTCCGTAACTAGACTTAAGTTTCTTTTTAAGGGGGGTTGGTTCACAATTATTTCAAAGGGGCCCCTCACGAGTACTTAACGCAAAAACTTTTGCATGAAATACTGGAGTTTCAAGCAAAAAGGGGGTGAAGTAAAAACTATCCCTATCACAAGGCATACCCCAGGTTTTGTTTTCCGATTTCCATTACAGCCTATGGCCGTAGACCCTCTGTTCTCTGTGATCCGAACTCGGAGCTGCCAATCAATGACATCCTGAGGGTACTTTCAATATAAGCTGTTAAGTTGTGCGTAATTTAAGCTCATCAGATATACCGATTCTAAGATTCAGCTCTAAGATTTATGTCTACTTTCTGAGCTCCCAAGCTTAACTTTCAGCTTTAAAAACTAAACACCTATAGTTGTTCTTGCCCCCTCACATTACGGTAATAGTGTGGAAGCACGATTCATGAAACGAAATTATCCAATAAATACACAGACTTGACAATAGATATACAAAGCATGCTCAAGATGTTTAGAAGTTTCAAGAAGTTTAGGACTCCTCTCTTGGAAAATCAGGGGAGAATGTTGTACCTTAAGACACTTTTAATTTTTAGGGGCTAATATTTGAATTGGGTTTGAAATTTAAAAATCACATTTCAGCACAACCTTATTTCTCTTTTACATATTTTTTTACAACTCTGATAGTTTAAAAATAAAAATATCGAGTCATTTTAAGTCAGGTTCAAATATCTCAAGGTCGTACAAGGTGTTGTATTGGTACACCTAAATAAAAGTGCACATCAGACGAATATTTCAAAAACAATTAAGCATTTGGTGTGCATTTATTTATATTATCAAAATACGTCTGTTGATAAAAATTTCTCTTCAAAACAAAAATAAAATATTTTGCATTATAATTTAATATTCTTCAGATTAAAACAATTCTCCTTTTCCAAAGTACACATAATTTTGCTGTCGCAAGGTTCAACCTACGCATAGTTTAATAAAAACTAAAAGGGCTGTCAACCTAAATTCATCATAACCAAAATATTATCTACTTTACAACCAAATAAAGGTAGGTACTTTTTTATAAGAGAAATAAACAGTTTCAGCTCTACTAACATAGAAACATATTAAGTAAACGTCAAAAAATGCAAAAAATTAAACCAGTGGCTATAAACAATTATAAACAATTACTCGAACTTAATTTAAAAGTAAATTCTAACATATTCTAAGTTTATTTCGAAGTTTCATTTAAAAGAAAATACTAGGTTGACGTTGAGGTATAGCTCAATGATTTATAGTAGTGCAAATGTGTACTGATCCTTACATTTCAAATTTGAAGAGCTCCTTTTAAGACCATATTTCTCCAATATATGTCCACAACTGTGACGTCAGTAGGAACTATCCATAGGAGACATCATAGGTCGGCCTCATCGTATAAGAGTGAAATACCGAATGTTACTTCGACGGAATTGAGTTCTAGAAACAAAAGTAAGAGTTGGAATCAAAATTTTGCATAGCAATGGACACTTTAAAAGAACTAAAATATTTTACAAAATTTAAACAAAAAAAGAATTTGCTGAATTTAAAATAGACGAATTAAAAGGTGTAAAATAAGATTGGTGACAATCTTAAAAGTGTAAATATTCAGAATTCGCCGTTAGCTGGTTTTAATCCAATCTAAAAGGATTAAGTGTCAATTTGTGTTCAGGATTACTCAGCCTATTTTACTTTAGCTTACAATAAAAAAAAAAGAATGTTAATTTTGAAGAGAATGTGACTAGTTTAATAATGTAATGACTGGTTGGATAATTTAAGATGTCATGATATAATATATTTTGCTGAGGGAAAATACTACTTGGAATAAAATGAAACAAGCTGGAGAAACCACGCGCTTCAGTAGTTTTGTCATATTTAGATTTTAAACTAATATTTTTACATTAGAGAAATTTACAAATATTTGTGTAAAATGATAATTAATTCTCCACTTTATTGGTAATCTAAAAAGAGGGAGGCAAATTTATATTAAACTACTTTTTCCCATTTAAACACAATACGGGTAATATTCCGTAATCGAGGTTTTCGCCAAATGTCGCCAAATTTGGGCGATAACCAGGGATTTAGATGTAGTGTTAGTAATAGCTTGGCGAGATCCGATCTCGCCAAATTTGGCGAAAACCTCGATTATGGAATCTGTCCCCACAATACGATAATTTTTCAAC
Organism: Tetragnatha montana; assembly: GCA_963680715.1. NCBI lineage: Eukaryota > Metazoa > Arthropoda > Arachnida > Araneae > Tetragnathidae > Tetragnatha > Tetragnatha montana. The sequence continues at coordinate 20,944,005 of OY796686.1, forward strand.
ATATACATATACAGTCTGTTTTACAGATTAATTAAAGTTATTAACAAAATGATGAGGATTATCTTACTGTACTCTGTATTTAAGTCCACATCTTGGGACGAACCATTTGTTATCTCTGCTCGAAAATACGTGTGAATGCTTCTTTTTCTTTGAAAATCTCTGTATAATTTCAAAGAAAAATAAGCTTCACACAATAAAATGGAAAAACCACTGTAATAACTTTCCACAAGAAGCTAAATTGTTTTGAAAGTAAGTACTAGGATCTTAAATGATAGAGAAAAAAATTATGACGCTTGTTTAAAAACAACAACGAAAATAACTAAGCTTTTTATGATTGATTCACAATGTTAGAATTCATTGTTAATCTCATTGTTGGGAATCCTTTCGTGTTTCTCAATCAGTTTAATTTTTAAACCATTACCAGTGTTATACATTGTTGCTTTCATACTTCCAGGTATTTAATTGTTGCGTTATTTAATTTGTTACTACTATAATTTAAAGTATTAACACTTCAGAGGGGATAGTTATTAGCGACTTCTCCATTTTCATGTGGGGTAACCTTATATTTCTTTGAAATAAAATACAGGGTAAATTTCAAAGAAAAATAAGTATTTATACTATATGAGAAGTTACATCCAGAAGCTTGACATGAAATGGTAAAATTATAAATTTGAGACTAAAATAGCCACGTACGGTAAGAATGTGATAACCTTTTTTATTTAAGTTAGAGAAACAATTTTTATGAAACTGTAAAACCAAAACTTTTTGTCAAGACAAGTTCAGTAACTGTTTAAGTTTATTACTGATTAGATGTTTTACTGAATTGCCCTTTAAATGGAAATCGTCAAGGGCAGTAGGTATTTTAGTTATTTTCTCCTTTATTTCCGATGCAGGTTTTGCAATGAAGCTCGAGTATTTTATTTAAATAGTAATTTTTTTTTTAATAAAAGAAATTGCTTTAAAGTACCGAAAAACGAGGTGAATCGGATCACTTTTCCACTTTCAACGTAAAAATATGTAATAAAAAACTTTTTTGGTGAAATGTTTTAATTTGAATATTCGGTCTTGTTCTGTTTTTTCAATTTTGAGCCAAAAACAAAATGTTTCCAGAAAAAAAATTTTAATCCCTTTTTTATTCACCCCTATCTGCGGGGTAAACCAGAACATCGCTTAAAAATCTTTTTTTATACAGATTTTGTAATAGGCGAATACAAACACGTAATACATGCTAATATTGTCTCATTCCGTTATTTTGTCGTGTAGGGGAATGAGATTCCAAAGCCTTAATATCACCTTAACTTTAAAAAAAAAACAGATATTTTCACCAATGTACTTTTGAAATACCTTAGTGTAACCCTTTGTAATAAAAGTAGAGATTAAAATCGAAATACTGAAATAATTTTGAATAAATCCTGGAAGTTTAATTAATTGCTTAGTGGTTTATAACTTTAAGGGGGCTGTAACCCCATAGTTCCCTTTCCCAGATTTCACCATTGACATGTGTACACTATCATAAAGTAATACATTTTCTATAACAAATCTTAAATAGGACATTGCATTTTTCTTACATTCTTTTTAGTACATTGCTTTTGTTCTTATTTTTCACTAAATTAATCATAATACTAATTAAATTATAAAAAACTTCTTCCATTTTTTTTGGGTAATTTCAAAAGCTTATATCCTAAAATTATTATTAAATATATGAGTGAATAAATTTACCATGACAGTAATTTGCAAGAGAACTAAAAGCAAAAACTAAGTGTTATGATTCACCCCCCCCCCCCGCTATTCAGATTCCCCCTATTTTTACGGTAGGTACAACTTATAAGGTAAGACGGGGTAAAACAGGTTGGATTTGCACTGTATTTGTTTCATTGACTTATTTTTACTTAAATACACATTAAAAACAATATTAAACTTACTTTTACAATTTCAAGCATTTTCATGTTCAAAGTATACATCATCAAGTTATTGAGTTCTAGATGCACCAATTGCCTCAAGTTTACGCACCTTAGAAATTTTCCCTATCTCCAGAATCTAGTTTCTAACCCAAAATTTGTTTCACCCTGCGCTACCAGGGATGCATGCATTAAGTATTTAAAAAATAAAAAACAACTAAAATTTGCTTTATACCTGTTGAACAAATAATTGTAATTAAGATGAAATAAAGCTACACTAAAAAGCTCCGAAATTTTGTTGAAATATATTATTCTAACTAACTGGATGCTCTTCACTGAGAGAGAGTGACTCCCTTCACATTTATTGTGTTCAGTTCAGTTATCTGTCCAGTTAAGTATCACCATGCTGTTTTGGCTGATTAGAAATACAGTGGAAGCTTTTATAACGACCTGCTCTTATAAAAACTCTCTCTTATAAAGACCCAAAAATTAGTCTCTATAAGAGCACAAAAGTGCTCTTATAAAGACTAATCTTCGAATCGATTCAGCTTATCGAATACTTTTCTGGATCGGTTTGTGTGCGTCACACATGAATTAGCCAATAAACGAATATCAGAGTATGACAAACAACACCAAGTAACCATCGCATCTTCTTCTCGCTTGCTTTCGCCCGGGGTAACCGGCTACAATCCCAAAACGAAACCTTGCGCTACCCAATGCCTTTGTTGATTTGAGACTTTAAATTTATTAGCGTTTTAGTTTTATGTAAGCATCCGACCATTCTAAGGAAGCTAAGCTACGCAATAAATTAATATCAAAATAAAAATTTAATAGCAAACACAAATATTTATACTTTGTAAAATATTGATCTTAAATTTCATAGCAAAAAATAAAGTAATATAACATTAAATTGAAAGTATCAAGAATTCATAAAATAATAAATAATTGCTTAAAATGAGGAAAAATCAATTGGGTGATTTGAATTGTGTTCTAAATCCCAACGATCTAGTATCCTACTGTTTGGATATAATGGTAAAATATACAACCAAGGGTTTCAGTTTGTTGATTAAAAAAACGTATTACGGGTAACTGCAATTTCCATAATCCATCCCTTTGCCTTTGACGATTGAGGGTTGTTGATCGTTTTCAGGTTTAGATTTCCTCCAAACTTTATAAACTAATCTACTAAAAATATATCTTTGAGGGAATCGAGTCCACCTTCTCGAAAAGCATCAAAATTGATAGTTTAGCTTAACGAGTTTATTGCTTTTAAACGAGTGATATTCTACACTCGAGTGTATCACTCGAAGTTTGCTCTTATAACGACAAAAAACTCGGTACGGATTAATTACGCTATAAGAGCTTCCACTGTACTGCTAATAATAATAATTGCAAACCAACCAAATAAAACATGCGATTTTATCAATGACAACCATAAAAATTTAGCGATATTTGAATATTTGGCTGTTAAAACATCGTCACCTTAATATCAAACACACACTGCGTTTGGCAAACTTCAGGAATCCCGATCCTTGGCGATTGGATTGTTGGAGAATCTCATTTGATTAGTTATGATCTTTCCTGCTTGATGTCAGCGCTTACGAACCAATCAAATGAGCTTCTCCAACGATCCGATCGCCAAGGATCGGGATCTCCGAAGTAGAACGGAGATAGTAGTTTGATATTAAGGTGACGACATCTTTTATATATAAAAAAAGGGGGCAGATAACGGAATTGAACCATTTTTTGAATAAAAGTTTGCATTTATTTTAATTAGGATGAAGACTCACGGTGACTTACAAATCAAGACTTACGCTTCCACGTTCCCTATACAGCAGAAACTACACGCAGCTCCACTATTCTACGGCAGCTTTGCTAGGAGATACCGAAACTTCGATGTTTTCAGATTCCTCTTCAAAAACCGATGGTTGGAGATTACATTCAGACATCGGGGATTTTTCACATCCTAGAAATACTCAGTTGTGTCAGAGCCTTAAAAGTATTTTAAGGTGAAGCACACTTAGAATTAACACATTAAGCACATTTGTAGAAAATAATTAACGAAATAATTAACGACTTTTTAAAATGAATTCCAATAAAAAAATTTATTAAAAATTATGAAATTAAAATTTGATGTGCTAATTAGCACGATATTTTAAAAAGTTACTTAAGATGGGATTAGTACAATAAAAACACAGACTAGAAACATTAAGAACACTAACCTCGATGTTTTAGTTTTTAAATTAAGTTTCTAAAACTAACAAGTTTTTTTTAAATTGAAAAGTTTAAAACTTTAAGCTTCTAAAACTATATTTTCAGGTATTACAGTAATGCCTAATTAATCATAGGAGGCTCATTTGATTCTAAATCAAACACTTTTTTATAAATTACCCTATGTCAAGATTTCATTTTCCTCCTATAGATTGTAAAAAAAGAATTTGTATTTAAGATTTTTCTATAACAAATTAATTTATTTTCTGGTCTTTCGTAAAATGTAACCAATAATCTAATAGACAAATAGACTATGAATTAAAAATGATTATGCATTACAAAGATCAACTAATTGAGGATTTTGAACCAAACTCAAGCAAATGAATAATTTGATTTTATAGACTTCATATTGAACTAAAATAGCTGGTCTTCTAATTAGTTATTACGTTTAGTTATTAGTTATTTAGTTATTACATTACGTTTTATGCAAGTCCCTGGAGCTTAACAAGTTTGATACTGTCAAGTACATACTTGAAACCAATGCTTGATATTTCAATAAATTGATAATGAATCTTATAATTTTAACTATATTCTTGAGATTAAAATATAGAAATATTTAATCTAACTTGGATAACTTTGTTAAATCAAACCTTATTTAACTCAGCCTTACTTTTAAGTAGAAGTATTAAACTATCAATACCTCAAATTTCCCAACCTAATTTTATTAATAAGATAGGAACTTTGATAAACCTACATGAAACAGTACTTAAAAATATAGCTTTGCCACAATTCAAAAAGTTTTAAAGCATAATTTGTAGTAACAAAAGACTAAAAGAACGTACCTAAAATCATTTTTGACTCGAAAATTTAAGGTGCAACTCGACAGCCCGTCGTAGAGTTCAAAATAACCATTTACTGAGAACCGATGCCACCCACAAACACAGTCATACTAAAATTCATTTCATCCACTAATTCCCTTCAGGGAATTTTGGAGACAAATTTTCATGCCACTAATCAGCTATTCCAATGCTTGCGTAATCCTACACCATAGTTCGATTCCTGCGTTTATAACATAAAACCAGGTTATTTCAGACAAGACCCCAATCGGAAAGTGGACATTCTAGCGAAGTCTTCTCTGATTGGTTAAAATTGTTCTGATTCTGTGTTGATTGGTTCCGATTCTGTGTTGACATTTTCCAGCCAATCAGAAAAGACTTCGCTAGAATGTCCACTTTCCGATTAGGGTCTTGTGTATTTCAGCAAAGAACGTCTTGGCTTTGGGATTGGTCACATACAGGGTGTTTCAGATAAATATTTCAGAACTTCTAGGAGGGGTAGGGGACACCTAGAGTACTCAGAATCACATAGGGAGGGGGGGGGACGGAAATGCACACCTAACGACCTAGGGGTTTTTATAAGCGGGCATGGGAAGTTGTATAATCATCAGTGAGGAAATTTACTCGTAACCTTTTAAGATTGTATTAAAACCAGCAAAATAGTTCGATTCCTGCATTTATTGCATAAAAACCAATTTAAGATCTGAAATTTCAGTACATGCTTACCCATACCTATCGGTTTTATGTAATAATAATAATGTCTTAATCGAATGATTTTGCTGGTTTTAATCCAATCCTAAAAGGTTACGAGTCAATTTCCACTGAGGATTATGCAACATCTCATGCCCGATTTAAAGATTTTCATAGGCTCTACTGAACGAAAATAATATAAAGTAGTGTTAAGATGCCATGATGTTACGATCCATACTTCATCTAATGAATTAACCGTACTACAGTAAACTACTCAAGAAACCTTCAAAGCGAAACCCCTATTATATACCTTTCCCGACCTTAAATCATTCTCATCGAGGGAAAAAAAAAACCCCAACCAACTGCCACCAGCATTTCTTCAACCTCTCATTTTGGCAGCTAATGCAAGAAAAATTTGCACACGCGGTTACACCTCCACACGTGTTGCGATCAGGTCATTTAATACAAGTTAATTTAACTTCCCCCACACACTGGAACCTGATTGCCTGCAGCTTAAGCATCTAGTTAGCATGAAACTACTGTTTGAAGGAGGGGGATCATTGATTTTCGCTTAAGACTGGCGAATTTTTTTTTCTCCGTTCCCCTCTTATGAGTATTCTAAGTAGTTTTTGACGTGACCCACAGTCATTGTGGGTCTCTGAGATCTTGGAGAGGTAAAATGAGACGGTAATTCGCTTTTGCGGTTGAAAAGTTGCATTGAAAATGATTCGATGTTTAAAACTTCTGTGGAGTTGAATATGTGATTTGTGATGTCTCAATGGTGATTGAAGACTGTTGTTAGAGATAGAGTTGCATTAGTCGATTCGTGAGTTGATATGTTGAAAAATATGGAGGAGACGATTTCGTGAAAATATGTAAGGGGACCTGGATAACTTTTAATAAATTCAAAATTAGGCAGTTCGTATAAATACTTGAATCTTTGGACTGATAAAAAAGAATGTTAGGTTCAATTGATATACTCCTTTCCTTTCAATAGGTGGGGGGGATGTCATATTCTTTTAGGATGATAACTACATAAAGGAGAAACATCAGCGAGTTTTATGGAAATAATTTTTCCCCTACATCATACTTAAGATATAGAGCATTAAATTTAGACCAAAATGGTGGGTTAATTTCCTACAAAATGCGTATTGAATTGAATGGTTGATTATAGTAGTATAGACATCATTGAGATTTTATTTTGAATTTTTCAGCTAGTTATAAATTAGTGCGCTAAAAAACCCTAAATTTACTCGGCTAATATGCTTTTCTTGATTAGACATCCAAAGGAAGGTACTAAATAGAAAGTTCAGACGGTTATTCCTATTTTGAGCATTTGTGAGCATTCACCTATTGTGAGCGCAACAACATAATAACTCAACAATTAATTGTGCTCAACCTTTACAAACTCTTTCACAAATAAAAAGGCAAAACAGAGAAAATATAGAAAAATCACTAGCTTTCCTTGCTTTTTTTTTTTTTTTTTGCATAGATCAGTAAATATAGTGTTTTTAACATCTGCTTTTAGTTTCGGTTACCTTTAAAAGATGGCAGTACTAATCGAAAAACAAGTAAATGAATGAAAATAAGTCATTAATATACGGAATGTATAGTAACTGAGTATTGTAAGGAAACATAATATAGGAAAATTTTAAAGAAATAACATTAAAATGTTAGTTTTTGTCTTGGTAAATAGACAAAAGAAAATCATAAACTGGCTAAAATAATTTGTGGATACATTATCGATAGAGACTTCGAACTTATGTTTTATAAAATGCATAGTTTTCTCACCAAAATAACTAAATAACGATCAATAGTTAATCAGTTTGAAAGAAAACTTTTTAAGAAATGAGTAAGATAATTACTTTCATGAAAATAAATGAAGTGAAATTAATAGAACTGAATTAAATCGAACCGAATTAAAGAGAACCAGATGATTAATTTCAGAAATTAGACTCAAATTGAAACCAGCACTTGATAAATCTGAAGAAAAAATGCGCAAATATATTTTTTCTATTAAGAGGAAAAATAGTTTTTTCAAAAAGTCTTTCCATTTTCTATTTCTCAATTATTTGAAAAAGTAACTAATATTCAAGCTATAGATTTCTCCAAATGTTTCAGTTCAAGTTCTAATTCAAGAGTTATTTCTAGAAATTCCCTCTCTCTTTCACCTCTTTGAAGAGTCTAATTAAACTTCTAAGCATTCCTTTTCCCCTACATTAATGAGAAGCTTCTCTTTCGTGTTAAAAGGCGAAACTAATGGTAATCTAATATATAAAACAAAGTTAATAGAATACTCATAGTTATTGTACTTCAAATGGCACAAAGGGAAGAAAATTACCCAGTTCAGTTTCGCTTAAAGTTTGTAAGTAATTGGAAGAATGGGACTGTTTTCTAATTTATTCATTGGGACTTGGAGATGAAAAAAAAAAGGTGTTAATCAGTCGTTAGAATTAGAAAGTAGATTAAATTAAATATCCTTAAATTAAAGTCCAACTGGATGGTTTAGTAAATTCATGCCTTATTAATAATAATTTGGAGTTGAATAAAAGTAAGCCCTTAAGATAGTTTTCTCTAACCTAAATTAATTTACTTAAACTAAAGTTAATAACAATGCAAGAATAAGTTTACGATGGTGTTACTTTAGAAGAGGAACATTTATTTACTGGTTTATTGTAATTCGTTTGTATTTCGTATTTTACATAAATTTTATGACATGGCATATAAAATTTTACTTTGAAACGATCTTGAGTCATATCTTATTTATCTTGAAGTCACATTGGTTTTCATATAAGTTTGAATTTGTTTATTGAAATAAAGTTTTACTTTCTTGTACTTTTTGCAGCTAATTTACATAAAAGACATTTATTGTTCATTTTACTGCTATATAAATCCGCATTTTTGAGTATAAAATCTAAATAATAACTATAGGCTAGTTTTTAATGTTATTGATCAATTACTGAACTTATGTGCTTTTTATTAGTTTTATGATATAGTAAAGATTATGCAAATAAAAAAATTCCTAAAAACAGATTATATTTAAAAAGATAACGAGATTTTTAGGGTACATTACGGCTCAGAAAAACAATAAATATCCTCAATTTTTTTTTATTTTTCAAAGTTAAATGGTGATTTTTTTTTCTAATTTTTAAATGTATTTGATGAAACATTTTCTTGAAACAACAACTTGAAATAACAAGTTAATAACCATTTATTTTAATAACCCAAATTTGCACTGATGTACCAATCCCATAATGTGTGTAAAAAACCCAAAAAATTTGTAACTTCCCACTTTCATAGCAATATTTCCTTTTAACACTCAGCGGCTCCCTTTGCAAAGAAAACACACAACCAGGAAAAAAAAGAGCTCCCACAAAAAGCTCTTAGATGGATACACAGACAAAAGGGAGATACATCAGAAAAAGAGAAAACGCATATTGCCCCCTCTCCCTAGAAACAGAAAAACTCTATTACTATGAGCCAGAATACTTCGTCGAAAGGATAAGTGTCTTTCTAACACAGTTATCTATCAATGTCAGACACTGAAAAGGTTTTTCGGAGGCTATCGCCAGGGGACTTGCGGTCGTAGGAAGACGGAACCGATGACAAATACGTTGCATATTGTTTAGGGGCTTTTCTTATTGGTGCTGCATTGATATTAATTCGCCGACATTGATCTAAGTGTTTGTACAGTAGTCAGGAAGATCGGGATTAAATCGTCAGGAAGAACAGGAACATGGTTTATTCCCTTAGATGCCGTTTCAATAGCGCCTTAGAGTAAATTTATATTGAGAAGTCAAGTTTTGCAAATTGTGTATTATGTGTTTTTTTTATAAAGGTTAATTTGCTTTTAGCTACAAAGCAAAGAAGAAAATTCATTATATCTTACTATAATAAGATTGTTTATAACAAATATTTGCAATTATAAGCACAGAGGAACTTATTCAGAGGTTGTAAAAAGCTTTTGGCTTGTCACTACAAGGTAGTTTTTCTGGCATTACATTGCACCTGTAAAACGATTTCTCCTTTCTAGTCAATAGTATGCGGCAAAGCAAACCTTAGCGTACGGTTTGAGGAAAAGGCTCTGTTCATTGTTCAAGTTTTTTTAGAAGGTAAATAATTGTGTTTTACGAAAAACCTAGCTTGAAACTGACTGATCTCTAACATGAAGATGATTCAAAACAAATATATGTAATTATAAGCTCAAACAGAGAAATTTATTTAGAGGTTGTTGTAATGGCAACGAGCTAAAAGATTTTTACAAGGCAGTTTTTTGGCACTGCTGCAGTTTTTGGCTGCAAACTTCTGTTTTGCTTCTGAAAAAAAAACTAGTAGGAATTCCGAATTAATTTTGGTACTGGTAGTTTGGTACATCCTTCAGGATCAATTTGCATCTTTACTGGAGAAAATCGGACATTTTTTTTCTATTAGTTATCGAATTTACCAAGCGCGCTCCTCGAACTTATTTCCATCCAACCATTAGAGAATTTCGCCACATGCGATTATCACCTACCCACCCATTGTTTAATATTAACTCTGGGCGAACGGAGCGATAACGCGAAGGAGAAGGCAGCAAATAATATCGAGGAGCGCGCTTGTAAATTTGATAACTAATAGAAAAAATGTCAGATTTTTCCAGTTAAGAAGCAAATTGATCCTTAAGGATGTACCTAACTTCCAGTGCCAAAATTATTTCGAAATTTCTACTGCTTTTTTTTTCAGGAGCAAAACAGAAGTTGACCCCCCCCCAAACCTCTTAGATAGGATGATAGCTCAAAAATTAGCAACCTTCCTTAAAACACCACATCTTAAGCCTAACATGGCCACCAACGGCTTATCCAACAAAACACTGCAAGTGATATCCAACTGTCATTGATTGATAGTAACACTTCCATCGCAAAGAAGGGAAAACAACACGAACATCACCCAGAAACCGAATCTTCCGACAAGAAACGTGGAGACACACTCACTCCCCACGCGAGGGGACAGTATCGGATGTCCCCTCCCTAATGGTCATCGAGCGTCCGTCATGGGATGGTCATTAGTGTCCGACACAGCTGGCCTGGGGATCGAAGGAGGGAGCAGATGCCCCCTCATATGCTTGTTTTCTCGGGGGGGGGGGTGGCACGTGATTAAAATGACCCCCTCTGATCGATTGGGAGTTTAATCTTGCGGTTATTAAATTCCGCGCGTCACTTTGGTGATGAATGCTGTGACATGGGGGAGTGTGGGGGAGGAGTGAGTGAAGTGAAGTGAGTTGAGGGGATTTTAGGGACTGCTGGCTGGAAAGTTTTTGAAGATGGATGAGAAAGTGGTGGGAAATCAGGAGTTTTTGTGTATTGTTGGTCTATTGTTTATGTGATGTCACTAAACAGCTTTACGGTTTTCGCGTTGCAGCTCATTGAGTAATGATTTTAACTTCTATAATTTTAAAAATTTAATATTGATTATTTAAATTCTCGTTAGAAAGTGGAAGGATATAGTTTTATTCTAAAATTTTTAGCGTAAAGGAGCGTTTAGTAAAGGAGCGTTTTTACTTATGCTTTTGGGTGAAGTATGGCATTCCGACACCCCAAAAGTACTTAAGACAATGTAATATCCACTCATTCATTTTTGCATTTGGTTTTGGTTCAGAAGCTTCTGACATGATGCCCTTTTTGTCTACCTGGGATTCGTCATTTGGTAAACCCGTATTGGCGTACCACAACCAACCGTGAAAACACGCATCTTTAATAGTTTTATTTTACCAGACATCTTTAAAAAGAGACTTCTTAACTTTTAAAAAACTAATAAGAAGAAAAACCTGCATGGCAGTTCATGAAAAAAGCCTTCGATAGGTATAAGGTTTTACAAATTTTAAGAAAATGAAAGGAAACTGTGCAAGTGGAATATAATTTCGGAATTAAATATGAGAGATTTTTAGTTTCTCAAACGTTTTATCAGTCCTTTAGGTAACGAGAAAAGTTTTTTTTATATTAGGGGAAAGATTAAAGATTGCATTATCATACTCACTGTGTAATTTTCCCCAATGCGATTAAGTCAGGTTTGGGTCTCTTACAACTGTAGTTCAGATTTTTCTACCCTTTCCCTCTTTAATTATGATTCATTACTGACCTATGCAATAATTAATTTTAAAGTCACGAATGAGGAAAAAATCAACAATATAAATGAAATAAAAAATAAATCTTAAAATTACTAAATCCTAAAAAGAGCACAGCTTTCCAGTAAAAAACATCCATAAAACACACATTTCACACTATTATACTAAAACTCATTCAACTCATTAAAAACCCTTTCAAACAAAAAAAAAAAAAAAACACCCACCTCCCAATTTTACGCATGCCAAAGTAATAACCCCTCTTCCAAAAGAGGAAAAAACTTCATTAAACACAAACCTTCCAATAGCAATAATTAAAAACCATTCCATTTCCCAGAAGACGTTTTACTGCCCCATTGTGACCCACACATTTTTCTTCAAGAAAACCCTTAGAACCTTAAGGGACGGTCCACATCCACTACTGTCATTAACCCAGGGACAGTTTCTTTTTCCCCTTGTAAGTACTGTAAACAATTCCTGGACGGCTGAATGGGCGAGGGCATCTCTTTGTGCCTGAATCTCATTAAAATAAGTGATTTAAACGCGGTCGCTGCTTCTTTTAATCAGAGTTTCTTAGGTAATTAAATGTTATTGAAATAGCCCGCGCGTATAAAAAAAGGATAACTGTCCCTGTGCGATTGTTTTTTTTTCGTTGATTAGTTTTTTTTTTAAAGATCTCGCTTTTGCCGTTTCGGTGGTTTCTTTGGAATTTTGTGATGTTTTTCCCCTTGCGTAAATTGTGTTTATGTAGCTTTTGCGACTGTTAAAATTTTTTTTGAGGGGTTGGTTTTGCGGAATTTGAAACCAAAATTAAGAAATGGGTTAATAGAAGAGAAGGACGCGAATGGAACCGGGCAACTAGAAAGGCCTAATAAAATATTTTCTTTTTAAGGGAAGAACTATACATTTTATCAAATACAAGTTCATTCAAGTTTTTATAATATAAGTTTTAGATAACTGAAAATATATTTCATTAAATGAGACATTACTATACATAGTTCTGTTAAAAAATAAGGCAAAATGGGCAAATTATAAGGTAGAAACGATATAGTGCACAGATTACAAGTGCCACAAGATATCACACACTGCTTTGTTCGTCAATGCGTCTTTGTTCATTCATTTGCCTAAGGCCAGACCTCGGGACAATAGCCAAATGTTTGTTGTTTATTCATACACTGAAGATAGAAGGGGTTTCAAGCATCCCTGAAATGCTGTATGCTTTCTTGCTACATTTCTAATTTATGTATTTTAACATTGTTTACAAAAGGCTTTTTAAGATGTCGCATGGACGATTTTATAAATTTACTAGCTGATATGCCCGGCCTTGCACGGGTGGAGTGTATCAATTTATTAAAATTTTCTCAAGTTACATGCCTAATTTTCTGTAACCATAATTACCAATCATCCTGGTAGTTTTTCATATCACGGTGTTCCCAGTATTTTTTCATATCCAGGTGTTCCCAGTATTTTTTCATATCCCGGTGCCTTTTTCATCTTGGTGTCCCCGGTGCCTTTTCATCTCGGTGTTCCCGGTGCATTTTCATCACCGTGCTCCCTGTGCCTTTTCCCTCCCGGTTCCAACTGTGTAAATCTAACCTAACCATCCAGTTCCGGTGTTGCACATTTAATTACGACAGTTACCCAATTATCCATTCTAAGTGAAAAAAAATCCATTAAAATTATTACAGACTTTTGAAATCCCAAAATTTGTAAATACCCCCTGTTTAAATTGAAAAAAAAATCCCGTTAAACTACACCAAAGAAACAAATGGACTCTAACCGCCTATCTGGTTCGAGACTTCACGGAACCAACACGTGACCTACAACTGAGCTTGCGATTGGTTACCACAGATACTACACTAGTAGATCTACTAGTGTAGTATCTGTGGTAACCAATCGCAAGCTCAGTAGGTCACGTGTTGGTTCCGTGTGACGTCAGACGGTTAGAGTCCATTATAAGGTTAAATAACAAATTGATCTAGTGTTTCTATCATCAACTTTCTAAAAAAACTGCATGATGTAATCTTTACTTTAACCAGTCTAATTCTTAAAACTTTCTATTTCAACTTAAAGTTTCATGAAAAATGAAGTTTTTAATAAGAAAATACTGTTATAAAGTTTTTTATAAGGGCCGTTTTTAATTTTTTAAATTATTAATAACCTTTTTAAAACATTTAAAACAATTTTAGCCAAGTTTTATCTTTAAATACTTTGTTTTATGTTTAAAATTGTTTTTGTTGTATTATTTGCAACAATGCGAGTTAAACAGATCTTCTTTAGTGGAGAAGTAAGGCGATTTTTACAAAAAGGCCTTATAGGGGATGAAGGGGTGGTTTTAGAAATTTGGAAATGATGTCATTGTCTTTCCCCCGTCCCCATACGTATGTGTACCAAGTTTGGTTCGATTCGGACGGGTAGTTTTGGAGAAATTGAGCCAAATCTGTTCCGGACAAACCCAGGAACCCAGGAACCCAGGGACACCTTCATTATATATAGAGAGATTTTGATGGACCAACTGAATTTTTTTATACATTCATTTAAAAAGTAATGCAACATTTTATGAAGTCCTTTTCCTAAATCATGATTAAGATCTAAATGTGGTCTACTACCCTTACATTATTATTTACAATACCAATGATTTACAGGCTTAGAAAGAGAATACTATTTGTATCGCACTTCCGAAGAGTACACAATATTAATTAAAGAATAGTTTCCATGCAAAGACAAAGCGTTAAATGAAAAGAACCTATTTAAACTTGCATTTACCTAAAAAAATAACAGATAAATAGGTTTTTGAAAAAAATCCAACCCAAAAACGTTAAACGAAATTTAACTAAAAAAATTATCGTTTCCCTCATTTACAAGTCGATCCTTTTTTGGAAGCATTCCACATTCATTCTTTTAAGTCCCAATAAAAGGAATTCCATACCAGAAAATTCTGGGTGGATCAGAATACAAAACAGCCCTGGACAGAAGCAGTAAATATTTTCAGCATCCAAGGAAAAAAATCTAGCGGGTGTTGCAATTTAATCTCGGCCCTTTTTCAGAACTAATTTCTCCCTTCCAACTAGAATACTTTTTAATATCCTCACATTAGTCGGGGGCAGAAAAAAAAGAATATTTTTGGCCGTACGCCATTTCTCTTCAAAGACTCAGAATCATTGTTGCGTATAATTCGCCATTACAGTGAGTTGGTCTTGGATTGACTTTTTTTTACACCCTTCTTCGGTTTTCTTCGAGAAATAAGATTTTTATCTCGGGCTCCAAATTGATTCCGACGTTTGAAAAAAAAAACAGAGGGAGTAATTAGAGATACAATATCGCTTGTTTTAAGTTTCTAAGCGGTGCGGCTTTGTAAGGGATAGCTGAGTTTTTAAGTTTTGCTCTCCGTAGTGAAAAATCGGGTGGTTTGTGTTTCTTCAATTGCTCTGAAAGTTTCGTTTTGTTGCAGCGCTGATAACGGATGTTATTGATGTAATGGAGCAGAAAGATACAATTCGCAATTAATACTACGAACTAAAATGCAATTACAGTCTTGTTATAAAGTGTGTTATCGTTTCAATTATAAGCTTGGTTATGGAAAAAGATGAAGAAGAAAAAAAATCGTCATATAAAAGAATATCTATTTTGAGTTTTGGAATTAGAGATTTTTTTTTTTTGGATGTAGCATTTAGGTTGGAAGTAAATGTTGCATAAAAAATTAGTTAATTACTATTAAGAATTGGAGTGAATAATAAGTTGGTATTGATTGAGATTTTATTTTATAGTTACGTTGTAGATCATGAATGGCAAGGTAGTGATGAAAGCAGGTATAATGAAATAATAAATATGGATCGAGTATTTTTAAGTACAGAATACGAGTATGAGATAGAGATGAAAATAGGAATATTTTAGCTACATTAACACTAGAAAGACGGCACTATGCTGTATACCTAGAAAGACTGAGTGGGCCTTTTTGGCCCATCTCTGATTTTTTGCATACGGAGCTAATTATACATCTAAAATGTAATAATATCATATAATTAACTGTTAGAGTATAAGATAGGGACTCAATCTTCAGATTTCTATAGGATTTTATAATTTTTAATTATTAAAATAATTTGTAATTATGGGCATGGAAAGTGCTTTCGCTATATTTTTATCCATAGATCTGATAAATGAGTTGCTACTCTAGATCTAGATAAATGACACTGGTAGGAATAATTAATAAAACTCATTCGATAAATATAGCAAAGTTTTTAAAACTGACCTGTTTATTCGTATTTTGCACATTTGGAGCAATGGATACAAAGCATTTCTCTAGATGCGCATTTTCCACAAACCAATTTTTTACTGTCGAAACATGTTTTTAATGCATGGTTTCCTTTAGAGGATACTGTAATTCCACAAATAACCCTTTTTCTCACTGCTGTCTTCTCTTTTTATGCTTTTCCCCCCCTTTTTATGGTAGAAATGGTTGTTTCTTTGGCAGACACACAAGGGGCACGGAGCTCTTCACATAATCTCAAGATGAAATTTCTACGACTTAATTTCTTTTTTCCGGCTACTACCTTGTATAAGATCCATGCATTTACAGCAGAGATATCTAATATGTTATAGAAAACATGCATAGGCCAACCTTCCAACAGCTAGAGCCTGATTTGGTGCTATACAGTCGTATCACTTGATCCACAATGATGTCAATTCCATACTTAGTTTCGTTGTAGTAAGCTATAGTATCCGGCTTTTTCTTTTCCTTCTAGTTGTCTATAATACGGTGTTGTGCAGTTAAGGTTATGTCTTTATTTTTTTAAATAAACAATTGTTGAATAAAGATTTTGTTTTCCTAATTTTGCAGTTGGCGGAACCTCTCTACGGTTTCTTCTAAGTGTTCCAACCAGGCTAGTTTTGCCTGGGATTTTAGTTTTTCACACAGTTTTTATATTGTAAAATAGCTGTCAGTTGTTAAGTTCCTTTCTTTTCCCCAGTATGGCTGGGTACACATCACAACGCATCATTTTCAATGCATCAACAGGGAATGAAGAATAGCAATTTCCCCATTCAAAGAAAACAGCTGGTACAGTTCAAGTTGTAAAATGTATTTCTTTTGTGAGAAACAAACCTTATTGGTCACCTTCTTGACCGAAATTCCATGGTGAGAACCTTTATCTTTATGGTGGGCACCATAAATTCATCCTTTGAAACGTCCTCCCCTCGACCACAACCCCAACTGAGAAAGGGGCGTTCTAAACCGAATCGAATTGAATGGAACTTGAAAGAGATAACACTTGTAAGAGATAACAAACAAAGAAGATCCCCTCCCCTTTCTATAGGAAAATTTCATGGATATACGAGCGGAACGAAGCAAGGAAAACACAGCAGACGTGGTACGGTCCAAAAAAGCCCGCTCCGTCTTTCTAGGTATACGGTTCGCTATCTTTGCTCCTATGAGACTAAAATGAAAACGGTTTGGTATGCACTTTAATTGAACCAAATAAGGAAAAGTCAGAAAATGTCAAGCCATTCGGTTGATTAGAGTTGAAATTATTAAGCCGCAAACAGCGCGATGGGCCAAAAAAGCCCATCCCGTCGTTCTAGTGTTAAGTTATTAAATATTTGTATGTACTAAACACAACATTTAGATTAAAACATTGCAATAAAAGCTAACTTGAAAAACTTGATATCTTTTAAAATTTGTTGAAAGTATGACTCTGTTTAGTGAATCAAATAAGAGGTTCAAACATGACCAAATTTACATTTTTATAAATAGCATTCCATTATCACTAACTCGATAGACTGTGAAAATATCTAAATGTTTTATTGAATAAACAATTGAGAAAACAATTGAAAAATATACGGGACCATAAAAATGGAAATTTTATTTTGGGATATCATTCCTATACAATCACATCAAGGTTAATAGATTAGAGTGGAAATTTTTCAATGGTTGGTATATAAACTTGAATTAACATTAACAACTTCTATAAAATATTTCCCTTCCAAAGTAGTTTTACTTAGTTATAGAAATCGTTACAGATAGTTATTAAGTAATTCAAATTAAGAACATAATAAAGATAGACGTTTTTTTAAAGCAGAAAATGTATCTTTAAATAGCAACAGTTAAGCAATTTATTTTTAACATGAAAACATGATTAAAAATCATTCTATACCTATTTATAAAATCTCTTGAGAAAGAGAGGAAAAAAACCTCTTCGGACTTCTTTGAGAATTTGATCATTCGAGCAAATTATCTATTTGAAAATGTAATGTTCAAATATTGTATCAGACTGTTTGTCAGACATCACAAAAATAGAATTTCCGAGTTTAGAAACAACTTAAACCAGAAAATGACTTAACTGTAACCGAACTACTCAAAGTGACTGCAAAGATGGTAAAAGTAGTAAAGATGGCCACTAGTTAAGTTATAGAAGGAATACTGTCAGAATCCTCTATTGAATCAGAGTTAATTCCAGAATTGAAACGTTGACAACTCGTTGGTCCAAATAGCGGAAGAACACTTGAAGCGGAAACGCTTTGTGATGCCATTCGACCGTAGAGAAAGTCAAATAGACTGTTGGGAACGAAGCAGAGTTGAGAGGATGATGGAGTGATGAAGTCAAAAAGTGCCAAAATAGTTTGAGAAAAAATAACATTTGCTTATAGATTGGAAAACTTTCGTAAAAATGATCATCTTTCGGTATATTTGAAATTATAATGGGGCTTTCGCTTGAGTGTTTTTCTTAGGCTGGTGAATTAAGTATTCTCAATAAAAAACATTTTTTGATAAATGCGTTTATGATATCAACTCTTTAAAAATATTTCAAAATTATACATGCAATGCTTAGGGAAGTGTGGTTAATTTAATTTAAAGAGTCCTGGAATTCCTTTAGTATTCTTATTTTTGTTATATCACATGTAAGGGTCGGGGAATTTTCGGTTCAATGCAACACAATATCTGTACTTTCATAAGTTGCTATTTCTTATAAAATCTGTAGTTTTTTTCACGAAGAGGTAATTTAATAACACTAAGGAGTAACTCCAAAAGATTTAAGTCAAATTCTTTAAGGTTTATACTCGATTAGCTAGATAGAAACTGTTATGACTCTTATCACGAAAGCTGTATGTACTCACTAAGGCTAAAGTGTTGAACATAAATTAATTAACAGAAACAAATGAGGTTCTGAAAAATTTCATAAAACCAATCTGAACTTCTTTGTTTAAATATTAACATGATTGTCTAACAATTTCATAGGGAAATTATTTCTTTTTGGGTTTTAGATGAAGAAATATAACAACAAATAGTTTTAACATTTCCCAGAACCCCTCTTAAAACGAAACGTCATTTATTTCTTTTTAAACTCAATTTGTTTCCTAATTTGTAGGATTTTAAACAAACCACTTATAAAATGAAATCAATAAAATAATAGAATATGTAAGTAATATTTTCTCTTTAAATCCTTAAGGATGGAAACGTATTTTTTACTTTAAATACGGAAAAGTTTTTCACTCCATGAAGAGGAGTGTTAGGATATCATAAAAGGGGAAGTACTTCTCGATTGCTGCTGTACTATTTGAATCTTATCACTTCTAGCTTGTTGACGTAGCTAATAAAGCTTTATTTAAAAAAAAAAAAAGAGAAACCTTCCCCAGGTGAGGATCGAACTCACAACCTCGGCATAGCCACAAGCACTGCTGTATAAGTACCGCGCGCTAACCGATTGCGCCACTGGGGACATAGACGGCTGCTTGGAAGACTTATTTTACCGTGAAAGTCAACGCATTTTATTAAAAAAAAAAGAGAAACCTACCCCAAATATGCCAAAATTATTTTTAGTTTTCCATCTCGATTAGCAGCCCCAAACATAGCTCATTTGGTGAATAAAAGTAATGCCATGTTAATCAGTAGTTTGTGTGAAAATACTTTGCTGATGGTAAATGGAAATTAACATAATTCTGCGTAATTCATAAAAAAGGTTTAAAGAGTAGGAACTAAAAATGAACTAAACGCTTGTGGAAGAACTTTCCGATGTGCATTACCACAAATTTCAAAACTGGTTAAAGCGCTTTAGAGAAAATTACTCTAGAAATTACTGACTTCAGGAGCCGTTTGCTTTTTTGTATTAAAATGTAACAAAAACTTTGTTAGAGAGACGACACAATAAAAAGACCAACCACATAATCAATTATTACTTGGTCAAATAAAACAGTAGGTGTTATTCACTGATTGTTGAACTTTTCCTTTACCGGTGAACGTACGGAAATACTTTTAACCCATCCTAGTAAAGAAATAATAGACGACATTAGTGTGACGTCACTTGCTTGTTTGGAAACGTTGATTCTATCCGTGATTGGAAGTAAATCCGTACGGATCCGTACGGAACCAATCACGGATGGAATCAACGTTTCCAAACAAGCAAGTGACGTAATGACTAATGTCGTCTATTGTTTTCTCCAACCCCCTATGATCCACTGAACAGAAACTATGAATCTACAAGCGCATCTGATTTCATTCATTTCCTCTAAGAGAGAAATTATTGTCCAACATCGCACAACAATCAACAAGCGACGCCATTTGTAAATTGCAGAACAATAAAACAAACTGTGAGAGAAATTCCTTCCTTATTTAATCGCCGATTCCTGTTTCAGGATAGCCGGGAAATTTCAACCCCCCTTCCCTACAATCATGGCAAGATGGCAATCTTGTTTGCTGAAGTATCTGGGACAGGCCATGCGCTTTCTGAGAGGTTCTCAAGCAATCCCGACTCCTAATTAATAACCTTGATTTGTCTAATTTGCTTAGAAAGCCGATTTGCGCGAACCGTTTCTAGATTGGATCGGGAGGAACCGCTCCATGTGTGTAAATGGGAGACGAAGCGTGTTGTTGTTTAGAGCTGGTTTTGAATATGGGTATTTTCCTTTATTGCAGAGTGTGTTTAAAGTTTAATTGCGTAAGCAGTCATTAAAAATAAAATCTTGAAGTGATTATGATTCTTTAATGTGTATGAGGTGACCCCTTAAGTAAGAGTAAAAAGTATAATTTTCTAAATGTGGAATTGGGTTCAAATACAGTGATGAATAAATTTTTTTGAAAGAAAGTTGTAAAAAAAAAAAAAGTTATAACATTTTAAATTAACTTTTTATTTATTTTATTTTCATTTATTTTTTCTAATATTTTCAAATATAATTTTTATGATAGAATTTAACTAAGTTGATCCAAATAACAGAAATTTGATTTCATTTATACAAGGTTTTTATTTGAGAGGGTTCAGGTAAATATTTGAAATAATGGTTTTGCTATAGTATAGACTATTAAAAATATTTGTATAAAATTCTTTAAGACATCACAAACAATTTTTGAATTTCCTCTTCATAGAAATAACTTTTCTTAATCACCAAATTTCTAAATCAGAAGTGTTAGATACGAAAAAATTTAAAAATATCAAAGGTATTTTTTTAAAAATAAAATAAAATGATAGAGATAATTTACATGGCTTATTCCTGTTAATAGGATATTTACAGGCACAATGTATACGAATATTATTCGTAAAAATTCGTTAATCCAGAAGTACTCAAATACATCCTCAAGTACCTCAACTTAGAATTTATCAATACCGAACAACTGATGTTAGACGAAAACTAATTCAATAAACAGGATGGTGGTCATGGATAACAAATCAAAGTGACGTTCTGCTGCACCCAAACCAAATTTATTACCACCATGCAACTCCCGCACAATACACGTTTAGAATAAATGGCGATATCTGGAACACAACTCAGACTTCTTCTTTAGACAATACATCTTATATTAATCTTGATACACGTCCCGAGAGTTTTATTCCTTGAAAAATTCACTACCCACAAACAAAAAAAAAAAAGAATGAATAAATCTAAACAATCTTGATAAATGCTCGACCGAACCGCGCATCAGACGGAAACCAGTCGCCTTTTATCTTATCATGGCCGCTTTTTCTGTCTGAAGAGCCCCGATTAAACGCCATTTTTAGTTTTATTTGAGAAGCGGCGAATGGCATCAAGAGCTAATGACAGCCCAGATCGTCAATTAGACAGCAGAGTGGATGCGCTCCTCTAAATGAGGTGTGAAGGCAGAGAGAAGACACCCAGTAGCTACCTAATGGCTTTAATCTTGATAATTATGTTCTAATTATCCATTAGTTATAATCGTTGATAGCTGATGCTTATCTCCGCCTAATGGTTTGAGAGGATAGTTAAGGCAGGGCTGAGATAGCTCTGATAAGCTCCAAGGACGAGGAGGGATTCGCTGTTAAACGTTAAAATCAAATTTGGTGATTCGGTTGGGGTAGTGAAAGAAAGAATACCGTTGGGGGTGGTGGATGGTCATAAATAGTTTTGAATGGCGGGGTTGCTGCTGTGTGAATAGCTTAATTAGTTTTCATTTTCGCTGGGAGTATTTTTATCTGGGGTATTTTTGGGGGTTTAATTTTTTTGAGTGTTTTATAATTTGAATTTTTCAGTAATAATAATAATGAAAATGTACTGCTTTTTGAATTTTCAATTAGTTAAATAGGGAAAACAAGCCAGTGATTTATATTGTATTTTATTTTTGTATATACTAATTGCAATATAAAAGTTGAAGAATAATATAACTAATAAAATTTAATTTCAATTCTTTTCGGGGTAAAGGTTTTAAAGAATGTATGATACCTCTCAAACACTAAATATGCGGGGGTGAATCTTTTTTTAATTAAATTTCTACCACCGCAACAACGTTTCTACTATTCAAAACAAGTTCAGTTTTCAAAGAAATTCCAGTCTAATGAAGATACTCTACGGGAGTTAGTGTTTTTCTTTACAAACTACTTTTAACTAAAAATAAGGCTTAAGAGGTCAATCACTGGTTAATTTTCCCTCTAAGTTTTTGAAATATTGCTTACATCTCAGACAGTAGAAGTCAGTTGAAATCGATTGAACTTATCCTATAACATTGAATTGTATATTATTGTATTGTATATTGTATAACACTAATTTTTCATTCTGAATACTTTTTCGTCGTTTCAGTACATTTCCCAACTTATTTTATCAAACCTTATAACTCAAATATCAAAAAGCCAAAATCAAGGATAGTCTAACGGCCGTATTCACAGCCATCAGCATCAGAGTTATCACCTTGGCGACGAAGTGTTAAGTCCAAAAACCGTATTCACAGCCAGGGCCGCCGAGAGCCACAGCGGGCCCCGGGGCAACGACAGTCCCGGGCCCTCTTTACTTTTACGTACTACCTTAAAATTAATTAGACATAATATTTTTACATATATCTATCACTTTTGACATAATTTAAACGAAACTGTACACATATCTGACCACTATACATTAATTTATTATACTAAGAGTTGTTCAAAGTATTCAATCTTTGTGGAAATCTAAATAATTGTTCTAGTATTTCTTTTCTTCCTAGGTAGGTTTTCTTCATGGAACTAGTACAATAGGTAGTAGTTTCTTGAACAATACAATAACTAACTATTTCAAACTACATTTGTTTTGAAAGAATCCCTTTGCACCATAGAGTTATTGCACACACACATATTAAGTAATTGAGGCACTTGGAGGAACATCGAGCTAACTCCAATGTTGGACTTAGCTCATTGTAAGCGCCTCAATGGTTTTCTCTAAAAAATTTCAATATCTTACCTGAAACCTTTGGAAGTCAGGAACGCCAGCACCAACCTATATTCAAACTAGAGGAACATTCGAACAGTTTAAAAATCCATTCTAATTCTTTTTTTTTTTTATTTCGAACGCATTTTCAGACTTTACATATAGTATTTTAAGGTACTTTAAGCTTAATTAGTTAAAATAATTTTAGTATTAAACTTAAAATTCAAAGCTTTTAGAATTTTTCCAGTTTTAACTGATATGATAGAAATTTGATAAGTTTTAAAAATTATTGTTTTCCGTCTAAAATGTGTTTTTATTTAATATTCTTTAATATTAGTCTTGTTTTTATGCATTTATTTATGAAAGTTCTTTTAAAACCAGCTGTAGAATATTTTGTTTAATGCTTTTAGAAAACTTTTACGCTAAGTTTTTATCTGATTTAAGAAATACTATATTAAATTTCAGGAATGCTGTAAACTTATGAATAAATCAGTTTTTGTTTCAATATTTTATAAATATATGGAGAAGTAGTCAAAAATGTTATTTTTGTGGGAATGTGTCCCGTTCTTCCCTATGAATTCACTTTTAAGATGTGACATTTAAAATGTATTTTAAGTATGTAATGGATGTATTTTAGGATGTTAACAACACTTTTAAGACCATTTCATGACATTAAATACTCTCATATTAGGAGACGCGTATCGCAAATGAGGGACATTTTGAATTTTAATTAAAATACAAATTTTTAGGGGTTTTTTTCATATAAAAGTATTATGAATTTCGAATCTCTCTCTCAAGGAGGTAAATAATATACAAAATCCCACTTTTAAGTTTTACTGAATCATTTATCACATAACAATAAATTGATATAATTAAAGTGCCATCTCTCACTTGGGAAGCTTTCCTCTAGATATATTGAATGGAGATAATCATACCTAGCTCTGTTGTAATTTTATAAACAATTTTTTAACTAATTCCAAATTTTCCAATATAGTTTTCCAAAATAGTTTTACAGAAACAATTATTAAATAATTACCTTAGCTTTATATTAACAGGATCTAGTCTAGAATAAGTACTATTCAGCTTCCTTCTATCCTTGACTTTTAAACTTACACCATAACAGCTATAGTTCACTATAGTTTATTTTAATTCACACCTCCTTTTTCTAGAAAATTAAAATAACTTTAAAGCTTAGAAAAATCACTTTTTTCGCACTGTATACATGAAACAAACAAATTAATTATTACACCTTTAATCCAATTTAAAAATGCACACTTAAACTTTTCTGTATCAAACTTTTTGTAAAACATCTTAATTTTTATTCATTAAAAAAACAGTTCATTCATGATTAATATAAAAGGTATTTTTAGACCAAGAACATTTATTGTTCTATTCAGATTAGAACGCATTAAATAACAGTTCTAATGGAAGAATCCAAATTTAATCAAATTCATAAAAAAAATTGTTTTAATCAGCCGTTTTTAGAAAAATATGAACTCAATGGAAAAACAATAGCCCAAATTACTATTTCTAATACAAGTTTATTAAATACAAGTTTACAATACAATTTGTATTGTAAACTTGTACAATACAATTTGTATTGTGACATTTAGTAATAGAGTAAAAATACAAGTTTATTAAAATCTGAAATAATTAATAATTCAAGAATCGAATAAAAATTATATTGAACCCTTCTTTCTAGTTAAAATTGTGTTAAAAAATTGTTTTTAAGCAATTTATTAAGCATAATATGGATTTTTGAATAAGAAACATTCCTAAACCCTTAATTTTTTAAGTCTCTGGTGGAGTATGAAATTTCGTATAAAAAACTCCCAGGCTAAAAGAGTAGTTAGCAACAAACCGTATGTTTTTATCTCCTTTAGTTTATTTTTTATTAATTTTGTAAAGGTATTAATTAATTTTGGGACAGCCTTAATAACAGACATCATATACTATAATTTTTAATACAATTTAAAAATCATTGATTCTTAAATTTTATTTTTATTTAATAGTGTAATAAATTCTCTTTTAATGATTTATAAAACTTTTCACTGTCAAAAATTTTCTTTTTTTAAAAAAAAATTAAGCAAACAGCAATGCCTTTAAACCTCTCCCCCCAAAACCAATATATACAAAACATGAGACAAAAACAACCTAGTAAAATGCAAAATACGTATACTATTTTCAACCGATTCTTCAATTTTATTTTCATTTAATAATGGAATAAATTTTCTTGTTCTCTAAGTAAATTTTTTTATGGTTTATAAAACTTTTCATTATCGAAAATTTCCATTTTTTAAAAGAAAATTAAACAAACAGCAATGCCTTTAAAACCCTCTAGCATATGTAAAACAAGAGACAGAAACAACTAGAAAAATACAAATACGTATAATATTTTCAACTGTATTTGATAGCTGAAATGTGTATTATGCTTAAAAAATGAATACAACTCACCTAGACGTACGGTCTATCTCAGAAGACTATCGTTAAAAACTTTTTCAAACGATAACTTTGAAACAATCGGGAAAAAATTTTATTAATTTAAAAAAAATTATAGACGATTTTTAAAAACAGATGATACACGCAGATACACGTTTAACGGAACCTACGCTTTCTACATCCACATGTCTGCATGTAGCCCAGTCAAATGGGGTTCAAAAGTGACGTTTTCAAAACTTTCATATAGAAGTTTTTTTTTCGACGGTTTTATATGTTTTCGAGGTCGCTGATTACGAATATGAAGTTTGCTGCCACGTGGGAGGTCGGCTTCATATCGAAAATCGCAAAAAATCGCAAAATTTTTGCTCTTTTTTCGATCTTTTGCTTATACATCAAAAACTATAAGTTTCTCGAAGATAATCTCAATTATAAAGTTGAAGTAAACAAAATTTCCTACAAAATGCACTACTCAACATTGATTTTCTGAAGAGTGGTTCTGCCACTAGAGCGTGCTGAAAAACAGCGATTTTTTGGCCTTTCCGCAAAAAAATGAAAAGCGCGCGCTTCTACCCTCTACAAAAGGAAAACTATTCACGTTACCAACAAAACTTTTATACCACGTGAAAGAGAATTTAATTGCTTAAAAATAACCTACCTTACATTATTTTTTTTTGAGAATGGGGGAGGGAGCGAAGCAAAGATCGGAAATAAAACTTTCGCGCCTTACAGCTAAAATGAACTCTCGCAGTTGTTAATTTCAAATCTGCGCTTTAATTCCGGTATATTACCAATAAAATTGATTGTTTTGGGTGAATTGATGACTAAGCATGTTTAAAAAAATAATTTTTTAAATTTATTTATGAAATATTAGGTATTTTAGGCGAAAATTCAATATTTTTAAAAAAATGATAAATTAAATTATGGGAATTTTTTAATGAACGAATTTATAGGTTTTTTGCATTGCTGAATCCGAATTTCAAGTTCATTTTCATTTCAAAAGTCATCTTCACATCAAAAAATGCAAAAAATCTCAAATTTTCGCTCTTTGGTTCGGTTTTTCATCGATTTTCCCAAAAAATTATTCGTTTTTCGAAAAATAACAGTACACCAAATTAAAGTACATAAAATTTTCTATAAGATACACTGGTTCGTTTTTATTTTACAAAGAGCGGTGTACGCTTTAGAGGGTTTTAAAGAGCAGCGATTTTTTTTCTTTTCTACAAAAAAAGTGAAGAGCGCTTGCTTTCCCCCACTACAGCTCTAAATATATACACGTAACAGACACATATTTTATACCATAGGAAAGTACATTTAATTTCCTACAAAATGCACTACTCAACTTTCATTTTATAATGAGAGGAATTGACGCTAGAGCGCGCTGAATTACAGCTGTTTCTTGACTTTACACAGAAAAAAGAAAATCTTTTTTCTTCAGAACTCTCTAAAGCGTACACCGCTTCTTGCGAAATAAAAACAAACCAGTGAATCTTATAGCAAATTTTACTTACTTTAATTTGGTGTACTGTAATATTTCGAAAAACTAATAATTTTTTGAGAAAATCGGTGAAAAACTGAACCAAAGAGCAAAAATTTGAGATTTTTTGCATTTTTTGATGTGAAGGTGACTTTTGAAATGAAAATGAACTTGAAATTCGGATTTAGCATTGCAAAACACCTATAAATTCGTTCATTAAAAAATTCCCATAGTTTAATTTATGATTTTTTTAAAAATATTGAAATTTCGCCTAAAATACCTAATATTTCATAAATAAATTTAAAAAATTATTTTTTTAAACATGCTTAGTCATCAATTCACCCAAAATAACCAATTTTATTGGTAATATACCGGAATTAAAGCGCAGATTGGAAATTAACAACTGCGAGAGTTCGTTTTAGCTGTAAGGCGCGAAAGTTTTATTTCCGATCTTTGCTTCGCTCCCTCCCCCATTCTCAAAAAATAATAATATAAGGTAAGTTATTTTTAGGCAATTAAATTCTCTTTCACGTGGTATAAAAGTTTTGTTGGTAACGTGAATAGTTTTCCTTTTGTAGAGGGTAGAAGCGCGCGCTTTTCATTTTTTTGCGGAAAGGCCAAAAAATCGCTGTTTTTCAGCGCGCTCTAGCGGCAGAACCACTCTTCAGAAAATCAATGATGAGTAGTGCATTTTGTAGGAAATTTTGTTTACTTCAACTTTATAATTGAGATTATCTTCGAGAAACTTATAGTTTTTGATGTATAAGCAAAAGATCGAAAAAAGAGCAAAAAATTTGCGATTTTCGATATGAAGCCGACCTCCCACGTGGCAGCAAACTTCATATTCGTAATCAGAGACCTCGAAAACATATAAAACCGTCGAAAAAAAAACTTCTATATGAAAGTTTTGAAAAAAACCCCATTTGACTGGGCTAATGGGTAAATGGCTTGAAACTTCTCCACTGTCCTCTGTGTCTGGGGTCGGTCAAGAGGAAGGCTCATTTCCTGTTTGTTTTGGCTAACGAAAGACCTTTCCATGCAGGGTTGGGGGGTGTCAGGTCCGGTTCGGGCCCTTCCGTGCCTTATCTTGTGACAATTCTTGGAATGTATTGCAGCTTGCAGGTGGTAATTATCTTAGTTTGCTGAGTTTCGAAACGTTGGAGATTGCATTCCAGGAAGGAGGGGGGCCCGGGCCCGTTCTCAGGAAGAAGAAGGGTAGTTGGGGAAAAAATCTATGAATGGGTATTCTTGTTTCAGAACGTTTAGTAGTGTATCTCAAGATGGAGATTCTTTACGGGCCCCTATAGGGCTGGGAAAATCCCCGGGCCCGGGGGAAAGTGCCCCCTTTGCCCCCCCCCTGTCGGCGGGCCTGTTCACAGCATCCGAATCAGAGCTTAAAATCGTCCTAACGATGGCACCTCGA
The DNA here is from genome assembly GCA_963680715.1 of Tetragnatha montana. Taxonomy (NCBI): domain Eukaryota; kingdom Metazoa; phylum Arthropoda; class Arachnida; order Araneae; family Tetragnathidae; genus Tetragnatha; species Tetragnatha montana. The sequence continues at coordinate 20,972,686 of OY796686.1, forward strand.
AGCTGGAGGTGTCAAACTCTGACTCGGTATCGACGCATGCGCAGTCGCTACTTCTCCACGGAGACTAGAGGTGGGCAAATCTGCTATTTTTTGAAAATTTAGCAGTTACGTTCGTTAAGGAAAAATAGCAGCTAAAAGTAGCTGCTAAAAATTAGCAGATTAGCACTCTATGGTTGAGGTTACAGGCGGAGACGAGAAAGCTTCAAATAAAATGGATGCCGCCCGACCATTTCGACTGAGAAATTGTAACATCCGATCCGGATAATTAGGCTTCCGATTGAGCAGATCCCTGTCGAGAAATGATTTCTATGATGGAATGAAGAATAGAGAGGTAGGTTCTGTATAAATATAACCAATAAAAATGTCTATCTGGTACTTGCTCAATGTTCATGCATACTACACTACTTGATACTACAATGTAAACATGGCTATGAGCGAACTACAAAATAGATTGTGTATTAAAATGAAACGCGATGTCATTAACTCCTATCTATAATATTTATTTTCCTCTTGTTAAACGTTATGTTTTGAATCAATTTTAAACTTTTTATTCAATATCCTTATATTATGTTCTCAGGCGAACTTTTGATTTTAGTGAATTCTATTATGCTATATTTTTAATTAAAAAGTTGTCTACCTAAATACAATAATTAATATTACATAAGGAATTGAATTTCTGAAATCCAAAAAGCATTTGTTTATTTAAGAACACTCATTTATAATTATAATTCTCTGTATTCTGTGATTTTAATTGAGTAATGAACTGTTTTGTTGGAGGTTTAAAAGCAAAACATTTATTTAATGTATATTGTCTTTTTCATGAAGATTAAATATATTTAATTGATAATTTTTTAAAATCAATTTTAATCTCGATATTACATATTTGAGGGTTTAGATTTTTCTTTTTATTACAGGTATTGACCTCAGAAACAGTTGCTTTTGAACAGCTGCTTATTTGTGCCTTGAAAATTCATTTGAAAATTATTGATATAGTTTTAATTTTCTTTTTAAATTGTGAAAAAAAATATTTTACTGTATTAGTAATGTAATAATTTCTATGTATTTCTTATTATACATTTCTTATTATGTATACAAGAATTGTTCCTTTTTATGTTCAAAAAGTTGCTCAATTTACTTTTTATTGAATAAAAAATCCACTTTAATTAATGTTGTTTATGAGTTTGTAAATGTATATTATGGTAGCTTACAGTGGTAATATTTTTCAGAGTTTTCATTACTTTCTTCAAATCAGAATATAATTTTTGATTCAAAAGAAACTGAATTATTTTTCAAAATGTCTTATTTTTTGCATGGAAGTTTAATGTGTTCTGGCAGAACTGTTTTCTTTCTTTTGTTTCATAAAGAATGTTGGGTTTTTTCTCTGTATTTTTTTCTTATGTATAAAGTTGAAATGGCATTTTAATGATTTTATTAGCCATTACTATTGGGATATACTATCATAGCTTTAATAAGTATTTTTTTCATTTTTAATTATTCATATTTTTTTTTCAAGAATAAAAAAATAAAGGGAAGATTGAGTGACCATTTTAAGTATTTTAAATTTTATTTCATAAATACATGATGCAAAAATAATAGGTACTACTGTTTTAGTATTTAGTAGTGTTATTAAAGTATGGGCCTTTATAACTGTAAATCATTAAATAACTTTTATTATAGTCAATATCCTAAGGAAAAAAAACCTTTTTTTTAAACAATCTAGCTTCATTTAATAGCTTCAGAATTTATTATTCACATCAAGGAAGGGTTGGGAGAAATTTTAAATTGATAGGTAGTAATAATAATAGTATCTTAGATAGTTTTAATATTTATTGTTCAATTGAGTTTCAAAAATTTGTGCAGGTTTACTATAGAACAGCTTTGCAAAATCTCTTGAGACTTACTTTATACTGCTTTTGTGTTTTAGAATTTGAGATTATAATCAATGCTAATTTATATAGGTCAGGTACCTAATATAAACTTATGTAACAAAGCTTAAGCTCCTAAGAGTAAAACCATCGTTTTTATAAATTTATTCTTCATAGAGCACCTTTCATTATTTAATTATTTTCTACATCAATGTTTTTGTTTTTTTTTTCGCTCCAAGAGAGCAGCTGATTTTGCTCGTTGCTTCTTTTTGCCACTCACTTTTCTCTTCATAGTTTGTTTTGAGCCATTTTTACTGCATAGGTTTTCATTTCAATTTATTCATATTAATCTAGTATCTATCAATAAATTAGAATGTCCTTATTTTTAATTTGATCTCAAATAATGCAAAATTAAAATGTTGCAAAGGACTCATACATATAAGGTATAGGGAGAAAGAAAACCCTACAATTCACTGATTAAAATTATGACAGCACATGAGCACATGTAAAATCAATTCAATTCCCAGAATAATACCCCAAAATTCATTACTCGATAATAGTTAGCAAAATAAATTGTTCATCATAAACGATAGAAACACTTTGATTAAGGTTTTTGCCTTTGAATTTAATAATTTTTAACACCTCAGTAAAAGTACAAATTACTAGTTAAATGTATTGGTATAAGCCAGTTTATAAATGTATCATCAAGTTACATACACTCAGCAATTTATTTAATTTGATATATAATAGTTATACGATTGTATTAAACATAGCAGTATTTTTATTTCAGTCGATCGGCCAGCGTAAGGCATTGCCCTGTGTTTTTATTTACTAAACAAACTAGTTACGAGTGATGTGATTCTCTCTAGCCAATCAGAGAAGACCTTTTCAGCGCGAAACACCTTCGCCAAGCAATCGCCAAAGCCAGGATCGGACTCACTTGATCCGAGTACTATGAATACGGATCCACTGCTGACACGGTGCTATCACGACCTCGCGTTATACTAGTGTTGAATGAGTCTGATGTTCACTCGGATGCAGTGAATACGGCCGTAACTATGGTAAAGAGACCTAACCAAACCAACAAAAATAGTCTCTAAACAGAAACAAGGCATCGAAACAGGAAAAAATCCAAGAAGAATGACCAAATAAACATCTAAAACGCAGAATGGTACTCAATGTACCGTATCCATCCCGTTCATATTAGTGATTCCTGTGCTCCAACTGAAAAATAATAACACAATCTCTTTCAGCAAAACCTTTTTTTTTATAAGCAACCCTCTTCCTAACCTCATATTTACGGAATCAAAGCGAAACACCGCCTTCAGACTTCCCGGAAGCCTAGTTAAAACGATATTCATCTCTTCATCACCATCAGCAGCAGAAAAAAAATAATCGGGAAAAAGACCTTTTAAAATAAGGCCGTAAAAACTTCTCCAAGACATGTCCGTGCCAGTGGCAGATAGCCAACGAACGCACTGGAGCGAGCTTCAGGGGCAATAAACAAATGCAAGTAGCAGGGAAGAAGAAGATGAATCCCAATTCAATTTTTTTGTTGTATTCTTCTTCCTTTATCTTCAGTGATTAATGTGGCGTTTCGAAATATGAATCTTCGGAATGGGCGTTTGGAGGGGTTGACCTGGATTTCTGGGGGGTGGGTTGGCCAGAACCACAGAGTATAGAGCTTAACAGAGGGTCCATCTCCATAGACGCTAATGGCAACTTTTAAAGCATGGTTTTTCCCATAGAACGTGGCGCCCCTATGCGATAACGGTGGAACTAACCAGAGAACAGGACGACAGTGCAGGACGAACGTTATTGACTCTCTTCAATTCGCATGCATTCTCTCTCTCTGCAACCTCCTCTTTCTCTATTAACCCCGCCCACCTGGCCAGCTATCATCCCTCACCTGTCACTCAAATCGCTAGAAAGGGAAAAAGATTTCTTCTGTTTTCCCAGTTTTCAAACAGCTACGTGTGTCTTTTGAGCATGCGCTGGGGAAAGAGGAAATTTCTAACTTCGGCTTTTGAATTGGAAATCGCCTTTTACAGCGATTGATCTGAATAATTTCTAGACTTAGAAATTGAATTATCTTTGTAATTTTACTTTCACCAATTGAAGTTTTTGTTATCTATTTCTATCGCGAGTTTATCTTTTTTCATTAAACTAAAACAATGAGTTGATTAACTGAGTGATTATGATTTAAGTGCATTTTTTAGCATTTTGCAAACAAAATGCTATTTTTTTTTGGTTATTCAAAAGTAGTAAATTTATTAAACTTATTTCACATTAGATTATGCTATAGTATATTCAAAAACTGAACTGGATTGCAGGTGAGGTAGAATGAATATATGGTGATTTATAATATAAACAATTCTATTATCCATAAATAAAACAACACCATAAATTATACCCAAATATAATTTTTCTTAGGTGAAAAGATTGGAAGAAACATAGAAAATAATTACTTCATATTAATTTCAACACAGTGAATACAAGTAGTAATAAAAAATAGTTTATTGAACAGATATTTACAGATATTACAAAAAACTAGACAAATTTCATGTAAAGCATTTCTGTTATCTTAAGAACCAATTAGTTGAAGGGATGTATGCAAAAATATAAGACAAATTGAAATTAAATAAAATGACACAAGTGGGAAAAATCCCAGTTACAATATAACAGAATTTGACTAAGAAAAATGATTAGTAGTGATTTCTAAGTCATTGCAAATAAAGCATTTTTCCTTTTAAAAAATTAACAGGAAATTTCAATGATTTAGACATAGAAGTGCCTTGACTTCCTTCAGGGATTTTGCCAACCTATTCCACAATAGAATTTGAGATAGTAGATAATTTCTATATTTTTAAATGTTTTATCAGATTATTGTTTATTTTAGTATCTGACTTATGTAAAAGCTTTTGCTTTCACAGGCACACAATACTCAACCTAAGCTTAAAACCTCTTACATAAAAAACATAACTTTGAATAACAATAACTCAATAACAATTTTGACACTGCAGGGTAATATAATGCAATCATTCTTGATAGCTTTGAATTCAACCAATGCAGATTCAAAAGCCCCTGAAAATTGATGAATTTATCAGATTTTTTTCAAAATAAGTATTTTAAAGTGATTGCCTGCATTCCCAAACCATGCTTTGTTATAGTTTTTATTAAAACATATTTCAAAATTTCAACCATTACTTAGATTATACTACTTGAGAAAGGTAATTTAAACCTATTCAAATAATTAAAAACTGCAAAAAAGTTTATCATGGCTTCATTTAATATAGTTATCAATAAACTGAAGAATATACATACAATAAGGGAAAAGGATACAGACTTGATTTACAAGTCAACAGTAATTACCAGAGAAGCATAGTTCCAAATTAATTATAAAAACATGACTCAAAAAGCACGAATATAAGATTAAAAAACATTTTCACAAATAAAGTAACTCATCAAAACTCAGTGATAAAGTAAATAATCAAAAGGTAAGAATAGCATTGAAACGTACTTGCAATTTATTAGCTATTGGAAAGTTGCTTTATAAAAATAATAAACTGCATACTAATAAAAACTCAAGGAATGAATTCAGGAAACAAAGTAGTACTCGCAAACCATTTATAACATTAAATAACATATAATTGATCTTCAAATATATATGTATTACCAGACGATATTTAGTAAAAAAAATAAAGATTTCATTTACAGTTCTAAATAACTTTCGGATCATTGTAATGGAAAGTCACCCATTTTGTTTACTTTTTTTCATTTGATAATTGGCAAATTTTTACTATAGTAATGTCTTAATCCTTTGCTTTTTTTATTTGATAAACAAATATTCTTAACATAATCTTGCTTTTTAAAACATTGATTTGAAAATTATTAAAAAGTCATTACCCACTTACAGTTTATCCTTTCCCAAACGAAAATCATCAAAACTGGAGGAAGTTGTTTACAATTCAACATAAACGTGTTCTAAAAGCAAAAGAAAGACATTTTTAGAAAAGAAGCATTTTTATAACTAATCATAGGATTTAAGTTATTGAATAAAACAATGTTAAATGAGACTTACTTGGAGAATGATGCAAAATAATAATATCTGCTAGAGCAATCACTGATGAGACCGAGACACTACAAATCATCCATGTTTATTTATGGGGAAATTTTACTACCGGCAGGGAAAGTTTAGGGAAAAGTTCCTTGATCTGGGGAAAAATAACAGTGATTGCGAAATTCCCATAAAAAGTTCCATATCCAATCAGAATCACTCGTTCCGACTTGTTCCCTCCCACTTGATATCGATATGATATCGATTGACAACTGGGACCATCAGCGCCACTATGCGATAACGGTGGAACTATTGTCTCCGAAAGAGTAAAATCGCCGCTTGGACCCTCTGTTAGAATCTATACTCTGTGGCCAGAACGCTCGATGGAATTACGCTGGGGCGGATTTAGGGGAAGGGGGTTTTGGTTTTTGGACGAGTTGTTCAGGGTTGCTTTAGTTTCAGAATTAATATAGCTGTTATTTAGAATGAGAATAATTGTGTGAAACGGGGGAGGGGATAAGGTTCGGTAAATTCGATACGGATACTGTAAGTACTGAGAAAAATTGCTTAGTAGATTATTGTTTATGTTTGTTTATATTGGTATTAAAGTAAGGATTTTAACATCGGCAGGATGACAAGAATCGTTTGTTATCAGCAAATAAACAATGTTTCTATCGATATTTGTGAATTTCAAAGTAGTTTGATTTTATAACTAAATTATATAATTTATTCTTAAAGCTTTAGAACAACCCCACGCAGTGGCGGCTCGTGGGTAGTTCAAATGGGGGTTCACAATTAAATTTTGTAAATACAATTAAGTAAAAATATCACAATTAGAACTGACGAGGGGGTGGAAGATCATCCTGAAAAGGAGCAAGTTGGAATAGATTTTTATTAGCTTTTAATTTATGTTATTATTGACTTATTTAATTTTTATTGGGGGTTCACGTGATTATGTGCTCCTATGGACGAGCCGCCACTGTCCCCAAGTAACGGTAAATAAAAATTCAAAATCTGCATTTGGGATATAAGAATGAAAGAGATGTTTATTTATGAGTTCAAAACTTCTAACACACTTATCACAGGAATCTAAAGTTTGATTTTATTTACCAGCAAGTAATGAAAATAAAATTCCTCCAAATTTAATAAAAGCTTCCATTCTGAAACTGCATTTACCTTTTCATAAACATCATTATAAATTCCTTAAAAATAATAATTTATACCGTGACCGAAACTGTTTAATCATAACTCAATCATCAACACTCAAACTGGCTACCAGCTTTACCTCAGAAAACACACATTTTCAACTACCACCCTCCCCAAAAATCTCCCCTGCAAAATCAAAAACTCCCCAGGCTACTTTGCATTACCCGCAAGAGATAATTTCCAACGCGCATTTTTCTACCAAACGCCTTATCTGCGCCTGACGACTACTTTCAATCCAATTAATTAATTCAGGCCCCTACTCATCACAACAATTAAAGACCCGTCAGAGAGAACGAGTTAATCTTCCCCCATGCTTTTCTTCTGCCGTCCCAGATGCCCCCAGACAAGAATCTTCAGATAATCTAAAGCACGGCGTCCATTAGTAATTCAGATTACTTCATTAATCACGCCCAGTTTTTGAGGAAGATTTCTTTGTAGCGAGCGATGGTATATTATTAATGTTAGGTAGCTTAGGTGAAGTATCAATTTAGTTTGATGGTCTTTTTATTGAAGGGGTTTTACTTGTTTAGGTTGAGGTGTTTGAAGCGATGGGGTTTGAGGTTAATGGATTGTTTTTAGAGTTTGAAAGTGTCGAATGGGGGGTAATTTATGGGGGATTTTAGTTTATCGTAAAAGAGGAGATGGGTGTTAACAATCTGCTAAAAAAAAAGCTTTTGATAGTTTCTCAAGTACCGTAATCATCTTTAAATTTGTTTGATTTTAATTTAATAGAGTGTGTTTGAAGTTTATGGGATGAGAATTTATTTTCGCAATATCTCTGTTCTTTACGCAGAATAATGGAATGAAATGCAGAGAACATTGTAATATCTGATAGTTTTAACAGAAACAAACATTTTACACCTTAAAGTACGAAATTATTAATATATTTTTTTGTTTATTTTGTTGTTTCGTTCAAGTAAGTCGTTTAAAGTAATAAGGTAATGGACATTCACATTTAACTATTATAATGTTCGCGGTATAAAAATATAACAAAACAACCAATCAACTGAAAAGTTTATTTTTGCATTTTACTTTTTTAGTTTACTATTGAACAAAAACTACTTTTTTTTATTTACATAACTTACCAACCAATCAACTTAGAAGTTTATTTTTTGCATTTTACTTTTTGAGTTTATTTTTAAACAAAAAGCAATTTTTTTTATTAGCAGCACGCACCATCTTGATTTGCTTACTTTTTTTCTAGTTATTGTAAACATACAAATGATTTTTAATAGATACATCCAGCTTGTTCTTAACTCACATCGAAAATTATTCAAAATAATATTTCTCTCCACTGTAAGTTGTATTTAATAAAGACAAATCCATCAAGAGGAAATTAAAAAAGTAGAAAAGGCATCTGAATAAACATAGATTTTATCAAGATTTTCAAACGTATTATTGAGAATTACCAAAATTTAACTTTAAAATTATTTTTTACCATTTACTAAAACCTACACACCTCTACATTTTTTCCCCAAACCAGTTACTTATCTCAAACAGTAAACTTCAAAAACGCGTCTTCTTATTCTGAATAGTTCACCTCTTTTTCCGCAACCCTCAGAAAATTCCCCATACTTAAACACAACTTTCAACGGGCAAAAGCACGTCCGAAAAGTATTCCAAAAATAACTTTTTATAAATAATCCATACACAAACCCCACCGACCAAGACAAACAAACAACAACATAACAAAACCCACCCAAACGTCGCTTTCAAATTATTTACGTGCAAACATCTTACTTTCATTCATCGCCATTTCTCCATTCCCAGAGCGAAAGAATTTCCAACCAAGCAACCAACCCCCCTCGGAATTTGTTTACCCCCCCCCCAACAAACCGTCTTTTTTTTCAGAGATTTCACTTTCGAGTTTCAAAAAAGCAATTTATATACAGCGCATAACGGGCATATTTATATGCAACACGAAGTTGTAAGGGAGGTTTCTATACCTTTCTTTGCAGCGTGCACCACCATAAAATGGAGTCTCCGTATCTATGCCACCCATAACTTCTGACTCCGTTTTGCGTTTTCGGCTAAATTTTCCCTCGGTCTTGTTTTAAAATGAGTATTGTCATGTTTTTATTCGTTGAGGGTTGTTTTCGCTATGCGCGGGAATTCCCCGCTGGAACGTTTTTATGGGGGTCGAATATGGTCCCCTGTTTTCGGCTCCGTTTGAATTATTTGACGGGAAGGAGGGAGTAAATTCCGATTCTTAATTCGAGAGGCCTTTTTCGAGCTTTCTGTTTAGATTTAGGAGGCTATTCTTTTGAAATGATTTGCAAGGTACTAGGACTAAGGAGACATTTTGAGATATTTTATTATAAATTTCGGTCAAGAATATTTATCGGTAGGTTTATGGGCAATACGCTATAAAAGTAAGTGATCGTGTAAGAAGCTTTTATTGAATACAGTCAACTATTACCAACAATTTTTGAATAAATTCACAATTCCGGTCAAATTTTTTTCCTCTTATCTGACCAGTTTAGTTAAATTCGATTGTATCTCAAAGTATTCCAAATTTACCGAACAAACATCTTTTTAAAATACAAATAATTAAAACCCTTTCGTTTTTGTATTGTTTACACTTTAGTACACTTGAGCATTTTTATACTGTAGTTTATGTTTATGTAATTAAAGTATTTATAATTTTAAAAATTTTAATGCAAATTCCAACGTATACATGAAAATTAACAGAAATGATGTTTAGTATTTTTTAAAACAAGGTTGGGAATAATGAAATAAATGTATAGATATTAGTTTTTATAAAGAAACAAAATTCTCTTATCGTTTCTTACAAAGAAACTTAAAAATTGAAGAAAATTACTTTGATTTCATACCTTATATCATTATGTGAAAAATATAAAGCCAAGGAGAAGAGATAGTTATAAAGCAAGGGTTATAAAGCATCTAAAGAGTGAAAGAATTATCAACTTTTTTAATAAAAGAAACTTCACACTGAAAAAGATTATTCCACTCCTTCAGACTGTTTTTTCCCCGCCATTTCAGCATTTTAGAAGATTTAAAATGAAACGGTTGAATACTTGCCAAAATGTTTGACACGTTTTGCAACGGTGCAATTTCGGAACGATGGTTTGTTTATTAAGACTTAAATTGACCTTTAAGTGTCTGGAAAGTTCCGTAATTCCATGACTTCTGACATTAGACTTATTCTTCGATTGAAAAAAAAACTGTGCCCACTTTGACACAAAAGTTTATCACTGGTGTGATGTTGGAAAATATTTTATTTTGTGTTCTTTTAAAAAAAAAGTATTATATTGAAGATTTATTATGAGGATAGCATGTATGTGATGTAAAAGATAATCAATATAACGGTAATGTTGTCTTAGTTCTTAAAAAACAAACAGCCCTCATTTAAATTTCAATGAGAAATTTTGATAACTATTTAAAAACTTTTTTGCAATGTAAGATATAAAGAATGGGAGAAATTCTGTATATCTCTTCCACACTTAATCGATTTTTCATCAATCATCATTCAATAACAATAATTTATTTAAATCAAATTTTAAATAATTATTTATTAGAAGCATTCACTTATTTCCATCTTAATCTTTTTAACCGTTTTAAACTTTTTAATTGACTTTTTAGAAGTTTTTAAAATTTTTTTGTAGTGAAAAAAAAAGTGTTTTTCCCCCAGCAAAATTTATTGTTTCCTTAATTTAAATAATTTTTTATTTATGTAAAATGGTATGCTTGCATTTCGTTAACTTCTTTTAGAGCCAGTAGCCTTTATCTAAACTTTTAGGGCAAATTAAATGATAAAAAGGTCGTAAATGTTGACCTTGCTTGAACTCTATTACTTTATCACAGTTACCAGAAAGAAAGATTAAGAAAATAATATTGTACGAAAGTTTCTCCTATTTCAAGCCAAATTTCAATCCTTGATTCAGAACATTTGACCTTGAAAATTATGCCTTTCCCCTGAAGAAACTGCAGCCCATTTCATCACAGATTAAATCCAAAACCCGTTCCACTCATAACTCAACCAGTTCCAAAAGCTTCCATTCCATCCAAAAAGAATTCCTTTAAAATAACGCCTGCACTCCCGACACTAAATCGCCAACAAGTCCAGGCGTTTGCAACCAAATTGTTCTTTAGCACCGGATATGGGACCAAAAAAACCCCCAGGAGCAGTTTACGGAGCTCTGGGACCAGCGTCCGGTTACTATGGCGACTAGTTTCCATATTTTTTCGTTTACTCGCCATAATGCCGAGAGTACCCGGGTAATTTAATTAAGGTAGCAATCTTTTTAAAGAGAAAACTCCTAACTCAGCTCGCTTCACTTGACTTTGATGATGCCCATATTTTTGTGCCATTATCCCGAGTTCTTCGTCGGGAAGTCCATTTGATACTCGCTCTGTGTTTTTTTCCCTTTCAATTACACGATGGGGAACGGTTTTAGATGTCTGGAAGATATGTCTGAAAAAAGTCTGTTAAAGTGAGCATGTTTGTTAAGTGTTGTTAAGTGAGCATGTCTCGGTTAAAGTGAGCATGTTTTATTTTCATATTTCAGTAATTGTAGAAACAGTTTTTGTTGCTACAAGATTTACAACATTCGTGGTGTTTGCAGCCAAAACGAGCTAACATCAATATAAAGCTATTGGAGTTGGATCGTTTTTGATGCAAACGCCTTATTTACTTTGAATCTAGTACAATATACTTTTAATTTGAAATTTAAAAAAGAAGTTATAACTAAGTTTTTAAAGTTTTAAAGCAGACTCTCCAAACTAAAGTTATCTAAAAGACTTTAAACTGCCACACTGTGCTGAAAGTATAAATATTTACAGTCATTTATAGTGTTTTTAGACTTTTAAACAATCCTTTAATTCTCTTTAAACCACAGTTTTTCTTTCCAAAGATTCTTCTACTACCATTTGAAAAAATTTTGGGTGTTTCTTTCATGTTTGAGTTCTAAAAACTAAAAAGCAAATTAATGGTTTCATAACTAGGAGACGATGTTTTAAAGTTATGAAACAGTAAGAATTATTGTACCTACTCATGTAAACATGGGTTGGTTAACGTTTAATGAAATTATATATTAATGTTAATTTACTGTTGATGAAAATTACTATTTTCCAAAGTTTGATAAGGAGGGATCATTCGATGTAACAACACAATTATTTAAAGACGTGAACTGAAATTCAAAATCGAGCCATTCAGAACTTACATTACACTAAAACAGCGTAATTTGTATAAAAAGCTTAAGAATAAAGGTTTAAAAGATCACTGGAATAAAAGGAATAAGCATCTGCGAGGTTTAAAGGGGGTTATTTTTGTAAAGTATAACACATATTTACTAACATATGACGACTTTTAAATCCGAGTTGTTATCCCAGTAAGTTTACGCTTCCCAAGTGCCAAAATCCCTGCAATAAGTTTTTCCCTTTAGACAATTTTCCCCCATATCAGTAAACGGCATAGCAAAGCTTTTTAGGATAGAAAGGTTTTTATAGGTATGAGAAGTTGATAGCCTTCTGTATTAGGTCCAAAAACAGCAATACAGATTTTATGACCGTTTTAGCACCGAGGATATGAAATGGGGATACGGAATTTATGCCTCAATCTTAAATACGATACCTATGGACTTAAAGAAGCGCCTTTTTTTTAATAGCTCAAGAGTCTTCTTTTGACGTTCACTTTGGTAAAAAATATTTGCGGGAACTTTGATTTATGCTTCATTAAAATGAATTTTAAGTAGGGTTTTAATGGCTTTTATGCAACATTAATATCGCGAATGTTTTAGGGAAGATAAGCTGATGGTTATAAGTTTTGTAAAAGTACTGAAATTTAAAGACAATGGAGATGGTGTTTTGATGCAAATAATTAACTTTTTTTAACGACCTGTAATTTCAAGACTAAACATAGGCAATTCATATAATTTATTAAAAAATAAAAAAAGTAATAACCGTGTCATCTCATCATGTCCTTGTCTTATTTTTCTAGCTTTATCTGACCTTTGTTTTGTATATTATATAAAAAAATCATAATATAAGCATTTTTTAACGATGGTAGATATATCTTTACATTCTAATCTGATTCTTATGAAAGCTGAACCGTTCTTGATGACCAACGAGTTATCAATAATAATAATAATATTAAAGACTTATTTAAAGACTTCAAAAGGGGGCCATAAAATATATCTTTTTAAGTCTTCCGTTTCGCTACAGTGCTTAAACTTCCTTTCTTTTATATGTAGGTATACATTTTTTAAATTTTTAACACTGTTTAGTCATGAAAAAACCGTTTCGCTATATAACATTTCGAGTATTTCTATTGTGTATTTTTATTTAATACAGTAATCTATTTAACACATCATTATAAAAGGAAGAAAAATTAAGAGTTCGTTAAACGAAGATAAGATTTAAAGCCTAAATCTAGGAAAAAACATTAAAAAAAACACTTTGCCATTTAAATTTATCTTAACAAACTGGAGAAGAATAAGGTTTTTCTAGCTAATGAAATATTTGTAACTTTCGTAAAATCCCAATGCAAAATATTTCAAAATGCATCTTATTTTAGAAAGTTATTTACTCATTGCAAATGATAAAAATGTTATTGAAACAATAAAGAACAAAGAAAAAGTTTTAAAAACATTTTCTTGACAATCAATACTTTACAATACTATTAATCTCTATCAATAGTTATTTTAAACTTTGCTATTTCTATGTAAGAAATATAACTACTATTTTCAAATACAAGGAAATTTAAAAAAGTAGATAAACTTCAAATGATTTTTATAACTTTATTAAAGTTAGAGTTCAATTGTTTTTTCTAAAACGCTACTCCAATAACTTATGATTATCGATTTAAATAAAATATCTAATAAAATATCCTAATAAATATCAAAATATCTAATAAAACTACTTTAGTGGCTTTTAAGAACCAGGTAGTACTTTTTATATGCATACAAATTTATTTCTATCACAACAATAAAACTTTAGCACCGTGGTTCAAGAGGGTACTGGTTAGCTTAACGTTACAAAAACTCCTTTGACATGTTTTTTACGCATTCAAAAAGTGGCTTTGTGGAAAAAAGAGTAAATAATCTCTCTTGGAATAAAGCTCTTTTATCACTCAGTTTTTATGCGGCTTGAAGGACTGTCAAGGAGACAGAGAAGCAAAAAGATAATAAATTACACTAGCCTAAAAAATATCCGCATCTCAACGAGATTTTTTTGTTTACGTGCGCTACGGCGGCGGGAGAATTATTTGCGAAAAAAAAAAACCACAGAAGATCAAAAGCAAAAGGGACTTTTTAGTGTTTATTCCGAGATAAGACAAGTTTTTAATGCGGGATTCTTTTTTTATTATGCAAAGCTTGCTTTTGTTACGTAAATAAATTATAAAAAATATTCAAAGACTTGGAGTCAATCAAAAGCTTTTTTTCCTCGTTTGATCTATGCAGAAAATTAAGTGAATAACAGAAGAATTGCCAAGAGGGAATAGGAGTTTCCTTCAGCTGTTGAGAGACAATAACCACTTGCGATAGATGCTATCACAATTTGGTTACGATTGAGCGGAGATAAAAGGTCTTAAAATAGAAATACAAAGCGGCGTCAGTTCAGTTTCACACTTTGATGTAAAATTTATTTTCGTGCTTTATCAGAAGTTAGCTAATTATATTAGCAGCATTATTTTTAACTTAACGGTTTAAAGTTAACTAACGAATTAGTTCCAATTAAAAATACAAATTGATCAAGTGATAAATATTGTGTGAGCATATTTTATTCATCATAATTGAAAAGAATCATTTTATAATAGTCCCACTTATTTTTAAATTTCAATCAATTCGTGTCAATTCCTATCTTAAAATGCATTAAAGCATCATTGAAGCAAATTTAGCGACATATTGTTTTGATGTTAGCCAATTAAACATACAACTAGATAAGCGCTAATTATGTTGTGATGGCATCTGAAAAAGGAATTGACCAATAGCAAAAATTTAGAAAGCACATGTGGCAACTTAAGTGACGATATACTACGTATTAACATCAGTCTGCCCGCCACATGAGAAAAACTTTTGACGTACTTTATAATAGCGGAGAATGTTATGAAAACGGGTTATTCCCCTCAATTTTGAGGATGATCCCAGACAGCACACATTCTGGATTCCAGTCTGCTTTTTTCTGTATATTCAGTGGATGTTTCAAGCTTGCCTAAGTGCAGCTATACTCAAGGAAACTTCCACGTTGATATTCCTAACTTGACTAAATCAAGTAAAAGTCAATTAAAATTCAACCCTCAGTGCCCTTCAGGATTTAAGTTGGATTTCAATCTGGGATATAGCTAGATCAAGCCAGATTTTTACTAGTGGTCCAACCTGACTCAACTTCGGCACTTGACGCACATCCAGATGGAGTCCAGCAAGATCATTGACTTGATTTTAACTGCCATCGGCTGGAGTTTTTCTTGATTTACATGCTGGATTAAATCAAGTAAAAGTTAGGGGAAATGCAACCTTAAAATTTCTCACTTGGGTTATCGTGGTTTGGATAAGGTAGAAAAATCCTTGAGTGTTCCACGAAAATTTAAGGCTGATTAGTTTAAGTAAATATCTAGCGAAACTCAACTACGAAATTTCTCATTGGAAACATGCTGGTTTTATCAAGGTTAAAGAGTCATTGAGTTATCCTCGACATTTTCAAGGTAGAGTAGTTTAAGTAAAAATCGAACAATACTCAACTTCTGAATTTCTCATTGGAAACAAGTTGGTTTTATCAAGGTAAAAGGTCCTTGAGTTATCCTCGAAATTTTCAAGGTAGAGTAGTTTAAGTAAAAATCGAACAATACTCAACTTCTGAATTTCTCATTGGAAACAAGTTGGTTTTATCAAGGTAAAAGGTCCTTGAGTTATCCTCGAAATTTTCAAGGTAGAGTAGTTTAAGTAAAAATCGAACAATACTCAACTTCTTAATTTCTCATTGGAAACAAGTTGGTTTTATCAAGGTAAAAGGTCCTTGAGTTGTCCTCGAAATTTTCAAGGTAGAGTAGTTTAAGTAAAAATCGAACAATACTCAACTTCTGAATTTCTCATTGGAAACAAGTTGGTTTTATCAAGGTAAAGGGTCCTTGAATTATCCTCGAAATTTTCAAGGTAGAGTAGTTTAAGTAAAAATCGAACAATACTCAACTTCTGAATTTCTCATTGGAAACAAGTTGGTTTTATCAAGGTAAAAGGTCCTTGAGTTATCCTCGAAATTTTCAAGGTAGAGTAGTTTAAGTAAAAATCGAACAATACTCAACTTCTTAATTTCTCATTGGAAACAAGTTGGTTTTATCAAGGTAAAAGGTCCTTGAGTTGTCCTCGAAATTTTCAAGGTAGAGTAGTTTAAGTAAAAATCGAACAATACTCAACTTCTGAATTTCTCATTGGAAACAAGTTGGTTTTATCAAGGTAAAGGGTCCTTGAATTATCCTCGAAATTTTCAAGGTAGAGTAGTTTAAGTAAAAATCGAACAATACTCAACTTCTGAATTTCTCATTGGAAACAAGTTGGTTTTATCAAGGTAAAAGGTCCTTGAGTTATCCTCGAAATTTTCAAGGTAGAGTAGTTTAAGTAAAAATCGAACAATACTCAACTTCTGAATTTCTCATTGGAAACAAGTTGGTTTTATCAAGGTAAAAGGTCCTTGAGTTGTCCTCGAAATTTTCAAGGTAGAGTAGTTTAAGTAAAAATCGAACAATACTCAACTTCTGAATTTCTCATTGGAAACAAGTTGGTTTTATCAAGGTAAAGGGTCCTTGAATTATCCTCGAAATTTTCAAGGTAGAGTAGTTTAAGTAAAAATCGAACAATACTCAACTTCTGAATTTCTCATTGGAAACAAGTTGGTTTAATCAAGGTAAAAGGTCCTTGAGTTATCCTCGAAATTTTCAAGGTAGAGTAGTTTAAGTAAAAATCGAACAATACTCAACTTCTTAATTTCTCATTGGAAACAAGTTCGTTTAATCAAGGTAAAAGGTCCTTGAGTTATCCTCGAAATTTTCAAGGTAGAGTAGTTTAAGTAAAAATCGAACAATACTCAACTTCTGAATTTCTCATTGGAAACAAGTTCGTTTAATCAAGGTAAAAGGTCCTTGAGTTATCCTCGAAATTTTCAAGGTAGAGTAGTTTAAGTAAAAATCGAACAATACTCAACTTCTGAATTTCTCATTGGAAACAAGTTGGTTTAATCAAGGTAAAAGGTCCTTGAGTTATCCTCGAAATTTTCAAGGTAGAGTAGTTTAAGTAAAAATCGAACAATACTCAACTTCTGAATTTCTCATTGGAAACAAGTTGGTTTAATCAAGGTAAAAGGTCCTTGAGTTATCCTCGAAATTTTCAAGGTAGAGTAGTTTAAGTAAAAATCGAACAATACTCAACTTCTTAATTTCTCATTGGAAACAAGTTCGTTTAATCAAGGTAAAAGGTCCTTGAGTTATCCTCGAAATTTTCAAGGTAGAGTAGTTTAAGTAAAAATCGAACAATACTCAACTTCTGAATTTCTCATTGGAAACATTGTGGTTTTATCAAGGTAAAAAGTCAGAGTGTTCCACGAAATTTTCAAATCCTACCCTTTTATTAATACTGACTGAGTTTTTAGGATCGGGGGTACTACTCCAGTAATTGTTTAAAAATTGCAATAAAAAACAGTGTTGTAAACAATTTTTAGGAATTTCTAGTTTAAGAGTTAACCACCCTAACACCTTGCTACGTCAGAGGGGAATCTTAGAATTACTCTCTTTCTACCAGTGCAGCACTCAGGACAGTGCCCCCCTTGGACCCAAAAAATCACTCATAAGTACAATATAAAGTCCCAAAAAAGTACTCAAAATGAGTTAAAACCCTACTTTTGCAGATCAAATTTAATATTTTTTCCGGGGGAGGACCTCCATACCCCCCAGCGGTACCAAAAGAGGATTTTGAGTGATATTTTTTAGAAAATTCCCAACATATTGAAATTTTTCTCAAAATATAAAGGTGATGGTCTGTAAAAGCTCCCCCCCTTGGAGCTGTGCTGAATCCGCGCCTGGCTGTCAGTAACTCTTATAAAAGTAAACTTAATTGCGGCATTAATTTTTTTCTATTACTTTTCTATAATGTTATCAACAGTCACTTTTATTTTTAGTACAAGTTCTTGCAAAAAGTGAAGGGAATTGAAACACTTTATCCGACTCAAAACTATAAAAATATTGGATCAAATATTCTAATGACAAGTCACCGTTTCCTGAAACAATGGGGCTAGTATTCCCAATGTGTGCAAAACTAATGATCATGTTAATTAACTTTCTGAACGAAAATTTTCGCCAAACATTACAAATTTTGTAGTTTTCTTTACAACTGTCTTTGAGTTGTGAATGTTTAAATAGTTCAAAATAAAAATTTCTTGAACAGCTGTGACGTTGACAGTAACTCTTTTAAAAATCGATATAGTTTCGACAATAAATTTATATATTTTTTAAATAATTTATAAACATAGCTACCACTTTTATTTTTAGTACATGGTCTTGCAGAATGTAAAAGTACCCAGTCCTGAATAAAAAGAAGTAGTCATAAAGAGACTATTATTTATAATCGAAGAGAGGAAGTAGTTTTTGAAAAATATTAGTTATAAAATTGTAGGTCTTCGTAGAAAAATTTTTAAGGTTTTGAAAATTTTCTGTAAGACACATTTTTTATTGATTTTTGATAGAAAACATCTGTCTTGAAAATAACTAAAAATTTCTCTACTGAAGTTGAAGTTAAATAAGAGTAAAAAAATAGAATATTGAGAAATCATCTTTGAAAACTCGGTCCAGTCTAAATGAAATGCAGTTTATCGTTCATCTGCGACACTGGCAAACCAAACACTATCCCCCCCGAGGTTTCGGACATTCCTTCTTCCCCGTTATCAACGGGAAAAAATCCTGTTTTGCCTCCCCCCTCGCCTGGAGCAGAGGTCGTTATCTCAGTGTCCTCAGTCCTCAGCTGTCCATTTTCGAGATTGGTGTTGCTAGGTTGCGGAAATTTGTATTCTCACCGCTCATTCAAACTACAAAACTCAAACTCTACTCAAACAAAAATAAGATTATTAGAAAAATTAGTCATATAATTGACAACATGGTATTTTGCGATACATGATCTAAAAATAAGAGCTGTGTGTTTTTTAAATTACCGAGATACTTTTTTGTACCTAAATTATAACAATTTGCTTTAATCAGAATTTATTTCCAAAATATGACCTCCGGGACCTAAAATGTCATGCTTCAGGGACTTAAAGATTTAAAATTGTCAAATACTCTGAATGGTTCTGGATATTTTATGCTTTTGGAAATTTCTAGCGTTTTAGTGAAGTATACTATAATTATTTTTATTTGTATCATTCAAAAATGAATATTCTGTAATCTGCATACAATCCATAAATTACACACTAACCTTGTTTTCCTATTTATTTTGATAGAATTCGTACAAGATTAATCTGATCATTGATCAAATGTATTTTTTAGTTCCCCTCTTTTGTACATAAGTAGTAGTACTAGATAAGTGTTTTTCAACTTTTTTTAGTTCACGACACACTAAAATTACCTGGATATATATTTGCTAACTAAATATATAAACTTAAAGTTATTTATTTACTTATTAGTTAGTTATAAACTAAAAGTGAACAGATTAACTCGTAATCATCATCTATTCAAAAATTAACAAAAGACGTATTCAGCAAAATTCAATTGATTCATATTCCTCAATTGTGAATCGAGGGCAACCATTTTTGAAAGAGAATTTTGTCTATGTAACAATATTGTTTGATGTGACGATATTCTCAGATGGATGAGGAAAGACTTTAATTCAAAGATTTCAAATTTTCAACATTTCAATTAAGATTTAAGAAATCTAAAAAATTATGATGAAGAGATGTTATGATGAAATGATGATGTAATGATGTTATGATGAAGGGAGAAAATTCATGATATTTTTCTTTCCTGCCTCCGAGAAAATTACAATCCTCCTGGTTGTGATATAGTTGAAATAACTGTTTTGAAGTGCTGTACTACATTCTTTTTCAATATTTTAATGTATATAGTAACTTCGAGCAACCAGTGCTGGACCTCTTGAAATGGAATGACCCTGCTATGATTCATAGGCTCGGAATTTCCTGCACTATCGTACGCTGCGTGTTTGTGCTTTCCCTCCCCCCTCGGGAAGGAAACTCCCCCCCCTACAATTCTCCGAATCCAGAGATTGTGTGTTTGTTTATAAAGGAGAGCGAGAGGAGAGCTTTATGTATAATATAGTCGTAGTCGTTGAGGTTAGCAGAGGAAAGGAATTTTGGAACTTCGTTTCTAATAGCTTTTAATTAAAATCTGGTTGTGGGATATAGGGATGTGTAAACCCTTAAATGAACGAGAACTGTTAAAAAGGACGAAATACGGAGGGCTGCTGTGACCTAACAAAATGTTGGTTAAATTAAAAATAATGGTGGTTTTGATGTTCTTTCGGGTTGATGTACAAAAAATTTCAGATTTTTTAAAAATGGTGGAGCAACCAATTTTACTTTTTTTGGACCACTTGAAATGCATTGACCTGACATCTAGTTATGAAAATAGTACCACACTGCAACATTTTATATAAATTTATAACAATGCAACTTTTTAGCTGAATTGATAATTCAAATTCAGTGAGCGAAACGAAAATAATCGGTTTTCTACTTTTTAGTCATTAAGTTTTGCCGAAAATCTTAAATTTTCTTCCAATTGTTTGTATATGATTAGTAGAACCCCCAAATACGTTAATCCTAAAAAAATTAAAACATTACACCTCTTATCTTATAATTTTTTTCAAAAAAGTATTTGTAAATAATAATCCAAAAACCAGAGATGCATATTACTGGGGGAAATATTCCAAAATGAAGAGATTTTATCTTAAGAAACTCATTCATAAAGATACATTGGATACATTAAAAAAAACATATCTGAGAAAAAAAACTCCACTTAATTTCATTTTTACTGAACGCGTAACCGCCGTAATGCACACAACACGCGAAGGAAATATATTCCCTCAGAAATCATTCAAACATTGTTAATTTAAGTACAAAAAATACAAACTATAACTATAACAATAAAAAATACAAAATAATTTATGTATTTTAATCCCCATTCTACAAGACTTTCAAAAATTTCTGTTTGCGCAATAAATAATTCCATCTGAACGAAAGCGAAATCTAAAAGAAAAAAATACCCATATAACTGTGTCATAATAAAACCATCAAAACTCCCATTCATCCATCAAATGAAAAATTAATGAAAGTATATTTCCAAGCATTTAGAACACTATTTCCAAGCACTCTAAATTCGCATTAATAACTTCGTTAATAATCTTAATTTAAAGATAATATTTCCAGTTTTGAAGATTGAATACGGTTCAAATATATATGTTACGGGCAAAGTGATTAATCGGGCAGTATTAATAATGCCCGAACTGGAGGCGGGCAAAGTGATAAATTTCATTCATAAATTCCATTGAATTTATCACATTGCCCGGGCATTATTAATAATGCCCGATTTATCACATTGCCCGTAACATATGTAATACGCTATTGTACAAGTTTTTGAGGCCATAATCTTTTTGGAGTACCTTTGGAGTACTTTTAATTACCTTAATTACGGTGGTTTTGACTAGTTTACAACTGAATATTGCATTGTCATGGAGATCACACTATCCAAAATGTATCCTTAAAATTTGGATGAATCAGTTCTTAATTACTTAAATTACTTGAGAATTGCCGTTTTGTTGATTGAATATAGTAGTACAGTATTGTTCCTTTTTTGATAGTTAAGAGTCTTTTTGGAAGGTCTCAAAATCAAGTTAATCGCATAATCAAGAAACCTCTTTAATTACCGTAATAAGAGAGTTATTTACTTGGTGATAATTGAATATTGCATTGTCATTTAGATTTCACAATGCTGCAAAGTTTCAGGGCTTAACCCGGTGGGACGCGCGCCTACCGGACCAACGTTGAGACTCGGGGGGAAAATGGAATAACCCCAACCCTTTTAGTTCTTTTCTACAGAGAAAAAAATATTTTTTTTAATTGGAACCATAAATTTTTAGACATTTGAACTGAACTGATTGAAGAAAACACATATTCTATAGCATTTAGACGCGTAATAAATAATGTGTTAAGTTTGATAATAATTTTTCTCATTGCACAATAAGTGCATGTATAGCCGAATAACATAATAATTTCAATGTGAAAATAACTTTAATTACTTTTTAGAAGTTTTTACCCGTTTCTTGGTTATTATACCCGTTTTCTTTATAGTTTGGTTTGATAAAGATAATCGTGACATATGGAATTTAAGTGATTCTTGCAAACAAAACTTGAGCACAAATTTCAGATTCTAGAAGTTTTTATATCCCTATTCCTCACACAAATATTACGTTTTCAAATCTTGATTTCTTTTTTGGGGTTCTTTAGCAGAACCGCCACGATATTTTTCAATTTCCACTCAAAGTTCATTGTAATAAACTATGTTTATTCACTCATTTGTTATGTAATCAGTCACTGAGTCACTCATAAGTGGAAAGGTCAAGTCTTTGATGAAACGTCGTCTATTTTTAAACCAGATTTTCATTAAATTCAAATGTTTTTCTTGTATTTCCCGCAGCAACATTTAGAATGGAATAAAAGTTGACAAGTGGTTATAAATTTAGTTTACGCGTAGTAGAATAAAAAATAACATTTGCGTTTTATAATCCTAACACTCAAAAACTGATATTGTTCTAAGAAAATTACATAAAAGTCAATGAGAAAACAACTGTATTTTTTTTGTCTGAAATCAAAGTTTTCTTGGAAAAGAAAAACAAATTAGCCTAAATCTTAATAATTCCACGAACTCATGAATTTCTTTGAGTAGTATTAAATTCTAAGTTGATTTTGAATAAAAAAAAAACGAAAGCCTTAGCGCCAATTGTCTTATGTACTTTATCTTTTTTATACACTTCCAAAAAATACATAAAAAATTATAAAAACGTAGAAAAACCGCCTCAAATCGAGCCCTGACACTGCATCTCACACGCGAAAGAAGTGATCTGCAGGACTAGCGAAAAGCGTCGCGGGGGTCATTCCATAGCCTCAGTAACAAACAAAGTGGGCCTGGGGAGTGGAAGAATGAATGGAATTCCATGAAACCACTCAAGCATGTAGATAAGGGTCAGAAACTCAGCTACTGATAAGAAAGGAATGCACAGTAGGGTGTCCCGAAAAAACCGAAATTTGTCTGATCGCTTAGCGGTAGTGCGGAAAAGTTGTGAACTACCATCACTATGAAAGGTGTGAAATCTTAAAACTCTGGGTTAATATCTTCTGTTGCCCCAAACGGCCTAAAGTTCTGAAAATTGGCCTAAAAATGACCAAACTTCAAAAATTAACAGAAAATTCCAAACTTCAGTCATGATTCTGGGGTTATGCTTAAAAGTTACTATTAACATACAACTACATCTGCAAAAAGTTTTAAACTTATAGGTTAATATCTTCTGTTGCCTCACGGGGCCTAAATTTCAGAAAATTGGACTAAAAATCACCAAACCTCAAAAATTAATAGAAAATCCCAGATTTCAGTCATGATTCTGGGGTTAGGCTTAAAAGTTACTATTAATATACAACTACATCTGAAAATAGTTTTAAACTTATAGGCCAATATCTTCTCCCTCCTTATTAACTTTAAAATTTGGAAAATTGACAAAACTTAAAAAAAAAAATACAAAACAATTACCTCATTTTGATGGAAGAGAAAACTTTATTTTTCAGAGAGACAGAGAAATAACATCAACATTATTGCTTGTTATGATTTTTGGTATTAAATTTTAACATTTGCTTTCTTAATTTTAGTGTCGCTGTAACAAAGGAATCCCTGTTCTGTGGGCCAACCGTTTTTCCGGATGCTGCAGTGATTATTTCACGATACGCTCAACAGTTTGTGTATGCGATGGGAATTTAATAAAATCCCAGCATTCTGTAGGCATACCGTCCTGAATCATCTTCATAAGTTCTTGAGAACTAACCTCTCTGAGAACTGGAGGGGATGTCACATAACATGATGTCCAGTCAATGAGATCTACATAGTCTTTGGCTTCAAAGTTAAGCACAGGAACGACAAAATGAGCAAACACCTTCCCCATCTCTGGTGCCTTCTCTAGCCTTGATAATAAGCCAAGCAGCAAGGGTTTTAATGTAATGTAAATATAGATAAAGATATGTAAAACCTCAGAATTCTATTGGCAGTTGTTAACCAACGGGCCAAGTTCAAAGCCACATTTCAATGAGTTACTTTTACGACACCTGTTTGAGTCCATTGAAGGCAAATCATCTGGCCCCACGTCTTATACAGGTGAAATCGGACGAAAGCTCAAAGGATGTGTAAAGCTTCTAATCGTTGGTTAACAACTGCCAATATAATTCTCGAGTTTTACATATCTCCCTCAGAACCATCACACGAGCTGGTTACTTTAGTTGGATTTATTCTACGAGTCTACGCACCCTCATGGTTCCGTATAAAGATTCATCAGTCCATAAAAGACGGTGCTTGGAATCTGTGGCACTTCATCAATTCATCCCGGTACTTGCCTAAAAAGTATCGTGACGTAATCGATCCAGTTATTTCTCGAAACGCCCACTTTTCTGCTCCAGAAAACATGCTTTTGGCCATGTTAACTGATGATAGATGTCACATTAGGACCCTTGCAGTGCGGCGTATTATCAAGGCTAGAGAAGGCACCAGAGATGGGGAAGGTGTTTGCTCATTTTGTCGTTCCTGTGCTTAACTTTGAAGCCAAAGACTATGTAGATCTCATTGACTGGACATCATGTTATGTGACATCCCCTCCAGTTCTCAGAGAGGTTAGTTCTCAAGAACTTATGAAGATGATTCAGGACGGTATGCCTACAGAATGCTGGGATTTTATTAAATTCCCATCGCATACACAAACTGTTGAGCGTATCGTGAAATAATCACTGCAGCATCCGGAAAAACGGTTGGCCCACAGAACAGGGATTCCTTTGTTACAGCGACACTAAAATTAAGAAAGCAAATGTTAAAATTTAATACCAAAAATCATAACAAGCAATAATGTTGATGTTATTTCTCTGTCTCTCTGAAAAATAAAGTTTTCTCTTCCATCAAAATGAGGTAATTGTTTTGTATTTTTTTTTTTAAGTTTTGTCAATTTTCCAAATTTTAAAGTTAATAAGGAGGGAGAAGATATTGGCCTATAAGTTTAAAACTATTTTCAGATGTAGTTGTATATTAATATTAACTTTTAAGCCTAACCCCAGAATCATGACTGAAATCTGGGATTTTCTATTAATTTTTGAGGTTTGGTGATTTTTAGTCCAATTTTCTGAAATTTAGGCCCCGTGAGGCAACAGAAGATATTAACCTATAAGTTTAAACTTTTTGCAGATGTAGTTGTATGTTAATAGTAACTTTTAAGCATAACCCCAGAATCATGACTGAAGTTTGGAATTTTCTGTTAATTTTTGAAGTTTGGTCATTTTTAGGCCAATTTTAAGAACTTTAGGCCGTTTGGGGCAACAGAAGATATTAACCCAGAGTTTTAAGATTTCACACCTTTCATAGTGATGGTAGTTCACAACTTTTCCGCACTACCGCTAAGCGATCAGAGAAATTTCGTTTTTTTCGGGACACCCTAATGCACAGGTGGGTAGTTTTCCGTAAAAACGAATGTCAACGAGAGCATGGGGTTATAAAATGACCCCGCGCGTCCCAACGGGTTAATATCATTTAGAAGTATTTGAAATTTTATGTACAAGAATCCAAAATGCTTTCTTAAAATTTGCGATAATTCGTCGTTATTTAATTGAATTACTTGAGAATTCCCGTTTTGATGATTGAATATAGTATTACTATATCCATTACAGTATTGTTTCTATTTTGGGAGCTTAAATGTTATTTTAAGGGTCTCAAAATCGAGTTAATCGGATAATCAAGAATACTCGTTAACTACCGTAATTAGAGAGTTATTGACTGGGTGATAATTGAATATTGCATTGTTATGAATATTACACCATGCTGCAAATTTTCAGGGCTTAATATCGTTTGTTAGTATCTGAAATTTTATGTACAAGAATCTAAATTTTTTGCAATTATTTGCCGTTAATTAATTTAATTATTTGCGAATTTTGGATGCTTGAATACAGTAGTACTATGTCCATTACAGTATTGTTCTTTTCTTGGTGGCAAAATCTCTCTATAAAACCGTAGAAAAAAAAACTTCTATATGAAAGTTTTGAAAAAGCTACTGAGAGAGGAGAAAGGGAGTTTCGATGTGCTATTTTTAGCACTTGAGCACGCCAGGAATGTCAAGGGGGTGTCATGCCTAAATGAACAAGGGCTAGGGGGGGCCTTGAAACGCGGCCCAGAGCGAGAAAACCACCCCTTTTAAAAATGAGCATTGCCCAGTCCAGTTTAGCAACTGGGATCAAGATGTGATTGGCTATACGACCTCTGCCTTTCCCCCCTTTGACTGGTCCCCTATCCGCTCCGCAGTTCTACAACTCTACTTCTATTTTATCTTTCTTCTCTCATCGGACGCAGGACGCAGGAGGTGGTGTCTGGCGCGGCTTATGGAATGTAAGCGGGAATCCAACGGATGGTAATAACTAAAAGTTTTCTCGACTTTTCAGATTGGATCCTATGGATGCTCTCTGAACGGCTATATCTTTTCACAGATTTAATAATATGTCATGAATGTTGATTTTTTTCTTTTAGAGGATAGCATGTAATGCTAGAGCTTCATTAAAAAAAAAGTTTTAATTACATTTTTTCTCTTTCAGGAGTTAACAAGCCCTGTTGTAAATATTTGTCTTGTATATAATTCGCATGTTAATTTCAAATTTTACTTTTCAGACTTTTAATTTTTACTTTTCTCTTAACAGTTTTTCTGCTTTTAGTAATTTTAGAAACGTAATTTCATTTTAGGTGTCTTTTCTTTAGATTGTATCTGATGCAATAGGGATACAGCAGAAAAGTTTTGTTGATTTTTTTAATGTTTCTTAAATTATATTTTTTCTCTTTCAGTAGTTAGCAAGTGCTGTTGTAGAATATTTGTCTTTAACATTATACTATTTGTTTGCAGATTTCGAGTTCATCAGTTGTTTGGATTAGTTTTCAAATATTTTCAGATTAGAACTGTGGACAAGGAAAGAATTTTCAGCCCTTTTTCTTTAATATTTTAAAAGCAACTTTCTTTCAGTTCCTGCAATTTTTTTTTACAGAGACGTGCATGTGAAATGCTGTTGAACTGGTACGGATTCAGCTGGTAGCTTCATGTAAGGGAAAAATAGTGTTTAAGTATCAATATTATTGTAATTCTTTCATAATTTAATGATATTTCTTCCAGTTACCTCTGATCGAAAAAAGTAACAAAATCATCACGATATCATGAATTTTCTTATTTTAAAAGTACTAAAATATTTTGATTTTTTCCAGAGAATTTTAAAGAATTTATGTGTTATCTATTTTTAATTATTTTATGGAGATGATTTTTGATATAAATACACTATTACGTATTACATAAACTGTATTTATTGCTTGTGATTATATACTCAATAAAGGTAAAAAAAAACTGAGTACCACCCGCAATATAAAGCGGGAGGGAAAAGTAAAACAAAAAAAGTGCGGGAATCCAGGTTGGGCAAGTCAATTTCAGGATGGAAATCAAGTTAAATTCAATCAGATATATTAACTGGAATTATTAAATAGAAATCAAGCTATTAATGATCCAGGTTAGGCAAATCAATTTCAAGGGGAAAATCAAGTTGAATTCAATCAGATAT
Organism: Tetragnatha montana; assembly: GCA_963680715.1. Lineage (NCBI taxonomy): Eukaryota > Metazoa > Arthropoda > Arachnida > Araneae > Tetragnathidae > Tetragnatha > Tetragnatha montana. The sequence goes on from OY796686.1 coordinate 21,000,643, forward strand.
ATTAACTGGAATTATTAAATAGAAATCAAGCTATTAATGATCCAGGTTAGGCAAATCAATTTCAAGGGGAAAATCAAGTTGAATTCAATCAGATATATTAACTGGAATATTAAATAAGAAATCAAGGTATAAATGATCCAGGTTAGGCAAATCAATTTCAAGGTTAAAATCCAGTTAAATTCAATCAGATATATTAACTGGAATATTAAATAGAAATCAAGCTATTAATGATCCAGGTTAGGCAAATCAATATCAAGGTGAAAATCAAGTTAAATTCAATCAAATATATTAACTGGAATATTAAATAGAAATCAAGCTATTAAAGATCCAGGTTAGGCAAATCAATTTCAAGGTGAAAATCAAGTTAAATTCAATCAGATATATTAACTGGAATATTAAGTAAGAAATCAAGGTATATATGATCCAGGTTATGCAAATCAATTTCAAAGTGAAAATCAAGTTTAATTCAATCAGATATATTAACTGGAATATTAAATAAGAAATCAAGGTATAAATGATCCAGGTTAGGCAAATCAATTTCAAAGTGAAAATCAAGGTAAATTCAATCAGATATATTAACTGGAATATTAAATAAGAAATCAAGGTATAAATGATCCAGGTTAGGCAAATCAATTTCAAAGTGAAAATCAAGGTAAATTCAATCAGATATATTAACTGGAATATTAAATAAGAAATCAAGGTATAAATGATCCGATTAGGTTCAAGGATGATTCCAGCTCGATCAAGCTAAATGCAATGCCAGCAATCCAACTGGAATCAATCTGGATGTGCGTCAAGTACCGAAGTTGGAGCAACCTGGATTTCTAGTTATAATCCAGGTCGAGCAGGTCAATCTCAAGTCGGATATCCAGTTTGATTCTGACTGCCTGTGCCGTCTGGGATAGTAATTCATAAACGTTGTAAAACGTCAAAATGTCAAATCTGCGTGACTATAATTTAAATTTGAACTTCTTTTCAAAGTTTTATTTTCCTGTCAAAGTTTTTCTCGTACTATACAAGGACATTTTTTACTTGTTTACATGCATATACTATGCCTGTCTATCAAAATAATATATCTACAGAGGTAATAAATTTATGCATAAGGAGTTTCAATACTAATGGCATCATTTAAAAAAAAGAAATAAATAATTCATTAAGATTGCTAATAAACAATACGGTTGATGCTTAAATTCAACATTTAACTGCAAATATATAAAGTATAAAATATTTAATACAAAAATGAAGTGTACCGGTTTAATCGAATATTATTCTTAAAAAAAAAATAAAGCACACCGATAAATTCATAGTGGCACTATTTTCCTTCAATTTTACCCAACTAACAAACAGAAACTCAAGCCATTCCATCAGGTCAGAACGGAAACTTCAATCGCCAATAAAGGATTACGCGTTACGGGGTCCGAACAATATGAAATTGGCGGCACGAGCTCAGTTATTGGTCCAGCAACGGCAATCAATACACAGCCAATCAGGTCCACGTCATTAGCTCGTGCACCTAAGGGTTATTGTTGCAGACAGAATAGGCTCCCCCGAGGGGTGACCGGTGTTGATACAGATTAATATGGCGGCGCGTGTAAGAAGATTCGAGGTGTTGAGAGCAAGTGCTAAAACCTGAAGGAGATATTTGTGTCGTAAAGTGTTTATTGGTTCGCTTCAGGTGTAAAAATTTTTGTGGATGTACTTGATGCGCTATACTTTTCTTCATAACAGTTATTAGTACCTTGGCATTTACTGAGTAGAGTATTTTTAAAGTCTGGGTACAGTGTATAGTGTTTTTGAACAATTTAAAATGAAACATTTTTCATGACATGAAACATTACTAAATTCTAAAACAAATAAAAAGTCATCTTAGAAGAGGGGTTCGAGGTTTTAGCAAAATTTAGTATTCCCTAGAAGTAAAATTATATTTGATGCAGAGTTTTTTAAACATAACATTTTGTTGCTTTAAGAATTATTATTTTTACTGAAATTCAGCAACAAAAAATATTCACCTAAATAAATACCTATTTTTAGTTGAAAAGTTACTTTTGACGGAATGAAAAAAAAAATATAGTAGTTTCTTTTAATACCATCTCTTAAACACTTGTTTTGAAATTTATGTTAAAAAAGAAACCTACCTTGAAATATTTCTACCCCTTCAGCGTGAAGTGATATAGTATGCTGATAGTACAAAATCTAGAAAACAGAGCCAGGTGAATAAACGTGAGTTTAAAATTTGGGATGCACACTAAAAATAATGATATCCTCTCAGAAATTGAGAACTAATGAAATCATAAATTGCACGTGAAAAATCATGTGAAATTATTTTAAATGAACTTGAATCGAGCAGATAGAAAAGATTGAATTTGTTAAATATTGGTTGTACAGGCAAATTCTGGTATGACTAGATCCTTGGAAGCATTGTTTCCACTTGTAGTGAGTGAACTTTCCCATTTGGGAGATTTATTCTTTATTTCTGATATTTACGAAGTAAAATATCCTTTAAAAAACATTTATGAACCATTTAAGCCATTATCTACTTCCAAATGGCTTATTTGCTTCTTATAAATACTTAAGCAGAAAAATACTAAAGAAATTCAACATCACGCAAGCAAAATTTCCACCTCCAAAAATCACTTCCCCAAGAGGAAACTACTCTGATTTACCAGATCGTTTCACCAATGATTACAAATCAAATTACGGTCACAAAAATAGCCGCTAATGAAATATTGATAACCCAGATCCAATGGAGAGAACGGATCCGGGCTATTTATAGCCCCAGGTAATCCGTGACCGCTTTTCCAACAGCTAATGGCAACAGCAAAAAACCGAACTCTGATTCCTCTAACACGTTTGCTATTAAGTCATTATTGGCCTTGATTTAAGAAGCCGAATTCCCGTAATTAATCATAGAGGGCGGATCAATACCCGATGCTTCTGCAAGGAAATATCATCCAAGGAGACACAGAGAAGATTCATCAAGACTTGGATTCTGATTTATGGGTTTGTGGTGGCTGGGAACGGTGGGAGCATCCATCATTTCCTATGGTTAGTTTGTTGCGTTTTGTGGGTTATGTTTCTCTAGCGTTATTTGGGGGAGGAAGTCCGCTGTGGGCACGGTCCTTATGACCCTTCGCGTTATGAGGTGTTAGGACGTTAAGGCGATTACCACCAATAACCCTTTGGAAGTATGAGGGATTATTTCCGCGGAAATAATGAGGTAATGGCGGTGATAAAAGAATGTACAATATTTCTGGTTGTTTCGCGTTAGGGAACGGCGTTTTACGACTATCCTTAGGTACACAAAAATTATGATTGAAAGACGGGAGAATGAGTTTCCCCTCGTAAAGGTAGAGAAATTTTAGTTTTATATTAAAAACATGAAAATAATAAATAAAATGGGGGATTATGCCTTTACATATGTAAGAATGTAAAATATATGAAGCAAACACTAATTGAATATTGTTAAATTAACAAGGAATATTAGGTGTTTAAAGAAAATAAAAGACTAATTTTTGCTGTACCTACAAATGGTTTAAAGATCTGCGTCGTCTATAGACGAGTTAAACTGCGTGACGTCAAAATGACCCCGAAAACTCTCGATTGAAAAATCTTCAATGTTATGGAATATACACTGGTGTTCAGTATCAATATATACCAAGTGTTCAGAGGCTTTGGTTAACTTCCAGTTGAACTAGTCTATTAATTTAATTTAGAGACATATTTAAGAAAAGTTAGTTAAAGGATAAGTTAAAAAATGAAAAGTTTAAAGGGTTTATCCCAAATTCTTACTTTGTAATATAGAATAAACCAACACAAGTGGAGTAGATTTCAGTATTTTAAACATGGAGTACTATAATAATATCCCGAGACATAAAATATTATAACATGCACTATTTGTTTTAAGAGGTTTAAATATTGTTTTAAAATATTTTTTTGCTGAAACAAAAATAAATTTCTGAAAATAAGTTAAGTACTATGTATACAGACAGTTTTAATAATTTTTTTCTAAATTTAGTTATCAATTTTTTTACATTCTGTAGAACTTATAAATTCTTTAAACGCTATAAATTATGTAGGATGTAAATAGATAAATTTTCAAGAGACAATTTTGGAATCAATCAGTGCAATCTCTTTATTGCATAATTAATTCCTTTCGAATACAAAATTAAACATTTTCTTTGAATGAATAGAAATGTAAGAAATCTTTCAATATTTTATTCAACTAAAAGTGTATTTACCCACATCCTGAAAGTTCAATGAAACCTTATCCTTATCAAGAAAAAAAATAATACTTTCAAAGTAAATTTTAATTCGTAAATGTATTTAAAAATATCCCTAATAGCGTTCAATCAAAATTCACAAACAAAATAACAGCTAAAAATATCGAATAAAATTTATAAAATTTCCCTTTCAAGGTTGCAACGCATCACCCAAATCTGACGTTCAAATTCCCTTTCATCTTCTTCCAAAAACCGGCTTAAATCAAAATTTCACCTCAAACGATTTCTATTTACCGAAATTAATTACTTGCACTCAAAAGAAAATAACAGTTTAAAGAGTCACGCATTCCAAATTCGCTGCCGGTATTCAACTTGGCAGGAAGGGAAGTAATTATTTTTCTGTCAATACGTAATTTCGAATAATTCGTTTATAATTGCATCGAAGCAAATATATCGACCACGAAGTTGCTACTTGTGACAGACTTTCTTGACACTGAACTTTTGAGAGTGTCAGTAATTGCGATTTTAATTGCTTTCGATAGGAATTCCGATTAACAAACGTCGAATGTCTGTCGTTCATTTGAATTGGGAAAATCGCTCCGAATTAGATGTTGTTAATCATTTTTATCGCATTCAATTGCGACGTTTACATTAGATGTAAAAAGTGACCCAAAATGAATGCCTTCTTAGATTTAAAAAAAATTAAATGATATTTAATTGAAACATGGTTTCCCGTTCTCTGAGGTACGAATACAAAAATGTTTCTTTTCTACGTTATAGAATGCCAGAATATAAAGTAATGAACGAAAATTTAAAATTTATTGCGTATGCAAACGTATAAAATGATGAGGAAAATTTATGATTGTGACAGAAGGTATTATTCCGATTATTCTTGCTTTAACGTATACAATCAGGAGTTCGATATAATGGAGGAAACCGGGGAGAGTTACGATATTTTTATTGCTTTGCCTAATTTAAGTGCGTTTTCGAATCAAGTTTTAAAATATTATCCATACCTATAGTTTTAAACTGATTGAAATTTTATCTTTTTTGTTAAGTTTTTAAAAAAATATTAAGGAAAAAAATTAAGAAGGTGTAAGAAATATTGCACAAATTATACATATATCATGATTTAATATAATTGAAGGGGTAAGTTTTTGTTTGATAAATTCTGAGAAGTTGCGATAATTATAAGGATGTTTGCTTTACTAATGGCATTGCATAAGTTTTGAGATATTTTTATATTCCATTATGCCCTCTGAAAACATAGAAAACTAATAAATGCAAACCAAGAAATGAGTTACCAGATGGTCTGTGAGCTCTCATTGGCTGGCGCGTTCAATTCTAAATAATTCACATCCAAAGAGACTTTTCAGGAATTACACCTCACAAAGTTAGGGGGTCATGTGTGTGTGAAAAGGGGGAGTTCAAACATTTGTGACATCACTCTTCAAAAGCTGTTCTTAAAAATTCTTTTACAATGCTTAAGGAGGAATTTCATCACTTATATAATTTTGATCAATCTTTCATAAAATATAAACTAAATCCCAAAAACGAAAATCGTAAAATCAAATTTAGGTTTCACAGTGTGACATCATCACAATGTGGATCCCTAAATTGCAACACGGAAAAGCGAGTATAAAACTCCATCCAACCCTATGACGTATAATTTGTGTGAATGGGTCCACTCACCAACTTCGACCCCAAACCCCTCCCTCCATAAAACCCACCCACCCACAAACTCCGAAACCCATGAAAAGCATTTTTACGTCAAAAACACATCCGGGTCACGGCGGAGAAGACAATAAATCTCCTCCTCGATGGCCATTCGGTCGGGTCACTAAAACTCTTGGAGACAATCGCCCGGTCTCTCCGAGAGATGTTGAGGGCGATCCATCTTCGAAGCGGCGGCGGAGGGGACAGAGTGGACCCGAAAAGTAATTGCCGTGTTCGAAATGGATGGACGGGATTGCTGTGTTGGGACGGCTTTTTGAGGCAGATGGTGTTGTGGGTTGGTTTCAATTATGATGGGGTTCTGTTTTTCTGAGTGAGAAAGGGTACGACTCGTTTGAGTTGATGGCTTATGATAGTATGAGCGGTAGCTTGCTGCATTATATCTCTTTAAGTCTAGGCTATGAACAGGAGTGGAACGATTTTGATGGCATCTTTTAAATAAAATCAACTGAAAAACTAGAAATTTTCAGTTATTGCTTAACACGTAGAATCGCATGTTCTTGGTCGTATATTCAAAGGATGAAGAGCTCCAAATTGATACATAGTGTTATAATACGTTTTTGTTATTTCCATTCAAAGTTCTTTTAATTATATCAAGGAGAGATATTGTCCAAAGGATATTTTATACCATCGTTTTATCTTAATAGGTCAACATAATAGTTCCCAAATTTATGTTTTACAAATAATTGTTTTTCATTATCAACCCCTTGGCTAACAGGGCACAACAGTTTTGACTAAATTGATTGAGCAATCTAATTCTCTATTTTAAGTACAATGCATTGATTTGATTAGAAATGATGGAGATAGAAGATGACAAAATTTTAATACGTAATAAGTCCAAGTTAGTTTGTTAAAGTTAAAACATGGCACTTATAATAAAGTAATATATTTACCTACTCTTAAAATTTTCCACCAAACGAATAAACAAGAAACAACATGCGAATGCCCATTAACATACAGATCTAAACTTATAACAAAAAGGCCTAACTAATTCCCGTATCATTACCGACCAAATCAAAGTACCAAATCGCAATCAATCTTTGACTTAACTCAGCTAGATTCCACTTAACGCAGAAGATTTCCCACAAGAGCTTTTCCCATTTAAATTCCATTCAACAACAAGATCCTACAAACCAACAACAAGCTCTTCATCAATACCTACCAAAAGAACAAGTGCCCAATCAAACCATCCACATCTTCTCAAAAAGAACACCTACGAATCTTTAATTCATGACACGAATCCAAAAGCCCTTAATCCCACAAACCGCCTTTAAAAATAGACGAGAGATTCCAGAGAGAGAGAGAGCGGGGAATGTTTGTCACAGGACATTAGGCGAGCAATTAAGCTAAGGTTCTTGGGAGAGCGATTCTGAGTTAATTTAATACAAAGCTCCGCTTTTGATCGGAAGTAAGGGCCCATTAGCCCAGAAAGTTATCGACTAATCAGTGGATGAACCGATATCAATTCGATAAAGTGCTGAAAAGGTGATTAATTAGTGCCCTTTCAGTGGAATGGGATGGGTTCTGAGAAGTGAAGTAGTTAGGATGGTTTTTAGTTGGGAGATGAGAAGGCCTTTGAAGAACTGGATATTCAGCTTGTTTATTCGGAATATCCGAAACCAAAGACTGTCCAGAAAGTCGAAAATCCGTTTAATTCTGTATATTTATTCTGTAATTTCTGTATATTTATTCAGATGAATATACAGATTATTACGATAAAATACTGTTTTGTTACAAAAATGCATTACATTGTTTATACTAGATAGCAACGTTAGTTGACCCAATGACGTCACTAACAAACAAAGTAGTTCCCATCGCGGGTTGAATTTTGAGTGAAATGAAAAAAAGTCAATTTAAAAATATGATTATTTTGTTAAACCCATGTATATATAGTAGTGCCCTTTTTATCACGATTTGCGTACTGAAACTCCTCCTAGCAACCCAACATGCTTTGTGTTTACCCATTCTCTCCTTACGCGTAGTGACGTACTGGGTTCAGGAAACATTGCTGTCGAGTATAAAAGACATTTAAAAATAAAAAGATAGACTTTTTACAGGATATCTTTTGGTCCACTGTTGTTGGTTTAAAACACGCGGGGCGCCTACAAATCTGATCCGGATAATACAGAGATTCGGATTAACGAGGGTTCAGTGTATAGGATGATGTGTTTTTAAAAATACATTTTAAAAAGTATCTAAACTTTGCAATGTATGTGATTGTCCTATAATATATTAGAAGGACGATCCAGAGAAAAATTTCATAAAATGAAATGGTGGGGGATTCATGTTTATCTATTTCAAATCTGTCTCTCTTTCTTATAAATTTTGTAAAATTTTATGACATGATTTCTAATCGTACGATAAGTTGAAAATTATTTTTAACAAGGCCTTAAAGAATTTATATTACTTACATTATTACGTATTGTACATTTTAAAAATTCAACAACAGATTCAAGCACCCAGTAACGCATTGAAAAGTTAGTTGTACACAAAACACAGTTTTTAAGATAAAAGGCAAAGGAGGGTAACCCTAGCCAACCAATCCACAAAAGCATTCCGCCATTTCGCCATCATTTAAGTTGCATAGAATGGAATCCGAATGAGCCTGAACACATTCGCACCATCCAAAGAACAAAAGAAAGTAATTCTAAAACAAGAACTCAGAGAATCACCCGTTTCCAAAAACACTTGATTCTATTTCGCTGAGTGTTTTATTTATTCACCACCACAAGCCCACCCTTACTTATTCTCCTCAGTCCGAAATTCGCTGACGTCATAATTTGATCTTTTGTTCTCCCCTCCCTGCCCCCCCTTTACAAGTAAACACGCCAAAGAACCCCCCCATCGAAACCCATTTCTCGAGAAATAGAAATAAAGGAAACGGAAGAAAAAGAAGGGCTTTCGAATTTCAAGAACGAGCTTTCTGGAACAAACTTTCGGATCTCAAAAACGTTCTTTTCTTTAAAAGCCGTCACAGTAGCAAAGAAGAAAAAAAAAATCAATCTTAATCTAATTTTCTACGTCACAGAACCGGAGAATAGCCTTTGGAACGCCATTTCCTGGCCTTGCCATATAATCGTCCGTTCAGGATCGTCTGCGTCTACGCTGCTGCCAGGTTCACGGACTCATCTTTTTCAATTATTGTCGTACTGAGGGCCTTTTATCATAAAATGTGCGTTATGTCACCGGACTCATCGAGAGAAAAATTACGGCACGCTACAAGTTCAGTCAGCCACACGCGGAGCCTTTTCTAATGGACTCGGAGTGTGATTTAGTGAGAGACTTCTTTTTTGAAGTACTGTTTGGGATTAATTAAATTCATGGATTTTCTCTTTTGGGGAAGAAGTAATCATTTTGGGGAATGCGGTGTGACGTGTTATGGTTTCGAATGGGATAAATTAAGAAAAACGAGATTTTTAAAAAGAAAACTGTGTTACGCCTGTACATATCCCCATCTTCGTTAGGATAAATATAGCAGAACTACATAAAAAAAGTAAAGGAGGATTTAAAACTCTTAAATCTGAAATTAATCTAATTTAAAAAATGAAGCTCATAAATCCAAATTTGTTCCTTTTATTTTTGATCCAATTTCAATGTGTTTTAAGAAAATATCATCAGCATCAGATAAAAAACGAAAACTAAAAAGAAAAAACCTCACTTGAGTACTTTTTTAACACATCTTTCCCTACTTCAAAAATATTTGCCTTTTAACTCTTAGAATTAACTAAGATAGTATGCGAAAAGATTACATGCATTGCCACTTCATGTATTTCTCATTCGAGTTAAGGAATACTAGAGGTACCTATACAGCGCTGTTCGTTCAAGTGTTCAAATGAACAGTTTGTTTTTACAATTAAAAAACTTACTAACTACAGAGAACATCATGAACTGACTAAAAGTTATAGAGATACGTTTCTGAAAACGATATCTGAAAATTGGACACACAAAGTTAAAATACAGAATGTTCCTTGCAACATTATTTTCTACTCCTTCTCTTTAAATACTAACTAATAACAAACTAAAACAATGTATTAAACATGACCTTTTTATCCCCTTTCCTTAGCTCCAAGTTATTTTAATAAAGAATACATTGGATACTTTCTTTTCTATCCAATGAATAAAGCTGATATCTATTCTTCAAAAGCATAATGAACGCCTATAGAATCAAAATTAGGTTGGTTTCATTCCAATCTTTCTATGGATGGACCCATTACCTCTTCTCTTCGAATGAGAAGCCAAATTCAAAAAGTTTCCTTAGTTGATGGTTCAAACTTGTTCCTGAATTTACGTTTCAATTCCCCCCCCCCCCTTTTCCTTACAAACACCCCTCCATGCCAACTTTTTCGTTACTTTTTTCCCCTTACTCGAGCTCTACTTTATACACTTTTTTGGTTCTTGCCCAAAACTTCTGCGTTGGTATTTGGAGCGAATCGCCGTTTCCCCTCCCCTCTTTGGAAATTGAAATTGTGGTCAGAAGTTGGAGGCTTAGAAGAGTTGAGTAGGAAAACGTGGACCAAGGTTTTCTTATCAACGTTTGGATTGAAAAGAATTTAAATCTGTGGTTGGGAATTAGGTTAAAAGTAACTTTATAGGATTTTTTTATTTGCTATTAATTTAGATGTAAAGTATTTTATTCACAGTAAAGAGCATCTAATTTCTCTCACACAGAGGGTAAAATGGATTTTTGATATTATTTGTGACGTAAGTGTTAACAAATTCAAAAAGAAAACTGCTTTCTATAGACTAGTTCAACTGAATGACGTCACAACGCCTTCGAAAACTTCCGCTAATGTACTAGTTTAAACCGGACATACAATTTATCATCAATGTTATGGAATTTACAACCGCGGAAGTTTTCAAAATCTTTGGTCAACTTCCGGTTAAAATCGTCTATTAAGAAAAAACTGGTTCAGAAAGAAACATAAATAAAACTATTTACTAAAGATATAGATAGCTTTAAATATAAAGAATGCTCCATGAGAGAAAGATTTTTCAGAACTTTAATGATCAAAAATAACTAAAAACTTTTTTAAAACTTTAACGGGAACAAAAGTGGTAAATCAAATGAAAAAATATGTTTTAAAATAAAGAGGCTATTATTAAATTAATTTACTATTAATGCTTGTCTTTAGATATACTTTCTCAATTACAAAGATGTTTCACCAAATTCACCCTTTTGTGAACTTTTCACATCATGAAATACGTTATAAGCATAGTTCTTATACGTACAAAAAATAGTATATTATCTATATTTATACTGTTTTCCCACAAAAATGACAACAAGAACCATCATACATAAAGAGTTTGATATGTGAGTGGATGAAAAGTACTAAAATGTAAAAAATTAAAGTCTTGAATCATACATATTTTTGCTCCCCTAGGAAGTTATAACAGTTCACTGTAGAAAATCAACACTAGTTTTTTACAGAATTTAGTAGAGTTGTAATTCAAGAGGAAGCTAAGTTAGGACTAAAATATTTATTTCGAAACGTGGTTCTTTGTATCGTGCGCTTTCTTTCATTTTTCGGATGGAAATAAAACATTTTATGTGAGTTCATATTTTAAAATAGAAATATTAAAAAATAGAAAATACGAGCTGAATTTGTGTATTTTTGTCTTTAAGTCATAGAATTTAAAAGAAATTTTACATACAAGTCAAAGTTACTTTTGAGTAAATTTTAGTCTCAATTGTAATCATGGATAATTTAGGGTTTTAATACAGACGCTTAAACACCGCAAATAGAAATGGAATAGTTTTGGTTGCGGTAAAAATTTCGTCCCTATTTGTATAATTATAGAGTTTCATGGCTTTGTTTTTTATACAAAATAGACGTTAGCCATTTTAGTTGGGGAGTAGTAAAAACTACTTATTTAACCTTAAGATTAATTAAAAAGTTTAAAATTATCAAGATTGAATGTTCTCTTATATAAAAGAGTCAGTAAAGAGTTTACCAGAAAAATAAAAGAACATAATTATTTTCATAGTAGTTGAAGAGTTAATTTTTTGGTACATGAAATCAAATGTGATTTTCCGAACCGATACAACACGATTTGAACCAAACTGTGGATTTACACATAAATAATTCAACACCCCCAAAAACTATCCATCCATCATAAGGCTGTCAACAGCATCAAGTATAAACATTTAATCTAAGGAACTTGTATACCAATACACTATATTCATCATGTCAAAGCATAAAAGTACACACCCCCTACAGAACAGGAAATGACTTCACCACCAAAGGAGGGATTACGGGTCACGCAGGTCAGTAATCTATACGAAACAGTAAAGACTTAGCAATAGCCTAGGGCGGTAGGTCTAGCTAGGGCTTCATTCAGAGTGTTACGTGAGAACGTCCTAAGCTCTGAGAAATCAGTGAGTATGTATATTCAAAGCGGCGTGTAATTTGAATGTGAGGAGATATTTCCTTTTGGAGTTGTGGAAGGATATTGAGCGTTTAATATATTCTATAATCTTGAATGTTGAGGTATGGATAAGGAGGTTATTAAGTTTTGAGTTTTAAGACAGTGTTAGAAATTGAAAAATAATCCCTCTGGTCCCGCGGTGCTTTGACAATCTTATTGGTCCTCGACCAAAATGATTGGTCCGCCAAATTAAAAAGGACAGGTTTCAATTATTTTAAAGTAACTTTTACACTTAAAATTAGTACCAATAATTAATTTTAAAAAGTAGTATATATTTTCTATAAAATTAAGTTTACGAAATGTTAATTTTAAATTTATATAAAGTAAGTAATAATAAATTTATAAAAAAACAAAGCAGCTAGAACTGGAGAGAAGGATTTTTTTTCGCCACTGGTCCAGTGGACCAGTGATTTTCTGGTCGTAGTGATCCGAGCCGTTTTTCAGTGGTAAAATCAAATGTGAAAGAGGTAAAGAGAAAGAAAATTATTTATGTTAATAAAGTCATGTTTAAGTTAATTAATAAATTAGAACTAAACATAAAATTAATATAAGTTTTTTAAGAGGATTAGAATACCAAAATTAAATGGGTTTAAATATTATTTTAGAAATTTAAAAGTAATAAAAATATCATATACGAAATTAAAAACTAAAGAAATAAAAAAGACAAGTGTTGAAACACTACTCCATAACTTACAAGAAACTCTCTCACTTTCTTAAAGTGCAATAAAATTGATTTTCAACAATTTTTTTACAAGTTTTTGAGGTAAAAATTTCATTAAAATACACCACATATAATAAATACACCATTATAAAAACCTCTACAACATCTAAGTAACTCTATTTTCAAAAATAGAGTTTAATCCCGAAAGGATAAGTTTTTAAGAGAGATTCCATTAATTTTCTTATAAAAATCATGTTAATCTCTCTATATTAAAAAAAGTAACAGTCGCCGCCGCCGCCGCTGTTTCAGAAAATCTTCACTTTGACAATTTTGAATTGTCACTATGCAAAAACTATGGAACGGAAATTATTGAAATTTTGACCATTTGTAGACAAATGTATGAGGGTCCTTTTCGTTCCAATAGCTAATTAATGAGATAATTAGTTCTGGAATTATTTAATGTCAAAGTCGAAAATTATTCTTTTTTGCTGCGAGTTCGCTCCCAGCAAAATCTATTCGCAGCAGAAATATGATTTTTTGCAGCCGCATTCTCTTAGATGTGAAGTTTTGCACCTCGTCACCCTTTTTTTGAATTTCGAATTAGTTTTGGAGTGATTAAGTTTTAAAGTTTGGAAATTTTTGACGGGTTTTCGGTTTTTTCGTTATAAAAGAAAAACTAATCACAGTAGAACTATGATATTTTAAACACACATACAATTATTTTTTATAAAAATATTGGCGTTTTGTTTTTCAAAAAATTCTAATTAGTTTTGGAGTTATTAAGATTCAAAGTTTAAATTTTTTCTTCTCTTTCTGTGGCCGTTCACTAGAGAAACAGGCGAGTTTTATAATGAGTCTTTTATTTTCAACAATGTTTTTTCTACAAAATGGTTGATGATTCTTAGTAGACTTGCTGGATATTTTTTAACATTTCGATTAAATTATTGATAAGCTAAAAAAGGAATGTATTTCAGCAACATTTTTGTTGTTAATTTAGGGGAATGATACGAATTAAATTATTTATAAGCAAGAGAACAGTTTTATAAGCAAGAGAGAGGTATTTTCGGTATTACAAGAGGCTTAATTAAGTCGAGAAGAGGGTTAGGCTGGATTGTTGAGATGAACAAGCGAGCTCTGCTCGCTAAGATCGCGAAGCGATCTGAAAAGAACTGCAAAGCAGTTACGGGGGTTGGTGAGCGATAGCGAGCAGGGGGCAGGCCCCCTAGTTTTTTATAAAAAAGTTGTTAACCATGATAAATAAACCTCTAACTTAAAATTAATAATTATAAAAAAGTATATTACGTACGTGTACTATCCCATAACTGGACTTACATCAAATTAAAATACAGTCCATCATTTCAACACTTTCAATTATTCATCGATCGTATTTTTCATCCCATCACAAGCTTACCCACATAAACGAGATTAATAACTTCATCAAGCTTAATTTCACGAAAAGAAATTGATTAAGTTCGCTCCACCTATACAATAAATTAGCTGACTCGGGGGCAACATTTTTCATACGTTTAAGAAGCAACTCTTCTAAATTAAATTATAGCTCACGTCACTTTCTGTTCATAAGGTTTAATATCATTTATTACTCCCCGATATAAGTTTTTTTTCATCCCCGATATGATATTAAAGAAAAACTCTGGAGTTTTTTTGGGCCACAGTGAGTAGGTATAGGCATCGTAAAACTTTCTGTTGAGTAAATTGAAAGCGAAGCAGAAAAACCCCGTGAGACCTTCAAGGTATAAAAAAGTGACGGTAAAAATTGTTCTTGTTATCTTTATTGAAAATTGACACGATTATGTTCCTTTAATCTATCTCCCGGCATTTCTTCAATATTGTAATAGTTTTTATAAAAGGAACTTACTCGTGGGGCGGTTTTCAGTGGTCTTAGGCAGAATTAATCTTGTTGGTCAGGTGAGCTTTATAGGTCTTGAAACCTTCTTTGTTCTACAAGAAAATTACAGACATAAAATTCTCAGGTATTAATGCATCAAAGAGAATTTGATAAGTTGATAACATAAAAAGGTTGTGTTGAAATAATTATTATGATGAATTAATATTTGTTCAAACTTCATTATTTATATATTATTAAACGAATTTGACGTATGCACCAAGTTCTAATTTTCAGAAATTGAATAAGAAAACTTTTACATTACTATATGTTTAAAAAGGTTGTAAAAGGAATATAGCACATTAAAAATGCAATAACTTTCAAAGATAAAATAATAAATTTGTATAATTAAGTTTGGAATTTGGGAAAAGTCCTTAAATTAACGATAAGTTAATCTAAAATTTCTGATTGATGAATTAGTCAATTAGGGGACATCCATAAATTATGTGAGGTAAAAAGGGGGGACGGGGGGGGGGTTCAGGAAAATCTCACCAAATCTCACCAGGGGGGAGGGGGGAGTCAATTAAAATCTCACGTCAACTTTTAGTTTAGAAAATATACGTTTTTTTCTTTAATATTTTTTAGCACAAGTTCAGAAAAAATGCTCAGATTAGTCAAACTGGCAAATCATTAGCCAGTCAGACAGTCAGTCGTTATGATTACAAGTTAGAACCATGTTTTCGATTTCAATGTGTTTGTGTATCAAAATTTTGCGATCTGGATGGTAATTTTTATGCCGATAAAACAAAACTAGTGGTTGAGAAAATCTCAAGTGGGGGGAGGGGGGGGGGGGTCCAGCAAAATCTCACTAAATCTCACCAAGGGGGGGAGGGGGGGTCCAGATTTTGGAAAAAACACCTCACGTAATTTATGGATGTCCTCTTATTAGATTAGGTAAAATGAACGACGTCTATGGTGAGCTCACACAATTACCTTATTGATAAGAAATTGTATAACACAACATTCAATAAAATGTTTTTAAGAATATGTTTTTTCTAATAGATAAGAATATGGAAATTCAGTTTTTACTTATATTTATACTTATTTAATCATAACAAACAACTTTTGAGCAAAGTTTCTAACGGTTTCTAGAAAAGTTTGGACCATATATCTAATACTTAAATACTGATATAGTTAATGGAAAGAAACTGAATTAGAAGATAGAAAATAATTAAGAACACAAAACACTTGGTAACAACCGTAATTTTGGGTAAATAAGCCGTACACACGATAATAAAGATATGATAAAGAAATTTAATCAGACAAGCTGCACCACTGTATAGCCTCTATAGTAAAAATTACTTGAGTGTGAAAACTTGAATAATTAATATTTTTTTCCTTACTGATATAATCGTAATTGTAAGAGTTTTGTAACATTTATATAGAGAAACTATAAGTACAGATGAAATTGATATAAATGTGTAAAATTATTATGCAATTTTATATAAGTAGTACAAAATAGTAATACAAAAGATGGAGAATGTAAGAGTCGGCGCGGATAAGTGATCTGGAACAAAAAGGAAAGAAGAGTTTTTCAATCAAAAAATGTCTGGCAGAACAAAATTCCATAAGATAAGCTCCTCTGGCAGATAAGCAGCAGAGTTTAATTTTCAACTTTCAAACACGTATGTACCGCTTCTTATCTACTTGATATTACGGAAGTACTTACCCCTTATTTTCATATTTAATATGATGTGAAAATCTTTGCAAACAATGTTTCATAGAATTTAAAAAATAATTTTGTTTCTTTTAAGGAAGGGAAAACACTCGCCAAACCCCCTCGCATAATTAATAAATTTTGGTCTAAGCTTATGCAACTAATAAAAAAATTCAAAGTTATCAGAAAAAACTGGAAACACAAAATTTTAAGACTTTGAAAACCATAAAATATTTCCTAAACATGGCGTTAACAAAACCACATCTCTATCTTCCGCCAAGGAACTGAACAAACACATCATATCTTATCTATTCTATTAACGCCTCATACCTGCCAAAACAGCAGCCGAGAAAGTCATTTAGAAAATTGCTACAAACATCATATTAACCCGAAACAAACAACCTCGCCATTCTGAGGAGGAGTAAATATAGATACCCTTTTTCTCAAGGGCTTGCGAAAAAAACACCGGTACCCCTAATTTTTTTTACATACAGACGTGCTTAAAACATAAAACAGGGTTAGGGACGTAGCAAATCTGAGTCCACGTATGCGTCCCTTGAGTACGATAAATGGATAAGACCACCGAAGTTTTTCTCCCTGGTAACCGAATTTGCATACTAAAAGAAGAACTTCAACAATTCTGGCTGCAGTGGAACAAGAACTGACAGGAAGAAAAGTGAGAGAAGAAATAAATTCGCCGTGTTCCTTTCTTTTTTCTCTTTAGAACATATTTATAGAGCGGGCTCGGTATTTTCCAAACCGGGGTCATAATAATACTCAGGGTTTCGTGATAAATGCGAAAATTCTGTTCTTTCTGCAGCATTCGTTCTTTTTTCGGTGGGAATTTATTCTTTTAATCCGCCATTTTTTATTCCGCTCTTGTAGGCTCCGCCTTTTTTCCGGTTCCTTTAGTCACGGTTCCAGTGAGATCGGTTAATCATCGTGTGGAGTTAAATGACTCGATGAAGTTCTTTAGGGTCTGAATTTATTGTTTGAAGGAATATTTTTTCATCCTTTTACATATGAGGCGATATTTAGATCAAGTGGAGTTTAGTGGCTTTTCCTGTTGCATGTCATGATATTGGTTCACTAAGCATTTTCATTAAAAAGAGACCTTTTTTTGAAACCTAAATAATAATTAATTAGTTCTTTAGTTAAAATAGAAAGCAATCCGGTAAATATAACATCTACAACAGCGCTACTTGAAAAATTAATAAAAATGAAATGTCTTAGCCATTGAATTTAAAAGTTAGAACTTTTAACTTTAAAAGCATCTTTACTATTACAAATTTAAAATTCCACAAATGAATAAGTACATTTAGAAAATTTTTATCCAATCTTAAATCTAAAAACATTCAGTAGAGCATTCGCACATGACGTCACTTGGAGGACAAAAACAACGTTGCTAAGGCTGTTGTTAGGGGCGGGAACTAGAAGCATCCAATAGAAGCATTCGCACATGATGTCACTGGCGGGCAAAAACAACGTTGCTAAGGCCGTTGTTAGGCCAAGTCATGTGATTGAAAATGCTCTGTTGCACACATTAAACATTTTTTTTTGTTTATAAACCAACTTATGCATGGGATAACCGAAAATATCAAATTTTTAATATTAAAATAGAAATACAGGTAAATTCATCCCACTATTTGAAATTATTAACAGCTAGATGTAGTAAACAAATAAACTATTTTTCAGTATATTTCGAATCACATTGTAAAAAGAAAATAGTTAATTAGTGAGTATTAAAATGTTTTAAGCTTGTTTTTCTTACTTTACCCTCCTTAGAAAGAATTTATCCTTTTTAAAAATTAAGTATCCATCGATATCGAATGTGATGGAATTTAACACCATCCATGAATATTTAATATTATAAAACTATTAATAGGTACTACATAATTATTTGAGAAAATTTCTCGGTTTTTCGTGGTAACCACAGGGGTTTAAATAAGGAATACATGAATTTTGACTGAAGCGCACTGTATCTCTTGAGCTAAAAAATGTTATAGCACGTTTCAAGAATGGAGATACCTATTTTTTTTTCAATTGTGGACAAAATCTTTAACAGGGGTTTCAGTGTCAAAGTGTCAATTGAAGGGGTTAGTGGAAGAAAGAGGTACGTTATATTAAAAAAATAGTTATTGCAGTGTATGAGGGTATGTTTAAAAATAGGGTATGTTTTAACTAACATTTTAGTACAGACAACATCTCTCTAGAAGCCTTATTAGCAGAGATAGCACTGACGATAGGAAGGTATGTTTGACCATAACAATAAAGTGTACTTTTAGTGGAAGAAAGAGGTATGTAACATTGAACAGGTGTTACATACCTTCCATTAGTTGGTGATTTAAATGTGGTGAATTAATATTGAAAAAATGTGGTATGTACAAAAATTTTCTTCCTATGAATGTTTTTGCCTTTTTACTTCGAGGGAAAAATATAAATTTAGTAGAGCCCTTAGCAGTTTCATTTAACTTCATAGAAACAAAGGTTCAATTCCGTTAGAGTCCCCGCTAAATATCGCCCGGTTCTTCTAGACATCAAAAAGTAGAAATATTCATAAATAATTTCAAACTCCTGAATTAAAATGTTTAATTAGATCAATAACTATTCAGTTTATTAATATAAGTCATAATTTTTTTTTTCATATTTGGATATATTTAGCGATTTTGATATTGGCAATATTTAGCGGGGACTCTAACGGAATTGTACCAAGGGGGTATGCTACAAAAAGCGGTACTTTTGCCAAGTGTTCTTATAAATCTCCTAAGAAATCAGGTATCAAAAGTTAAAAAAACAACAACCGACTCATGAAGCTCGTTTTGAGATATAGTATTTGGCCTTCTTAAATTTCTTATAAAGTTTTTTTGCTGATAATATTTCTATGTTAATTAATTTTTGTTTCGGTACAACTCCATTAGAGTCCCCGCTTAATATCGCCAATATCCAAATCGCTAAATATATCCAAATATAAACAAATTTTTCTAACTTTTATTAATAAACTGAATAGTTATTGATCTAATTAAACATTTTAATTCAGGAGTTTGAAATTATGGTACAATTCCGTTAGAGTCCCCGCTAAATATTGCCAATATCAAAATCGCTAAATATATCCAAATATGAAAAAAAAATTATGACTTATATTAATAAACTGAATAGTTATTGAAAGTTAGAAAAATTTGTTTATATTTGGATATATTTAGCGATTTGGATATTGGCGATATTAAGCGGGGACTCTAATGGAGTTGTACCGAAACAAAAATTAATTAACATAGACATATTATCAGCAAAAAAACTTTATAAGAAATTTAAGAAGGCCGAATACTATTTCTCGAAACGAGCTTCATGAGTCGGTTGTTGTTTTTTTTAACTTTTGATACCTGATTTCTTAGGAGATTTATAAGAACACTTGGCAAAAGTACCGCTTTTTGTAGCATATCCCCTTCTTCCACTTACCCATTCAAATGAGCTGATTAGAATGAAAGTGGTATAAGTCCACTGAACGTAGTTTTGAGTAATCGAAGATTATCTCTAACGGGGCCTGTGTTTTTCCTATGGCGACGCGACGGCACTTTTAGGCAGCTCTTTCGGGATAATCATTGAGAATTTGACATAGGCTATTACCTCACTAGGGAAAGGAACATAGAAGAAATCCAAATATATACTTTTCTTCAATTTTGTCTATTTGGACTAATACCACTTTTATCCTGAGCAGCTCAAATATTGCTGTGAGATAATTTGGTTCAATTCCTTTAACTGTCTCGTTAAATATCCCCAAGATGGTTTTTTTTACATGAAAAGTATTCAAATATCTCCAAAGTTTAACGGTTTGTATGGATATAATTGAATATTTGAATAGATTAGTTTGGTGATATTTCTAATATTTGGCATTCAAAACATCTTGGAGATATTTAGATGAACAGACAGCGGAATTAAACAGATAGTTTTGAGAATTCTGTACTTTTAAAATACAAATCCTTTTCAGAGATAGCTACATGATGTTAATAAAGATGGCGTTGACTCTGTCTGTGCTCTACTCTAACCATCCAAACACCTTTGCTCTTGCTCAAGAAGAAGAAAGCAGTAAATTTCAATCTTATATCCCTGATATAGATTCCGGGTACGTTCGTATTCCGAAAATTCGTATTATTTCGTTGAATATAAAATTTCCTTCCTTTTTAAACTTGGCCTTAGCCAATTTTTACTACTGAGACAAAACCTAATAAACATTTCTGTTTGCAGCTTTAGCACAGTTATAAATTACAACGATTTCTCGGATGTGGATTATGAAGATGAATTTTTAACAAAAAACAAACAGTCATACTTAAATGACGAAGAGAAATACAGGTATAATACTTTTTTCCCTGGAATGCTAAATGTAAAGAGAAAAGGCTTAAGCTTAGAAACGGGTTTACACCTGTGTTTCTTGGCGTTGCCGATTTAAGTAATGAATCAATTTTAACACTCTAATAAGATATTGGTTTGGCAAAATGAGTAATGCCAAACAAATTGTCAAAAATCGCTGGGTGCCAGATTATAAAGCATCATTTGTGCATGAAGGTAATATTTTTCTCTATTAAATTGTTGTTACTTGAAAATGCTAAACACACCACTATTTAAATCTGATAAAATGAGCATTTTATGACTAAAGGAGTCACAATATTCCAAAAATCTAGAATTCCTTTTAAATGGTTGGTTTAACAGTTAGTTGTATAACCCAGATGACATTTAAAGTATCTCACAATGTTCATATTCAATTTAATATTTGTCTGTAGTTTTCCATCAAAGCATGGGATAGTAGGATAATTTTTACATACCAATACTATATTTACGACTTCATGTGGGTGGGGAGTTTGAGTGCATGGTTTTGCGCTTAGGTCTTCCGATCGCACAGATTTGTGTGCCGCAGCTTGCGTTTTGTGACTTACAGCGATCCTAGTCTTCCCATTTTTCCAGATGGTTGGATTTCAGGCTAAATCTATCAATATTTAACTATACTTCTGCTGTTGGAGGGGAAGCATTTTAAAATGGTTCTGGGTAAAATTATTATTTTTTGAGAAAAAATTTTACGAATACCAATTTTTTCTTACAGTGTAGTAAAACATAAAATGCATCACTTTTTGATAAGTGCTTGTATAATGATAAAAGCTTATTTATTTATATTTAATGCATATTTGAAAAACCTGAATATGCATGCAGTGAAGAATTTAGATATAGGGTCGACCGGGGTAACTACCGGACAAAAATAAATAACATCCTAATATTTCAAAAACTATCAAAACTAGAGTAATAATTTTTGGTATGGAATAAGTACACTATACAACAGTTCTACACAATTTTTTGTTACATTGTCTCATGCATAGAATTTAAGTAAAAAAAATTTATTGGTGTCCGGGAATTACCATGGAGACGGGGTAATTCCCGGACAGTTGCTAATGTAGTGCAAATTTGTATATTAATTAAAATATATTGTTATAATTGTCACATTAAACTATGGCATCCAGCATTTTAATCATGTTTGACTAATTAATCATAATTTATATGCACTCTTAACCTTATTATAAAGATAAATATCTCACTTACCACCCTTTCAAACTCGATATCATTGAAATATTTGTAAAAGTATTTTTATTAACAAAATTTATTTAAAAATATCTTATCCTACTTAAAAAAGAGTACCCTTTTGTACAATTGATAAGTTTTATTTTAAAATACTAATATTACAAAGGGAAAGTGGTACAAAGTAAAATTAACGAATATTGTAGTTTGACAAGTTTATCAAGTTACAAGGACACCAATAAATTATATATACTTAAATTCTATGCAAGAGACAATGAAACAAAAAATTATGTTGTATAGTGTACTTATTCCATACCAAAAATTATTATTCTAGCTTTGATAGTTTTTGAAATATTAGGATGTTATTGATTTTTGTCCGGTAATTACCCCGGTCGACCCTAAAATGCAATTATTTGATTTCAAATGTTGAACATTATTATCAAATTAAAATTATATTGAAAGATGCTAGATTTTTATATTGGTGCAACATCCGTTCTTTTTTAAGATATAATGTAATTTTTATTTCTGTAATTTATTTAATAGGGGTGAACCTTATATGTTATTAAACCCACGAGCCGCCACTGATTGTGTGGGAATTAAGTATTAAAATGTTTGGTTTTCAAAATCATGCTTTTTGTAGTTTGTGAGATGGAGAACAGAACCTATGGTGCAAAGTTACTATAAGCCAAGCATAAATTAATTCATAACTCTATAGTGTTAAAAATAAGTTGGAAAAAGTCACAAAAATTATGCATTTTTATAGGATGAATAACAGTCTAAAAGAATCGCAGAGAGATTTGAGAGCGTACAGAATACTACAAGAAAATATAGATATCAAGAGAAGCCAAGTTAACGATTTAAATAAAGAGATTCAAAATGGAACGCAAGAAAATAATATAACATCAACAGAAAACAACAGGAAACACCAAGCTAACGGTGTTAGATTAGCGATTCAAAAGGAAACAAAAGATGTGGGTATAGCATCGACAGAGACCAGGAAAAACCAAGGTAACGATTCAGGATTAGCGATTCAAATTGAAACAAAAGATGGTAATGTAACATCTACAGAGAACAGGAAAAACCAAGCTAACGGTTCAAAATCAGCGATTCAAAATAAAACAAAAGATGGTAATGTAACATCGACAGAGAACAGGAAAAACCAAGCTAATGGTTCAAGATTAGCGATTCAAAATGAAACAAAAGATGGTAATGTGACATCGACAGAGAACAGGAAAAACCAAGCTAATGGTTCAAGATTAGCGATTCAAAATGAAACAAAAGATGGTAATGTGACATCGACAGAGAACAGGAAAAACCAAGCTAATGGTTCAAGATTAGCGATTCAAAATGAAACAAAAGATGGTAATGTGACATCGACAGAGAACAGGAAAAACCAAGCTAATGGTTCAAGATTAGCGATTCAAAATGAAACAAAAGATGGTTATGTAACATCGACAGAGAACAGGAAAAACCAAGCTAACGGTTCAAAATCAGTGATTCAAAATGAAACAATAGACGGTAATGTAACATCAAAAGAGAACGGGAAAAACCAAGTTAACGGTTCAAGATTAGCGATTCAAATTGAAACAAAAGATGATATAATATCGACCGAGAACAGGAAAAACCAAGTTAACGGTTCTAGTTTAGCGATTCAAAACGAAGAGGGTAATGTACCATTGACAGAAAACGAGAAAAGTAAGCTTGGATTTGTAATGCAGAGTTTTATATTATACTACAATACATTTTGTATACAAATTTTACTATAAATTGTTCATTTATAGTAAAATTGTGTGAATATTCTGTGATAGCAGTAAAAAGTCTACCATAGAAGCATAGACAAAAATATTATTGCTTTAAATTTCTATCAGACAACATTGACTATAATACAAACAATTTTGGATTGTAGTGTTTATGCTATGAAGTTAAAAAAAAATAAGGAATTTATATCATACAATAATTGTCTCTAAGAATGACAATATAAGTATTTATTTGAGATATTTATCTTTCTGGACAAAGAAAATAATTATTCCAACACTCGGATATTGACATTCAAATATGTAAAATATATAACTATGCGTTTTGTCATTTAACTTTAAAAATAAGATTGAAACTATACTAGACTGCAACGTTACTTGACCCTGGAGAAATAAACAAAGAAAGTAGTTCCCAGAGCGGTGTCTGAATTTTGAGTGAAATTAAGAACTTCAATTTAGAAATGTGATTATTTTGTTAAACCCATGTATAGTATATAGCGTCTTTTTATCACGCGATTTGCCTAGCAACCCAACAGGGTTTCTGTTTATTCAGTTCTTCCTTTCGCGTAGTGACGTCGTAGGGTCAAGAAACGTTGCAGTCTAGTATAGGGGTTAACAGATATTGAGAGATAGTTTCATTCCCAAGGACATTATATCTCTAGATATATAATATAATTTACTGAGAGAGGGTTTTGCACATCCTCCAAATAATAAAATATTAAACTGTATAAAAAAACTGCAGCTGTTTTCTGTTAAACATATTTTTCAATTTCAGAATGTAGGCATGATAATATAACCTGCAGCGAATGCTCAAGTTTATCTCCTAACGTAAGAATTTTTAAAAAGGATTATTTAGGTATTATTAGTTTATAAGAAGCAAATGCACATTAAATCAAAACCAATTTATGTTAAAAACTAATTTGTAGTGCATTTTTAATAAATAATGTGGACTTCATCTCTCAAATGAGAAAAATGACGGATAATTAAACTACAATAATTGTTAAAACTGTGAAGGCTTATACGGCCGGAGTTATAATTAAAAGGCATTTTTTCTGGGCTTGTTGGCCGTAGTCTAGATGTAAAAGAAATACTGATGATGACTCCCGCAGTTGGGATCGAAACGTATAGTTCTTCTTTTACATCTAGACTACGGCCAACAAGCCCGGAAAAAGTGCCTTTTAATTGCAGTAATTGTTGTTGTAATAAATATGAAAGCTTAAATTTTATTCTTTTAATAATTAAAACCCACCAACCAAATAACCAAATAATTTTCCACAGAAAGATTTTTTTCCCTGTAATGAAAATACATATACCTTAAAATAAATCCTCCCTAAATAAATAAAATAAATCCCTAAAATACATAACTTTGAACTACACAAGAAAAGCTAAATACATGTAGTTTGAGTTGTATTGTAGGTAAATCGTCTAATTAATTAAAGATTAATTGAATCAAACCTTGGTTAGTTAACAACAATTTGATTACGCAGCTCGACTAATGATTCTTTTTCATAGTGTCACTATCACCATAAGGACAAGAAGTGTTTCTACTCTAAAATAGTGCACGGCAACGAAATATATGAATGCGGAGCTCGATTCTTCGCTCAGGGTATGTCTGATATTATGAAACTTCTTCATTTAAGTCGAAGTCGATATACATTTAAGGGTCAATTAGGGTGAATATATGAATTTAGTTAAGTAATAAGTAAATCTGAATCCTTATCGACTCAAGCCTATTAGGATTTTGCTAATAAATATTGATTTTAAACAATTTTAACTGGAAGGTAAATTTTATTGATCCCAGAACTTTTCAAAGATTTAGTAAAATGCTATGAGAAGAGGGTCGATGAAAAAGGTAACATCAAACATGACCATTGACCAGGGATGAAGCTGGAGAAAAAATTATTTTAACAAAAAAGTTGAGATGTAGAAAAAAAAGTTTAAAATAACAAATTGGTTAGATAGTCAGTTTTTTTAACTGGAAAAATTCATTTGATACTAGAAACTGAACAACCTCAATAAATCTAAAAAATCTTTATATTATATTTCAACAACTTCAAGTGTTTCATAAACATGCCAGTATAATTTACAATGTGTCGATTTTTTTTCATTTTTGCGAAAATGGTCTAAAACATTTCAATATTCTAAGGGGGTTCTTTCGCATTTTGCGAAAAAAAAACACCATAGCCGAATCCCTGACAATACTTAAATGCTTGGAAAGGTTTATAAAAAGGTTTCAAACAAGTAA
Source organism: Tetragnatha montana (assembly GCA_963680715.1). Taxonomy (NCBI): domain Eukaryota; kingdom Metazoa; phylum Arthropoda; class Arachnida; order Araneae; family Tetragnathidae; genus Tetragnatha; species Tetragnatha montana. The sequence goes on from OY796686.1 coordinate 21,026,799, forward strand.
ATTGCAGATAGAACACCCATCTCTAAAGCACTTTTCCCACATCCTATTTGCTGCTTCACGTTAGATCGGCTGGACCTATTACAGTTCAAAATAAGATAACTTCTAAACCTTTTATTTTTATCCGTCCATCATCCGGCTACTCACCAGAGAAGTAAAAACACTGCTTCAGTAGTCCCCCCCCCCACTCCAGTATCTTTATAATCGTAACATCCTTTTCGTTTTTCAGACGGCTGGATGCCCCTCATGGCTGCCGTGGGGGTGGTAGGGATCGCCACCTTGGGGGTGGTAACGTTCGTGGTTTGGGAGGTGTACCGGCGCTGCATCAAGAAACAGGCCATCCCCCAGGAGGAGACCGAAGAGATGAGGAGCCAGATCGCAGGCATCAGGGCCCGGAGATGCAAGTATCCATTCATTTACGTCATTCACAACAATGCGTAGTGTAGTGCAGGGATTCTCAACCTTTTCATACCCAAGGACCACTAGATGGCTTACCAAATCAATGGCGGACCATTAGATGCCTTATAAATCACAATAGATGCCTTACAAATCATTGGCGGACCACTATATGGCTTACCAAATAACTGGCGGACCAAATAAAATACCCAACATATTAAAGGGCACTAATATTCTCCTTACGGAACACATATGAAATTCCGATAACACACAAAGATATTGGATTATTTTTTCACCTCTCCCACTAATATATGATTCCAAACCACTTTGTATTGTAATGCAAATAGGTCAAAATATAGGGGGACCACCTGAAACCAACGCATGGACCAAAGATTGAGAATCACTGGTGTTTAAGCGGATATTTAGTTAGAACGGAGTTGATTGAATTTTAAAAGGAGATTTTTTGGGGGGTATATATGATTTTTTTTTAAGAAGTTTAAAAGAATATACAAGTGATTTCGCACATTAAAGTCATAACTCTAAAATATCACATCTTGGGGAACCTACCTCGAGTAGTTTACAGAAATTTTATGTAAATTGAGGTATTGAAGTAACTTGATTAGTTGGATTTAAAGCTCTAAAGTAATATATATTTTTTGCGTTCCATCCCAGTGTTCGTTTCTATTTCTTTCAGTCTCTATCTCTTTCTTTTTTCATTTCTTTCAATGGTCTATTTCATTCCGTTTCATTTTTCTCATCCTCCTTTTTCTCTATTTCTTTTTCCATATCTTTATATTTTTAAGGGAACAGTAAGTTCAACAAATTAAGTCACCTCAATGCCTCAATTGAAACCATAACTCTAAATTACTTTTTGTAATCTCATGCTAAAATGAATGTTTCTTTAAACTAGTTTCTTAAATTATAATTAAGAATTCTAGAATTCAATGATTTTTAATAGGGATACATGTGGAGTACTAGAAAATTGAAAACAAAATAAATAAGTTCAGAAGTTTTAAGAGTGCATATCAACCTTGTTAAACTTTTTAGTATCCGTTCAAAATTTAATGGTGAAAAAAGTCTATTTAAAGTTGTAATTTTTTTAAAATTTAAAGTGAATAAACCTAAATAAAACTTATAATTTTTCAGCACACCAGAGCTCATGAGGAAACTCGGAAAAATTCTCGCTGAAACAGGTAAAAAGTTTTTACCTCAATCTTTTCATAAACTGTATGAAATATCAAAGAGGCCTCATGGTACAATAACTTAAGTCTATATCTACTATAAACTATCCTCAATTTATATAGAATATACCTATTAATAAACAAGTTTACAGCATAATAGTCACTGACGTTTATGAAGTTGTTATGACCGTATTAAAACCTATGGGACTTTTTCAAGCTACTTTTTAAAAAACTGGGTTTGTTTTTCACAATTTATCAAGAAACTTGTTTGCATAAAAACTAGCTTTTTAATCATAGGAGGAGGGCCTTTAAATCAGTCACAAACTCACTTTAAGTTACTTCTATTGCGTCCCTAAATAAAAGATAAAAATTAACAAAAATCATTGATAGTAATTATTAGTCATTTATCTAGACTGTTACCGACTCAAGAATCTTATATCTTATTTTTTTTCTCCTTTTCAGATCCAGAAACTCAAAAATAGGGAGTTGGCTCTTTTTAAATGCAACTTCTATAAAGGAAAGGGAAGCTGGCCTTTGAAAATATTAATATTTTATAATGAACTTTTCAATAATAATTAGCTCACGAAAAGCCCTTTGCACTGGTAAAAATATACTGAACAAGAAAAATAAATTCAATCATTCTTTTGAAAATCAGAGAAGATTGTTTTTTTTTTAGAAGAAAAATATAAAACGAACATGTTTTGCAATAAAATATTAAAGGACAATTGAATTATTAATTATTTAATTAGAAATTATACAGAAACCCAAACCCACCCAAGAAAATAACAAAATTATCTATTTATTAGGTCTTTTCAAGCAATGATTAAACAAATCTATGAAATCATAAGATATTGTAAACAGCTTAGTCATTATTTTAAACATAGATAAAAATTTTATTTTATTTTTCTTCGAAAAACAACATTATATAAAGTTAAAGAGTTGTGACTCCTACCTTTCAGCTGGTAAAACTCACAGGTCTTTTGATAACCCAAAAAATATTCCCATTGTTTCCTAAATATGTATTAACGAATTCACATTTTACGTTAGATATTTAAAAAGGTTTACTATCGGACCTTAAAATCAAACTAGGAACAATAAATTAAATTTCTTGATAAACGTAGGCAAACATAATACAATATCCCATCCCTCAATAATTGAAAGGACACTTATTTTTAATCGCTAAACTATTCCTCAGAGTTGAACCTAGGGCACATGCACCCCATTTAAAACACCATTAAATGGATCAAAAGATACCCACACTTTAGCATATAAAAGTTACACCAGAACTTAGAACACAAAGAACCGCCTCACCTGAAAATTATACAGTTGACCTAGAAAGCAACATTTCCACATTAAATTACCGCCCACATCCCCCCTCCTACTCTCTGTGTCAACAAACGGCAATAACGCGTTCCTAATCCAGTTAGCCCAATGTGTGTTCAATGGAAGACTTCGGACAAAGAATGCAATCGATTTAACGGTGGATTTTTCACCAAGAGCGCTTTCGGCGGCAAAAAGGAATTAAAAACGGACCAACGAGATAATAATCTAGCGCTTGGGCGAGCGGAACGCCATTCTTCTTGGAGTTTATGTTAACGATGAAGATTATTTTCAGACGATAATGTACGCATCGATTGTGGATGCGAAGGTGGAAAGTAAATATAGGAGAATTATTCCGAGGAGACTGAAATTTCGAGTTCTTTTTTGAACGCAATTCACCCGGAATCGTTCAGAATGATTTAGTTTGAGTAAATAACCCCTTGTGGGAGATTTTGTAAGAGCAGTTGTTTGATTTCTATTATTAGTCATTTGTATTTATGTTAATGGGGGGGGGAGATTTTGATTTTTGAGATTAAAAGTTTTTAGATAGAAGCGTGTGCTGATTTGGTTATACTTGTGATAAATTTTGCGATTTATACTGAAGCAAGATCTTCGTATAAAAAAATACAATATTTTCGAATGTATACTTAATACCTTTGCGATGATTGTTCTGCCACGGCTTACTAGATACTATACAGGCTAGCCGAGTACGGAAATCCTTAAAAATCCAGATGGCAAAGCATACAAACTGGCAAAGCATATCCACAGTGTTGAAGGCGGTGGGTGATATAGGTAGGACTTGTGGCGATCCAAGCGGGAAAAGTTGTCAAATGGTTTTCATTGTTCAAAACTCGGCTAGCCTGTATAGTATCTAGTAAGCCGTGGTTCTGCATTCTTAATAGAGTCCTGAATACCCTATAAAAATTTGGTGGTTACACAACGAAAATTCCATTACTTATTTCACAGTTTTTGTTCGATTTTCTCGAAATTTTGTTTTTAGATTTATTCCTTTTTTCAAACTTACGATTCATTTGAAATGTCTCAAAAGTTTCATTAAAATGAATATCTATAGTATAATTTAGAGTAAAAACGAGTTGTTGTCAAAGAGTCACGAAAAGTGACGTCAGGAATTCTATCCCATGCCTGATTCTTGAGCTCCTCAGGCCTATTCCTTCTCCTCTTATGAGTCTAACTGACCATAATTCAATCCAGGTAAACTATTCCAGAGCAAGGTTCCACTTATAAAAATATACTCTCGTATCCTCTGAGGTTATAAACATTCAAGTAAATACGCAACATATATTCACCTCGGTACTAAAATTTACTCCCGATGTCATCTCCGTCTTCTTTACCACACACAAAGACGAAATTAATATTCCCATCACAACTTCGCCACAATCTTCCTTAGTCCCACATCCCACCTAACACTCAACAACAACATAAAAGCAGCCCACCAAAAAACTATAACCATAAAATAAACTCTGCGGTTGTTACGGCACACCAGTCACACCCTAAATAACGCTTTACACAGCGGCTTTTATGCTCGAAGGCGGCGTTGGCGATGATCAATGCTAAAAATGGCATGTGGGCCAGTTCCCATCAGCCACCATGTTGCTCAAATCCTTGTTGAGGTAGATTAGGGAAGCAAATTAATCCTTATATTCAAGGTGAGGCGGTTGGAGGTGCAGAATTTTAGAGGGAAATTGAAAGGGTTCGTGATGATTATGTTTTGGAATCGTGCGAAGGAGGTAAAAATGCCCTTGTTAATGTGTTAATCTCTGATGGGTTCTTAAATTGATTTTAGGGGCGCTTAATGGATTTGTATTAAGCGGTTGAGGAATGAGAGATGTATAAGGATTGGGGCTTGTCAGTAGGGAAAGGTCAGTGCTATTGTTTAGATTTGAAGCTGATAAAAGATTGTGATATGAATATAAACAAACTGTGTACAGGAAAAAAAATGCACAGTAACATGTTTTAAAAATGAATTTAAAATATACATTATTATAATAATATAGGACTTTTAAAGATGTCTATGGATAAAACGGGCGGAGGGTAAAATTTTAAATTAGATGTGATTTCGCCGATTAAAATTATTTATAATGAATTACTCTATTGCCAATAGAGAATCTACATATAAATAACTCCATTTATTTGAGAATTTAATGCTATCATATTTAAAAAATATAGGGAGTATTATTAAATTATTTTAAGAATCAACATTTTTAAATGTTTTTTGAAGCGTAAGGATTATGTGATTAAATGTTTAGTTCAATCCCTGTGGGATGGAGAAAAATACGAATGGTAAATGACCTGAAATGGCTTGGTAAAGAAATAGATTTTGTTGCGTAAAAATTATTTTCTTTATTGAATCTTCTAATTTTTTAAAGTTATATGATAACAAACAAATTTTATGTAGGGTATTTTTATAGCAGATACCTATATTAAAAATCAATTTGAAAAAATGACGAAGATAGGAAAAAATGTCTAAATTACAAGAGAAAATCAAATGAAACAAATTAAAAAACATAACTTTATCAAAAGAAAGAAAAAATGTAAGTAGAAGAAATATTGCTGAAAAGAATATAGTATAATTCAGTATGAAGAGCTAATATAATTACATGTTCTTTTCAATAAATATGAGAAGAAATAATAAGCTCACTGCTGTAATTAACAATTTATTAATTAAGAGCACATACTGTATTTAAGAATTATTTCATTCATGATGTTGTTTAAATATTCAACACATATTAATAAACTGTGAAAAGGTAAGTCATGAATGAAAAAAAAAATAGCCTCAGAATACATAATGATCTAACAAGCTTGAGATAAACGAAGAAATTCCGGATTTATTCAAAGAAACAAGTATCTGGAATATAATTCGTTTTTATCTTTCCAGTAACTCCTTTCAAGGTTTTGAAAAGCCAAACCTCTTCAAAAGCGTCTTTTCCAGTCTTCGAGGGTGGAAACACGATACCAAAGTTTTGAAAAGGTCCTCTCATTTATGAAAAACAAGCATTCAAACCGTTGAACCATCAAAGCGTAGAAAACCGTTCTCTCCAAGCAGAAAATTAATTTTAAGGATTTCCAATTTTTCCCAAAGAGTTAGTGGCAACACTGCGGAGAGTTTTTAAGCAGAAAAACCAGTTTCACATGCGAAATATTTAAATATTTTTTTTTTAAAAATCGCACTCGTTTCTAAGTTTTTGTGAATTTATTTTGGAGGGAAAGTATTTTTAAAAAATATTTGGTTGTTAAATCGGAGAAAAAAATCATCAGAAAGACGTGATGCATAATCGATCTCTAGATTAAAAGATTCGCAAAACTATTAATTCGTTCAAGGAACATTTTCAAGAAATCAAAAGTAACAAAAAATCTATATCTTCCCAAGAAAGAAGTTTGTCATGGAACTTTTACATCTTACTAAGGACTTTCACCGTATGTTTTGTTTCTTACTTTCCTGTACCTTTTCATTAAAAAAATGAAGTTATTTTCTTAAAACACCTTTTTTCTTGAGCTTGAAAAGGAAATTAATGAAAATGCATTAAAAGTGAACTAGGAATTAATCAACGTCGATGCACACTTGGAAATTGAAAATCAATTATTACGTGCTTTTTAAAAGAGTGGGTATAAAACACTTACAAGAAATTAAATTATATAATCCTCATTCAATTCATGCATTAAACTTTGTGAAGTAATTTAAACTTTTACATCATTTTTTAAAATGTCCTCTTTAATAGATCTTCTACTTCGGCAATTTGAGAATCACTCAGTCATTTTAAAATCGAAATAATAGGAAATGAAGGAAATAGTTCTTTGTTACAAAAATTGGGATGCAAATACCACTGGGGATGAAATAATCTATTTAATATTCAGGATTTATCAGACACCAGGTGTATGTAAAGTTTCAAATTTAAAATGTACCAACACTTTTTAATTTTGACTACCTAAATGTTTAAAATAAAGTTTAAGTTTATAAATAAGATTTATAAAATTGATATCACCACAAGCACCTTCCGTCAACAGCTTCAAACTATTGAATATCTTACCTATTCGCTACCTCTTTTTCTTAAAAACAAGTATCTATCTTTACTTAAATTCAGAAATATGCAAATGGCGTAACGTAATAAACCCTCGAAGACCCAATATAGTATATGATATACCTAAACCTGAAAAAACTATTTTTTTGTAAACATTTCTTTTATTTAGCTCCTAAGTTCTTTAATTTACTACCTTTAGAAATACAAAATAGTTCATCCAAACATGTATTTAAAAAGAAATTAAAATAGTTTTTGTTTTCTATGGAAAATATTGAAATATTTCTTGCTTAATTTTTGTATCATTGTAATCATTGTATAATTCAACTATCTTCATTTTTTATGCACCACCCCCTTATGACAGATATTAAACCCGTAATTTAAGACACCCTGTTTGCCACCCCTGTTTATACTTATATTTATGCTGTTCCTATATTATTTTTATGTATTGTTCACTTTAGTTTATAACTTCTTCACGTTTTAGTTTTTGTAATTTATTCTACGCATGTTTTGTTCACCTACATGGATCGTTGCGATCCCAGGTGATATGGATATTTTTCTTGTTCTGTTTGTTTTGACTGATTATAAATAAATAAATAAAAAAAAAGTTATTCAATAACCTATTTTATGTATGTACCAGTCACTTTTTAAGAAACAATTACGTTAAAGAAATCATATCACTTCTTGAAACTATAAAAAACTAGTTAGGACAATAATAAAAAAAAAACGTTTATCTGTTCAATTATAGCAATGGAAGCTTTTTAATGTTTTTTTATAAAATATATTTGTTTATCAATTATTTATTTGATAAACAAATACAATTAGTGTTTTTTTGTCGAAAAAAATATTGAAAAAACCCGATTAGACTTGTTGCCTACATAAACTGATTTATTAACATGAAATGAATCGTTATTAGTAGTTACTGCACTATTTTGGAAAAATAATGCTGTTATAACTAATTTAAATGCAAGCTTAATTTCTTTACTAAGCAGGCACTATACTAGTAAGCATGCTTCACTTTCTAGCAGCTTCACTTCACTTCTAACAGCTTTCTAGCTAGCAGCTTCACTTTCTCCATAATACTGAAAAAAAAACTCTTCATAGTTTTATAGAGAAAATAATTATTCCTACCGAATAAGTTTGATTGACAAAATATCCTAACGAAAGACAAATATTTTTTGTACTGTGAACGCTTTCATCAATGAAATAAGAAAATCGCAAATAACTTGCAGCAATGAAAGATGCCTTCCCGACAGATAAAAAATACATCACATACGCTCTCTCAATCATACAACATCAACAAATAACATTAAGAGTCGACGGATAAAATAAATCCATCAGTTGCTTTGCTCGAAATCAGTTTTCTGCTTATTAAGGGCAATTCTCCCGTTTCGTCCTTATTCCCGAAAGCTATTTGGATAGCTAATTAGGCTTAAACAAGGGAAAAGGGGGGGCCTGACTAATTAGATAAGTATCACGAAAGGTTTTTAAGAAGTATTATTCTTCGACAGGGGTGGAGGACACTTGGTTTCTGGTAATGATGCCTCAGGACGACGACAGGAAATCGTTTCTTGAAGACAAATTCAGGGAATTGTTAGTTGGGATAGATTGGGAAGAGTAGGTACAATGGTAAAACGAGTATGAACTGATAGAAGATGTTTTCGAGGAGTGGGAATTTTCATGTTTAAGAATTATTCTTAGGGTTTCAATAATTAATTGCTATAATAGTATGAAAAGTTTCCTATTTCAGTTTTTGTGTACTCGATTAATTTGCTTTCGGAAGTTTAAAATTTTTTTTTTTTGTGCAGTATTATATGAAATAATTATATTTAAATCACACCAGAAACATGTAATGTAGTTTTAGAATTTCTTGATGGAGTATCAAGCATTAAAAATAAAATCCGTAATGGGTCGATATAATTAGTTGATGATGTTTTTCTTTTGCCACAGAGGATGCCCTGCGAAGAAGAGGGCGAAACGTTCGTCCCAAACGACACGATCTTCAAATCCCGGAAAAATAGAATAAATAGCTCAGGTCGTGGAAGTTTTATGAATTTACTTCAGTTATTATTAGTTTTACATCATTTACAACCAAAAGGTATAATATCTCTTTAAACGAATAGTTATACCTGATCAATTTCAGCAATAATCTTGCTTCAAATATTATAATACTGAATTTCTCCATGTTATAAATTGCAATTCCTTTTTTATAAAATTTAATGATGGAAACAATTTAAACACAATAAAGAACGATAATGAAATAGCCATGATTCTCCTGCAAAAATATAACGCAATAATTTATTTCACCAAATCGCAAACGACTCTATAAACTACCAACAATCCCACCAAACAAAACTCCGCGCAAAAGATTATATCTTCCGAGCCCACTCCCCGAAATTCCAACCCCCGTCACACACACTCCGACCTCCCACCCCCGCAAGTTGCCAAATCCTCTCACGAAACAGCGAGGAGTGTCGATAACGCAATTAAAATCGGTTGCTCGCTCCGAGCCCTGACCTCCGTACCCCGTCCCCTTAAAACGCTCAGTGTAAGCCGCCCAGTTCCTTTCGGTGGCCACCATTTCCCCGCTTGCGCTTCTCTCCTCTTCGGCTTCCCGGTTGGCGCATGCGCGGTGGAGGGATCGCTACGTCAAGCGGGTGGCCGGGTGTGGTTGCAGTTACTCGGGCGAGAGCCGTTCTTTGGCGATTTTCCCCGAGAGAATGAGGTTCATTGGTTTCGTATGGGAGAAATGAATGGAGCGTTTAAACTAAGAGAGACTGCTACGAAATTTAAAATAAAAGTATATAATTTCCTTTATAAATAAAATGTAATCCATACTGCATAATTGTAAGTGACCATATGAGGCCTCCGCCAAAACTGTATTTCAAGAAAAAAGAAAAAGAAACTAGTTTCAAAGCGACAAAAAGAAATGTAGAGACTGGCATATTCGCCCTTGTCTTATGGAACGCCTCATATACGCACTTTTCATTATAGTGTTTCATTTATAAAACCTTTTACGCACCTTTAAAAATTAAAATATTTTATTGAATACAGTTTCATTAATGTAAAGCCAATATCCTAAAGGTATAGTAAATGTCTTGTAATGTAAAATAATTTGTAATTTAATTTTTTTGTAATTAACTGATACTTATAATGAAAATGGAAAGTTATTTTTATCATTATAGCATACCGATATGGATATGTACTTTTAATTAGCTGTAAATATTTATAATTTCTACTCATTCCTTAAAAATATCAGCAATTATTCATTTCATACAAAATACACTTCAACTAACAAAATATGACTCCATAATGTCTTAAATACTTAAATAATCTTCGCGTATTCGTAAAAAAAACGGTATTTGAGAACGTGTGAAGAGAAACATCTATTTAAATCGGATTACCCATTGTTTTCTCAAGGATTTGTTTCCGCTTTGGAGTTAAAAGCATAGAAAAAAGAGTAAATCCGCTTATCGAGTCCTGTCTCTGTTTATGAAAATATTAACTTCGCTTTAATTACTAGCCAGATTTTTTAATATTCCGCACAGGTGGATTAGGTGTTGACTTAATTATAATGATATAATTATATTCCAATTTATATTAAAAATCTCTTTTTACGATTTTTTTCTGATAGTATTTATCAGGAATTTACTTAAGTCGGTTAAGAATTCAACCAAAGTTGTTACGAAAAAACAATTGTATTAAATTTAAAATATGAAAAATATTACTAACATATTGTTTATCATAAGTTTTTTTTTAACATGAGTGCATTGCCAATAAAACTGTACAAAAATTTAAATATGTAAATAAATTAATTAATAGGTCCTGCCATTAAAGTATAGCAATATTTGAATATCACTTAAGTTAAATGTATTGCTCTCCTAAAAATTTAAAATATATTTTTTGAGTTTCCGTGAATTACTTATTTGAGTTTTGATTTTAGAATGTCAATGTAACAAGGTAAAAAATAAGGTATTCCTGTTAAAAGTTTGAGATGGCACTGTATACATTGAGCAGCTTTATTTATATATCAAACCTTAGCTTGAAAGATACTCAACATATGTTTTTAAGAAGTTTTAATCCTAAGATTTCATTATTAAAACTTTTTTGAATTTATTAAGTTAAAGAAAACCATATAATAAACTTGACCGTTACAAACCTTCTTAACGGTCAAAGAAACAACACCACAAAAAAAAAATTACACTTATTTTTAACCAAAACACCAACCTAATAAAAAAAACACACGCTCCTTCAACATCGGCAAAAGTTTCGAAACTCGGTCAACCCACCCATCGCCAAGCTTGGCGACGCTGGTCATTAAGCCGTTCTTTATTTAAATTTGTGGAAACCCCAAAGAGAAGCGCGAGAGGTCGCTAAGCTCCAGTATCGGAACGCGTTGTTCTCTTCTCTTCCCCCCTTCATTCGAATTATTTTTCTTTTCCTCACCCCTCCGAGAAATGATGAACCGCCGGGGCAGGCCTCGGGGCAGAGGAGCTTTGTTGTCAAGCCCCCCCCTCTCAGAAAATCGAATTTGCCCCAAGATGGGAGTGATTTTGCGCCCGTTTCTTTTGCGGACTTTCGGAACGGCGGCAATATTTGCTTAAAAATGGCGTTGGGGGTGCTAGGTGGGGTGGATTTGTCTGTTCTAATTTGATGATTATTCGGGAGATCGATCGTTTGTGATCAAAGGGAGGGTCTTTTTGGGGAGTCTTCGCGGTGATTGCGTTTGAGCAGCGGTTTTCAAACTTCGATAGTTCTTTGTTCGCCTTGAATGAGTTTGATCTTTTTGATTTCTGGGATGAAATATGTATCCATGAAGGCAGTGGAATGCTTCGTTTCTTTAATATAAAGTAGAGTACACATTTTTGAGAGGCTACTGTTATTTACAATGCTTGCATAAATTTATACTGCCTTCCAATTTATAGTTCGAGGGCAAAAACAAATTATTAGTAGGTGTGCTTATTTAAATACCTTACTTGAAATTATTTATTTACATACCGTTAATTTCTTTACAATTCCTTTCAAAACCTCCATTTCTACCTCCTTAATATTCAACACGTTCACTTCAAGTGGAAGTTCAAGTTGGGGAGTATAGGAGACGTTTGCTTGCTCTAGAATGAGCCCCTTCGTCTCTCTTCTTCCTAAAAAAAATTTCCAATTGTATTATTTTTAAAAAATTATTTTGCACGTTTACTTCAAATTATAAAAAAATTAGTACAAATAAAAAAGAACATACACACGTTACCTTTTATTATTTTAAGGATCGATTATTACAAGCTATCAGATAGTTAAAGAATTAAAATTACTTTTCAAACAAATAGAGCATTTTCAATCACATGACTCGGCCTAACAACGGCCTTAGCAACGTTGTTTTTGCTCGCCAGTGACATCATGAGCGAATGCTTCTAGTTCCCCTAACAACAGCCTTAGCAACGTTGTTTTTGTCCTCCAAGTGACGTCATGTGCGAATGCTCTATGACTAGAGATTAAAGAGTGAATATGTTGAGTGAGAATGCATTTAATTTCTTTAACTGCTCCAGATGAATAAAACAATTTATTTTTTATCTAATAGGCTGCAGTTTCCAGTAAAATTTAATAAGATTACTGAGGAGGTTTAAGTAAAATATCTGCAATAAATACTTTGTATTTAAAGAAAATGTAACAAAAGAGGATTAAACTTTTCCAACCAAATAATTTTCAAAGAGTTAACATAAATCACTTTATATTTAAATTTAAGAGATAAAATCTGCATGTGGTTTCAAATTAAATCTAAATACTAACAAACGTTTGTGTACAAATACTTATTGAGAACAAAATATCTAAAGTAGTATTAATTTAAACCTTTTAAACCTTTACAGGGATTAATGTGAGTAACTCAACTATTGGAAGCAAGAAGAATCAATATTAAAGCTTCTATTTTGAATAACAATCACTAAAAGATGAATTTTATCGACAACAGTGTTTCTTATTTTCAATTACATAGAATTAGCTTTTATACTGGAGTAAATCGTAAGTTATTTGAAGAGCTACAAAATAATGCATCTTTATATCTAACAAATTTCAAAAGCCAAACTGATTCTTCGAATTTCGAATTTTCCTACCAGATGATTTCCCAACTGACTACTAAATACAAAAGGAATGCGGAATTTGAGTAGGCGTAAGTGTAAAATTCATTACGTCAAAAACGTATTCAAATAATTCTCGAGAGATGTATATTTCACGTAAATATACCAGGAAACTTATATTGCAATATTTGACAAAAGAAACGTTTGTTAATACTGGATTTAAAACCCTTAAAGGCATTAAATAATTATCAAAAAGCGTGATTTTTGGTTTCAGCTCCTTTATTTTCTTCGCTTATTAAATTTACCTTACAAGTTTTAGATCCTACGACTTTAATCGTGATCAAAACTAGTTTTTATTCCTTGAAAGAAGATGGAAAGGTTTTATTCAAGGAACATAACCTTAAACTATTTATTCATTAGAAAAACGAACGTTAATAACGGAAAAAATATGCTTCAGCAATAATGCTTTTGTTTAGCGAAAATTAAATTGGATTTCTTTGTGAGCAAAAAGGGGAACTTTAATCAAATTTAATTTAATGTACGCCTTTTTTTAGAATTAATATCAGACAAAATTTTTCCTTATATCCTTTCCTTAATTTTTCTTCAGCAGTTATAAGGATTTGTTTTACTTTTAAATGAAATATTAAATAAAAAAATTGGTTATAATTGAAGTGTAAAAGTTTTAATTCTTGAACGAAACACTTGCAGAATTTTAGTCTTCAGATTTCTATCAATAAAGTAATTTAATTTGCTAAATAATCAAAATAAATTCATTTTAATTTTATAATTAGCTAACACATATAAATAAATTAATATTTGTTAACCTTTCTATTCTACTTTTATCTTGGATTCAAAAGTGTGAATAAAGAAATAACATCATCAATTCTATACAATTATTTTTATTGCCTTTTTCAAAAGTATTTTTAAAATATTATTTTAATAAAATTAAATTGTTGTTTAAAATATTTTACTATTATAATAGTATTTTTTTTACCATTTTATAAAATTTTTTAAATTTGAGAAATAAAAGTCAAAATTTACAAACGGATTTCTCACGGACAAACGGATTTAGTTCTCATATGCACTTAAAGATATAAAGATTGCGTTTTGTTAACAGTTTAAACCTCCTTCAGGATCTGATCCTCTAAAACAGAAATTTACTTCGTTTTCCATTTTCAACTTTCAAAGATTTCTTACTACTACAAAATCGTTTCATAAAATCAACCAATGGAAGTTATTTCAAACACTTTCTTAAGATACGAACTTCTCTTAAAGACGCGCATCCTCACTTAACTACCCTAAACAGCTGTTAAATTGGTAACGTAAAGTTCGTAGTAGTAGTAAGACGAAAACGAAAATCCGGGTGCTTCGGATCCTTGGCTGACGTCACCGCGCATGCGCACTGAGGCACGCTCAGACTTGCCAAAGTGAGAGTTCACAGAAGGCTTGAATAGCTTCAGGGAGACGGTTAGAGAATTCGTCTATTGCCATGTAGGGGAGAAGGGAAAAAAGAGAGTGAGATTTAAGAGGATCTAAGAAGGGGATTATTCCCTTTTAGTTCCCTTCTCTTTAAAAAGAAAGTTGTTCCAGCCGTTTTCTTCTTCTGCAGCTTATTGAAACTCTGCAAAAGTTGTTTGAGAACTTGCGTGATACTGTTTATTGTTGTGTCGGCTGGCTCGCACGGAGAAAGAAGCACTAAAAAAAGTTTTCCAAGCTCACAGTCGGATTTAAGTAAGAGTTTTTTTATTTTTAACTCCGGTTGTGCATGCTCTTGTCGGGAAAGGTGAAAGATGATTGCGCTTTTAAAGGGTTTGTTATGATAAAAACGTAATTACTGCTGCAATGTATTTTTGGAATACATTTTTAAAGTTAAACAGCCCCTCTACGGAATATTTAAAAATATGTGATTTTTTCTACTTGTATAAAATGTTACTGTTGTAGCATAACTTTTTGCTATAGATAAAGTTATAAGTTTAAAACTTTTAAATTTGTTTTAAAAGGTAAAATTTTTGTTTGATATCTTCTACAGATATTGTTTTAAAATATGTTAAAAGTAAAGAACATGTTTTAAAAATGGTTTAAACTTCTCTTTCTTCTTGTGTCATTCAGTTTCTAGCTGGTTTGTTCCAAGAAAAATGTTTTCCCTTTTATATGCACTTCTATTAATGTTTTTTTTTACTTTGGAATTGTATTAAAGATCCTATGGATTGAACTAGAGTTATACTTAAAATAAAAAAAAAAATGTGAAAACAATAAAGTTTTAATCAAAAATTTCTTTATAATTAATTATATACGCTTCATGAAGTCCTAAAAGGTAACTACTCGTAAAATGAACTTTTATTTGAAACAAACTCACAGAACAGTTTTGAATTATTAGTCTTCATTGTAAAATATATAAAATTATTAAGCGTCGGCAAAAAATTGTATTTTAACCGTATAAAATGTACCAATATATGCATTTCTGATACATTATAAGACTTCAATTGCGTTTTGAATGAAATTTCATCCTTTTAGCAGCTATAAAACGATAATAATAAGAATTTTAAGTATTCCAAATTTTTTCATGGATGTAAAACCTTAAATAAACCTCTTCTACATGAAAATTATTACTGCCGAGTTTATTAACTTAAGTTTAAAAATCTACTAACGAATCTCTGAAACAGAAAAACTAATACACATTTTTAATCTTGTAACTTCAAAACAAGTTAAAAACTGAATAGTTACTATGATATTTGACATACTACAGAACAACTGTGAATGAAAATAGGAATTATAGCGTTCTGTATATTCTACTACAACAGTGTAAATACGTAAACTACACCGAGAAATCACAGTAAATAGAATTATCCATTCATTCATGTTCAATTGAAAGCAGATGATTCCGCATATTTTAAGTTATATGCATCCCACTTAATGTTAACAACTTAAGTCAACATTTAGAGTTTCGTATCGATTTGGTGTATTAAAGCCTGCCTCTCTTAACACTCAAGTGCTAAATTAACATTTACTTCAAAGGGTTTCTAATTCTCTAGGAGCTTTAATTGCTCAAGTTAACGTTGAAAGCTTTTAGTGGAACTCTTAGCTTTATTGGAGGGAAATGAAATTCCAAGAAAACGGGTGGTTTCTGTTTTGTAGCTTTACTGCATACTAACAATCGTAAAGGAGAAACGGGTTTTACAGTGTTGCTTTTGGGATAGTGTGTTGGTGGGAAAATAAACACAAGGTAAATTGTAAACTAGTTTGCCCTTTCTTCCCTACACTATCACTATACTAGAGTGCAACTTTTCCTGATCCTATGACGTCACTACGCAGAAGGAAAAACTGAGTAAACAGAAAGCCCGTTGGGTTGCTAGGAGGAATTTCTGTGCGCAAATCGTGATAAAAAGACACTATAAATACATGGGTTTGACAAAATAATCACATTTCTAAATTGAAATTCCTTATTTCACTGAAAATTCAGACACCACGCTGGGAAGCACTTCTTTTGTTTCTTTAGGGTCAAGTAACGTTGCAGTCTAGTATAAAGACTTTTTATATGATATTATAAATAATTTGAAGAAGTACTTTAAATAAATTTCCTTATTTATGCAAGGAATTTTTCTATAATACATATGTATAATACAACATGTTTGAACGTATTAAAAGCCATATGCATTTCTTAATAATCCAACCCGATACTTCATAGAATGTTTTAACTTTAAAGTTTAAAAAACTTTTCAAACAGAGTTTGTTTCATTAAATTTTTAAGAATTTAAATAAGATAAATTTTGTTTTAAATTAAAAGAAATCAATCCGATTTATAACTTTATAAATAATAATAAGCTTACTCGAAGGTTTTTATGAAGCATAAGCAAAAGCATGCTTCAAAAGTAAAAAAACATAATTTATAAAGAAACAATTTATTTATTATACCGTATTCACCACTAATATTGATAAAGCATCTTTAAAAAAACTTTGTTGATTATTTTCGAACGAAACCATTGTAAAGATTAAAAAAAGGAATATATTAAAATGTATTAAAATTTATTTTCTTAAATAATTTCATCCGATGCAAAAATTAACATTTAAACATGCGCCCACAAAAACTTTAAATTTAATGTAACGCGTGCGCGTATCTAGAAATCCCCCAGCTCCCCCCCCCCACAAAAAAAATGGCATGAAACTCGTCTTTTAATTTATTGAAAAGAGAAGAAAAATGCAACTTCGAAACTAATTCGAATAAAAAGAACACTTTATTCTTTTCATAAATAATAAGACAGTGCGTCTTCCAAAAATCATGATTCAACTGTGATTAGTTTCTCTTTTTTTTATCGTAAAAACCAAAAAAGCGTTAAAAAGTAAAAAACTTTAAAATTAATAAAAACTAATATGAAAAAATAACTGTGACAAATAGCGCATCTTAAACCCAAGAGTATGAACCTGTAAAAAAGAAATTCTGCAATTTGCTGCTTACAGTTTTCTCGAGGAATGGAGTACAGGTAATTAAAAACCTTTCGACTTTGATATTAAATACGAACTCCAGAATCTATTATCACATCAATTAGATTTTTATACGAAAATAGTCCTTTACCTTCTACATACATATTAAAAATTTGGTAGTTTTCCATGGAGAAGTTTTTGTGCAATAAGAGTTCAAGTTAATGAAAATGAAACTTTTCTGAAACAGCTGCGAGTGATATAAGTTGACTGACACCCCCTTTTCATTTTTAATATTTAAACGATCCTTAAATCAAAAGAGAAAATCGAGAGTTATGAAATTAAGCTTTATTTCAAATATGACAGGTCTCCAGCCATAAATTTACGCCATTTTTTAAACCCGAAGTCTAAACGGTCAGTTTTACTCAACACGCCTTAAATATATAGTTTTCACAACAGCCCAAACCCATTTGAAGCACTCCTTCCCAATCTTGACGCCAGTAGTAATGATAAATAACTGGAAAATAGCAATACGACAGGGCATACTTTCCATGGGAATAATCAATCAACTCTCGAGAGTTCGAAAAATTCTAACAGCAATTGATCCTACATGTTTCAACCATCTTCTCTCTGAGTTTACCTTCCCATTTCTCGAGCCCCCGAAAACAGATTATATTTCTCAGAAATTTTAATAAGTTGTTGAAGAACTCTTCTTATTGGAAATGATGGATGTGATTTCTTCGGAGATATCTTGTAGGAATTTTAGTGACTGTTTAGAGATGGATAGATGGCTCTCACTTATAGTTTTGTGAGCTTTTCTAATATAGATTCCAAACTTTATAAAAACGTTTGATTTATGGTGGGGGTCATTGAAAATTGCTTTTGAAAATGGGGATGGCAAATAGAAGGTTTTCGGTGATTGTGACCGAGTTTTAATCTTTTGAATGAATTTTGTGTTTTGTGGTAATAAACTGAAAGTTGTAAGGTATATTAGAAATAGTTGATTTTTTATTAAGTGGGGTTTCAGATAAAAAAGGCCTCGCAATTATTTTTTTTCCTTTTCAAATATTATGATAGAGTAAATGAACCTTCGTTTCCTAAATGGATTCTTTATTGCATTTAATAAACTTTGAAGGAAAACCTGGTTATCTTGATTTTGCCTTTGGGATAGCAGCCTACTGCTAGGAAAGCAAACACAATTTAAGAAATAAAAAAAGCTACTTTAATCGTATTAACAAAAATAGGAAACGTAATATTTAGGAATTAATTGAAAACAACGTTTTTATTTGCACAATTTAAAATAAACAGCATACAATTGTTTCGGGGGTCAACAGGACCCCCTTCGTCAGTGCTAAAAAGGGAGAGAAGGGGGTCCTGTTGACCCCCGAAACAATTGTATGCTGTTTATTTTAAATTGTGCAAATAAAAACGTTGTTTTCAATTAATTCATTAATTGTACAAGATTGTTTTCGCTGTAATATTTAGGGTTAATTATTTTTTTTTTGACAAAAACCTAACGACATAATGAAATTTAGTTATTTGTTAGAGCTTTTTTGAATAAAAAATATGATTCAATGATTCTTAGCTATACGAAAAGAACTAGTTATTTCACAGATATTGATAATTGTTCTTTAGAAATAATTTTTCGGGATAAAATGCAGGCGTGATTTTTCAGTTTCAGTTTTGTAGGTTTTATAGATTTTTACGATTTCAAACGATTTTACTTTATTTGTGTATAGTAAAATCAATTAAAATTAAATTAAAACGACATCAAACTTTAAATTTTTAAACTAATTTAAAGATCAACGTACTTTAAAAGGCAGAATCACATTATTGTGACTTGGAACTGATTTAGTTTTTGTACATCATTTCTAAGTTACAATAAGGTAGCTTTCCAGGAATAATTTATACTTCAAAGAGCTCTCAATACTATATGAACTACATTTTATAAGAGGAATATTTTGGAGTATTTATAACGAAAAGAAAATACATTGCCATTAAGATGATTTTTCTTTTCCTTTTTCAAATATATGTTATTAAAATAAATTTTATTTATTACACAAAGCAAACTTATCACACATATTCAAGTGGAGTGCACTCAACTCAAGTGGGGTGCACGAGTTTAAAAGAAAAGTAGACAAATACTGGAAATCGGGTGGGTTGAATTGAATAGACTGGATCAACCTTGCTGGGCTTTTAGCCTGTAGTTGACCGACTATTTTGTATTTTGTATCTTCAATCACTTGGCTGTTCTCTCATTCAAATATAATTGATTTTTTTATAGGTTTAAAATGTTTTATTCCTAAATTTCTCAAATGCTTAAATAGTAACGAAATAAACGATATTGAAATATAAGTGCTACGAAATAGTAACAAAATAATATCACCAGAAATTTTCAGTTGGGAACTATATGAGCGAACCACTAAACCAACTCTCAAAGAAATAGCTTTAGAGGTAAATGCATAGAATTTTACAAGGTTTTTATTTGGATCTAATGTCAAACAAATTTAATCAATAATAATTACGATTTATTTATTCATTAATAAAACAAATTTTTGAGAATTTTTCGTATACTTTAACAGTTCTACAGGAGCTTTAAATCAAAAGCATATCAGAAGAGAAGAAACAAGGTACATATCTAAATTCAAAACTGAACTTGTTTCAGCCTTTGTTTTACAGTTGATAGACACTTCCAAATGGAATAGTTTAGAATAGTTCTCAAAAACTATTTCCTCTAGCAAAGGAAACAAATCCTTTATTCAAATCACTCTCCCCGCCCCAAAACAGCACAAACCTTTCTCAAAACGCTCCGGAGAAAGTAAACACGGAGAACACCTCCCAGAGATAAAAAAAAGTTCCGTCAAAGAATTCCTCCGTCAATTGTCAAAGAATTGACACACATGTATATCCTAAAAACAACACAACAATAAAAAAAACTCCACCAAAACCAAATTGCCTGGCCCGGAAGAAACAGATAAAACAGCCCCGTCCAGCGGGCGAAAATATTTTCTCTTCTCTTTATTTAGGATGAGACAGAAAGAGAGGGGAAGGGGGGGGGGGAGTTTGCATCATCCCGATAAGTCACGTGACATACGTCTCGTCGATAAGTTATAAATAGCGCGCGGTCCGTAGGTGAAAGGGGGGGGTAATCAAGATATTTAACGGAAAACGCGGGGTTTGCAGAGGGTGGAAAAGTGGAAATTGTTTTCTTTTTTTTTTGGAAGGTGGGGTGTGGAATTGTGTTGGTTTGGGGTGATGGGTTTGAGGGGCCACGCCTAGTTTGGTTGTCTTTTTGAGGAGTGATGTTTTTTTTTTCGGGGGGGGGGGTTGATGAACGTTGACGTGTTTTTGTGGAGACACTCATTTTGAAGAGTAGGTTTTTGATGTAATTTGGTTATTGTTCGTCATTAAATTTGCAAATGTAGTCGGGTTTTTTTTTCTGTCAGTAAATAGGCATTTCGTATGGAAGAAAATAAAAATTCCTATGTTAAACACCTCTTTTGTCTTATTGCTGTAAGAATAAGAAAATGAGAAAACGTCTTAGAAGTTAATCCTAATCAGCTTAGAAAAAGATTGAAGATATAAAATTGAATGGATTTTGCATCACGGGGGGTGTTTTATAATTAATTAAAAGGTAGAAGAATTAAATATTTATTTTACTAAACAGAATTATTAAGTACAAATCTTCTGAATTTTCAATTTTCTTTCCCTCATCCAATTATTTCAATTAGATATATTAGATTACTTTGAGAATAACGCAGAAATAACAAAAATTTTGGAGAAAATATGCAGTGCATAATAGAAAAGCTAACTTCTTATTTTGTACGAAAGTACTTTTTGTAAATTATTTCCATTTCTAAATAATTCAACATTCTAAAAAATGCCTTCATCCAGTTTAAACGTCAAATTACCAGGTCTTTAATAAAGTTATGCATTTAAAAAATGCTTCTTCTCTTTAATATATCCATCTGCCATCTCATTATTTTAATAACTATTTAGTTTTATACACGTTTTTTATTTTATCTGTAAACTACAAATCAAATACAAAACAACATAATATTTTTCAATAATTATCGTTAATACTCAACATTAAGTCAAACTTTTATCTTCCGTTTAGAAATTTAAAATAATGGTGTAATTTAAGAAGTTTTTATACAATTTATTTCTAAAAGAGCTTAACGTTTAATGTGTTTTACTCTTACATCTTGACGAAATCTTTTAACATACCCCTAACTTTTAAAGCCAAAGAAATAAAATAATTACCTGTAGGTACTTAAGTAAATCTCATTACTCTGATCTCCCATTTCGAGAACTACCGAGTTAACTATCTTTAAAAAAATTTAACTAAATAATAGCAACGAAAGCTAAGACGAGGCAATTACAGCATATTGAAAGTCGTAATAAAACTCAATCACGCAACCTTTCCAAAACAACTAGCTTAATTGAGCAGGGAGAAAAAAAGGGCATCGCCAAAAATATCAAATTTGCATAAAAATGATCTTCTTCCTATCCCAATTAACCGATAGGCTTCGAAGAAAACCCTCCCTCAAAGAAAATCTTCCTCCTCCTCAATCTACCGAGGCGTATTTTTTACAACTCTAGCTCTCAAACCCGATTTAACGATAGGGAAACAAAAATACAAAAAAAAAAAAGAGCGCCGTATAGATAGATTAAAATACGGCATTTTTTAATGAGGCCGAAGCTGTCTCTCCCAAGTTTTTCCGGTAACTAAAAGAACTTGACGTCTTTCCGAACCGGCTGTACCCTTTCAAGGAACTTCCCAGGTAAAAAAAAAGGGGGACAGGATACAATCATCCCTTTTTCTTCCTTTTTGTGCCCGGAGCGTCAGGCGTTTCTTTAATAATAAGATAGATCCTTTGTTACCGAAGGGAAAATGCGGCTCGAGTATGGAGTATCTTGCGATTCAGCTTATGCGGAGATAAGCGCATCCGCTTTTAACAGTTCAATTTCAACTCGATTCGAGGGCTATATCATTGTTCTTGAATGAATTCGTCTTTAGTGCAGTTTCACGGCTGACTAGTCATTGGGAATAAATTGGACGGTGTTTAGGGAAAAAAAGAGTAAGCTGATTTCATTGAAGGGGATACTAGTGAGTGAAAGCTGTAAATAATTCAATGCTGATTTTACTGCGAACTTAAATGCATGTAGTACAGAGATGTTTTGATGTTTTAAAGAAGATTGAAGTTAAGTATGTGGTTTTAACAATAGGAAAACCGGAATTACCTAAAAAAATATTTCATGTTTGTAAAAATGATGAAATGTGATGGTGTTGTAAGTCTTTTGGTATAGGTTTTTTTTTGGCAACCCTCCGTGGTATTTAGAAAAATCACCGATTCGGTGTGATTTCATTCCGTAAACTCCGTTTATTAGAAATTCCTTAGGCAAACTGAATTCTAAGTGAAATAATTCAAAGTACGTAGAATAATAAAATAATGGAATTATAAAAATAATAATGAAACTCTTATATTATTATCTTTCAGAGTTAGGAATACAAAGAATAGTGGTCTTAAAAAGTTAAAAACAAATTGTCAGAACTTTTCTTTGGGTTATGAAGTTATTTTAATATGCAATCGTAAATTTCTAATCCATTTTTATCTACTTTAAGAGTTTTAAATTTGCACTTAAGGGTCGATTTAAAACATGGAATAACGAATACAACGTAGATGGCATTTATTCTGAAAATCCCACAAACTATGTTGAATTACTTCGCAAATTATATAAAATAGGTTATCACTAAATTTTAAAATATTAAAATTTAGTATGTCAGCGTATAAATTGTGAGTATTAAATTATTGAGTATTTTTTTAGTTTAGTGTATTAAATTGAACGGTACTCAAATTATCTTAATCAAAAATTATTGTCTATATGAACCTACAAAGCATTCAGATTGTTTTCAAACAGTGTAACAATGTATAAAGCACATTCGCAACAGTAAAAAAGTTCAGATCGAATTGGACCGAAGGATATAAATAAACCAATTTCCTTATCTTATTCTTTACTTCCCACCTCTTATCGTCCCTTACTGGGGTCAATGGGTCCCTCATTGGGCATTACGCATGAATCAATCCAGATGGGTCCTAACCTTTTGTAATCACCAGGGAAAAGGTATTTATTGACGATGGATTTCGGAGATTTATAAAACAACATTAGAGTTACCCCATTTCTATGATTAAAAAGAAAATAGTTTTTCAGTATAACTACAATGAATTGATTTTTTTTCAGGAATTCAAATGAATCACAAAATGTAAATCAATGCATGGAAAAAATTCTTGAATTTCTCCAAATTTTTTAATTTCTCAACTAGCATTATTTGCTGGACGGTTATTTTTCTATCCCTTGATATAAATTATTTACTTTTACTTACATCACTCTTAATATTACTGATATGTTTTTGTAACCGTAACTGCACTGCAAAAAATAATCGTAAAAAAACAGAAAAGCTCTGGCAGCAAAAGTTGCCAGAGCTTTCCTTTCCACGGAATTTCTCTGTTGACTGAGCTTGTTCTGTAGGAACGACTTTTTCTGCGAAAATATTTAGGGATATAACCCTCTAAAATTTCCTAAGTTAGGAAAAAAATGAGACACCATTCTGTAGAGGGACAATATGTAGTTAAAAAAAATAGAATATTTCCAATGGATAAGTTCCCTCAAGTTGCGAAACAATCGTTAGCATACAGAAAAAGTTCAGTCAACAGAGAAACTCCGTGGAAAGGAAAGCTCTGGCAACTTTTGCTGCCAGAGCTTTTCTGTTTTTTACGATTATTTTTTGCAGTGTGTTAGAATTTAATTGTTCTCTTCCTTATGATTCTTTCCTTCATCCCTAAAAATTAACTCAGCCAAAGTAATTCATATTCTATAAAATGTATGACAGCTAATTGAAGTTTTTTTATGATCACCCTGTATTCACACGCAGGCCCTGATTTATCATTAGGGCCAGTAGGCCCGGGTTTGTTTGCGATAACACATAGGTACCACGTAACTTGGGGCCCCCTTCCTGCATTTAAATTTTCTAAAGCGGACCCTGTTCACACGTATTTTTAAAGTCCGCGTATCATGTCATTGTGATGTGTGTATCATGTCTTCTATATCCGTATGATGTATACGTTTCAAGGGTATCATGTCAATGTCATGTGTATTCTGTCCTCTATGTCCATATCATTCAATGTTGCTCATGCGGTGCCTTACTCCCTTAGGTGCTGATCAGCATCAAGAAGAGCCGGCGGGCGAGGCCATGCGGCCATGTCGTTCCTGCTGCGCTTCCACGACCTGATCGGCGGCATCCACGTGCCCATCGACGACGGCATCGACAAGCTCAACCGCAAGTACACCCTCCTCGTCTTCCTGCTGCTCGCGCTGCCCATCTTCACCAAGCAGTACATCGGCGACCCCATCGAGTGCTTCACGCCCACCTACTTCACGGAATCGCAGTCGCGCTACGTCAACTCCTTCTGCTGGACCACATCCACCTACTACTTGGTTGCCGACGAAGGGACTGGGGACCTAGGGGAGCCCCTCGACCCCAAGTCCTTGGGAGGGCAAGACGAAGTGGACTATGCCGCCTGGCTGCCCCCCGTCGAAGACGGCGGGCCTGGCCTGTCGGAAAGATTAAGGCGGGTGCGGGTGACCTACTACCAGTGGTCCCCGCTGATCCTGCTGGTGCAGGGGTGCTGCTTCCACCTGCCGTTCGTGCTGTGGGGGGCGTGCGCGCACAACGCGGGGGTGAAGATCCGGCGGCTGCTGAAGAGAGCTTCGGACATCGCCAGCCTGCCGCCGGGTTGCCAGCAGCGAGAGGCCCTGCTGGCCGAGTTCGTGGACCAGTTCCACACCATGGTGAACGGCAACGTGGGGTGCTGCGCCGACCCCTCGTGCCGCATCCCGGTGTCGTGCCGCTGCGGCACGGGGCCCAGCCGCTACCTCTGCCTGCTGTACCTGCTCGTCAAGACGCTGTACGTGCTGAACGTCTTCCTGCAGTTCCTGCTGCTCACCGCATTCATGGGGAGGGGCTACTTCCGACACGGCGTCGAGCTGCTCAGGAGGTGAGCCTACTTTCTCATTTCATATTTCAAACGATGCATATGTAGGGCCATATTCAGAAAGACAAACACGTAGAAGATCGGAGAACGGTACGGGAACGGTGAAAAAGCTCTAACGAGAGAGATTTCAAACTTGAACTCCGGAGTTCTCGTCCGCCATATTGTTCCGAGATTCAAATCTATGTGGATTGTTTTTACACTTTTTGTGGTCCGTTAAATACATAGTTACAAAAAAATCTAGAACAGCTACTTATTACCATAAAAAGTCCTCAGACATTAATATATTACGAAAGTAATGGACATCGTGTAATCAGAATTTTGTTTTATCAGGGTATAATTACTTGTACTTGTAAGGGTGTGCACTGTGCAACAAGAGGCGCCATGAGCGCACGAGAGGAAAAACTATAACTCTTGACCTCTTGTTTTAAATCTATCGTTTCCGTCTCGATTCTTCTACGTATTTTAGTTTCTCAATATGGCCCTACTAAGTCACATTTCTAAATCTTTTGAAAGGTGAAATGGCACTAATGGACGAGCACGGAATCTCAATCCCAAGTTGAAAAGTGATATAAAAGTTTCCTTGACAAATATTTTAAAACTAAATGTTATAAAAAGCTAAACTCAACGTTCGTGTTAAAATGTAAAAAATTTGTTCGTAACAAATTTAGAAAATATTTTACCAAAACCAAACAAAATTAACTTAAATACCGTTTGCCATCAATGAAACAACACTTAATCTCAAATAGTATTACACCCTTAAACCATTCCCAGTCAATCTTAAACATAACCTCCCTAACCTTATAACACGCACCCTTAACAATTTTAATAACACTTTCACTCCTTCCAAAACCACTAACGTTCTTAAAAGCTCGTTATTATTCCATAATTGCTCGTTTACATCCAAATCCACTACCAAAACTTCCTTCACAGAAGCGTTAATACGAACACAAGCCCGAGTTTAAATTATTATTAAACCCAGCCCGCTTTACTATCAGGGAGGCATCTTTAACGGTGTTAATCGATCATTTCTGGCTTGCATTAGTTACTGTGTTTCTGGGTTGACAGATTTATGGGAGCTTGGCGACAGGATAATGGAGGTTGACGAATTTATTTCTACCAATTACTACAGAGAGTATGGGTCATATAATGCCGCTTCTTGAATCTTTTGTCGTTAATAAGGGGAATTTGATAGCTGTTGGGGGTTTGAGAAAATTTTTAGACTAACTCTGTAAGGAGGAAAGCAAGTTTTAAATTCTGTTGTTTTGACAGTTCTTTTAATTTTTAAGATACTAGAGAAAGAGTTCCTAATTTTTTTTAAAGGATAGAGGTTGAGAATTACATATGAAATTATTGTGAAGAGTATATTGATTAAAAGTTTGAATCTACCCCTTTTTAGTGGATAGCTAATGGTTAGAATTTTTGGTTTCCTTTCTAAAAATTTAATACACGTGTAAAACGATAAAAACTTGTTGAAATGAAAGAGAAATATAGATGACGTTTGAAAAATTATTTTATTTCCGCTGAATGCTTATTAAACATTTATTCAAAATTATGCTATGCTTTTCTTTGATGAATATTTTTTGGCTTTGAAAAGTTTATAAAAAGGGATTAAAAAAACTAGTTACTTCGGAAATCGTTATTTTGTCTCGAAACTTAATGTTCGGCACTAGTTAACTAGAACTAGTTGCAACTAGTAGTTAACTACTGATCAACTAGTAGTTAACTAGTAGTTTAACTACTTTTGGTTTAAACTAGTTCAACTATTAGTTGAACTACTTTTTTTAATAACTACTAGTTGAAACTACTTTCAAAATTTCAACTACTTTCAAAAAAATTATTATTAAAATTTTTATCAAAATATAGAAAAAATTGTACTGTAACAAATTTAATTAAGATGGAAGAGTACTCAAAATACCATAACCAGAATAAAAGGCCCTTTCTGTGCGTTTTTAGTGATATAGATAAGAAAGATGTATTAGAATTTGGGCAAAAAATAGGTTATGAAATTAAATAGACTATAGTTAACTAGTAGTTAACTACTTTGAAAAACAGTTAACTACTAGTTGTAACTAGTCCCAGGAAAAAATAGTTAACTACTAGTTGCAACTAGATTTTCCCAGACTAGTTAGTAGTTGGTAGTTAACTATTTTTTGACCACTAGTTGCCGAACACTATCGAAACTAAGAAAGTTCCATTGATATAGTACTCGTTTGCTGTTTTATTCGGCAATTTAAGAAAAAAGGCCTATGCAAAGAGTAAATACATAAGAAAATATATGAAACCTAGACAGATTATTCAATTTTGATGAAAGTAACCGTATACTTTTTATACCTACACATTTTTTAAAAATATAAACTTCGTCGTCGTGTGGTTATTAATGTTGGCAGTGCTTTTTAAAGGTGGTGTTTTTTTTTTTTTTGTAGAATTCTAACGTTTTAGTTTATGTTTCGTTCATAACCTCTTTCTCCAATAAACACGAAAATATTTAATACTTAGACATACGTCAAATCTAAGTACTAAGTAATTAACTTCGTATTTTTCTAATTTAATTGTGTGAAGTAATAGTCCTTACGCTTGCTAAAAATATTCACAATTATAGTTTTAATCCAAGCCGAATTAATTCAGTAGGTACATAAAAAAGTAAAACTTATCGTCTTAGTTCAAAACATTACATACAAAGTTAAAACAAATAAAAGTAAGCCTGAATAAAAGATCCAGTGCAAAACCTTTTCACCATATGAGCGCCTCAGAGTCCATAGAACTTCGTTTTGTTTTACTGAAGGTTTTCTATAATAGCTACTGCGCTATCCTATGGAGAAATCATTTCTGAATCTGAACCTTTGGCTTAGGCAACCACTGAACGAAGTAAAAGATGCAAAAACAACCGCAAGTCCAAGCTCATCTCAAAATTTTCGACTTACTCCACTTCCATTCCAAACAGCTCAATATGCATCCACAGAAACCTCCAAGCCGCCATTTATTAAGACCCCCATTCGGCAAAGGAAGGGTTCCGAATGGTCCGCAAGGGACCTCACAGACCCCGGTTATTTTTGAAACGCGACTGGCCCGCGAACCAACGCCGAATCCTCCCCCTAACACGCATAAAGGAAGTTCAGATGCGGAGGTTCATTTAGTTTCTTCCTAGATCTGGGTGGAGGGTTAGGTAAGGAAATTTTATTTTATCGGTGGAGGGGTATTTCCTGGAGGGGCGATTATATCTACTGTGGGTTCTTCCGGAATGCCTTTTCTTTTGTTGAGGGGGAATTTCGTTTTCAGGGGCCCCTTCGAGGTGCTGACTGGCGAGATTCTTTCTGTTTTGTGCAGATGGGGTTGCTTGGAAGTGGTTTTGTTGGGAAGTGAGTTTGGATTCGCATTGGGAAACTTGTGTTGAGATTTTTTTTTGAAAATGTTTGGATGATCAAAATATACACGGTGTGTAATTTTGGAAGTTCTATTGCACTCAATACAGTTTTCATGTAGCTAAGGAATTTAAGTATGAAAGTAAGTGTTAAGGGAAGAAGAATAATAGTAAGAAAAACATATCGATACAATTAACTTAATACTAAACGTACTTAATTACTTACAAAAACTAATAAGTTTTATAAACTTTTCAGAAATGTTTATTTACAATTTCAGCTTATACAAAATTTAAATCTACCAAAAATTATTTAAAGCGTTTATAAACATTATGAATTACTTACAAAAAAAAAGGATTTTGGTGCATGCAATCTTTTTTATAAAACTTTTATAAATACTACTGATTATTTTGTTATACTATATTATGGGAAAAATATAGCAACCACATTCACTTTTTCAACCCACATTTCTAATTATATATTCTTACAAATACTACCATATAAAGAATGAAATCTATTTCATTTGTATATTTTGCCATTAAGTTTACTTAACTGATCTTCAGTCAATTCAGAGTGACCTTTATGCATCTTACTAATGGAAGATGTGCAGGCCTTTAGAACTATGACATCTTGATTTAGTGCATTTCTCGTTCTAAATTGGTTACAGGGTAGTACAATAAGTAGCTTATAAAGGACCGGCTTGAATACGGTATTGTTAGCAATCAGTAGTTAAGATAAATTACGCTCAGATCTCAAATCTCACTGAAGCTTTCTATACAATGAATGCATATCAACCATTTCATCCTACTGGAAACATAACAGCGTAAGAAATGATTGAATTCAAAACAGACGTCGAAATAA
Source organism: Tetragnatha montana (assembly GCA_963680715.1). Taxonomy (NCBI): domain Eukaryota; kingdom Metazoa; phylum Arthropoda; class Arachnida; order Araneae; family Tetragnathidae; genus Tetragnatha; species Tetragnatha montana. The sequence continues at coordinate 21,056,479 of OY796686.1, forward strand.
TTACTCTAAAGTTAAGTGAACCATCAAGAAAGATTTTCAATTGTCATTAGAGACAGTATAATAACAATGTGACATAATATTTGAGATACATTTGAGGAGGGAACATTATATTATTCCAGAATCTTTGCCAAATTACTTTGTCGCATACAAACTTTATAAAAGTTTGAAACATATTTGGAAACCAGAAACATTGCATATTTTAATATTTGGGATAGAATATTCGGATTCGCCTTATCTTATAGTACAATGAAACATTTTTAGAAATATCACAATTATACGTTTAATAACTTCTTAAAAATTGTCGACGTCTTAACTAATATACATGAGGATATAATGATATGAAAATAAACAGAAAAACAAAATATATTTGAGAATGTATTAATAATTTTAGTATTCGAACTGGTTGGCTAAGCCCTTAAGTTCATCTGAACAATCTAACGAAATCATGGTGACCGTTATGCACAATTTGCACATACAGTCAAACGGTGCTATAGTCAGCGTTAACTTTCTAGTTATAACGTATAGTATTTTACTGATACGGAATGAACAATCGACTTATAAGGCATATTAGGGGCCACATTCACATATCACACTTTTTAAGGAATTTATAACCTACCATCTCCCCTTGTCACAAACTGTTAGACTTCATAACCCTCTCGCCTGTTGTTACGTCACAGTTCTGAAATTGGAAGAAAACCCGCCAAAAAGTAACAGAAAAACGAAAATTCACGAACAAAACAGAAGGAATTAAAATTTTCAGAGACTGTTGTCACAACGTTTGAACTACACCCTCTTCTCTGTCACATTTCCAAGCCCCCTTCCTAAGCTTGTTACGTAATTTCTGTACCTTAGACCCAAAAGTCCCAACATCTCGTTGTGCTAGTTTTTCAAGAGAGGAGGAAAGCTAAAATTCCAATTTTAATTCGAATTTTTGAATTTATAAAAGTTTTAAGTAACTTAAACTAATTTACTTAAAGTTTAACTTAATAATTACCTCAAACATTCGAACTAATACCTGAAATTTTATTTAAATGTATTTATTCTCTCTTGAAAAATTAGCACAGCAGGGATAGGATCTTTAAGCTCTGAGATACATACAGTAAATATGTATCTCAGAGCTAAAAGATGGTCACTTAAAATGAATCTCTTTAGCCACTTATAGTGTGAATCTCTGGCAGTAGTGTAAGCTACCAATAATTAAAACAAGTTATAGTGAACCTGTGATAATAGTTCACTGTAGTATTCCAATTTATTTAGTCCTGTAGCAAGACCAAGTTATAGTGAACCTGTAGTAGTTTATATATTTAGTCCTGCAGCAATTCATAACAGTTACAGCCTATTACAGAGATAATTTTCCTTATTTAACCGATTATTAACTAAAACAGGTGTCAGCAATAATCACCAATTAAATCAGTGCATCTCCATGAAAAAGAAAACTACATAACTAACTCCCCCACCAATACCCTCATCACACTCCATTCTCTCGGCACAAAGCCATAGCAGCACGACCCAGCCATTACCCGCTGTATCAATCGTCCAGGGGCATAATCTCCGGGGCAGACAATGCGATAATAGGGCCCCATATTTATCCCTGGCATTAAGCGGTCTCTGCGCTGTGACGGCCATCAAAAGCAAATAGTGATGGAGCGCTTAATTTCGTTAATCTGGGCCGCAGCTGGAGTAACGCGGGCTAACTGCCCGAGGGTTGATCTAGTAGAGCTCTCTCTGGATTATGTTATGACGTCTTTTGAGCCCTGGGTCAAGGACGGACGGGGGGCAGTTTTGTGTTCGTTAGTTAGTATGGTAATGTGGGGGATGGTTAAGGGGTAGTGTAGTTTGGGATGGGGAGAAAAGTTACTTTGTTTTGAATAGATGAGAGGATTTGGGTTGTTATGTAGTTTCCTCGCTTTTGTCCCGGTGTATTGAATTAGGGAATAAGAAAATTGCATGGCATGAAAGTGAATTTTGTTTCCTTGCTTTCGACGTAAGTGAAGGATAACCGAATCAAAAAGGCCAATTAAAAATTAACATTACATTAAAAGCTAATATAAAACCAGGTGAAAACATTAAGAATATAAAAAGTAGCAAATGGCTACGCTACGTACTACAACACTATCGATCATTTATAAGGTAAAAAAAAAGAATAAAGTTCGCTTCATTTCCTTTAAGATCCACTTAACTTCTCTTCAAACTTCTTATCAGCCATGTGGCACGACACACAAGATAAATGATTATTTTGAAAAATTTTAAGAAGTCTTGTTGGGTATTTGTGCATATCAAAAATTCAATTTTAAATACACGAATTGATTAATATTTTCTTCCAGTAGAATAGGAAATCTAAAAATATTATACTTTATCGCTTGTGGCTAAGAATGGAAATAAACACAGCAACTATTAATATTGGAAAATTAGATTGCTGTTCAAGCAGAACAAGTACTCTTTGAAAGAATCGATTTCATACACCTCTCGAATTATCACACTCAATAAGCATCGATATTCAGTTTTATGAAGGTATTTAATATGAGCAGATTTTGAAGTTCTGTCATGTATATTTTTACTCCAGCTTAGATGACAAAGGTACTCATGAATAATTACCCATTTTTGTCATTAAACTGCCGCTTTTGTTTATAATTATTTTACAAAAACGTTTTTTGTTTTTCGTATGCCTTAACAAGGTGGGTTTGTTTTGTTAGAGGTTGTTTTTCAAAATATAAAATGTCGAAATTCTTTCTAAACTTTAAATGTAGTAGTATAAAGTCTTTTAGTACTTAAAAATTATCATATTTAAATTAATACACCCTAATTTATAAAGTGACATAAAAATATCAAACTTATGTGAAAACTCTTTTGTAAAGAAGTATACTTCAGTTTAAACGAATAAATGTATGGCATGTGTAAACTAAAACAAAGAGCTCACGTAATATTTGTTTTTATTTTAACAGTTTATTTGGCAAGTGTGTGTAACCTTTTTTGGAATTTTAACTATCCCATTACTATTATTATTCCATTTACACAAACGCTAAATCATGTACCTAAATAACACACTATTCCCTTCAACAAAAAACAAATTTTTATATACTTTCAGGTTGTTCCAAAAAGAAAAAAAAACTTTTAGCAGTTTCATGTAAGAATACATTAAAATATAAAACCTTAAATTCTACAATAAAATTGTTATAGATAAAGCATTTATATAAACTTACTTTCAGGAAAATTTTCTTCTTTTTATTCCTTTTTATCAAAACTATAACCTGTAAAAGGTAAAACTCAAACTATATTTTTGAAAAACAATTTAACGAGCGTAAAATAGGTATTACTGCATTATTTGGTGAATTTTCCGCTTTGAAATTCTAAAATACTTGATTACACTTTAAGCAATAAATGTTACTTTAAATTTTTTAGTAAAAAGCACTATAGTTACTTTCTGTTAATCACGCTTAACGGGTCAAAATAGTATCTTAGAATTTTTTACTAAGTCAGATTAAAATCTTTAAGCTATGACGGCGTTAAGCCCAGATTACTAAGAGTTAAACAGAAAAACCAATAGTTTTGTCTTTTTCACTCATTATCTATCCAACTATACACTTAAGTATTTCCAATGTTTCCACTTCCATATTTAAATAAAATATCCGATACTTTTATACCACATATCCGATACCTTTATTTACAAAACCCCTTTGACACCCCTAAACACTCGTTCAAAACCCCACAAACAAACATAACTCTTCCGAACACCTTCACAATCTCCACCCACACAACAAAACAAAGTCGTCACACTCCACCCCCGACCCGCCAAACGACGACAAGATGAAACACTAATACGTTAACCTCCACTCCACCAGACCGCGCATATGAATAAGTCAGCAGCAAGCAAGCAAACGATCAGAGAGCAGACGACACGAACAAAAAAAAAAAACGTTCCCGATGCCGGTGCGTTTTGATTAAATCCGGTTCCCGTTCTTTCCGGGAACAATTCTGGGATCGGGCAATTTCGTCTCTCACCCCGGATAAGGCCGAGGAATTAGTGGGAGAAATTCATTCTCTCTGTTGCAATCGTAATTAACTTTCGCCACCCATACGTAATTATAGAACCCCGGGAGGCTCTAATTGTTGCGAATTAAGAAGAATACCCTCCTGCCTTCTGGGGGATGTTCTTCGGAATTTTTCCATTACCTGCGGTTCTTCGGAATTCATATTGATTCTTTCGTGTATATGTGTAGTACTAGTTTCTCTGTTCTTAAGTTACGGTTACTGTTAAGTCCCCGTAATTTATATTATTCGCGATAATAGTTTTCAAGTATCTTTTCTTATGGGAGTTAATGCAAAGTGTAATTGAATAGTTTCACAATTATGCATTTATAAGTTTGAGGGAAAAGTACAGATAACGGCAAATAAATTTCTCTGGTGGAAATGGGGTTAGTGATAGCCTGCTAATAGCGGGTAAAATAGTAGTAAATCGGCAACAAATAATGAGTACATTTGCATAGATCCTCATATTTTTATTAAATACTTTTCTGATTTGAGATAGGTTTAATAGGTTTTGCATTTAGATTTCTTAACTCATTTAATCAGTAAATATTAAATGTCAATTGTTGAACCTGCTTTTACTTATTCTACATATAATTTTCTATAAGTGGACACTTTTGAGAATTTAATTATTATAATTAAGACGCTATAAGTGAGCTTCTCATCATTTCATGGATTGATTTATAATATCATTTTCCATTGCCTAAAGAAGTTTTGAGGAGGTTTTTATTCCAGTTTTATGTCTTTTTTTATAGGCGATCTAATTACAAATTCGATGACGCTTTGAAAGGGATTAAATTAGCTACCAAATTATACCGATTTGACATGAAAGTAAAAAAAAAGTGGTTGATTTAAATGTGAATCTAAATGTTGCTAAAAATTGCGCTTAGACAATCTGACTTTCCACAATATTCTTAGAGGCTGTCTGTATTTTGACATTACGTCAGAATTTATAACATTTATATCCCATTATGTTCCCATTGGATGCCAGTATTATGAAGTCACGTCAGACGATACAACTCTAACAGCCATATTCACAGCCATCAGAGTCGGTGTTAACCAACATCTAAAGAAAGAAAAATTAGCTTTTCGCTGACTCTGATTGGTGGAATCCTTCTTTGATCTAGGATTTGACACTGACGTTGATGGCTATGAATATGGCCGTAAGCGCTACTAAAACGGGCTTTGCAGTAAACTGCTATAAAATACAAGTAATAGAATAAGAACACATCTACATTAGAATAAACTAACTAAAATGTATCAGAATATCTGAATTACTCTAAAGTCCATTAACCTTCTGATACGAACAGGTGTTAAGTTTGGTTTTGAAGTATTTGCATGTGAATATTTAACCTAAGCACAAATTCAATATTGTACAACATAACCAACAAATAAAAAACTTCTTTGCAAATTTCGCAACTCCTCCCAATGCCATCATCAACACCTCAACCTCTCTAGGACCAGGCTATATCCCCATTCTCAATTAAACAGAAAAAAGCCCTTTCTGCACAGAAAGAGAGAGGTCGTTCAACAAGAGCAGAGGTTAAATTAAGATAAATCAGGGTAAAAGTTGCTGGCCATGAATCTCTTTTAACGTTATCTCGGCTTGATGGAAGAGTTCACTTAGGATGTAAGTCACAAAACGGGATTAATCTTCTTCTTCGGGCTGCTGCCAGCTGCTGAAAGATAAATTGTGGGGGAAGGACACTTTGGGGTCCTCGATCAACGGACGGCTTTTCCTAGGATAAACAACGGGCTACACGAAGGTGCTAAATGGGTTTTGGAGAAAAGTCTATACTGGGCAAGCTTTTATACGATTTCTTTTTATTGAACTTCTGTTTCACTGTTAATACAGTCAATGCATTGGTAAGGTTGTCCCGAATTAAGTCCCAAAACTTAAGATTTAGTACACATTAATACAACAAAACCAAATTAAGACCCAAACTTAAGATTAGTCCTCATTAATACAAAAGAAAAAACAAATTCAGTCCCAAACTTAAAATTTAGTCTACATTTATGCAACAAAACTAACTAATACAAAACTTGATATTAATTTTATTTACACCTAGAAAATAAAATCATTTAAAACTTCATTTTTATAACTCATTTTCACATACCCCAGACTGGTTTATATATAATGTGAAACAAAACAAACTTTTACTTTTCGGAAATATTGTAATAAAGTCTGTGGGAGCCATTCCAATTCCAACTAGAGATTAGTTTAATGCATTAAAAGTATGAAAAGTATATTTTATGTTGATAATTTTCCACATTTAATACCTATAAATAGATAACATAATATATAAGAGTGTAACTTTATATTGTAATACGTGTTATAAACTAAAAAGAAAATTATTTTAGAAAATTTTGACATTCATATACTTAACAATTTACACGTTTATACAATTTTTCAATGTTTTACGATTTTACGAACTGTTTGCGTATCCCCCTTCTGTTTTTAAAAACGTCTCCTAAGAAATTTAGTTTACTAAAACAATAGAAAATGATATTTATATTAGAGCTTAAAAAATTAAAGGATGAAAAAATTGTTAAACATTTTTGAATGTTGAAAATATGTAACTCAATTTATTCTTCTGTTGAATCTTTCACACCACTAAAACTGCATTCTGCACTAATCGTTTTCAAACGACGACGCATAAACTTACAATCAACTAAGGAGAAATTGTCCAGATACTGAGGGTTTGGTTAACCAAATTCAATAGGCGGTAGTTGATTTAAAGGAGCCCATGACACCGCTAAGGTATATAGACTAAAGCAACTGGTACTGTTCAGTTATTCCAGAGCTAATACTATTATCTCCTATCTACCTTTGGGCAACGTTATGGAGGTGATTTTGGCACCATGAATTGTTACATATATCATTGAGCAAGGCCCGGAGGCGGTGGGTAAATGATCTTTCAGGCAATCAGATTGACGATTCATACTTGAGATAATATTAATGGTTGGAAATTACGAAACGTGGTTCTAACTATGATAGCATAATGTGGAATCACTTTCTTGCAGTAAGCTAGTGGATATTTATTTTAATTACAGTTTCTTTTGAACTTAAATAACTGTGGCTTGTTAACAGTGGAATAATTTGGGGTAGTATTTTAGGGCAAATACAATTTTGCTTAAAGGGAATGAATGAAAAGATTCGTCCTGTCATCTGACATCAAGAAAGACGTTTGTGATTACCTTTCCTGCATCAAACGTTTTGTAGTAGCAAAACCAGTTTTACAGTTTCGAAGGGAAGTTGCAGGAAAAACCACCCTCTCTATAGATATATACCTTTGCCTTAGGGTAGGCGCACACTGGACACTTTAGTCACCATTACTCTTTTTGTTACTACCTTTCTGGCTATGAGCGAAAGGTAGGGATAGCACACGGTACGACGTGACACATAGTACGTGACAATTATGTCCGTAGATAACGAGACAGAACGAAAGAATTTCTTTGTCTGTGCGATTGTATGGCCATGTGCATGAAGCAGTAATTTTGGAAAATTTCACGTTCCCGGTTGCGACTTCCCTTTTTCTAGGTGACAGCGACGCACAGTGGTGCCGAAGGGGAAAAAAGTCGAAAAATCCAAAAAATAAAGTTTTTTGAATCGAAATTTTTTAAACGTTTTTTTATACCTGAATACCCATAGATTAAGGATCCATAACGTTTTTTCGAATAATTTTTCATTTAGCACCTGTAACAGCCATGTTTTTCGCTTATTATCACAATGAGAGAAAAATGCTGAAATTTTCGGCTCACTTTCACCGTTACCGTGGCAAAACCCAAATTCACCCAATGTTCCCATTTTCTATTATTTTTTTCATATATATGTATAAAAGAGGGTGGTATGTGTTTATAGTTTAAATTAATCACCGGGGGATTGAAAATCCCGTTAATAGAGTGATATATTGAATTATTAAGAGAGTAAAGAAATATTTAATGTTTTCGTTGTTAGCTAGCCTGAGCTAACCTCTCTTTCTGGTTTTAAATGAATCTATAGGTATTAGAGGAAGTACCCTGTAAATTTCAGCACCAGTTTCCACCAGTCTTGGTCACACTTCACTTTTTACTCCGAGAGTTGGTGCGTAGCAAGCTACATAAACATGGCGCCGAGAATGGCGGCTCTTTCTTCCATTCAAAAATTCGTATAGTAATTTCAATTTTCCGACGTTTTGAGATCAGATATTTTATTTTTATGCCGCTGTTTTATTGAATTGTAAGCTTTTTTTATAGTTATATATGCATCTGTCTAATCTAAGTTCAAATTATTGAAACGATGCTTTAATAGTATAAAAAGGAAGAATGCAGACGATTTCAGACGCCTCAAGAGCAGATGGAGTTTTGGCTTTATTGTTTTCATTATGTGTTTCCTGAGTAATCGTTCGGGGAAAGAATCATAAAAAAACAAACGATTTTATTTATTCCTTTTGGAGGCGAAATTAAGTTACAGTCTAGAAATATACTTTATATAATAAGAGAACTACTAATTGTATTAAGCGGATAATTTTCTTTGATTGAGTAAAGAATATCAATACCTAATAATTATAGATTTTATTTTAATATTACAGGTTGTTTTTTTTTGTTACCCGTACTTTTATTAATACTTTTTGAATTTGTATTCCTATTCATTTGCTAATTTTTTTGTTGAAAAAAGCATAAGTATCTTTTATTATGTAAATAAAACTTCTAATTTAAGATTAAAATATTATTTTTCTTTTATGAACTTTTTATATTTATTATTTAAATAATATTCCCCCCTTACATTTAGTCCCTAATCTTTCTTTGCAACAATAACTTATTATTGTATTTTACTAGCATATGAAGTTTTCTCAAAAAATGGTTTTTTTTCTACTTTCTCTTATTTGGTGAAGTTTTACAGCTTTTATAATAGCTCCAATCGATTCGGCAACCCAAAAAACTTAGGAATCCATGAGTCAAAGAGCGTATTTCGCGCGATTTGGAGTTTTTTCCCGAAATCGACCATTTGGCACCACTGTGCGACGTAGCAAGGAGGGCAATTGTCCCGGTAAAGAAAGTTGTACCCCCAGTGTCAAACAAAATTATTTACAAACAAGATGAACCTTCATTTATCAGGTTCTAACATTATTTGAGTTACCAAATTATACTATCTTGGCGCCTCATGGAGGCAGCTGTGGGATGAGCAGGATCTCATCTATGGGGATCTCGCGCGACGGGGCCTTTTGGACCTGGTGTAGGTTTTCCTACACCAGGGAGGATAAGTAACAACAATATCATATTATACTATACAAAGCCAGAGAAGGTAAAAGGGTCACGTGCTTTTGAAAGACAAGGCGATTATTTTGGAAGGGAGAAAGGAAGCTGAAATAGTTGGCTGAACAAGAGGTAGAGACATTTGCTTGCTTACACGGAGCCAGAAATATGAGGGGGCCTAATATTTTGAGTTTGGGTTATTGAATGAAGCTGTGTCCCAGGATCATATCACATAAGGGGGCCTAAAAAATGAGGTCCTATCGTTAAAGGTTCCTATCGTTTTCGCTGCTAATGACGCAGACCGTTTTTGCCTCTTTTGCCTCCCTGCTGTAAATCCGCCATTACTTCTTCTCAGTTTCCTCAAGCCAGGAGGAGGTTCTGGTCACAGAGAAAAATCCTAACAGAGGTTCCAAAAGGTTATTTTCAAATTTCTGTATAAGGTAGAGGGCATCACGGGGAATTCAATGATTGACAGAAAGGTAGGCAGTACATGTTGGTGGTCTTCAGCTGTGATTATGGCTGTAACGTGTTCTTTCAATCTGTCCTTTCAGAGGGCTATTGGAAGATAGAGCTTTTTTCTCCGCCTCTCGTGAAGTGACGCGATCCCAGCGCCAACATAGCCCCTAACTTATACAATATTCCATGCTTTTTCGATTTCTTTTATCGCCTATGGTCGTGGACTCTGTTCTAGTACTCTGTGGCCACGGTATAATATCCAGATGACTACTAATGGTAGCGTGTGTTTTGTTTCAGGCTGGCGTCGGACGGCGACTGGTGGAACTCCCCCCGCTTCCCCCTCCAGACCCTGTGCCAGGTGCGCGCGGCCATCCAAGGCGGCCTGCGCACCTACATCTGCCGCTGCGTGCTGCCCATCAACGTCTTCAACGAGAAGATCTTCTCGGTGGTGTGGTTCTTCCTCGCCCTCGTCCTCCCCCTCAACGCCTGCAGCCTTGCGCTCTGGGTGTGGCGCATCTTCCCCTGCAACCGGCTGGCCTTCGTGCGCCTCACCCTCTGGCGCACGCGCCTCTTCTCGCTCTCCGAGATCTCGCGCGCCTCCAAGCGCGTCGACGCCGCCTACCTGGGCTGGGACGGCGTCTTCGTGCTGCGCCTCATCGAGCACAACCACGGCTCCAACCTGGCCACCGTCATCCTGGGCAAGCTGTGGGAGTTCTACGCCAACCAGATGAAGGCGCAGGAGGAGGGGGCGGGGCAGCTGGTGGGCGTGGACATCGAATCAGGAGTCAGGCCCGCCGAACTCGGCTCCGTCACGTCGGTGGCGCCGTCCACGTCGTGGCACTCGTGCCACGCGGGCGCCTGCCACCTGGGACACTTCGCGGCGCAGCAGCAGAAGCGCCCTGCCCCGCACAACGGCTACTGGAGCAAGTGCTCGTGATGACCGCGCCCCCCTCTTCGCTCTTCCAGTGTGTACCCCGCCCCCCTCCAGGATTAACTCCTCCTCTGCGAGGGCGTGTCCCCTTCTAGAGATATCTTAAGCACAGGTGAGTACCGCTTTCTAATGTCCATAGTTCGACCACAGAGTATAGAGCTTACAGATATTCCAAGTGGCAGTTAGTTCCACTACCACTTCGGGACGTAGGACCGCCCCTTCGAGAAGGCGAAAGTGATTCCACATGGAACCACATGAGTGACAGGCGGGTGAAAACTTCCGCGGGAGAGGATAGGTGGAGACCATGGAGTCAGGAGGCGGTCCTCCGTCCGGTTTGGTGTGCCAGGTGTCTATGGGAATGTTAATGCTTTAAAAGTTGCCATCAGCGTCTATGAGACCTCTGTAAGCTCCATACTCTGTGATTCCGACTAACAATGATTAGTTACTTGCTGGATCTGTTGCTGTTCGGCAATCCAGCAAGACCAATGGAAGAAGCACAAGGAGACAAAAGTGAATAAGCCACTTTGAGCAGAAGTTTCTGTAGTCTTCTTCAAGCCAATCCTCATCTGCAACTCATCATCTATAAAAACTGGTGAGGCACACTGGGTGAGGTGATGCCCAAAGCTGTTACAGAACGTGTGATTGAAAGTCATAGTCGGCTCAGCCCCTTGATTCTCCAAGTATACTTGGTCCTCATTTTATTGACCTCGGGGAGTTGAAAGGCTGCGTCTGCCTTGCCCAACCCGGAAACAGAACTCGGGCCTGAGGGGTGACAGTGATATACAACCACTACGCCAATGTGGTTAGATACTAACTTTTGGGTATAGATATAAACTTCAGGTACTATATCAACTTCAGGTACATATACTAGCTTTTAGTGGAGTGTACCATGTACCAACTTATTTTACCATTGCGTTGGTTGTCACAGGGTATAGGGACCTAAAAGTTAGTTCATGCACCAAACAGTTGGTATCTATACCGGAAAAGTTTGTAAAACCGGAAACGCTGAACTGGACAGGTCCTTTTAGGGCTGAGCCGCGAGTCTCATCAGATTGCCTTACGGGAACAGGCCAAAGATAATTGATTGACAGATCGGACACAGCAAGGCAGATCAAACGGACGTTACTTTGGTCTCTCTGAGTGGTCTTGCCGGATTGCCGTACCCGTACCGCAACAAAACGCAAAAGTGGAAACGGGGCCTTTAAGCAGGATCACTGTGCTTAGTTTAAGATTTCCAAGCGTGAAAGTAAAGATACTAGTAATTTTCTTTTTGGAAAGGGATCTAAAATATTTTGTCTATGACGATTCAACTTACCACCACCAAGAATTTCCAAACTTTTAGAAGTTGATTACATCACTTGACTACATATCTCACTGTTCATTTATTCAAAGCGTTATTTATGTTCAATAGCTAAATTTCTCATTTCCAATAGAAAAAAAAATTCCGAGGAATTTTATATCTGTTATTTTATTTCATAGAAAATCGTGTAAGTCTTACTGAAGAACAAGATTAAAAAACCAAGTAAACTCAATGGTTGTTGCCTTCAATACATTTGCATGTACGTATAATTTCAATGAATCAATATTTTTCAGTTTCAATGAATCAATTTATTTCAATGAATAATATATTTCAATATTTTTCGATCCATATTGTTCTCAAAATGAAAACCGTAACAAAAGATAAATTATTTTACCACCCCTATATCCTCAATTCTATTATCTTCAAACCTTCTCTTCTCCTGGTCATCTCAAGTGAAGGTCAGGCTTATTTATTATACAGTCGAAACCGCACTTACTGTCGGAAGGGGGCTTCCACTGATAAACAACATCTGCAGTTAATTAGAAAGGCAAATGCAGTCCCAGATGTTTATTAGCTGCTGGATAATTAACGTCCGTGGCACAACCGCGCACTTCACTTTACTTCACTCGGAAAACTCCGTTCTTGAAGTGGCAGGAATGGCAACCACCAACCAAAAAATGGCGCTCTGCGAATCTTCCTAAACAGATGGTTCTAATTGTTCCGGATGAGCTAACTAATTCATATCTTTTTGAGGGAAAAACGAGGCCGTAAGGAGCCGGTTTAAAGTGGCAGTGTGGGATATAATTAATGAGATTTGCAAGTTGAGAAGCTGACGGGGAGAGGCGGTTTTATTTGTCTCCAGGATGGTTCTCACTGGAAATGCTGTTCTTCTTACTTTTTTAGTTTGTGGAAGGATTGTCTATCAAGTGTAATGTTGCTTGTGCGGTTAAAAGTTTGTTTTGAAGAATAGATTTAAAAACATAAAATATGTGACATTACCAGTGACATTTTCTTAATGGGGATAATGGCAATTTTGTTGCTGTGGAAAATATTAACTTTAAGCCATCGCAGGTGTGTATGAGTTCACAGAAGAATCCCCTCTCATTAAGAGTTCCCACCATTAAAAAACAATGCAGGCGGTACAATAGCTGTAAATAACACGTAGATGGAAAATCATGAACTATGTTTCACTACTGGAAACCACGAATTTAAGTTAATAGGCTATAAATGAGTTCTATTAAATATAAACTTACTGAAAAAAAACCTTAAAGGTTCTTTTGATAGGTTCTTGGAAATCATTTTATTTATCCACAAGTAATTGGATTATGAAAGGAATTGTCTATTTCCCTAGGACGAATTGCCGAAAATTGTTTAACAGAATTAATAATTGTAAATTATGGAATTATGTAAATTAATAAACATTTATTTGGTCTTAAAGAAAAATTCCAGTTTACTTTTACATCAGTTTCGAACAGTTTAGTCAACTTGTTGAATTTAAACAAGAATTAATAATTGTAAATTAAGGAATTATGTAAATTAATAAACATTTATTTGATCTTAAAAAATTCCAGTTTACTTTTACATCAGTTTCGAACAGTTTAGTCAACTTGTTGAATTTAAACAAGAAGTTTTCGACAGTTTAGACCAGGCATGGCCAACCCGCGGCCCGCGGGCCGCATGCGGCCCGCTTGATATAATTTTGCGGCCCGCGAGAATTTTCGTAAGTTTAAAAAAAAACTTTACTCTCTCTCTTCGAGCTATAATTTTCCTTACAGAACAATGTTTAGTTGCAAAAATGACCCAAAATCGCCCACCTCAAATGCATCTCCAAAATTCGGACTAGGTGTACCAAAACTAGTTAAAATTCTTGGTTTTTTAAGTCAAATTTCCAAAAAGTTTCTGGCGGAGGACCCCCAGACCCCCCTTTGGTACTTATACCTTTATTACTCACAACTTTTCTAACATTTAGTTGTTTAGGACGCAAATTCTACTTAAAAATTTATTAAAAATTTACATTGGATCTATTAAAAATGCGTGAGAGGCTGAGGAGTAATTTTGGGCCCCTCCAGAAATAAATTTCTACATAAGCCACATATACATATTCAACATCTTAATTACTGTCACTATATAGTGACAGTATATGGTGTGATATATATCACACCATATACTTGCATTCGTAAATGTAGTAATTTAGACGAAGAAATAAAGTATCAATTAATTTTGTTTTTGTTTTTCACTAAAAATTTTGTTTTGGGACTTCGTCTTCAGACTTGAGAGATTATTAAAATGACGTATTATTAAATGATAGTGCGTATCCACCTAACTTAGTTTCGAGTAATTCAGAATGTTTTTTTAACGCCACCTGTTTAATTCCTTAACTCCCTAATCTAAATACTCATTTTCTACTTTTCAACTTAAGTCACTGTCATTCTGAGCAGCTCATACCTTAAAATTTTATATGCGGCCCGCGGGAGTATTGTGGTTTTCCAAAGTGGCCCTCAAGATCATTTGGGTTGGCCATCCCTGGTTTAGACAACTAATAGCATCCAAATTTTAAAGTGATTTGTAACCGTAGAATTTTTTTAAAAAGTTGTTTCCACGACATATTTGAAAGTTAGACAAATATATACGTTTATATTTACGCTTAATACCCACCTGAAATCCAAATATCCAACAGTAGTTTTAAAACAACATTTCCTCGTGTCACTACATAATATTCCGCCTTATCACATCCACAGAAAGAGAACCAAAAAAAGTACATAAATCACGTCTCATGCTCACACACCACCAGCCAATCACATTTCCAATTCCAAAACTAACTCCCGATATTAACAGCACGACTCCGTCCATTCAAAAAACGGCAGACTCGAAAACCAGCCGATGCCACCGTCTTTATCGAAACTCCAACAACAAATTCCATCCGCGATGACATAAATCATCTGTCATGGAAGGATTTAATTTCTAAAACAAACCGGGAAAGCGCGGGACTTGCCCGTAAAGCCCCAAGGCTCTTCGATAAGACATTAATAACAATTTATCTGGGATTCCCGCTACTACTACTATTTTCGTCTCTTTTCCGCCGTGGACATAATCAAACGCGGCGTTTTGGAACTTTCGAATTTTCGTTCTCTCGTTAGGCTTAGCGCGGAATGTGACTTTTGTTTTAGAATTGATTTTAACCCTTTTCGAGCTGACGCGTTGACGTTTATTTGTTTGAAATCTGATTCCGATATCTGGGGGGAGGGATGAACATCGACTGTCGTATATTACCCTGTCGAAATGAGTGCGATTCAAATAATGGATGCGAGGGTTTTGGGTAGGCAAATGTTTCATTTGGTTGCTATTTCAGGCATAGTTTTTGTGTAAAAGCGTTAAATTTTGTTGTTAAAAGTACAAATTTTATCAACATCAGCCAGACTCGTATTTTATCACGTCCAATATTTTAATTAATATTCGTCTGATTTTTATTTAGTGTTTGTCGTTAATTATTAAATTAACTCTTTTAGATCTAGCACTGATTAATGAACGAATATCTTCGTTCTTAAAAAAAATCCTTTTATCACAATTTAACTCAATATCGAACGCTTTTTCTGAACTATAACCAAATACATGATATACAGTTAAAGTATCATAAATTTTAAAACCTCATTTAGCGTGAAAAAAATAATATGGTCTAAATATGAATGGATAATTACTTAAATATTCAATAGAGTTAAACCATGAGGGCGGAATTTACCATCTTAGTTAAAAATGCAATTTAGTAGTATTTTCAAAGATATCCTAACGTTACACGAGAGTAAGAGAAACTATTATTAAAATTGTAAAAGCTAATTATAATTTCCTACAAGTAATAAAGTCCATGCTTATTTGGGCTGGTTATGTTACCCATTTAAACGAAGAAAATATTGAATATTTGAAGCAAAATAGTTTAGGTTAAGTTCCAATAAAGTAAGTAAAAGCATACATAATAATTTCACCCAAAAGTAAACTAAAAAATGTACTTTAAATGATAAAATTATCAAATGCTTGTATTCTCCATAAAACCAATACCCTTCTAAAGATTTTTTAAAAATGATAATAGTTCTACTATCAAAATCTCTAGAATATTTCTTTTCTACTCAAATGTTGCTGATTTATCATACGTCTATAATATCACTAATTAATATCAATTTTACTATCTATCCATTCATCAACCCTTCCCCCGAATTAATAATTTACGGAACAAGTTAAAATTACCTAAAAGAAAAATTTCCACACTTCCCAAAACCACCACTCAATCGCCCTACAAGTCTCTTTAACTGACACTTCATAATAAATTCAAGAAGTCAATATACACACAGCTTTCAAACCCACTAGAAAAACATCCAAAACCCATCTAGAAATATAGGGTTCCTATGGATTCAGTTAAGAGGGCATATGAATAAATTACGCTATCTCCCGTGGCTTAGTCGACTTACCACGAACTTTACGACTGCTTCGGAGGCACTGTCCAGCCCTGGCCATGAAAAACCGGTCCATTTCCAGCAGAGACAGCTTTATGTGCACTTAATAAAGCCGGAGATATGGGAGGGGGATCTTGATTCATATAGTAGAGATGGTTTGATGGACTAGTGAATCGAGTCTATTTTGGAACCTACTATGTGTGTGTAAAGAAGAAGTTTTGTTTTTATTGGGATGACTCAAGATTTTATCAGTAGTTAAATCTTACAAAGCTTTATTTTTAGCAGTCTTTATTCAAATAAAGCAGTTTTTTTTTATTCCATAACTTATGGAGGGTTTCAGAGAATTTTTTGAGAATTTGTGTGTCTGTAAGCGTTTGGGTCAAGAACATTACCACGTGTATGGGTTATAAGAAAATATTGTTCTTTAATACAATCTTTTAAAATGACATTATTTAAAAGCTTGAGTTATGTTATAATTTCCAATGTTGTGGTAAAGGATACAATGAAAGAATTAAAAAATAAAAGTTAATGCGATGTAATTAAGATTAATAAGAATGCACAGAAGAGTGAAAAAAGAGTTTTAAAGAAAACTTTCATAGATTCTCTGTGTATGAATCAAGAGAAAAAACTTGATAGATCACAAAAATATTGTTTTTACTTTTGTAAATAATACATAGGATTATTAAAAACATTTCAATAAAATGTAAAAAATTTAGAAAAATAACGGATAAAGATTAAAAATAATTTGGGAGTATATTTATTGGAACTACACCTACTCCTTAAATAATATGTAAGATTCAGTAAAAGTTTTTTTCCTTTAATTTAATCTTGAAGTCTCAAGTGTAAACAAAGGAAATATGTAAAAACAATACTTCGTAGCTTCTTCGTTTATGAATGAAAATCGGTTGAAATTTTTTTCAACAATAAGAACAAATTTGCAATAAGAACAAATAAATATTGAAAAGGTTATGCATTGGTCATGAATTCGATAATAGAGAAAAAAAAGGAATAGAAAAAAAATCTTCAATGTTTGCTCCTTTTTTGTAAAAAAAATATCCTCTCTCTGATACCGAAGTCAGACTTGGTTCACTTACGCCCAAAACCATCTTTAGATACCTCGGCCCCTAATGGAACATACAGAGTGCATGGGGTGAATGGAAGGAAGAAGAAATGAGATTATTTTCGCAGACGGGGTTTGATTGGGGGAAACGGCGAGGGGGCTTTTTTGCCCATTCAGCAGTTTCCAAGGCAGACGGTGGCAAATATTTCAAACCTTGGAAAGTTGGCGTTACATGGCTCTTTTCACAACAGACTCTTGTGCACGAACTGCGAATCTCTCTATTCTAAAAAAGAAAGGTTTTTGGAGAACGGTTTCAAGAGAAAACTTTTTAATTACTGAACCGAATGACACATTTCTGGTATCAAAATGTCCGGATTCTTTCGAGGATTTGCAGTAAGCTGTTGGATTTTTTTTTTTTTTTTAAAAAATCTCAATTTTAAAATATTTCCATTTTTTTTAGATTAAGGATATAAGGTCGCAGTTACAAAGCAAGTACTGTCAAACAACTTATTATGCAACCAATCACAACGACCAATTGAGGCCATATTTTACGATGAAGCAAAGAATGTTTCCACATTTAAAAAAAGTACTTTCAAAGTTAAATATCATTCATGAATTTGAAGGTTTAGTTATAGTAATATCATACTTGTAATGATGAAAACGCAAACCGAGTATCTAAGGAGATACTTTAAAGTAAGATTTATAAGAGTAGAAAAAATGTTATTCAACTTTTTGTCTTCAAATTAGACTTAAGAAAAATGTATGTAAAAAAAACTAAAAATTCTTCCTATTGTATTCAAAGTCAAAAAACTACTACCTATTATAATGCGGGAAAAATGCAGTAATTTCCAAAAATACAATCATGAAAATGAATTCAAATACTGCACCTATAATTTCCCCAAACAAACGTTACGCTAATTCACAACCCCCAGATAAAGGTAAAGCTATGCAAGTAAAATTTGAAATACACTTATTGCTTCACAGTAATTTCCGCCGAGTTCAAAAAGCTCTATTGTGGGAAATATATTTCTCTTAATATACAAACGTATTTAAATTTAAGTCGTAAACTTTCAAATAGGAGTTTATTGCGTCTAGACAGAACCCAATTTCGAATGTTTACAAAGCGAGCATTAGTTCTACGCATAGAGGGTTCTACAGAACAAATTATTGTGAAATGAATAAAAGAGGAGGTTCGAAAATTTCTCAGACAGTTGAAGAATTTAATAAATAATTTATCACTTATAATGAAATTATGACTTTGGAGGGTGGTAGAATCATTTGAACGGTGATAGGTTCTTAATAATATTAATTCAAAAACTATTCGTATAAAATATTTATGACCATTGTTGAAAACAACTTAACAGAAGTAAAGGATTCCTAAATTCCTCAATGCATTTTTTTACTTCAATTGCCAAATTATTCTTTGGAGAGATGATATAAAAAATGGATAGAATCAATTGAAAGAGAGTATTAGAAGAATAATATTAGCTAAGTAAAAAAAGAAAAAAGAATTTTAGTTTAAATTTTAGAGCATTCAGTTCAATGAACTCAAACCGTTACTATGTACTTCCTTACCAAATGTAAAAAAACCACCTAAAAAACCTTTCATCACACAAAATTTTTTTTTATATAATTTAAAAAATTTAAAACCTATTTCTGAAAAAATTGAAGGGGCGAGTGAATGAAGAATATATGCATCACTTCAAGAAAAATGAGTGATTGTAGTGGATGAATACCTTCATTTTAATACAGACACGTTCTCTCTGTGATTATTATTAACAGATGTATCATTGTGATTAAGGAGTTACTTATGTGAACACAAAAGATAATACGAACAAAACAAATTTTGAGGCCAAATATCTCGAAGAAAGCTTTCAATTATATGCATACTGCCATCTCTTTGACTTACTCCTTCAATATTATGAGTTTACGATTATATGTATCACATGATTACCAAGGAAAATAAACGTTAAGTCCAGCAAATATGTAGCTACTTCCCTTTGAATTCCCCCAAAAAGATAAAATTTGAAGTAAATAAAACCATATGGGAATTTTCTTTTTTTTTTTTTTCAAACGGAAATATAAAATGGAATTTAATATTTTTAACCCCATATTATACAATAGAGTCCCACAATTCAAAAGGTTAAAAAGTAGCTTATTTTTAAAAGAGCAAGCACATGTTTTTAACTTAACTAGTGTACCCATAAAAGCAACATTTACGAAACACTTTACAACCACACCTTAACAACATGCAAAAGAGATAGTCATAAAACTTCTCCAGAAGAAGCAGCGAAAGTAAAGAAAAACGCGGGGGTTTTTTAGCCAAAGAAAAACTCTTCCAAAAGGTTCGCTGGCGCACAAACTTAACTCGGAAACGTTCAGAGTCATACGTCACCTTCTGTATAAAAGACGGAACATTTCGTTTCCCGACATCGCAAAAGAATGGGTCCCCGTATTTCCCTTCCCATTTTATTTCCTACGCCACTTCTCATTCTTTCTCGGAATTTCTCTCTGAGCGTTTGGCAACGCAACGCTTCCTGTCTGAGCGCCGATAAAATAAGAACCCCAGAGGGCTGCGGGGAATCCTGCTCTTAAGTCCGACAGTTTTCCCCGTTTTCCGCGGGAAAAAAATCATACTTTACTGCCTTTTTTGGAAGTTTGTAATTTATGTTTTTAGATTTAAAACTCAGTTTGTCGCCCGCTCGTTTTTTTTCTTGCGACATTCTTTGTAGTGCTTGAGGTAGAAAATAAATATTACTACAGTTCATTGTTAGTAGGATATTTCTACACATTTTTCATGAGAAATTAAAGGCAATTAAACATCTCTAAATCTAATATAATAAAGTAAGGGCATAAGTTCCCCTTTTAAATTCAATATCTGGTGCCTAGTTACTTTTTAGCACTTCCTATTCCAACTTTAACTTTAACCATAGCTACGACTTAAGTAATAGATTACCCCTTTTTGTACAAACCATACATATAACATGTAGGCTGTCTTTAAAAATACAAAAAAAAAAATCAAATTGTTTATTAATGTTTATTAACAAGTGAGTTTATCACCTACCTCATGAAGCCCAAAATTAGATATAAGTCCGAAAGTCATCTGGAAGTAAAAAAAAATATGTTATCTTTAAATTTTTACAAGTAAATACACTAAAAACAGAAAAACCATACAAACACTGTTTATTTTCTTATTTTTTAGTACGTACAGTCAAAATATTTTCATAAACTGTGGGTAAATATACTAAAATTGAAAAACATTCTAAGCGTCGCCAACAGTATTTTTTTTAATAAATGTTATTTTTTGCCTTTCAAAACACATTAGTCAAATTTAATAAAATCTATGTTTTTTTTTATAGTAAAGAAATATATTTCAGTTCTAATGTCACTCAAAATATTATAAACTGATTAAAACCCCTAAATTTAGCTCTTTTCTACTAAAAAATATAGTTTGTAATTATAAATTTATCATTTTATTTAGCTGTTCTCAAAGACAGATTAATGTCACGATACATCAAAATATACATCCCCTAATGAAATATGGTTCCCTGGAGAACTATTTTACAGACTTTAATAACTCTAGAGAGTGATTAAAGTTTACCCTTAAACGACATGTCACGCGTATAATAAATGTCACACGAGAAATATGAGCTTTAAAACAAATGTTTCGAAAATATCTTATTAGCTCGGCTTTTAGAGCTAGGGCATGCTTTTCTTTTTCTTCTGCGTTGAGAAAGGCATGGCTCCAATTTTCTTCAGGACATAAAATGTTTTTCCGGTAGCTTTGTTCAAAATAAAGTTTAGGTACTTTTGCGTTGGATAATAGAAAGTCAATATAGTTCTGTACCATTTGTTCTGTAAATTACGTTTATGAGTTTTTTCGCCTAAAAATAGCGAAGAAAAGTAAATTTAATTTTTCAAGAAAGATGTATAATAGTTGAAGCTTTGGTTACTTTTGCTATAATTATAATTAGGCGCAAGTTTATATGAGGGGAAGATACTTAAACATATTATCTTTTATTAAAAAAAAAATTTGATACAAATTCGAACTGATTCATTTCACTTTACTGAAGTTAACTATTAATATATATAATTGCTTGAGGATTATTTTTACAGATTTTATGATCTTAATGTGATATTGAACTTCAGAGCTAAAAAAGAAAACATCATCTTAAAAATATAAATAGTTCGATAAAAAGTATGAATTTCTCAAATTTCAAATCGAATTTAAGTAAAAAGATGTTAGATTTTATTACGAAGGTAATATGAGTGAAAGTGATGAAATTATGTATTTAAAATAGTGTTAAAGTAAGAAATATTAAATGTTACCCTTCTTAAAATTTATTAACATATCATAATTGTTCTAAACAAAAATTTTGAACTAAATATATCTGATAAAGTATACAACTGATGTTTTTCAAATTAATTTAATTTTTAAAACTATATCAAAAAAAAGTGTTCAGTATCAGAAAATGTTACTTTTTAAAAAAAAATATTCTAAAACAAAAACAAATATATATTAATAAAAAATGAAACGCACAGAAATGGTGTTTTTAATTTGTTATCCAAGCATTTTTAAATTTCTACTTTTGGCCGCTTTTATTGAAACTCATTTGATCATTTCAAAGGGTTTAATAAATTCAATCAGAACCACGAAAATTTCAATGATGTCATTTACTTTTTACCTTTTCAGTGTAACCAATCAAATCTTAATACCTTTATTCACCCACAGCTAATTTAATTCTGATCAAGTCGAATTCATACAAGCTTCCAAATAGATTTCGAAAACATTTCCACCGTCAAATAAGCACACTTTAATTATTTACACAAACCAAAAATCCCCCTCAGGTAGACTCTCCTTTGCAAGGTTACACGCTAAAGGTGTTTCCCCAGGTTCATCTGAACCCACAGCAAAGCTTTTGCCTGATTAAATTCCCGAATATACGCAGCCAGCCTCAAAAAAGTAATATCTGGGCAGCCAGCAGTGAAAAAAGTAAATACTCGGACTGCAGGGGGAGATTAGAGGATTTCTTTGAAGTGCCGGTCTCGTTTATTAAAAACGCCTCACCTGCAAAATAATTACGCGAAAAGCGGGACGTGAAATCTGGTAGCTATTTGCCGCCGGTAACTAATTGGGTATGAAGAGCTGTTTGAGGAGTAAACTGGTTTGAGTTTGATGTTTCTCTGATGGATTTTTTTTTCTTCTTGAAGAACAGACGTGTGGGTGTAGGGGCTTAATTTGGTCGATTTCTCTGCTAGAAAATAGGGAAAGGGTATCCTAGTGTCTCCTGATAACTTTCAATTCCTGTGGAAATGCTTAGTGCGAATGCTCCTGAACTCAGAGCAGGAAGAAAATCCCGTTGAAAGTGTTCACAACTTTAAATTCTGAAGCATGAGCACTAAGCACTTCCAAAGGAATTAAAAGTTGTCGGAGACACCAGGGTGGAAAGGGTTTCACTTGTTAAGAAGTAATGAGTTATGACAAGGGTTTTTATGAAAATGTGCTATACTGTAAACCTTGCCATTTTATGTTTGAATGTTAATGCATCTTCATTTTTATGTAGCCGAGACATCCTTATCTTTCTGAAGAGAAACCAAGTTTAAAAAATCCCTAGATGAAATCAATAGATTCTAGATTCTATAGAATCTCGATTCTATAGATAGATTCTAGATCTAAATACTCATTACAGTACAGGGTTTCGACATAATGTGTACAATGCCGTAAAAAATCAAAATATTTTTAATAAACTAACGAATAAAATTTAAATTCTGTAACGTCACCTTTAAAAATGAATGAACGGGGTATCTTTAATTCGGTAGACTATAACATTGCTATGCGAGTTTAATGTTTTCTGGTAACATATAAAAGGAAAAGTTCACCAGGAATAATTTTATAACCACGGCTTACTAGATACTTATACAGGCTAGCCGAGTTTTAAACAATGAAAACCATTTGACAACTTTTCCCGCTTGGAGCGCTACAAGACCTACCTATATCACATCACCCACCGCCTTCAACACTGTGGATATGCTTTGCCAGTTGGTCCAGTATTGCCATCTGGATTTGCAATGATTTCCGTACTCGGCTAGCCTGTATAAGTATCTAGTAAGCCGTGTTATAACCCTTGTAAAATAAAATATGCATAAGAATCTATCAAAGCTAAGACGCTTGTATGTTGACAGCATTATTTATTGTTCAGCAAATTTGTTGGTAACAATTTACCCAGTTTTTGAATAAAACCACGAATCTCAAATTAGATTATTTACTGATAAATTATTTTCAATTTATCTCCTATTTATTTGTCACTACATTTTAGTAATTAATAATAGTATTTTTGATGTAACTTATTAGCAAGAAAAAAAGTGCTATATAAATTACTCCAGAATGCAGGAAAATCAGACTTTTAAACTTTAAATTTCCCACCATACCCCACTGTCCCTCTAAACACTACAAAAAATTTAGCTCCACCAACAATAAAGAAAAAATATCACACTCAACATTTAATCAAAGTTAAGCGCCGAAAAAGCTCTTCATTATTTGCTTATAACGACATTTGCTCATTCCGTCCTACTCAATCCCTTGCGCATAATTACACCCCTTCCAGATTATTCTCGGTGAAGCCCCTTTCAATACCCAACTTAATGAATAAATAAGACGGGGAAGAGCAGTATTTACCCCAAAACAAAAATCACCCGGCATAAAACAGTCGGATTCATTAAGTTTTCGGGTGAAGTTTCCCTTTTGATTGCTGGCAACTTCACTGAGTTTCTTTTTGATATTATTCGGTCTTAACTTTTGATAAACATTTGATGTTTGCGTAATCTCCTCTTTTTTCCCCGAGAGAGTTTTAATTTAATGCTAGTTTGGAGCTTTACTGCTGCAAAATGTAAACATATTTTTTTTAAGGGAGGTCTTGAATGGGGCAATTAGAATAACTTAATTCTGGGTCTTTGAAAGGTTCGGAAAATAAGACGAAGTCGAAGAGGTTATGTTTGCAGATGTTTTCTTCTGAGTTTATCTGTTTTGACACTGCACAATAATGACGTTTCTTTAATTTAAATTGGATGGATATTCAAAATGTTCTTTTCTATTTACATTCCTCACGATTTCGTTTCTCTTTACTTTTTTATTTAAACCATTTGCTGCTAAAATTGCTCAATAAAATTAACTATTCGTTTCATTCATTTGTTTTCTTAAATAAATATAACCTTTATATTAAATTAGTATTATTATTTATTAGTAAAGAAGCTAAATTTGTTTGGCTTTGTTTTGAACACATAAAAAAAACTTGGCTTCATTGTATACAGTCGACTCCGTTATTGTGATCACGGTTAATGTTATCAATCGGATTATGTTATCAAAATTGACCGGTCCCAATAGCTTCTATTTATTTTATCGCAAAACGTATCGTTTTATGGGATCAATACATCGCTTAATGTTATCAAAATCTGGTAAAATACCCTATAAACCTCCTTTTTCCCCCGTTTGAAGGCCAATTTTAATACATAATCATACAAAATGAGTCATTAATTTATTAGTGTTACATGTTCCACTCTCATATTTTTCTTTAAGAATGTAAAAGTTGCAAAATACATACTTGGTAATCGCTTTAAATACTTCAGTTACGACTACATGCTATTGTGATTTTAAAGCAAACACTCGAGATTCACTGTTTGAAACTTTCTAATATCAAATCGCTTATTATTATCAATCGGATATTATCATTATACTACTCTTGGGCAAAAGGGATCACATTAAGCAGAGTCGACTGTATTTTAAAACCCTGTGTTGAAGGCAGCAGTTTTTTATTTCAAAGAACTTGTCGAAAAACAACTAGATTTACCCAAAGTAAACTTGCCTCAACTCCAAAACTATCTGATTGAAATCGACTCAAGAAGTGGACCAGTCTCGGGCCACTTTCCCCACTTAACGGAGGATCTCAACGTCAAAAACCAACTGCGAAATTCCCGAGTCTTTCAACAGCGAGGCTTCCCGAAAAAAATCACATCCAGAATGCATCAAAACGTCAGAAAAATAACCCGGTCCCTCGGGACATCCTTATTTTTCTTCACTTCCCGCAGATACAATTTGGTCAATATTTTATCTCCCCGTTTCAACCCAGGGATCGGGATTCTCCGGGAAATGCTTTTACCGCCTCCCCCTTTCCGGCCACCGGTAATTTTGCACTTTTCCCGGGGTATCGGGTAAGAAGATTGTTCTATCGACACGTTAAGTGCCCCCTTCTGGGCGGGGCTTCGCTTTCACCCCGGTGTCCGTTTACAAAAAGAATTTTATTTCGGGTCCGAATGGCCGATTGATTGCGTTGCCATGGGAATGAAGACGTGTAAGAACTTGCCTCGGGGTCCTTTGGTTTAAGATGGATGGTGGAGTGACGTGAAAGGATCGCCAAATTTTTCGGTGTTAAATATGATGTTTGTATGTACTTTCGCGGTGACGATCCAGTAAACCGAAGTTCTCATAGTAGCTGGAACATCCAGTGGCAAGCAGAATCTTTAGTCCTCGGCAAGTCAATGCTCATCCATCTTCTCATTGGTCGAAAGAAATAATTTTTTGATGCTGCACTTTTTTTTGAGAACTTTGACCAATCACGGCTCAACTAAGACTACAGAAACTTTCCAGAACTATTAGTCCAGTTGCCAGTCCAGTCTAGAATATGCCATTACTTATGGAAACTGGAAGGCTGGAAAGACTAGAAAGCTGACTGTGCATCGTATAAAGTGGGCCTAACTTCTCAAAGTAAAGGGTCATTCACATTTATTTCACTGTTCATCCTGAGTGATTCACCAGATTTTGATAACATTATCTGATTGATAACATTAACCATGATCATAATAAGCGTAGTCGACTGCAGTACTCAATACTCCAGTATCTATACTGATTCCAAAAAAAATATAAATTCCTTTGATAGTACATATAATTTCTAAACCAGAAAGCCCAAATACCAAAGTATTGATTGCGTTCTATACTAAGAAAATGTATTGTGGCGTAGTTAAGAGATTTTTATTGGTTTGAGAGCTAGTGAAGAGGAAAATAACTTTCGGTTTTGAGAAATAGTTCTTCTACTTCGTAGAATGTCATTCTTTACGTATAACGTATAACTTTTATCTGAAAATGTAATGGAATAGATTTTGTAGTGAAGGAGGGGGTCTTAGATAATGTCATTTCAGGATGATTACTTCAAAAATTTGGAATAGTAAATATGATTTTTCAGATAGGTAAATGAAGTTTTGAAATATCTACAAGTGAAATACTTTTTTCTGTTCACATTTATATTGGTTTTTAATATGTTTTGACGATTAATTAATTTGAAAATGTGGATTACCTATAATTACTGTATGAAATAAAAAATTTCTGCTATGAACAACTCATGTTCTTTTGGTTTAGATATATTTTTTTTGACGAAACAAAACTTGTTAGTAAACATAACAGTTTTTCCTAAAAATGTCCAAAAACACAAGTGTTTCTAAACAGTGTTTGAGCATTCCCATGTTAAGTCTATGGGAAAAATTAAATGTCAAGAGAAAAGTTTCAGTGCCATTATCTTCCATAAAAAGCTACTCTATTTTCCTAAAAATACAGTATATATTAAAACTTTAAGTAAACTGATTCTGTAACTTAAGAAAAAAGGCATTTGTATATACGAAAGAAAAACTAATGCTTTAACACACACAAAAAAAAAGAACTAATGATTCTCAAAAGATTTCTACAGAGCCTGAAGTCAAAAACAAATCATTGATCATCGCACAGAAAGCAAAACATCCCAGCAACATACATCCAAACATCCGCCATTTTGTTTCGCCCGGCAGATATATTACTCCTCATTCATTTGCAGCCGAATAAGACTTGTAAGAACAACGCAAATTAATTCTCCAATTACAAAAAAGAAGTAATCGCTTTTCGGGCGATCTGCCCAGAAACACAAGAGGCCAGAAAAATAATAAATAATAGAAAGAACAAGCGAGAGAAATAGAGAGCGCAAAAATGAGCATATATTTAATAGAGCGGCATTCGTTGAGAGATAAATTGCACTGGTCTTAATGTGTTGTAACTAGGACAGGGATTTCACTGTGTTAGGAAATGATGATAGATGATGTTGCGGGATTTTTATATGGCTACGCTATTGTAATTCAAGCGTTGTTAAACAATGGGACGTTTGGGAATTGTTGGTAGGCGCCTTTGGTTTTGAGTAGTTAAGTATCCATGTTCGATTTCTTTTTCCATTTAGTCACGGAGAATGGATCTGGGAGGAGATAGATATAAATGAAGTAAGGGAGAGAGTGTCTTGTCTTTTAATTCATTCATGGGTTTGTTTGCGAACGCTAAACATTATAGTTATAACATCGTATTAACCAGTTGCAGCATTGGAGTGCGTGAAACCGCAAGATAAACGAATACTTTTCAACAATCACTTTTTTTTTCTATTCTCAGAGTTATCTTTCAATTCGCAATTATTTCTGTCTATTAGAAATATTTATTGAAGATGATGTAACAGTTTTTTTAAGGTGAAATAAACGGTTGTTGGAAAAAACTACTCAAATTCCTGCAATTTCCAATTTTATTATCATTGCAATTTCCAATTTTATTATCATTGCATTTGCCTCCTTTGAAGGCACTAAGACATAGCTCAAAGCCTTATCATTGACTTGGTTACGAAAACAGCACAAGAGAGTAGCATTTGATTTAAATTTTGGGCCAGAAAGACCTATCGTAATGGTTTAAAAACAATGATAAATGTTATATTTCTTGATCTGTTTTGAAACATCTTATTGTTGAATACGTATATCTCCATCAAATACCATTCGTAAACGACTTAAATACTAAACCAAAGACTATTTCAAAACGGAACATTTTGAAAAGTAATTCGGAAAATCAATCCCTATCTGAAAATAATCAATCGCAAAAGCTCAAAGTCTTCGCTAAACTCCATTTAAATTAATGCGATTGGAGTCGCTCGGCCCTGACTGATAGAATTACGCAAGCTGTGTAATGGAGACTATTAATTAAAGAAAGCTTCTTTCTCTAGTATTGCCAGTTTCTATTTTCGGCAAATTGAAACAGGACTCCTCGTGTTGTAGGCTAATTAACGAAAGGATCGTTGTTTTCAATTTTAAAGAAAAGGGATAGGGAAAAAGAAATTCTACGAAAAGAGGGATGTTTTTCTCTGAAAGATGGTGTCATATTTACATGTCTTGTGCAATGAACTATTGAGACTAGGAGAAAGAAGTAATTGGAGGGATAATTAGTTGACTTTTGTAGTTAATAATAATTATAGTAAAGTGAATAGAATGGTATGATCAATTTAAATTCGATAAAGATCGTATTTTCTTTATTTAATGAACAATTGAATTATTAGGTTGTTTAAATTATAATAGTATTATTTTTATATAAGATATACTTTCTTCTTCGACCACTGTGACTCAATAAAACTATCCATTAATAAATTGTAAAAAAAAGAACAGTAATGCTAAAGATCTCGATTTAATTTTGCTTGAGTTGATGGCATTGAATTTATCATATTGCCCGCCTCAACTTCGGGCATTGTTAATAATGCCCGGTTTATTACTTTGCCCGTAACATAGCCAATTTTGGAGCAATGTAATTTTGTATTTTAATGGAAAGTCTTGTTCATGAAATAAAAAAGAGAAACTTCTTTCTTTGAAAAGAACAATTTGCATTGTAGACACCGGTAATTTATAGATAAAGAATGCGATTTAGGTAGGTATACCAAACGGCATACTCGAACAGCTCTGACTCAAAGTATTAATAGGTATTTAAGCGTATTATGATTGAGTAGTTATTCTATAAGAAAGAGCAAAACCTTCCGCTTACGACCAAAATACAAATTAAAATTTCAATTTAAATTATATTGACACAAAATCTGCACTAGCTGTTTGTGGATCTTGTTTTTGATCCACCTTTAAACCACCCCCAAAAAAGCACTATCTTTTACCGCTAAATTTAGAGAATTTTTAAAATCAGAAACTTAACTTTTAAAGGAATTTAAATTTCCAATGATAGTAACATCTTATATTAACTCTCGAATGCTAATGCTCTCTTCAAAACAATATAAAAAAAAACCCTTCCACATCTCCATTCGATACATTTTTCTGCTGAACCCCATAAGACACACTTCCTTCAAGACTCCCCAACAACCCATAATGAAATCCCACGAATCGATTAAAACCAAGAGAACACCCCTGCCAACGACTTAACCACTTCCAAAAAACCTTCCCGGGGCAACCTGCTCTCAAGAAAAGAAACCCCTAAAACACACCCCACCCACCCAGAACCCATACAACCACCTACCACCCTCCTAACTTCTGCTGTCTCCACCACTTTCTCTTTCTCCATAATCTCTATCTCAAACGGAAGAAATTCACTTCCATAATCTGCACTCTTTAAACCCGGGATGAATTTTCGAAAGAGGGGGGGGGAGGCCACTCCTTCTCCCCCCCCCAGAGTGATCGATGCGCACCCTCCCCTTTCCGAATGCCCATTAATTACACTTTGGATCGATCCCCGATCCCTCGGTTTCCATACATGCACTATCTTAATATCGGGATTGCGTTTACTACAGATTCGCTGCTGCTGAGAGTTCTTTAATAGGTCAGGGACATGATAAAAAGGGTCTTTATTTGAATCGGGTTTTATTACTTTTTTTCTTTGTTGGAGTGGCTTAAGTTTTCGTCGGGTGACCATATTTAGGGGGTCTGAGAGGAAAAGACGGATTCTTTTCCTCGGTGTTATGGGGAAGATTGAATAGGTATTGGAATTTCAAGGTTGGATCTCTTTATTTATTGTGTTTATGTAAGTTGTTAGTTATTATACATGAAAGGTTGTTTTTAATCCAAATTAGTAGACAAATAAAAAGGTGAACTCTCTGCAGGCATTCAAAAAAAAAAAAAATATAGGAGAGTTACTCTGTGCGGAAAGTAATGGAAAAGAAAAATAAAGCAATGAGGACGAAGCGGCCAACGAAGGTCAGAAAATGTTCCTACCCTATCAACTTGAACTTACAATAAAAGATTGTAAAAAGCAATAATTTCTAAAAACTGAAGAACTTAACTTCATCCCCCCAGACAAAATATTCTGAAAAATTGTTTTTTAAAAAATCTGAAGGGAATTTAAACACTTTGTCTGCAGTTATTTTAGAAAATATTCAGTTTTTTTTAAACCACTTTGGTTGCAAAATTGCTGTAGAAAATCTGCGGAATTACATGTTGAAAGGTTTACTGCAGACTTCTTTAAGAAAACAGCACTTTAGACATTTTTGAAGCAATTTTGCAGATTTGTATTGGCTGTCCAGTAAACAAAAATATTAAGCAAATAATTTTTAAAATACCCCTAAACGGCCTACATTGCTGATCTCCTAAAAAAGGGTTCAGAGAAAAACGTGCTTGGAATTACTAACACGAAATCAGTGAAGGAATAAAGCAGAATACCAGAGAAAAAAAAGGGAAAGTAAAATCACTACAGGAGATACGTATCTATCACGAAACTGATTTTAAATTAGCTGGAAATAAAAAGAGACCTGTGTTGAAAAAGCTAATGGATTAAATTAAATCCTAAAATTGTGTTTTTCATCACGTTTTGCTCCAGGAAGAAAACACTTTTAGAGAGAGCAGTAAAAAATACGTTGAAACTAAGTTGCAGTTTAGCACTGAAATTTCATTATGGTGTTTATTTCTTTTGATTGTGAAAGGAGTAGTTTTTATCTGTTTTTGATACCTCATTATTTGAAACGTTAAAAAAATGGAGAAGAGTTACAACTTTAATAATTTAAAAACTTCTCTTTCTTTTTTCTTCTAATTATAAATTAAAAAACATCATTATGATACCTTTTTAATGAATAAATTTTGCACTGCTCAAGAAATTTCTTTATTTGCATGACACAATCTGCCACTGTGTATAAAAAAAATCTTATACACTTCTTTGAAACGATACAACTAAGGCGATATGCCTTCTGCACCTAACAAGTTTGGAGAAAAATAGGAAACTTTCAAGTGGACTGTTTGATAGATAATTTAGCTGGTTAGCTACTTTTGTATAGATGTTGCGGGCGAAGTGATAAACCGGGATATAACCGATTATATTAATAATGCCCGAAGTTGAGGAGGGCAATGTTATAAATTCAAAGGCATTTATCAATCAGTATTTATCACTTTGCCCAAAATACGCTGACATTATTAAAATGCCCGGAATTATCGCATTGCCCGTAAAATAGAAACTTGGTCTCGTGTTGTAACAAGCCGTTAGTCTGAAGATTTTAGTTTTTTCCATAATTGGTTGATTACAGAAGGATAAGTTTAAAATTTTGTCAGGTTATATTATGAATACTAAGTATAATTTATGTTTTCAAATAATTTTTTTTTAAGTTACAGATAGCTGTAATAACCATTCCCATTATTTTTTATCATACCTTCTTTTGAACCATTAACATAATATATCCTATGAGTTCAGTTAAGCAGTGCATTATTAGCAAAATGGTATCCCAGAACCCATTATGATTTACCCCAAAAAAATAAAACTCAAATAAATGAAAGCCAAAGGAACCGACAAAAATAATGAAATATCCATAACTTTTTGAATTAAAATGTATAGTTGATTAAAAAGGGAGTTCAAAGAACCGAAAATCATCGGGAACTATGAGTTAGAGACGTTCCAGTTACCCAAGTCGCACTGTATATAATTTCATGTTAGATTTACAACAAAACCATTCGTTTGTACTCCTAAATAAAACAGACAACGCGATTTGTAACATAACATCCTCAAACTCCTGGTCTGTAACCTCAAACCCTGGCTGATCCATGAGGAAAAGTAGTCAACGATAGATCGAAAATTCCCTATTCCCTCCCCCATCTCTACCAATAATCCCTGAGCTCTCTATGGCTTCTGATGGCGATTAGCATAAAAAAAGAGCGTTTGGATTTTCTCCTTGTGTGTGAAAAAGGTTAACCTTCAACTCTGGAATGATCTCCACGGAGGATATTAACTGGCTGGGTTTAAAGATATCTGTGGAAAATATTCATTAAAAATAAATGTTGAATGCTGAACTTAAAGTAGCGTATTTTAGATTAATCCATAATTTGTTGCTTACAGAAGGTACGTTTAATCTTTTAATAGGCTTTATTAGAAATAGTAGAATTGTAGTTTTTAAATACTTTTTACATAGGTCATATAGGTCTTTTAAAATCAGGTTTAATGACCATTCTCATTAGGCTTTATTTTTATTTTATCAGGTCATATCTTAATTTCTGTAGTTTTAAAGTAGCATGTATTTTTTTCCCGGAAAAAATATTTGGATAAGCTATTTTTTTATAGTGAAAACACATTATGTAATTTAGTGTGGCGTTAAAAAAAAATCATGAAATGTATCGAAAAGTATCAAAAATTATTATCAAGGTAAAATTTAAGACTAAATTAAAAATTTTAAAATAATCATCATAAATTAATTAAAAAATATTATGAAATAAAGAGTTGTATTTAGAAAACTAAAATAAGGACAAAAGACGATAAGGAGTTTTAAAAAAAATCCTACATTGGATTCTTAACAGTTAATATAATGATTTAGTGTTTAAGTGTATATTTTAAGTGCATTTAATTAGTAAACCATAACTTATTTCTTAGGTATTTGTAGAATAGAATTACTTATGTATCAATGTATCACAATTTCATTCAGTATGTGTTAGTAATTGAATTATTAAGAAAACTAATTGCATTTAAAAAAAATAATTGAACAAAGATTTAGGTTTTGGATGTATACCAGCCATTGATCCTTATTAATCCATAACCATATTAACCTCACACAAAAGTTTTATGTCAAATAAAATATATTTCAAAACAATTAAGATCCAGTAAATAAAACATAACTGGGAAAATTTACTTGTGATATTTACATCAACATATATTTATATGTAATTTACAATCTTACGGACATTTCGTCATATTTAGGTATTCAAACCTCCTAGGAAACCATTACTACAATCAGGATAATAATACCAACTCGCCGTTCAACAAAAAAATCCAATTCAAGAGTAACTCTCCTTATAAGGTGGTCACTCGCAACAATATTAACCAAGCCCCGGATAATGAGGGCCATCTCCTCACCATCCGTGCCGCGCTACGGGCATGATGGCACAAGAAAAAGATGGCCCGGCCATCCTAATGAAAATGCCCGTCGCAGTTCTTGCAGAAGCACCACTTGGCGGCGAGATGGAAGCATCCCGTAATTCCGACACGTCGCCCTCTAATGGCGAATCGTATAAACTTCCGTGGGTTATTTTCTTTGCGGAGGCAATCGGAGAAATCTTCCGGTTATTAGACGGTTCTTTTTGACTTAGAGTTTTTTTAGGAGATGTCGCGGAATGAGATAAGGGTGAATCATAGAGGAGAGATAGTGAAGGAGTGAGCAGTGGTAACCCTAAAGAGTGGCTAAGATAATTACCAGAAAGACCGCAGTCACGTGATGACCCCAAACACATGGCTGCCGTCATGTGACTGTGGTCTTAAGGCTCATTCTGGAGGAATCATCCAAAGTGAAGTGTGAATTCACTCTAGCAATTCATAGGAGTGAATAACTCCGGATGAACAGTGAAAATGAACCTTTACTGGAAGATATGCTATAAACCCGGACTCATCTCGTCTTATCCAGGGAGTGAGAGCGCACAGGCAGCTTAAAAGTGGGAGGAAAACGCAGGGGACACGAATTTTTGTGTGTCATTACAGCATATCACATTCTAATAATATATATTAATAAAGATAGCAAAAGAGAAACTTTATATATATGTTATGGGAAAAGTGATTAATCGGGCATTATTAATAATGCCCGGATTTATCACATTGCCCGTAACATATATGTAAGACATTTTAACTTTTCACTTTATCTCTCCATTAATTCTCATTCGATCTTTCCACTACACTCCCATCACTAATCAAAGCTCTAACACACCATCCACCATCACTATCAATCACAACTACTTAAAATAAGCCAATCACAAAAGAAGAAAAACCACAGAAGAGACACAGAAACTTCTTCCACACCAGACATTTCCATCATCCAAATGATACGTCATTACACCTTCCCAACATCCCTAATTTCAAGCTCATTTCCCAAAGATTCATTGCTCGACTAGGCGTGGTTGACGCACAGGATTGTATCTCTTTGGCAAAAACGCATATTAACACAAAGAAATTAAGAAGGGTATAATTACCCTTGCGCGTGCAACAAAAGATCTCCGCCTGCATGCGACCCCACCCTATCGCAACTAGTGACTCCTTTCACACCCAACAGGATGCACACCTGTCTATTTTTAGGCGTGTTTCCATCCTTTTGGGATTTTCAAGGGGTGAATGATGCAAAGTCGTGCTTTTGGGGGGCTGGAGTTAAAGCAGCAGTTATAATGATCAAAAGATGGGTTTTAATCATGGTGGGATCATCACACGGATAAGTGTTTAAGTTTGCAGGAGATTTATTCTACGGTTGGTAGAGCCATGAATAGAAAGGCGAGGGGTCTCACCGCTTCTTATTACCGATCTTTTTTCTTCCATAAAATAAGTTCTAACTCGGTGTGTGTTCTTTCAAATGAAAGCAGTTACATTTTTGGGACTATAATAGCAATGAGTTTTAAATATGTAAACTAAGTGCGTACATTTATTGGTAATTGACTAGTCAGAACATTAAAATATAATAATTAATGATAATATATTAATTAGTAATATTTATAATAATTAGCAATAATAAAAGTGAACAACTTAGGGATGCTTACATCAGGATCGGGAGAAAGTACGTGGTTACTAAAAAGAATGTATGAAGAGGTAAATTTTAAAACATGTACCTATCCTTTTCCGTTCCTTATACGTAGTATTTATTTTATTTAAATTACACAGGCTGTCAGTTTTTAAAGGAAAAATGTAAACAAAATACTTAATTACGCAGGTATTTTTGTATCTAAAATAGATAGATTGAGATAACATTTATAAAATAGGTAGGCATCAGTTGTATAAGTGATAAATTGTAATAACCTCAGTTGGTACCCAACAAAACAGAAAAAAGAAGTGTGGGAAGAAGTATGTAAAAACGAAAGAATAATTGGCGAGTGCAGTTAAGCCATCTCGAGAGTTTTATGTAACCGGATTTCATTCCTCCAGCACTTTCTATAATTAATTAAGTTTATTTTTTATGTCATTCTACACCATGCCAAACAAAGAAAATAACCCTTCAGTTCACACCCACAAGACTCTTCAAATTGCATTCTCCTCCACACCTGCCAGCACAAAACACCCCTCAGATGATCCTCTCCCACCCCCTAACGAATCAATCCCCATTAGGAGGGCCATTACCCCCTTTTTATCAAGCACCCCCAGAAAACGGATGCAAGCGACACCGGATCCCTAACGAGCCCCCGGTTTCCCTAAATAATTATTATTGAAATAAATCCATGGGTTTGAGAACAAAACGAGAGTCAATAATTTCGCATGTCATTATCCGCCACTTTTGCCCGGGTTTCGATAATTAACATCGATCGGCGCGAGCTGATTGGTGGGATTCGGAGGTGTGTGTTGCGTAATCGTTGAGGGTGATTGGTGGGTTTAACGAGTAAGATTGGGTTTCGTTGAGTTACGTGAAGAGATTGAAGGTGGTTCGTTGTTGGAAATGGTAAATGATGCCGCTTAAAGTTTTAGTTTTAAATGTTTTGTAGGAAATTTGTAGGAAGATGTGTTGATATTAATGTTCAAAAATAGCTTTGAATTTAGTATTATGCTGTTTAATAATGAGTTGACTATCTGACATTCCAGTTTCCTAATTGTTTAATGTTGTTAAAAGTTCCAAACTTATGTTTATTTCAAACGAACTAAACACTTTTTATCTTAAGTTTACCAAAGTTCAATTTTCTAATAGGGATTCAAAGATACAAGAAAATGAGTCTGACTATTCTTCCTATCTTGTTAGATATTTGGCTTAATAAAATATATCAAGGTGATATATTTTAAATATCTATAACTTCAATAAAGTTAAATATTTTGTTTCTATTATAACACATACCTACAAAAATATATTCAATAAAATAATACAAGAAATGTGATAAAATTATTTTAAATTATAAAACAGAGGTATTAACTAAGACCCCAACTGTAAAAATAAATTCAAACAGCAGTATAAATAAAGAAAATGATAACATAAAATGCAATATGATTTTCAAAAGCTTTCGGGGTTTTTTCCGACACATTTATAGAGTAACTAGCATTAATATTAACGGAAACAAACAAAAGAAAAAAAACAGTAATAGCTCACTCAAATTATACTTAAATGAATACATGAGTTATGTGTTTAAAATATTTTACACACTCTTTTTTTCAGAACTATGTACAATCCTCCGCTTAAGTTATATTACTCTTACTCATTTTGCATTATTAAACATTGTTATTTTTGTCAATGAAAATATAAATGTAACCACGTTTCATACAATTCTCTATCATCACGATCTTTTCACCACTCTCATTTACTATAGAAACCAAAAGATACAACGACATTTGAGAAACGTACCGATGCGTGCAACAACAAAAAATAGTATCCAAAGTATTCGGAACCAAAAAGCACTTTTCAGATGAATCCTGTTTTCCTCCAAGTGATTTAGTGTTAAGGATCCCTCGTGGAATACCGCAGAGATACGATCATCACTCAAGATACCTTTCACGTTTTCTTTCTGCCTCTGCTTACAAAAAGTGATTCATTCCATCTTAGACCGTTTTTTTAACATCAACAGACCTTGACTTTCATTCTTAAGAATAAAGAAAAAGAAAATACTTTTAAGAGATGCATAAACCAATGTCATTACTGAAAATACATTTGATTTATGCATCTTTAGTTTTTTAGAGGTGGGATCAAGCTAGCGAGAAGTATATTAAGAGTACATATCAATCAATACCCATTCTTTTAAATACATTTAAAGTAAATATTTATTTTTTTATCATACTAGGGGGCCTGCCCCCTGCTCGCTATCGCTCACCAACCCCCGTAACTGCTTCGCAGTTCTTTTCAGATCGCTTCGCGATCTTAGCGAGCAGAGCTCGCTTGTTCATCTCAACAATCCAGCACCACCCTCTTGGCTTAATTAATCCTAATTAATTAATTAAGCTTAATTAATACCGAAAATACCTCTCTCTTGCATAAATAATTTAATTCGGATCATTCCTCCAAATTAACAGAAAAAAATGTTGTTGAAATATATTCTTTTCTAGCTTATGAATAATTTAATCGAAATGTTAAAAAAATATCCAGCAAGTCTGCTAATAATTATCAACCAGTTTGAAGAAAAAAGCATTGTTGAAAATAAAATAAATCAGACTCATCATAAAACACGCTTAAAACTCGTCTCTTTCTCTAGTGAATGGCAAGAAAGAGAAGAAAAAATTAAAACTTTGAATCTTAATAATTCCAAAACTAATTAGAATTCTTGAAAAAACAAAAAGCCAATCTTTTTATAAAAAATATTTGTATGTGTCTTTAAAATATCATAGTTCTACAATGATTAGTTTTGCTTTTATAACGAAAAAACAGAAAAATCGTCAAAATTTTCGAAACTTTAAAACTTAATTACTCCAAAACTAATTCGAAATTCGAAAAAAGGGCGACGTGGTGCAAAACTGCACATCTAAGAGTATGTGTCTGAAAAAAATCATATTTCTGCTGCTAATAGCTTTTGCTGGGGGCGAACTCGCAGCAGAAAAAAATAATTTTCGACTTTGACATTAAATAACTCTAGAACTAATTATCTCATCTATTAGCTTTTAGAACGAAAACGATCCTCATACATTTGTCTAGCAATGTTTAAAATTTCACAAATTTCCGTGGAATAGTTTTTGCGTAGTGAGAGTTCAAAGTTTTCAAAAATAAAATTTTCAAAAG
The DNA here is from genome assembly GCA_963680715.1 of Tetragnatha montana. Lineage (NCBI taxonomy): Eukaryota > Metazoa > Arthropoda > Arachnida > Araneae > Tetragnathidae > Tetragnatha > Tetragnatha montana. The sequence goes on from OY796686.1 coordinate 21,094,853, forward strand.
CAGCGGCAGCGGCGGCGGCGGCCGCGGCGGCGGCGGCAGCGGTCACTGTTACTTTTTTTTAATATAGAGAGACACAGGAGTGGTAACGGTAGTGGTAGAATTGAAAACATCTATAATAATAAAAGAGCTTTACCACTCACTCACACACTCACTCACTCACTTACCAACGCACAGCAAAATCTACTGGGGCTAAAGACTCGAAACTTGGTAGGGTCGAAGACCTTACGGCGTATACGCGCACTAAGAAGGGATTTTTCGATATATCTTTTTTCTGACCCACAGGGGGGTTCGGAGCGTTTTCGACGTTTTTGAGCCCAGCAGCGTCCCAAATGACCCCAGATCTTTGTTATTTCGCAGGAAGGTACCTAGCAACAATATCTAGAAAGGCATTTTTCAGATTTTGGATATTCGAATTTTAAGAGGTCTGAATATTCCAAAAACCCGTTTTTGCTGAGCATAAAGCAAAGTTTTATATTTTCGAAGAAAACAATATCGAGAAATCGATATTACGAATTGAACTGTTGGTAATACCTTCTTGAGAGAATTTCAAAGAAAGTAATTTCTGGATTTTTTGATATTCCATTCTGGAGGGGGTGCACGGGGGTTTGAATATTCACTCCCGTTTTTAGTTTTTGGATCCTAGCACCCACATTATTAATGTGATTGTTATGAAATTTTAGCATGTTGTTCCTCACACAACCAGGAAGGTTTGCGAAAAAGAATTTTCTGAATCAAAGCATTCTAAGGAGCCTTTTTTGTCCCTTTTCTAAATTCTTAAGCTTAGCCTTCAATATTAAATTTATTGCGGTTATTGCTCTTTCCATGACACGCAAAACCTCTATTGTTGGAAATATTTATTTTGAAATGTTTTATAACAGGTGAATTTTTAAAAAATATGATAAGGAAATAATTTTTAGTGATTAAATACTTTTTTTATGATAACCAAAAACCGTTCCACTGAAAAATTTTATTCTTTTTTCTATTTAATCAAATTTAAGTATTTCCAGCCAAGGCTAAACTGGATCGGTTAACTGTGTTATATTAACTGTTTAAGTATTTCCAGCAAAGTTCAAATTAAACAATATTTCATCACAGCCATTTTCAGTGTCGATTCAAATAATGTTTACTTTGGTTTACTTTTATTTCATGTTTGAAATTTCTTTCAATGAATGAGTTGGTGATAAATCAGCAAAGGGGGGTTCAGGGGGTCTCCCCCTGATTTAAAAAAATTATCATTATTAAAAAATGGTTATAAACACTAATTCTAAACCGGTTTTTTAAGATTTTGTTTAACATCTTATAAAAGTATGTAGTATATTTAATTGTTTTGTATTTTATAAAAATTTAGCGGGATGAGGGGGAAATAAGTTTTATCTATAGACATTGCTGTTCAATAATATATCTTTATTGTGAAGCGAAGGCGGAGAAATTTGCCTCAAATATACATTTATACCAATTGCAGAAATGGATGGAGGGAGAAAAGGACAAAAGAGAAAAAAATAATGGGGTTCAGAAGGTCCCCTGACTTTTTTTTCTATTTTGAAAAATTACTCTTTAAAAACGGGGATGGGGATTTCACACATTAAATCTAAACAGGTGGTATTTTTAAAGGTTTTTTTTACATCTTAACGAAGTGGTATGGCATCAAAAAAGAATCCTAGCGGGAAGACTGCTGACTCTATTGCATCTAAACGATAATTCTTATTTATTTTAACACACAGTTTGATAAGCCTTTTGTCCCCCGAGCAACGGCGGGCATATCAGCTAGTTCAATGATAAAATAACTTGAATATAAAAAGTTAAATATTCTTCTTAAGAACCTTTTAAAATAGATTAAAATATTTAAACCTTTTTTTTACCGCAAATCATGACAAGAAAGCAAAATAGGAAAAATCTTTTGCATTACCATTAGTTTGTTTTTAATTAACTATGAACCTTAAAATGGAAAAACTACTAAATTGTCATGAAAAAAATTTTAACGAAAAGTGATTTTATATTACCTTATTCATGTTTTTAAAAGGAATTACTTAATGCACAGTGTGTTTAAGTAAGCATAATGTAGAATAAAATATTTCAAAACTAAAATTTATTCAACAAAAATGGTTTAGTGTTATTAAGTAAATTCAAGAACATACAACATTTTTAGTAACATTCAGAATAGAACCTGAAAAGTTAAGATAATTATATTGTTTGAAATTCCATTCATAATTTATTTACTTTATTATTCCTATTCATAAAATCCTACTCCAGATACTTTGAAAATCCGGATTTATATTGATTAAATTATGCTGAAAACCGTAAATATTTTTAAAACCAGTTGTTTGAGGCTTTGAAAAACTTAATCTTGTTAAGAAAGCGCGAGCTAAGATTTTCTTCTTTTCGTAGTAAGACACTTTTTAAACTGCATTAACTGTGAGTACAACTTCCACTTATATCGCTGTAAGAACTGTATTCTTCCCATTTTACTTTCTGTTGCAGGCCGAAAGAATAGTTTCCTATGTTGTTTAATATTGTGTCAATTTCTTTAGCATCTTTCTCTACTAGTATTGAATATCGGTTTTTGAAACTCGAACCACAGGAAAAATGTTAAAATTGATTATCTGTAAACGGGAAAGCATCTTAAGTTTACTTTTCATACTAAAAAGAAAATAAGGGTATAGTGTATTAAAAAGAAATGTAGGTTTGTTATAAAATTCATATGAATTATAGGCGTCGTATCTCCGAATTTAGATATAAAAAACCGTGTATTTTTCACCGTGTAGTAACTTTATGAAAAGTTATTAAATAAATATATCAAATTTTAGATTTTACAATTAAGAAGAATGTTAAGCTTTCTGAAAAAGTTATACGAATCTTTGTTTTAAAACTTCAAAATTTTAAAACAACATAAATTTGAACCTTTATGTGGCATGTAAATTACACGGGGGGGGTAAAAAAAATTACCATCCCTCTTTGTAGAAAAATATAGTTAACGGATGTACCCAAAAACATCTTTAAAATCCAGTGTTACAACTTTGACTTCAGGAGTATAAAAACTGAAAACTAAATACCCATCATCTTCAACATTCTAATATATAATAAACCTTCAAGTATTTCAACTTTTAAGTAACAATTCTCCATCCCTCAACGTATAGATACATTTATTATACAATTTAGATATATCTATGTAAAGAAATTTCTTAACCCATTTTGTGTTCATGTTAAAATTGTTCAATTATCAAGGAATGAAAAAAAAAATACTTTTACAATATTAAATTTATATAAGTTCTTGTTTGTTAAAATTTATGACTTCAGAATCAGATTATTTCAGCACTTTAAGTAATCAATATACTTAGTGTATTTTGCATTATTTTAACATATACAATAATGAGTCTGAAGCTAAAACTTGCTTCTAATTCCAAAAACAAAAAATCAATCTTTTAAACATAACACCTCAAACATCACATAGTATATATAAACATGGATGTAATTACGCAAATCTCGTTTACAAAACGAAAAGTAACGGCAAAATGATTAAAACATTAATAAATAAAACGCAAAAACATGCACCCCGAGCAACGAAAGAACGCCATCGTTACCATCTGTGCCTCAATATCCGAAATGTAATTTTGCAACTTAATGCCGTGTCATTTAATTTAGAAGGAGCAAAAGAAGCTGGGTCTATTTTTAGTAGCTCGGGTTCAGCTATAATACCATGCCAACATTGATTTTGTTCTAATTTTTAATGGGCATTTTTCCTCGCGATGTATTTTAAACCGACATTTATTCGATAACGCTTGTCAAACATTTGAAATGAGATTTTTAATCTGGTTTAAAGGCCTTGTGTGTGGGAAAAACTAATGGACTCTGCATTTCCCTGCAGTTTATGGTACTCACATTCTTGCAGTTTAAATCGAGTGAATGCTTATGAAATTTTAAACCGAGTGTTAACAGTTAATATTATTAGAGATAAAATTTTGCATGACTTTTATCGCTTTTCAAAAGATGCTATGAATACATTAAAATTTATCTTTAAATTAAATTATTACCTATTCCGATGCATACTCTATATTTAAAAAAATTATTTTTATACTTTTGACGGAACATGACTAGAAAAAGAAAGCTGGTGAAAACAGAACTCGGAAAGGATTTTTCATGTTTAGCGAAGAAAGAAAAAATATTTCTACCATTTTTCTTTCGTTCGAATAGATTGTTCTTGGAAATTTTCCAGTATTAAATCATTAGGATGATAACAGTTTACTTAAGGATTATATCTATTTTCTAAGGGTAAGCTAAGTGTTATTTCTAAAAACATCGGAGATTATGAAGACCTATAAGCTTAAGGTTTTTTTACTTCTTCTCTTTTAAACAATCTACCTCTACAGTCACACGCTTAAATTTTTATTTGCTCTCAAACTAAATACGAAGAAGTATGTAACAATGTTTACTTTATTTTAAAATGTTATAAGAACTTCCAATTAAGTTTTTTTTTCGTTTTAACAAGTACGAACGTTTTAATTTAGTCACTTATCATTAAGATTTAAAATAGGGGAAGATATTTCCCAAAAATTCTACTTCTTTGGTTTTTAATATTTACAACTATACAGAAACGTCACATGGTTATTGCTTAAATATTTAGTAGTACGAATTTAGGTAACTTTTTAGAGGAAAAAGATTTTTAATAATTAAACTAACTATGGAAGCATTGGAAAATGAAAGGAATAAATGACTATGTGAATTTATTCTTGTACTACTATTTTAGACATTATAACAAAAATAGATTTATACTAAACTATAGGCCTCTTTATGATTGTTGTATTAAAAAAAGTTGTTTATGTTGTATTAAAAGAAATATATATGTATTACACTTTTCAATGAGTAATTTTCACTTACAAATTAAAAGAGTTTTTAATCTTATAAAATTAACTTACACCAACATTTATAAAAAAAAGTTTCACACAGATGTTATTGGTTGGATTTACTTGTTTTGTTTCTTCAGGGTCAAGTATAACTGTTACGGTGAAAGACCGAAATCTGGAGAATGTCGACTTTCACCGGTGAATGTCGACATTCACATAGTCGCTTGGTGTATGTCCAAAATATTTGCTAAATACCTTTATTTCGGACTTACACCAGTGAATGTCGATATTCACCTTGCACTAATGGTGAATGTTGAACAAGTCCGAGATTTATATTTTCTTCTCCGTAATTCAGTCGCGATAAATTTTTCGCCTCTCTTTCTGAGAGGAATGACTAAGAACTTGAAACACACAGTACATTCAAAATGAGAAAGGAAAATAATAGAAGTTAAAAACTTACTTAATTATACAGTACGTTCTAAATGAGAAAATAGAATAATAGTAATAAAAAACTTTCTAAATTATGAGATTCAAATCTTATTTATAACTATAACAACGTAATTTGTGCCTAGGTTGAACAACACAACCCATAAGAAATAAAGGTGCTGACACGATCTCCACAGGCTTACCATACCCTCGGGATTACCCCGGACAATCCGGGGGTTTTAGAGTTGTCTGGGGTAGCAAAAATGTCCGGGGTTTCATATTTTTAAGATTTGCGAGACATTTTGATAAAAAAAATTACTGACGAGAAGATGCTTGAAATTGCGTTGTTTTGCTTTTCTTACAGTACTTCTTACTTGCAATACTTTTTTCCATTACTTCTGAATTTTCCATTACTTCGTATTAATTCAGAACTCATGCTGTGAGCTTTAGTATAAAATTAAGTCAGAAAAACAATTTTTGAAAAAAAAAAGTTATCTCAAATTCCAAGTAGAAATAATAATAAACCCAAATAATAATAATCCCAATAATAATAGAAATAATAATCCCAATTTAAAGAAATAAAAGTTAACGTTTCTTTCTAATGTTTTCAGTTCGAATGTTTTATTTTACTCGGTTTTTAATCTCTGATGAATTAACATGGTACTTATTAACTAATATCAAAAACATGTCCTGGGTTGGACCCAAGAAAATACGGCAAGCCAACACCTCCATGAAATTCAGGACCAAACTATCCCCACCCAACACCCCCAAACCCTTCCCCCCTTTCCTTAAACACCCTCGATCATTGCTACCCCAATACAGGGCCCCTCTGATAGGTTTATGGCGTAGAAAGAACGCCCGGCATGTCCACGACTTCGGGGCACGAGATATAAGCTGAGAAATGAGCACTCCCAATCCTGGAATAAAGCCTCGAGTAACGGCGAAAAAGGGGGCAGTTCAAGAGGCCCCAGTTGCATCTGCATCACGAGGGAAGGCTGTGGGAGAAGGCGATTTCGCTTTCGGGTTTGTAGCGCGTGAAATATTTGTTTAGGGGGAGGTAGTTCTGGCCGGAAAGTTTGTTAAGGCTATAAGTAAAAGATAAAGGTGGTCGTGAGGAGGTGGGTTTTTTTTTGTTTGCTTTGTTGTTTTTTTTAAGATGTGGGTTGGGTCTAGAAAGGTTTTTTGTAAATATTTTTTTTATGTGTGGAAGTTCTTGATTGTATAGTCTTACCGACGGGAGAAAAACTTTCGACGTCTTGCAATGTTGTTGCGATTGTTATGGAAACGGATTTTTCCACTCAATTTCAGGGGTGACGGTATAGTTTATAAGCGCTGAAAACGTTTTGTGCAAAATCTGCGTGGCTATCATTTGACATTGTACTTCTTTTCAGAGTTTGGATTATTTAAACTCAATGCATAAATAGAATTTTTGTGGTTCTTGTGCACTTCTAGTGTAAAAAAAAATATTTATTTGAACTCCTTTTATACCGAGATGATTTTAAAACGTTTCTTTTGGCCGTAAAGATACTTTTGCGATTAAGCTCATTGGTGTGTGAATTAAAATGCTCAATTCGATCATTGAAAAGGATTTTGACAATTAATGTTTAAAAAAAACAATCCAGGGACTATAGTAGATTATTTCAAACTTGAGATAATGTTGGTTTGAGTTTTGAGCATAGAGCATAGACCTATATCATATTTATATCTTTTATTGCTTTGAGTGGATTGGATTATAAAATATCTTACGAACCGTAAGACAAGTGGACGAAAGTAGAAATAAAGAAGAGAAAAGTGAAACCTTCTAAGCTATAATGTCTTCTTTTACCATGCAAAAGGCAAGATAAAAATGGCTATTTTTTCTAATTCATTTGAACTGAAATCGTAAATTTACGGTTTCAATCCAAGTACCAGATAACATACACTCAGAATCACAAGTGTTTTCCTGCTTTCACCTTGTCACAAGCAAGAGGGAAATATAACCATTATTCGTACTCAATCAAATTGAAAGCTTAAAATCACAACTTCAACCTGCACAGTAGTACAGGTACAGTACAAAGTAGCACAGCAATTGGAAAGTCTAGCCTTCAAACTAAAAGCACATTACAACCAACTATTTAGTGGTGAACGAACTAAGAGCGACTGACCACAAACCAATCAATCTCCCTTCCCAATAATCTAACATCAACCACCCATCCCCACAAGAAGAAAAAAAAAAGATATCCTCCCCTCCTAAGGTACCCTCCCCCGCACTTCTTCTATAAGACCAGAACAAAGAGGCTGATCAATACGAGAACAAAAAGCGTCAATACCGCCCATGCCTTGCGCAAACAGCTGAACCAGATGCTGCTGCTGCTGCTGCCGGCCTTTATCGGTCCGTACACCCGGGAGAAAAAAAAAAGAAGCCCATGCAGGACAACACGGTAGTAGCAGCTGATTGATGACAAACTGCGTCCCCTTCTTTCCCGTATGTGTTGACATCATTAGAGTCAATCAGGGGACAATTTGGAGCGGACGTCGTCGCGTATTATACTGGGTGGGAGTGTTGGTCGGCTTTTGTGGACTATCGAGGTTGTGTTTTTCTGTTGCTTATTTTTTTTTTAATACCGTGTATATCGGGTTTTGAGTTGTTTGTGTGGGGAAGTGTAATCGATATCAAATCTTGGAAGTGTTAAAGAAGAGAGCAAGTCAGCTGTGGTGTTGTGTAGTAATTTCGAGGCGTTTTCGGTGCATATTTAAGTACACAAACTGCACAAAGGTTCAAGATTCGTCCAATTTTTGTCCTGTAAGACCAAATTTCGTTTACTTCCAGTTACGATTACGTAAACTTGACATATTTGGTATGACTATACCAGACTCCAACGTTTCTTGACAGCACAGAAATAAGGTGAGAGCAAACTATGTTAGTAGTTCTTCCAGTTCAATGTCTTAATGCCGAGTGAAATTAAGCACTTTATTTTATAAATATGATAAGTTTGTTAAGAAAAAAATACCTTATGTTTTGGAATGTGGATATTGTGTTATTGAATATTTTATAAATCAGCGGCCTCAGAGCTATAGGGAAAAAGTTACCCCTGAATTACATACCATAACAGAAATTAATTTCTATTTCATAAAACTACAGAATAGTTAACGGTAGGTTTCTCTATTACAGACTTTTAATTTGTTACCTTGAGTACAGTATAACAGCAGAATAGTATAGTAAAATACAGCATGTTATATGTAGATAAACTTCCCAATTCTCTCCCAAAAACAACTATAATGCTCGCTGAAGTAAAGAATCAACTAAAAAATGCGTTATGAAGGAATACCTATTAAGATAAAAATTTAATATGCACCCAAAGTAAGATGAATTTATGTAATTATATTTTCCCATTTACGTAAACCCCGTGCTAAAGGTCGAATAAACCAAATTTATAATTACAAAGATAAATTAAAAGTATGTCGGAATAAAATAAAAAATTAATAATTTAATTCCAAACAACATAATGAATAAGAACATAATGTGCAGAAAACTTAAATAAGTAGAATAAAAAGTTATTTTTAGAGAATCAGGATTTTTGAAATTTAATTTAGAAATATGCTAATCAGGGTGAGAAAAAATGTTATTTGAATACATTTAGGTTAGAATCATTCAAAAAGTGCGTGGTATTTTTTTATTTATAAATATGGATTTTTTCATGAATACTGACACTAGTATAAAATTCTAATTAACACATGAAATTTTAAAATTCCACACAGAATTCTAAATACATCCCAGTAAAAAGTATTCTAAGGTAGTTGGAATTAGCAAAATGTTTATTTTCCATTAGTAAATTTTTATACACATAGTCTCTACGTGTTTTTTACAAGATGGATGAACAACATTTTTGTAAAAAGATAACAGTCTAAAAACAGGATAGCTCATAAATATCTTTGAATGTTTAAAACTTCTTTAATTCTTAAAAGAAGTAAATTTTTGGTCATTCTTTTTTAAATTTTTTAAAGATGAATATTTTAATATCAGGTAATAATAAAGTAGAAGTGTTAAACGATTTCGCCATGATTCTTTTTAACAAGATACTTTTCTTTTTGGATTTCCACATATGTTTACTTAACTCTCAAATTTAGGGGAATGAAGCTTTAAGATGGAAAAACAAATTCCTGGCACTTATGTTTTGACAATTTTTTTCTGATGCGGTGAAGTCAAGATTGCGTACCTCTAAAGTCTCGGATTCCTCAATACTTTTCTCATTGATAAATATAATAAAATAATTCGATATTTCAAATAGTTTTTTAATTATTATTTTCCCTCTCAACCTAATATTCACCTCAAGCGGTGCACGCTATATTATAACAAACAAGCTAAACCAAATCTACTTTCGTGTTCGAGTTTCATTCACATTCACTCCTCGATCCATTACCGTACTGATTACTACGCGAACCGGTACTTAAAATCATCCTCACCGAGCATACTCCTCCCGATAACTTCGCAGCAACGCAATAAATGGGCGTGCAATGCAAATCTCCCTGGTCTTAGTTTTCAAATCGTTTATTTAGATAATGACGAACGGCAACACATCGCGCTAATGACGAACGCATGATGATAATAACAATAACGAAGCGAACTAGTACTACGGGGAGACGAGCGCCTGATCCTTTTACCCAGTAATTGTCTTAAAACCATAGAAGTGCAAGATTCCGGAGTATTCCCGGAGCCTAGAGGAATTGATTTTTACATCAATGTTGTTTCCCCAAATAGTGGGGAAAAAATCCCCCTCAAAAGAATTTTATTTTCGGCTCGGTGGTTTTTTTTTTCGAGCGTTGTTTTTAATGGCTATTTTTATAGCGGAGTAGTTGAATAAATTTAAATGGCTCTAACCTTTCTTTAAGTTGATATTGCTCGAAGGCGGGAGGGGGGATTTGATTTGCTTAGAGGGGGTTTCGGAAAAGGAATAATTGGCTCTTGAAGGTTTCGTCTACTACTAAGGGCTATTAAGTCGTAAGCGCATTAGGCTGCTTTTAAATATTGCTCTTACATGCGCGAGGTGGTTTAAGAGCTGTAATTATGTTTTAAAGGCCCTGTTGTTGGAAGGAGTTTGAATTGGAATTTGTTTTTGAGTTTCGTGCTTTTTATAGATGGATAATGGTGTTGTGCTATGATAGCATGTAAATGTAAATGTTCGAGTGTTTGTATTGAACCTTTGATGCATATTTTAAAAACGTATCGGTTTTTCTTTCTGGGTAAGTGATTGGAACTTATGGTATTTGGTATTCGTTTTAGAATAAATAAATATAATGGTGTAGTGACGTTTTTAGGAGTATTTGAAGCATAGCAAATTGCGAAAGTGTATTTCAGTACTTGGATGATCAGAGTTTTGATAGTAAAAATGAAACTCGAAATTGTTGTTTAGTTTTTAAACCAGCTAATTATGAATTAAATTCAGAAAAGGTAGATCATTGGTCAAATTATAACATTTAAAAGGTATACCTTTTATGCAAACCTTTTAATGAGTGTTTCTTTTTCTCATTGCATCATTCTTAAATGATGATAAACTGTACAATACGCAATAGTTACAAAAAAAACCTCTGCATTTCTTTACTTCATAGTTAAATTATTTCAGCACGTCAATTTGCTTATGTTGAAGAAGAATGCTCTTAATTTTAGTTTGATATCAAACGATCCTTAGCACAAAATCAACCATGTGTCGCTCCAAGAACTTATCCAAATTTACACCGGACAAAAGAAAAAACACTGCATTTCACGTAATTACAAAAAGTATGCTTCCTCGATAAGTGGAATGAAAGTGTCGGTTCCCACTCCTAGAGAACCAAAACGTTCTTTTAGAGGAATTTCGGAACCCGTACAAGGAAAATTTAAAAAGTGTCCAAAATTTACATTTTGGAAGATATTCTGACCGTCCGAATACCTTGAGGGATATTATATGTTTCGGAATAAATATAAGTACATGCAGCAATTAAAAGTTTCACTAAATTACTCCCTAATAAAAGATAAAACGCATCATTTTGCATATCTTTTAGTTATAGACAGATTTTGTGGAAGCAATGGTTGAATTCAACGTTTCTATGCACGCAATGACATCGCATATTATAAAGAGATTTAAGGCGATGTAAATACAAGAGATTACCTGGATAAGTGGATCGAAATAACATCAAACCCGTCTAAGTAGGATACTCGATTAGTGGAATACCTGTCTAAATGAACGAAAACATCAGTCTAGAGCTATTCCACTTATCCAGGTTATACTGTAATTGCAATTGTGAAAGAAACATATCCACATGCGTGTACCTTTTCCGTACACTTCTCACCTCTGCAAATTTGTCCCGGAGTTATGTGCGATGGCTTCCATCAATGATTCAGACCCCCAAATGGCTCCCCACACGAGTAATCGGATTGAGGGGGCTATTTTTAACCATCCGGGATACCTGGGCCTAATTTTTATGGCCCGCTAAATCTTCCCGGACGAAGCACTTGTTGCGAGCCTGACGTATTGCGGGTGGTTTTAATTTGTAGGGAAAAGGCGATGGAGGAACACAGGAGAGGGAAGGGGGTTGTAAATGGGACTAATTTAGGAATTGGTTTTGTTATTTTCATGTCTGAATCAAAAATGCAATTCTCAACGGTATTCCTCTTCACGGAAAAATTCTTTCTTCAAATAACGGAATTCAACCGTTGTTGCAAGTTAATTTCTGTACAGCTAAGGAAAAAAAAAGCGTTACAGTAGACTTTGTGGGCGAACGGGTGGGGTTAGAAAGATGCTGTTTGTGTCATTTTTCAGGATTTAGTGTATGCTTGAAGAAACTAATTGACTATTTTTCTCTCAGAGGTCGTCTTCTGGCGCAACGGAATAAAAAGTGCAACTTTTTTCATGGTGACCCCCAATATTTATTCGATTTTATGAAAGATCATCCTAATTTAACTCTAAAAACCGAGTTTCATTTAATTTGGTCATGATACAAAGCCATGACAGGCCGTCAAAAAATGAAAAATTCATATTAAAAGCCTTAAATTAGTCGCCAACATCCGACCGCCAAGTAAGAATTTCTGTCAACCTACCAGTACTAGTGAACCGATTTTCATTAATATTTCAGTTTTAATTATCGAAACATGAGATAAGATTTTTTGTTTTAAGTTTTAATAAGCATGTAAATATTATGGTTAATTATTTTAATTTTTTTATTTATATTAGTTTATTAGTAATTTAATTTTTTTTACGTGTGAATAAATACACGCTTTGATGGAGGGAGTAAATTGAGCTAATTTTCGTGTTGAAAACGTGTAAAGAAAAATAAAAACGCAAGAAGCGCCAAATCATCGATAAATCGCCAAGCCTAAAAAATAACTGTAACGTTTTTTTTTTCCTCAGCTGTACATATTTTTTTAAAAACTTTTTAGGAAACGTTCAAAAATATAATAGTTACACGTGGTGTATATTTTAAGAGTTAAGTAAAATGGTGTGCAACAAATTTATGTATTCAAAAACAAGATCTTAGAGAGTGTTGAATAAATAAACCAAAGAGCATAATAAAGTTTTTTTTCCAAAGGATAGTCAGAGCTTTTCCACAAGGGTTGAATACCGAAACGCTCTAATTTCCATTGAAACGTATTCATACTCTTTTGATAAGATTGATTATCAGTAGACGCAGAAAAAAAGTTAATTTTCAAAAGTTCATTGAAAACAAATCATAATAAATATAATTGAATAATCATATTTGAAATCTCGGGTACCTACTATCACTGTAAAATCTGTTTTCCTGTAAACAACTGTTTTGTGGCAAGAAAGGTATCTTATGTTCAGTAAGTTTCATAAACAAGCAAAATATTAAATGTAATTAATTCTAATGATTTTCATTGCATTTCGGAATCTTAATATTGTAAAATTATTGTCTTCCATTATTTTAAGTTTAAAATAAAAGAGTTTTAGTTTAGAAAAATATTACACGATTTGCAATAATCATCCATACAGAAAAACAGCTAAGGTATGCATCAAATTCAGAAAAACAAATTAACTGTTTCAAAAATCAAGAACACAAAATGTATCAACTAATGCACCCGAAAAGCTAAAAATAAACAATCTGTACATCAGCATCGAGAAAAGCAATTCATTCAACGGATTTTCTCCAATTAATTCTTTACAAAATCTCACGTAAACTCCACGATATGTCAGCACTATTTTCCCTTATAAAAACACCATCTCGAGAAAAAAAAATGTCCTATAAGACTAAACGCAGCATCTCGTAGTCGATTTAATCCTCTTTTCCTCTGATCCATTAATGCCTCGTTTAGCAGTCCAGTTTCCATGGCAACTGTCGTGTGAGTAAACTTGGTCGCATTTTCATTGTTTGAGGCAAGTCGCGTCATAACACCGCGGGATCGCATTAGATTAAGGGGGAGCTTTCTGTTTCGCTGCTTTGAATAACGCTTTGTATGGGATTTTTATGCGTTCTGTTCTTTTTAGATCCATGCTTGTTTGGTTTGGGTGGGGATATGCTTGAGAGATTGTTTCTTTAGGGAAATATTTGTGCTATTTATGAGGTTATTTGAACGTGTGATTAAAAAATTAGTGTTTCGTACATTAAATTTGTGATAGGTGTGCAATGTACTGTTAAAAATTATGCTTTTGTATTAAATACGGAAAATGTTTAAATTTTTTGTAACCAAATAAAATCACAAGCTTTGCTGGAATATATATTATCAAAATTAAAAATAGTGTAGCTATTGATATAAGTATAATTTTGAATAAACAATCTTGTAAAAAGTAAAAAATATGAAAATGCTTAAGCATTGTAATATTAAAACCTTTTTAAAGGCAATTTTATGCACAAGATATAAAATTGTGAGATGGCAAAAGAGAGGTTAACATTTTCCCAATTAAGTTCAGAAATTGAGAATTAGATTTTTTCAATAAATTTATTGCGTACCATGCATTGTTTGCAATAACCTTTATATCGTGTTTTAATTAATTAGTTTTACTTAATTGCAGTTTTAATAAAGTAAAGTGTTAATTTTTTTATACTGATGCGGTAGCGTTTTTTCCCGCTTTGTAGCACAAAGTATTGGAAAAAATATTTTGTATATAAAAGAAAAGTAAACGTTATTCTTTTCTATTTTTTTATAAAATATTAGTCAAACTAAATTAAAAAGGTATTTGTATTAAAAGTATTATATATTTTTAACCTTAAAATTCATTGCATAAATTATTTACGAATTCAGAATGGCAACATGTATCATTCGATTAAATGTTTTTACTTAGAGAACCTTTTATCAAGTTACTTATAACTTACCTACTTATCAAGTATCAGAATTACGTAGTTTCAGAATGTGTATGTAATTTAAAGCCAAACATCACTTACCAGATGGATATTCGAAATATTCTTTCCGCTGGTGGTGGTTTTCTCATTGAACAAACTTATCTTCGATTCCAATGATCTAAAAAAAATTATAGTTTTAAGTTAGAATTTTTTATTCACAATTATTTTTATAAGTAACAAACTCTGTAAATAATAAAAATTAATGTTATGATTCTTTTCTTACTTTGTTAGGGAAATAAAGGGTAATTTTTTAAAAGTAGTTTTCAGTCAGAGTGAAGAAAGTGAATGTGTTCCTGTACTGAGGTTAGGAAGCATATATGCTTCCTATCCGCTTTCTTCTTCCGCCGACTTCTTTATCCGCTTTCCATTGAGTGAATGAACACTCCAAATCTGCATCATATTCGTTGTATTTAATGCTCAGATTTTTACATTTAACGCAACTTCTTTGTAAACACTCCCTTTTTTTTTCGCAACATATTAAATCCAGCAGATTATCCATTCTTTTGTGTGGCACAATCCCCAACTGAAATAGCTTTGTTAGAAGCAAATCCATATTGGAGTGAGTGACACACAAGCAGGTGTCTCTTTGTGACACTTTAGGCATTATTATCCAGAATGGCTTGTTCCTGGTAAAAGATGTATAGCTAATATTACATTCTGGGTAGGTCTGAACAAACTTCTTATGCAAATTCAACAAAGTATCATTTAAATACCTTTTTTGATGCTTTGTTTTGCCTTTGGTTATACAGTCCTTTTTACCTGGACACATTCTGGAATTTGCATCATCTTCCAAAAATTCTTTAACCTTATTTCGTACTTGATTTGTTATAACAAATCCAGTCCGTTGTTTTCGACCATATTTCAAACCATAAAAATCTTTTAACTTGTCTGTTGTAGTGCAGTTAGATCGTTTAGGCAAGAATAGCTTTGCTTCTCTTATTAATTTGTATTTTTTAAACAGGCTACCTTTCATGATCCCTTTAAAAACTTGCTTTGCCTTTTCGCTTTTTAGCTTACTGTAGCCATGTGTTAATTCTTCTTTCAAAACTTCTCCAAACAACAATTTTTTTTTCACTTCTGTCGTGACATTCATCTTTCTGGTGAGGTTTCTTATTTTTGTTTTAGGTGTTTCCTGACTAGATTTCTCTTTAAGTCTGTAAAACTTTTTTTTATACTTTTCAGAAGTTCTACGAGTTCTTAATAATTCATCCTTCACTTTTTTCAGTTCTCTAGCTAGCTTTGCTCGATCTCTTCTTACTCTCCTACGACCAGCTGCTTTTTTCCCACTTGAATTAACTTCAAGACTTGCTGATAACCTTTGTTGAACTGGGGTACTTACTGCTGGAACTGAATCATGTGTTAACTTGGTTTGACTCTTCTTAGCACGGCTATTTCTTTGGTTTTCTTTCCATCGTTTCCTTTGCATTTTCTGGTTTCTGGCTGATAATTCAGATATTGGTTTGACTTTTCCAGATTCTTTCTTCTTCAGATATTTAAGCCGTTCCTTTTCTTTTAACTCAGCAGCCAAAATTGGATCTGATTTTATTTTTTCCAACCTTTTCCTTTCATTTTCTCTCTTCCTAAGAAGAATTTCCAATCTTTTGCGATCACTTGCTTCTTTCTTAGAGGCCATTATGCATCTCACTGGGGAAAAATATGTTCTTTATAATTAACAACATTAAAATCATAAGTAAAATCAAACAATTGTTAAATTGAGAATTTAGACACCTAAGAATAAACGTGTTTTTGGACAAGTTAATTACATTTAAGCAAATTAGGTTATAATCAAAGATTATCCTGGGGATTTGATTCTTGCAAGCATTAAAACTAATAGATTGCAAAGGCTTTTATTTAAAAAAAAAGTTTGATTTGCATGTCTATTGAATTTATTCTATTGCAACAAATTTTAACTTTATTTTATCAGCTGTTTTTTTATTAATTTATTTAAACAACAAACAAAACAAAAGCATAAACCTTTTTAAAAATAAATATTCATATTGCATTACATTATTATTTACATTAAAAATTATATATATATACTGAATTAAGAGTTCAAAAAATGGGAAATTTAATCACCCTTGTCATTCCCCTGTTCTGCCTTGTCATTCCCCTGTCCTACATGTGGCAAGGGAATGACAACAGGGGAATGACAAAAAGTAGGGTTAGCTTGTCTACTACAATAACCTTATGCACAAAAATTATCTACTTTTAAAGTTAGTCTACAAAACCAGTTTCAAATAAAACTTAATCCTTATTTGAGATTTAATTACGAAATTAAGACCAATAAAAAAGACAGGGTAATGACACTCAATAAAAATACTCACCAAAATATAGTAGGAAATCACAAATCTTTAGACATCTATGCTTCTTCAGAACACAAATTCAAAGTAGATGGCTTCTTAGGTGTTGCCACTAGCTACTAGGTATAAATTTAGGGTAATAAAAGTGTTGCCTAGTGTTATAATCCTTATTTTTTCTTTGTGACAGGGGAATGACAACAAAACCAAAGGACAATTTTTGTTACTATTTAAAACAATAACAAATAATGCCATTTGTTTCCTTGTTAAATTTTTAATTTTATATGTTAGTTTTTAATAATTAACACCTCATGTATCAAAAATATATTTTTTTTAAATGTATTTTTAGAAGGTTGCATTGTGTTAAGATGGAGGAAAGGACACACAGGGGAATGACATTTATTAAACAAATATGTATTTTTTATTTAATAATATTTATGAAAAGTACATTTTACCTCACTATTCAGAAATTAGAGCATATAATTGACATATTGTTACTTTATTTATTATGTTTAAGCAAGTTTATTTATAACCTTTTGAGAAAGACAAGAATATTGCTGTTTACAGAAAATGACCCATATGACACATAATCTCATTTATGACCATCAAAGAATTATCACAATGTAATCATGTATTTACTTTTTAATCGTTTTTATGGTTTTTCATAACTTTAGCAGATAATCTCGCAAACTAATCTTGCACATATAGGGTAAAATAAATACCAAGTATGAAAAATGCGCCCTCGGTACACTTAGAGACACCTTCAACACACAATGCAAAATAATCCTAATGCCTCTCCCCATCAACTAACTGCAACTTTATCTCTCTTCCCCCCCCCCCACCGAGCACAAACGGTTCATATCCACAGGAAGCGAAATTATACTCGCATTAAAGAGAGAGCCCCATTAAGAACAGCTGAAAAAAAAAAACCGGATCCGAACCGAGAGAAACAAAACGAAACCGAAAACGGCGGGAACCTGCGCCATTTTGTTCTTTTATCTCCGTTGCCATTCCGTATTTTCTCATTCTCAATCTAAACTTGATAAATACTCCACTTTTCGGCCGACCATCAGGAAGCAATAACACTAGGGCCTTTTCTTTCTCTCTCTGGCTTCTCTCCTTCCCGGTTTCGGTTCTTTTTTTCTACTTCGGTTCCCTTTTTTGTTCGGTTCTTTTTTATCTCCCGTTCCTTTGTCTGAATTACTCTGAGACTGGCAGACGCCCGTTGCGATTTATTTTTCTCAGTGTCAAACCTGAATTATTTCCTGGAGGGGACCTCCTTTTCACTTTTTTTTTTCAAAAAATGTTCCACGGCCGATTTTTTCTCTTTATAGTGCTCCATTGTCTCTTTTGGAATATTTGAGGGCACGGTGAGTTTTCAAAACAGGGTTATTCGGAAACCAAGGAAACCGAGTGCATTTAGAAAACATTTTATATCTTACCAGTCATACATGTATTAATAATATACTTAAAACACAAATGAAGGAAGCATTTTCGATGGATTTATTTTTGCAATCGATAACATTTTGAAAAGAAAATGGAATGTTGCCTAATTTTTTGTAACAAGGAAACAGTTAAAGAAACTATTTTTCAACAATGCTCAAGCTAGAAGAATTTCATATCGAATAGTGCAACATAGATAACCAAGTAAAAAATAACTATCCCCTATAGGTAAATATAATCCATTGAATTTGGCGAAATCGATGCCCATTCATTGTATTATTTTTTATTTAATTTGAAATTTAAGTTAATTTATCTATCTTTTCTCATTCTTTGTGCTATAAACTAAGCCAAAACAATTTTTTTTTTAAAATTTAAAAGTGTTTTTATCTTTTTTATCTAGTGAATGTTGGATTAGTGGTATAGAGTGTTTTCAGGTGACGTCACGACCAGCTAATTTCTTTTAACTGTTAACCTTTGTAGGGCTTTCAACTGTTGTTAAGGCGGTTGCTAGGTAACGAGGTATACGTTGCTAAGGCGGTTTTTAAGTATAGGGTCACGTGATTGCAAATACTCCAATAGAAGAATTCTACGGCCAGTCATTTTCTGTAACTGTTAACCTCTGTAGGGCAAAAAACTGTAACATTTCTGTTGCTAAGGCCGTTGTTAGGTCCGAGTCATGTGATTGAAAATGCTCTATTCATTAAACCATCCTAATGGCTCAACTTTGAATTTTATTAATACTTTTGAATTTTATTTCTCTTAGACTTTTCTATTTTAGATATTTTGGGGAAAATCGTCGGTTTAGTTCCGTTATCTGTACTGTCAAATATCACCAAATTTCTGTAGTTTTAATGGTATATTTTAATCGGCTAACTTGGCGATTTAGAAATTTTAGCGATATGAATATTATTTGGCGTTCAAAATATCTCGGCGAGTTTTAACGGAACTGAACCAAATTGTTTCTAGTATTCCGTTTACAAAAGTTTCAAATGAACAGAAAATAGCATGTAATATCACAGTCCTCACAAATTGAAAAGATGACCCTACAGTGCTTTATCGTCCATAAACATAGTTTACGTCCATTTTTCATAGATTCCCCATTTCCTCCCAAACCAAAAAAAAAAATTTCCAACCTCCTGTTTGTAGAAAACTCGATATCGCAAAACAGGACCGACAGTGCCATGCATCGCGATGGTGGGGCTCACGTAAGTTCATTTTATACTCCACTTTGGTCGATCGAGCGAGTGTACTGGGGGTACGAGAGAGATTTTTTACGACGTTTGGAACAAAACGTGAGTTGGCGTCTGGAAGGCGAATTTGGAATCCGATTTATCTTCAAGGTCTTCGAATCTCTTTTAGGGGGACGACTACCTCCCTTTGGAGTAAACAAAGACGGGTAATAAAAGTTTGCTTGGTGCTGATGTAGTTATAAATTCCGATCTTTTTTGTATACGGTAGGGATGTGGAGGTATATAACTGGTTTACGCGCAGTTAGCTGGGGATTTTAGTGTGTTTTGTTTTCGAATCTGCAATCGTCTGGAATAAGCCGGGAAATGCTGTCTTTGATGGAAACGGCAGTCTAGAAATCGAGTTAGGGTGAAAAACGCTAAAAGCGTTCAGAGTTGTTTCGATAGGTTATTCTTTCCTAAGTAAAAAATAGTTTGATTCTGAGAAGTTTATTGGAGGAGTATCCAAATGTCCCCATTAATGTATCAAAGTACCAAGTACCCTACATCAAAGTGTGTCAATTCGCCCCATATGTAATTTTTGAAGAAATGCCTTTATTTTAAAAAATAGATAAAGTTTATTCAAAATTTAAGCTAATTTCACTATTGATAACAAGAATGAACTTGCGTTTTAATATAAACTGTAAGTAGAATAACGTCAGAATGAATTTGCATTTTACTTTAAAATTTACCTTTGGAAATTTTTGACGAAACAATTTTAGTTTCTTTCGTGAAAATTTATAGACTTACAACAGAACTTAACAGTTTCATATATAATGCTTATGAATATAAAGGAAACTTTTAGTGAAAATGAGACCTAAACAACCTTGATATTTTTGGAGATATTGAAAGTGTATCAATGTGTCCCTGTGTATCAAATCGCCCCGTTTTCTACTACATAAGGGGACATCCATAAATTACGTGAGGTGTTTTTTCCAAAATCTGGACCCCCCCCCCCTCCCTCCTTGGTGAGATTTAGTGAGATTTTGCTGGACCCCCCCTGCCCCCCAAGTGAGATTTTCTCAACCACTAGTTTTGTTTATCGGCATAAAATTTACCATCCAGATTGCAAAATTTTGATACAAAAACACGTTGAAATCGAAAACATGGTTCTAACTTGTAATTATCACGACTGACTGGCTAATGATTTGCTGTTTTGACTAATCTGAGCATTTTTTCTAAACTTGTGCGGAAAAAACTTATATTTTCTAAACTAAAAGTTGACGTGAGATTTTAATTGACTCCCCCCTCCCCCCTGGTGAGATTTTCCTGGACCCCCCCCATCCCCCTTTTGACCTCACGTAATTTATGGATGTCCCCTAATTAATTAAAACCAATAGCTTCATTTTAAGTTGTATTGATAGAATTAAAAGAGTGAACTAAAAACCGCATATACTAAATTCTTGTAAAAACATTTTTACGAAATTGTGAACCTCATTTTCAAAAATAAGAACTTGTCGATTTCACTAGAATTAAAACAACCAACAATCCCAACTTTTGATTGTAATTTCAAAAATTCCACATAACAACACTTCGAGAAACTCCTTCAAATTGCTTTTTACTGGCCATTGCCGCACAGGAGAATGGTATCCTTCCAAACTCTCCAGGGTCGTAAAGATAATAAACGGGCATTTTAAGAGCCGGAAATTTGATTCCTTCGGGGAAGTAGGGCGGAGAAGACAGATTAACACTAACTTCCTTCCTTTTCGTTTTCATTTTACCTCTGAGTGCCCTGCGCCTCTGCTTTGTTTTTCTGTTTGCGCCTCCTCTGCCGTTATCAATTACATTTGGAATTCGGAGACTGGTTTTTTTTTCTCCTCTTTTGGCGAGGAAGTTAGTGTTTTGACAAATAGGGATAAGATTGGGGATCTTTGTGGGGTGAGATTTAAGAGGAGCGAGGAATGCTGTGGAGGTTATGAATAAATTGATATTTTTTTCCATGCATTAAAATAAATTTTAAATTTACTTCCCTTATATGAGTGCTTACACGCAGGAGGTTCAAAATACCTTAATTCCCTTTTTCACCAACCCGTCTATTAGTCCACAGGCCCCCGTTGAAAAATTTTATTGATTAATAACAGGCTGAATCTTCGTTGGTCGCTTGGTTTCGTCGAGACGCCCACATTACTCTGCTAAAAATCTCGAAAGCGGGTAGCTAATTTACTGCGCATGGGTCAAACATGTCGATTGGGTGGTTGTAAAATATTTATTAATAACGTTTTCTTTTTTAGTTAAATCTTGAGATAATGTGATAAATATCTCGAAAAAATGAGTGTCCTACAAAACTGGGGGTATGAACGGAGAGTCCCCCACTGCCAACATGTCCGAATAACGAGTTAAAAATATTTATTAATAACGATCTGATTTTTTTACACCGGCTTGGTAAATATTTGTTTAATTAAATGGCCACATTGTCCTACAAATTAAGGGGTAGGTTTTCGCAGTCCGACACTCGGAAAATGTCAATTCCACGACGATTTTTTATTTATTAATAACTGTAGGACAAAGATACTACATGATAGTTTAGTGTATCCTCTCCCCGGAAATAACAGTGGCCGACAAAAATAAGGGTATCCACCGCTAGTCCGACAAGAATTGATTGAAATATGACTTTTATAATTATTGAGGTGCTTACAGCAACAAGGAGTAACTATGGATTGTCGAATAAAAAAGGGAAAAATATATAAATATAAATATTATTGTCCATTTCCTCTTTGTCGAGTGGGCGGGACTAGTAATTCAAAGCTTCAATATTGAATTTTACTAAAGTTTAAAAATAGTATTTGCAACAAACTGCGATTATTTGGTCGAAGGAGTTTTAAGATGGTAATTTGTATTGTAGCCATTTGAATAAATCTGACTCTTATAGTGGTGAGTAAGCTCGCCTCAAATATACACCACTTTTTGAGTAAGACAGTAGTAAAATCGTGTTCCAAACGTTATTCAAATATCAATTCAAAGACGATATTTTTTATTAATAACAACACCCTGATTTAGATTATTTTCTTTAGGAACTATGTCTCTTTATATTTATGATTGCTCTTTTTGCGAAATTTTGTATTTTTACTTAATAGTGTGCACAAAAAGCTGTCATAGTAATGGTGGTAAGATCCGGATATTTTAAAGTTCTTTAGATTCTTTCCATAACCACTTTTTTTTTTAATTGTTTATCATTTTATTCGACTCAGTTCAGTTCAATGATTCTGTAAAACTAATTCTGATGTCGTTTCGAACAAAATTGATTGCTTATTGATAAAAAAATAAATTATTGAATTTAATTCATGTTAACAAAATGATTAAATGTAAAAAAAATTATCGTCACGGATTGTCGAATAAAAAAAAGGAAAATCTATAAATAACAATATTTATGAACATTTCCTCTTGCCTCGTGAGCGGGACTAGTAGTACAAAGCTCAATTACCGTTTAAAAATAGTATTTGCAACCAACTCCAAACTGCGACAAGCCGGTCGAAGGAGTTTTTAAGAGTAAGTTAATTTTCATCAATATATACCACATTTTGAGTAGGACAGTTGTAAAATCGTGTTTCACACGTTATTCCCTAAAGAAAAAAAACAAAATCAGGTTGTTATTAATGAATAAAAAATCGTCGTGGAATTCACATTTTCCGAGTGTAGGACTGCGAAAACCTACCCCTTAATTTGTAGGACAATGTGGCCATTTAATTAAACAAATATTTACCAAGCCGGTGTAAAAAAATCAGATCGTTATTAATAAATATTTTTAACTCGTTATTCGGACATGTTGGCAGTGGGGGACTCTCCGTTCATACCCCCAGTTTTGTAGGACACTCATTTTTTCGAGATATTTATCACATTATCTCAAAATTTAACTAAAAAAGAAAACGTTATTAATAAATATTTTACAACCACCCAATCGACATGTTTGACCCATGCGCAGTAAATTAGCTACCCGCTTTCGAGATTTTTAGCTGAGCAATGTGGGCGTCTCGACGAAACCAAGCGACCAACGAAGATTCAGCCTGTTATTAATCAATAAAATTTTTCAACGGGGGCCTGTGGACTATATCCTTTATTATTACAAGAAATTTTACTTTTCACAAGTTTGATTACAAGAAAGCTATACTAGACAGCAATGTTTGACCTTGGAGAAACAAAAGAAATTAGTTCCCAGCGCGGTGTCTGAATTTTGAGGGAAATTAAGAACGCCAATTAAAAAATATGATTAGTTTTTTATCCATGCATAGCGTCTTTTTATCACAATTTGCGAACCGAAATCCCTCGTACCAACCCAACAAAGTTTCTGTTTACGCAGTTTTTCCTTCCGCGTAGTGACGTCATAGGGTCACGAAACGTTGCAGTCTATAACCGGTATTTTAACCATTAAAAACATTATATTAAAGAAGCTTATAAAAATTTTCAACTGATATAAAATTAAATAATTTGAATAAAATTGCAGAAATACCATATTCAAACGTGTTTTACTCTGTAAAACCAGTTTATCCTTTTTAGAATTGTTTGTTTGCGAGGAAGCAACAAAGAGTATTTTGTTTCTGTTGCAACACATAATTTTAAGTGCTTTTCACTGTAAAACTCCTTTTTCCTACAGTGCTGTGTTGTTGTAAGAAAGCTAACTTAGGCTATGTTTTAGTGGTAAAATATACAAAACTCAGTAAAATTTATACTTTCGAATGATTTTGATTGTAATTCAGGTTGTTTTATTAAATGCTACATAATATATTGTTGTTTTCTATTAATTTTTGGTAAAACAATATAGTTATTTCTCAGAATGTAAGACAATCAACCAACCTTGCAGTCTCAAACATTAGTTTCTTTGCAAAAATATAAAATTATTTTAAAATACTTTTTATTTCAGTTATTTTAACTTATTTTCAGAAGCTTTTGAGAATTTAAAAGATTATTAGCAAATATGGATTATTTGTTTTTAAAAGTTTATATCTCATAATAAAATTCTAATTCTCGTATAAGTATGAGAATACAACGATCAAAATTATCACCTGGCTTAAGTTCTCTTTTTAGGTTGAACCCTGGAAAATCCAATGGATAGTAACGCTGAACGTGATATACTATAGCGAGAGTTACATTTAGATCGCGAGTATAATACTATTCTAATAGCGGAATTATTTAGTAGTATGTTAGTCGGACAGAATAGATGTCAGTGTGCTTTTAGAAGTGGCATTTGCTTCGTGTAAATTGATCGATTCAGTTCATAGCAGTTGCAACATAACGTTGTTGAAACTGATTTAGTATTATTCTCAGTATGGAGAAATGGGTCAATGGGCAATATTTTAAACATTTGATTACATTATAAATCGTTTAAAACATTTGACTCAAATACGTTTTAAGAAATGTTTGAGGTGAAATATATTCTTTATTAAATAATGCTCACACGGCAACTACTATTTAAGATTTTAACGAGAATAATTTTATATTCAAATTTAAGATGTACCTACTAATATCAGTATAACACGAACAAAACAAGAAATCTTTATTTAACTCATGCAGTTAAATTGTGCTCTAACGTAAGAGATACTAACTGAAAAAACAAATGTGCCATGTACTTCAACATGAAATGCATGATTTCCATGTTATAATTTCCATTTTAACTAACTACCTATCTAATATAGTATAACAGTTCTAATAACATGAAAATAGACAATATTCTAATACGTTTATAACCCCAAGTTTTTTGTTTAAACTTGAGGACATGGAATAAATTACTCTTAAAATTTTCCCTTTTTATTTTTAAATTAAAAAAACTTTATTTCAATCATCGTAATCGTCTATCTTCACTAAAATAACTGAAATAATTTTAAAATTTATAGAAATAACATCATTTTCATTTAGTAGCCATATTATCTAACAGTTCAGTTAACTCCGAATACACTCCGATGATGACCATGAATGAAATGGGTCAAAGTTGCTGAACCTCTGTACTCTCAAGACAGTCTTCTACTCGTAACTCGAGACACGCAGGATTAGCGCGTAAGGCTTCTCGTAGTCTGAAGTAATCCATCAAAAGCACGCCGAGTTTCATCGTCATCCATCTGTTGTGGTTTTGAGTTCTTTATCACGGTTTTAAAGGATATTTATTTTTAAAAAAAGTTTGTTGAAGCTCTGATACGTCGTTCAGGAAACAAACTCAAGATAGTCATTGTCAAGATAGCTCGACAAACTATTTATAAAAATTATGTGTTAAAAACTACAAATAACATGTAGCAATTGTTTTAAGAAGTTTGGTGTATGCCTGTTTTAAAAGATGTTTTGGATAACAAAATAGTTTAAATATGGCAAGGAATTTTGTATCCAAGTTATTTTTCATGCAATTTAATTCTGATTTTTTAAATGAGATAGTAAAGGGTGTATTTTATGTTATAATATGTTGAAATTATTAATTTAGCCCTAAAAGTTTATTTTTTTACATTCTTGGCTTTTCTTTTAGTTTCATCTGCGATGAGAAATGAAGAAAAAAAAAGCATTTACGTAATATTCTAAAAAATATTAGAAAAAGATAAACTGTAGTACTCTACAAAATTAACTAACGAATGATAACTTTATGGAGTCGTAACGACCAATCGGAACTTAAATAACGTTTTCCTACACAAAATTTTTAAACATTTTAAATGTTACATTAACTATTTACAAATTCTGTGTTAAAAACTACAAATAACCTGTAGCTATTGTTTTAAGAAGAAGTTTGGTGTATGTCTGTTTAAAAAAAATTTTTGGATTACAAAATACATATTAATTATCAATTACAAACGTAATGAAACTCCTAAATTGTGTTAAGATAACTGTCACACTAAAGGGGCCCACAGACGAGCAACTTGGTCGTCAACCCGGTTGTCAACCAGGTTGATGCTTTTCCCACAGACGGCCAACCTGGTCGTCAACCAGAATGTAAACAATAAAGAAAAAATTAATCAGATTGTAACAAATTAATATATTTTGATACTTTAAATGTAAAATATTTTATTTAATTATTCTCTCGAGTTAGAATTATATTATTTTAATTTTTAATGCTTAGTTTTTTTTATTTTCCTAATAACATGTTCCGATTAAGCTCCGCCCACCAAGTTGACGATCAGATCATCAACTTGAAATTCAATCATCAACTTCCCTACAGACGGCCAACTTGGTTGAAAACTTGCTCAAATTGACAACCCGGTTGACGACCAAGTTGCTCGTCTGTGGGCCCCTTAATAACTATAATTGACATTTAATATTTTAGAATTTACTTAATAGTTAGGTTATAACTTTAAAGGTTATGCTTTTTGTATCCTCATGAATACATATTAAATTTTGTAAATTCTTCTTCCTAAAACAAAAAAACAACCTGGCATAACTTTAAAAACAAACTCCAGTTAAAAAATCTCGTTCTTTCGCATTGAGGCGAAAATTGAATTACCCCCTTCCTCCTCTCAAATTTACCTCTAAACTTTTTCGCTCTGTTCGAAAACCTCCGAAACAAAACAATTTCAACGGGGATAACTCACCAACAATTCGAAACACGCCGTGTAGAATCTTTAATTCGATGCCGGCTTCCCTAACTGGATTTTCTTTGTTTGCAATCTCAATGGCTTATTTTACCTTTACCTCCCATCTGACACCAAGTAACCCAACAAACAAACGAAAAAAAAACATCCACAACAATAAGAAAATACTTTTTTTCAGCTGCCTATGTACGATAAAAAAATAAACTGCACGTGATATGGAACTGAAGAGCCCAATCTATTCCAAAAGCCGAAAGGAAATATTATTTCCGCACGTGACGCGCATGCGCGACGTGGTTTTCTCTGATTGGTGCGGCCGGATTGATATCTGACGTCATTGGACGAGATCTGCTTCTTCATGGTTTTGAATGGTGAACGGCGGGAATAAGAAGAAAAATGGCGGAAATAGAGAGGAAAGATTTTTTGAGTTATTGGAGCGGTATGTGTGTGTGTGGCCACAAGCCGTCGAATCAATCGCCACTACGTTATGAGGTGGAATGTGCGGAACATACATCATTCGGATGTATTGTGATTTCTGTGGTCGGGTAGCATATAAAAATAGGCGGGAATAAGTCGGGGTGTTATGCACTGTGCTGTGAATGCGTTATTATGATGGCTGCTACTACTACAATACCCGTTCTTTCGGATCAATTCTTTTCCTTATACCGAACCATTGAACTGGAAATAAGGTAGGAATATTTTGAGGGAATATGGGAGAAGGTTGATGATTGTATTCGTCAGTGGCGTCCCTATTGGAAAAATTTTCGCAGTGTTCCATAAACCAGTATCAAATCATACTGGATCCAGTATCATTTATACTGGTTCCAGTATCATTTATACTAGATCCAGTATC
This sequence comes from Tetragnatha montana, assembly GCA_963680715.1. Taxonomy (NCBI): domain Eukaryota; kingdom Metazoa; phylum Arthropoda; class Arachnida; order Araneae; family Tetragnathidae; genus Tetragnatha; species Tetragnatha montana. Next base: position 21,122,738 of record OY796686.1, read on the forward strand.
ATTTATACTGGATCCAGTATAATTTGATACTGGTTTATGGAACACTGGGAAAATTTTTCCAATAGGGGTATATAGGAATTTATTTCGGGAGGGGCCCAAAATTACTCCCCAGCCCCTCCCCCACATATTTAATAGGTCCAATGTAGCTTTTTAGGTGATAATTTAGGGCCTAAAAAACTTAATATAGGAAAAGTTGTTATTAATAAAAATACAAGTACCAAAGGGGGTCTGGGGGTCCTCCCCCAGAAAATTTTTGGAAATTCGACTAAAAAAACCAGGTTCTTAACTAGTTTTGATATACTAAGTCCGAATTTTGGATGTACATTTTTATGAACTTAATATTTAAAAAGTTATTAAAATGGAGTTCCAAGTACAAAAAAGGATCTGGGGGTCCATCCCCAGAAAAGTTTTGGAACTTTACCCCTAAAAACAGGTTTTTATCTTGTTTTTGGTACACTTAGTCCGAATTTTGGACATATAGTTTTTGATGAACTTAAAACAATAAAAGTTGTTCATAATAAAATTCCAAATACAAAAGGGGGGTTTGGGGGTCCTCCCCCAGAAAATTTTTTGAATTTTGACCCTAAAATACTGGGTTTTAACTGGTTTTGGTACACCTAGTCCAAATTTCGGGGGGGGGGCAGGGCCCCCTCGGCCCCCCCCTTATATACGCCACTGGTATTCGTGAAGGGGGCCAGCTATTTCGGGATGCCATGAAATTATATTACATTAAAATAATAGTGAAATGAAGGGATAGATACTTGTGAGGAAATTGCATATTAGTTTAGAAATGGATAAATGGAAGTTTAGGAATTGATATATTGACATTAAGTGGTATTGAGTGAAAAGTTCTTTTCAAATCAGGAAATTAAGATGAATTGAAAATTGATACCAAATAATGGACGGTTGAGTTTTTTTTTTAAAGATCTGTATGAATTAAAAAAAATATCAATTACATCTTTTCATGTATGCCTCATTTGTTTACATGTAATAAAAATATTATTTAAAAAAAATAATATCTGTTAATGATAAAACTGTTTCTTTGTAGATTCATTCAAACACTTGGGAATGGGATGGCGCACTAATATTAATCACATAAGTAGAATCTTAGATGCAGACGTCTTTGCGATGTAAAAATCCTGTAGTCAAATAAAATGCATAAGATTGAAACACAGATAAAATTCAGCGAAGAAGTGAAAGACTCTGTTAAAATCAAAATTCTTCACACCTCAAAATAGCAGTAAAACTTTAAAAAATCTTTAAAACATTAAAAAACTAAAATGTCTTTTACCAATTATCTCCTTAATCCAATTAACCATCCCTTTTTATCATTGTTCCTAGAAGAATAAACCTGAGCACTACTACCATCTAACCTCAACCTTAAACCATTCTTTCCACTTTCAAACCATAAAACAGTCAAACCCCATTCAAACTTCAAATCTACATTAAAATCAAACTGGCTTCCGAAATCTATACCTCCATGCAGCCGGATCAACGAACACGCGATACCCAGCGGACCGGACTCTCCACCGCATTAACTCCATTACTCCTAGCCGCCCCAAATCTTCCGCAGGAGTTAACGAAAATCTCAGGCGGTATAGGGCTGAAAGAGTTAACGTGGAATGCCCGGGTAAATCCCGAGCGGACTCCAGATTATCCCGGGCAGTTTTACGAGGGGATGGAGTTTGAAGGTCCAATGATGCGCGGCTTTGTGACCGGTGACAGTTTTCGAGTTGAAAGCTCCTCCCCTCGATTAAAAGAATGTGGGGGGGGAGGGATCCATTGGCTTTTAGGGAGTGTGGGGATTAAGGGGTGGTATGGGATTGGGAGGTGTGTGTAGTAGAGGTTTGTTGGGCTATTAAGGGGGGAACAAGATGCTTTTGTGGGTTGATGAAAGATTAGGGACTTAAGATTTTAGTCGTAATTTTGAAGGGAATCTGTGTTAAAGCTTTCGAAGAAGGATGCAGCAGATAGTGGATGTTGTGCAGTATTTGGGGGAGGGGTGATAAGATTGTGAGATTTTATAATGGGTGTATTTAATAATTTCTTTATTTACAGTTGTTGATAAGTGTGTGAAATAAAGTTTAAACACAAGTTAAATATGTGCGGTTCAGTTTGGTTTAACTTTTTACAGTTATAAAAACCTTTTTATTTCTGGTTAATTTCTTGTCACTGATATCATAACAAGAAAATTTGCGAATAGAACAATAACCAAACCATAACAAGGAAAATTAAATTGTCAAGTGACTTATGAACTTAATGATTATGTATTACAATAATTAGGATTTTCCGTATATTAGTATGTATATTAATAATTTAAAAGTTGTTTGAGTTGTGTGATAAGTAAATTTATTACACTTGGAAATTATCTTAAACCATAAACGTAGAAAGAAACCAAACCTAATACGTGTGGACAAGAAACTGAGGGAGTACAAGTGTATTGCATATAAGTTTAGTACTCGAGTTGGAGATAAAACTCTAAATACTTAAAACATAATGAAACCAACTTCCAGGAATTGATATTCTGCACTCACTGCAACCAGTGGCGTATATAGTAATTTATTTCGGGAGGGGCCCAAAATTACTCCCCAGCCCCTCCCCCACATACTTAATAGGTCCAATGTAGCTTTTTAGGTGATAACTTAGGTGAACTTAAAGTTATTAAAATAGAGTTCCAAGTACAAAAGGGAATCAGGGGTCCTTCCCCAGAAAATTTTTGGAACTTTACCCCTAAAAAGAGGGTTTTATCTTGTTTTTGAAACACTTTTTTGGTAGGATTTGGATGAACTTATTATAATAAAGTTGTTAATAATAAAATTCCAAGTACAAAAGGGGGGTTTGGGGGTCCTCCCCCAGAATTTTTTTTGAAATTTGACCCTAAAATACAGTGTTTTAACTTGTTTTGGTACACCTAGTCCGAATTTCGGGGGGGGGGGGCAGGGCCCCCTCGGCCCCCCCTTTTATACGCCACTGACTGCAACTAAACACTACCTTTAGAAGGGAAAGAAAGGCAAAACCACAGACAAAGGGCCGAACAGTGGTTAAAAACACTATTTTCAAATGCAATCTCATGGTAGAGGGCAACAAGGCAAATGTCTGTGATTGACAGAGAGGTAAGGAGGATAAGCTGTGATTGGCTGTGACGTGTTCCTTCAATCTTTTATTTTCGGACTGGTATTAGTGGATTCAAAGATTGAAATTATTTTTCTCCACCTCTCGTAACGTGACAACGGAGACGTGAGTTTCATGAGTAGTGGATGCTATTCCAATGCCACCAGAGCCTCTATCACAAGGCATACCCAATATTTTATCGATTTCCATTATCACCTATGGTCATTTACTCTCTAATCTGGTATTCTGTTGGTAAAACTTCTTATCAAGAAAACTCGGCAAGTTTTCCAATTCAGCTCATATACAGAGGTGGTCCTCCATTGTCACTTTTACCCGTAGGCTCCTAAACCACTCAAATGTGGTTTAGGAACGACATAATAATAAATGGCTTTCATGTGACACTTCCTCTAAACCTCCCTCAAGGGAAATTCCCCACAACCTTTTCAAACCCATAAAATTCCCCGCACCCGGAACGAATTCAACCGAATCCAATACGTCAACATACGTGACGAAATGTGACCAAACGAACCAACCCTCTCCAGATCGTTATAACCAGTTCCAAAAAACAAAACCAGATCCACTTAAACCTTCCATCCTTCTCCGTTCGAGGGAACTTCGTCATTCGTGGCACGTCCTCACACTCGGAATCGGGAGGTTCGATGACAGTTAGGCCAAACAATAAATGTCAGGTCAGTTTGATGGGGAATGGTCCAGAAATGAGAATGGTGCTGAGATGAGGGAAGATTTTTCAAGTGGTTTCGGGGTATTCTCGCTCTTTTATTGCTTATAGTGGGTCTCTGGAGATCGGGGAAAGACGTTTGTTGAGATCCTTTTAAACTTAAGTGATAGTTATTGGGTCTGTACTGGGGTTTCAGGAAAGGTTATATTGAAGGGAAGTATTGAGAGTGATAAGAGAAAACGGATTGAAGGCGCTTTTATTGTTGTGGAAGTTGGTGAAACCCCATTGGTGTTTTCTGTTAAAATATATCCGTTTTTTCCCGTTAACTTTTCAAGCAGTGTTAACTTTTTAAGGGTAAATATTTTAAACTGAGGGATCTTTTAAAGAGAAAGGTTCTAAAAATTTTAAAAATTACCTTTATTCTTTTTTATTTTGCTACTTTTAGTAGTTTAATTTATCAAGAGAATATAGTTATGCATGCATTATTTCTTAATAAGTAGTACAAAAGGGTGTAATTATGACTTACGTAACTCCTTGAATATAAGGCTAAAAGTCTACCGCCATTTAGTACTTGCGTTAAGGGCAATTAATTGGTTACAAATATAAAAGCTGAAAAGGTAATATAGTTTTCAAGTTACAGTTACAGTAAAAAATAATACGTAGTACGTACACATTAATATTTTGGCCCCTTTCTTCTGCAGAATTATTTTATATTTTGTGCATTCAAAGCCTATGCTAAACCCTTCTAACCACACCCCGTAAGATTCAATGGAAATATCGAGCGGTCTAGGAGTGAAATGGTTAAAATGATATGCAGAAATCTGATTGTGAACTCAATCCTCTCTAACACAAATCAGGATAACATGATTAATTTCAACACTACCTAACACACGCTTTTATTGATCAAACCAGAAAAGAGGAATAAACGAAAATCCAGAAAACTAAAAGCTCAACACACAAAACTACAGTCCACCAAAACACAGATTAAACTTTTACGTCCTTCCTTCACCATTCCCGCAGTAGTTGTCCTCAGACCTGTCAGATGAACCCAGCTCTCCCCATTACAACTCTATAGGTCCTTTCACACCGTCCCTGTCCAGCGGCCATTTTAGCCAGGGGGCACTAAATGATTAAAGCCATCTAATCCCGTGTGTTCCGAATGGGACCGAGGCTGCTTTATTTATGGTTAAAAGCCTTCCGATGTACCCGGATGACGATAAGGGGTTTAATTGGATGGAAAGTTTCGCAACGGTTTGAATCGGCCAATCGGCAGTTGCGAAATCTCTGTATCTTTCACCGTCTGACTTGTGGTATTGTTGTTGTTTTGATCATTATTGTGAACCTGCAGGCAGACGAGGAGGATTTGAATTTGAATGAGTGTCTGTTGAGTTGAATGAGGTTTCGATAAGTTTGTTTCGTAACTAAAGTTGGGAAGGTGTTTCTTCGATTTATTTATAGTAGTTGAATGTGACGTTATCAAGCAGTGAAGTAATCAGAAGTAGTAATAATAGTTAAGTAGTAATCTGAAAACTGTTTTTCTCTGTATCAAGAGTGAATTAAATTATGTTGATACATGGTTCTAAACATTTGTTTATTATTGAAGTAACTCTCTAGTGAAAACAGGATTATAAAGAAATAGTTGGAACTACTTAGACTTATTACCAGATATACTATAAAAAAGTTTCTAAATAATTTTTTAAAACGCAAAATATTAAATCTTGCAGACTTGGCTGATTCTCTAGTCTAGATGGATAATTTTAACTCTATAGTAGATAACTGTAATGAAAACTATTTCAATGGTTACAGTTATCACAACACCAAAAAGTTTACAGATACCTTTAAAAGTTTGAAATAAGATACATAAGCTGGTTAGAATTAAAGTGGTCCCTATGAATCCCTATGTGTTGCCTCTATGAAGAGACATTTTTTACCTGACTCTCACAAGCCACTCATTGAACTTTTGTCATGGGTGACTTGCATATTGGATAAAGGACCTAAAAAGAAATCAAAATCCATGTTTTACTCACATTTTGTATTTTTGGACTTGGACCACTTTTAAACTAAACATTTCATATAGTATAAGGGTATGTCGATCTACTTTTTGAGCTGTTAGTAGTTTTTTGTTTTATTATCTGATTTGAAAATAAAATTAATAACACTTAATAAGATCAACGGTAAAAATAAATTCAAATAGAGCATTCTGAGTCACAGTAAAAAATTACATCCAAAATCTTGAAGAACTACACCTAAACTTTATCGAGTTAGAAGACGGAAATATCTTCACGCTCAGCTAAAAGAAGACACCATAAAAAAATCAAAGATCAAATATTTCCCCAGAAGGGGAAATTACCTCCATAAGTCAACTCAAGAACTGCCGTATTCAACTAACTCCAAACAACCACTCGAACGTTTTCGTTTGCCCTCCCACTCCAAACTACTAACCCAATAAATACATCAAAACACGAACTAAAAGAATAACCCGTGACTCAATTCGCCCTCAAACTCTCGAGAGCGAGTCAAATCAGAACCCTCTCAGTCCCGGCCGCCCCATATTTTCCACTGGTTTCGATGTCAATCTCGGGCGTCACAGGATCTAAAGGGTTGTATAGAAAAACGTCGTAAAGAGGGGACCGTCGTCGTTAAAGACGAGCCAGACAGAGGCCGATAAATCGCCGACTTCTTCTTCAAACGGAGAGTTAAAAGACTGAGAAGCTCGTAAACAACTCGGCTCGGCCAGATTTCCCGGGGGAGGTCCATGGCCCACTCCTGCCGATGATTTCTCGGTCCCGATTGTTCCACGAGGAATTGTGGGTGGGTTTTTTTTGTTTGTTTCGCCCCCGAGTTTTCCAGGCATTGAGATGTTTGGGGGTACTCGGGCATGGAGAAACGATGGAGATCCGGAGAAGGGGAGGAATGGACTAGGACTAGGTTAATGGGGTTTTGGAGATGCATTGGATGTTGTTAAGGAAGTTAAAGACAGCTTAAAGTGGTCAGAATGATGCAATAGTTCTTGTACTCTTTATATCCTTTGTCTTAATAGTCTTGTTTTTTTTATGGAACTTGTCAACGCTTTACTCATGTGACTCCTTTACCCAGGATCATCCACTATTCTTATTCACTATTATTATTCTTTATTCAGTAGAATCTAGATTATTCGAACTCCTATTAACCGACTATTTGGATTGTTCTATCTACGCTCCACACCGAATAGAGTTCCCAGTGGTTGATTTTACTTCCGTCTTAACAGGTTTAGAAACATTTTATTAAATTGATTTACAGTGTCTAAAATGTTCTGTTGTTCTTTCTCTGTATTAGAAGTGTGTTTTTTTTTTACTTACTTTGGAATATACAGGGTGTTTCAAAAGTCCGATTCACGGCTTTTATTTGGAAATAATGTCTCCTAGGGTAATGGAAGTAAGGTCTACTCTTAGGTAAGTGACCATGGGGATGACTTACAGCGAAATTAAAAAGATTAAAAAATTAAAGGAGATAAAGCAAAAACTTCAGTACGAATATTATTGCCAATATATGAATATCGTGAAAATATCGTGAATGTTCGTGGAGATATTAGCATGTAAAAATAACACTTTTTCAGGCTTCAAAAAGAGATTGTTCGCAAATTTACAAGTTTTTTTAATGTTATTATATTGTTTTGTGTTTTTTTTTAGTTAGATAAAAACAAAATTTAATCAAAAAATTTAAAAAACTTGCAAATTTGCGAAATTTTTTATCACTCACTTATAATGAAACTGTTCAGTTTCTAAAAGAGCACCCACCATCATATGTGTAAAATGTTAATCTCTCAGAACTTCCTTGGAAATAGCATAAAAAAATATACCAACTGTGTGAACTCTTTTACTTTGAAATTGCCTTGACCTACATTTCACACTATTAATTTCTTACCACTCCAATCGGAAACTTTCAAAAACGTTTCCTTCAACAATCAACAAAGCAAACAAACCCACTCATTAAAAACCAATTAATTCTCGTAAAACCGAACTCCCAAAAATCAATCGCTCCACACATCCCACCACATAAATCAAACTCACGCTTTCAATTAAATTCCTCAGAAATCACCCGAACAGAAAAATCAAAAGGAAAACTTTTCACTTAAAAGGTGTTCGAAGCCCCCCCTCCAAAAAAAAAAAGAATCACTCGCTTTTTGAAAAGTGTGCCAGCGTAAAAAAAAAACACGACCTACATCACTTTCACTACAAGCCAAAAGAAAGAAGAAAAAAAAGTCACGTTCTGTTTTACGCAAAACTTCAGAAACCCATTGCGGGGTATAAAATGTTTAAAACATACCAAAGGGGTCATCCTAAATGGAAAACCTCGAGGGGGTTCGGGTAGGGAATAAATGGGTGGATGTTGTGCTCCCTTTTTTTTCATGAGATTAGAAGAGGAGAGGCTGCGAATTGAGAAACTGTGTAGTAATTTCGCCTGGGAAAAAAGAGTTGGATAGTTTATTCAGAGCAGTACAAGGGAGGAGATGCAGGGCCAGGGGAATAGAAAAAGTTTTAACCAGCCATGAAATAGTTTTAAAAACAATGAAAGTTTTTCTTTTGCTGTTGCTGTTTCCGAAGGTTTTACATTACGCATGAACTAGGGGAAGTTTTGAAACTATGTTGAGAACAACTTTTTATGTTGTGAGAAATTCCGAAGTTATGTGACTTCTTAGTTAGGCTTTTAAGTTCTTGTCAACCATGTATTTCTTGAAGTTTTGCTGTCATTAAGATCGAAATTACTTCATACTTAAACATTAAATGTTTTAATTTACACAGGAAGACAAATTTTGTGTGTTGCTTAAATTTGGTAATAACTTACAATATTTATATTTGTTAAGGCTATTAAAATTACTTCAAAGAATAGAATATTCAACTTTTATTTAGGTATAGTATCTATCTTTGCAAGAACTAGATGCCCTTTGTATAGAATTTAAATTAATTAAGTATAGAAGTAAAATAATTAATACTTAAAATAAAGTTTATTCCTTTTTGTTGAAATTGATTTAAAATTGTAGAAACCATTCATTTTGAACCAAGAAATTGAATTCAAATTTGATTAAGATTGAATTTTATAATTAATTTTCAAAATATGAAAAAAAAAAAATTAATTTACTCCTGTTTTCAATAAGGAAGAAGAAATGAATTCACACACCTAAACACAAAGTTATATAGAAATTTAAAAAATAGTCAATACAAAGAAAAGAAAATTATTAAAAAAACCTTGGAAACACTTTACATTGTTACTTAATTACTTACAAACTATTTAAAAGAAGTTATTTCAAGGTTTTCAAAAATTCAATTAAAATTCTTTCTTACAAACTGCAACCTAAGAATTGAATTGTAACTTTCATCTAGAAGATTCCCAACAAAACTCAAATAAAAAGTTTTCATTTCAACTAAGCAAATCTTAGCTTCTCAACCACTTCCCAATATTCATTTAAAAACAATCAAATCCCACACCAATTTCTCATTCAAAAACATAAAATATAACCCCGTCAAACTTTAACCACTCATCCCCACCAACAAGATCACGAATCAACCATCCTGACACCTGTCAGAGCCTATTCAATACCCCCACCCCACTTAAAACTTTTGACCCCTCACCAAGAAAACAAGCACATGTTCTTTTCCACCCTCCTTTTTGGGTGCTCTCCATAGATCAACCCTTATCTTTTGTCTCATATCCCCTAAAGATATCCGCAGTAATTGGGGCGATCTCATTAATATTAATTAGTCCTAGGAGGACAAATTTTAAAAGCTCCTCATCCTCCAGGGTCTGGATTCCGGGAGACTCCATTATTATTATCGTTATTATTATTATTGTTGTTTCCCTTTTAAAGTCCTAGGAGAAGTAGTTTAAAATATGGAGTAAGGGTACAATTTACTGCTTGGGCGCCGTTTAGAGAGAGGGTTGGTTGGTTTGGCATTTAATGCATGCTTGGTATAATTGTGTCGCAATTAAGGGGTATGCTAAGATGGCTATTTCAGTTTATTCTGTATGAGTTTGTATTTTGAAAGTGCTCTACAAAAGCGGGATATTAATATTGATTGTATAGTTTACTCAGTACTGTTGGTTTAAGCGAACTGTGCAGAAAATAATGCTTGAATGTCTTCAAGTTATGGTTTTGTTAATAATTTATGTGTGGGGTTATAAAATTTTTTATCTCTTGACTCATGATATAAACTTAAATTGTTGACTCGTTTTGAAGTAAGAAAAAAGTGTGATGGATAGTAAAACAAGTAGTTGAAGAAATATAGTTCATCAGTAAAGAAAAAGCAACTGTAGCCTTGGTCAATAGTTAAAAACTTTCATTTCATTTTCAGTGAAATTAAGATAAAAGCACAATATTTTTTCTACACATGCATTACATGAAAAATTGACATTTGTGTTATGGGAGACGCACGGAGCATGACTTAATACGTTTCTCATGGACCCAGCCTAATAACTATTCATCTGAAACACTTTACTCTTTTCTATTGGTTTTTATCTTTTTATAACTATCGATATAGTAATAATAGAGCCATATTAGAACCCTTTAGTAGAACACCTGTCTTACCCAATCTGAAAAAAAACCACACTAATACTAGTAAGAAATACTACCAAGACTTTCCCATCAAACTACCTACAACCGCTACTTTTCCCAAGCAAAATCTCCGCCAACCACTCTCATCAAAAAGAGCAGCAATAAAAACGCCGCCAAAGCGCTCTTTTGAAGGATCCGAACAATTTCATTACCCATTCCTCCTCGCCAAAACTTTTAATCGCCTTCCTCTCATTGGTTCGCATAACTGCGGGGAAGGGCGTTTTGGCGTAATGGGGCCACCGTTAGCGCTCAATGAGTTTGTGGTTTGGGAGGGAAGGTGGGAAGTGTGTGTGGGGTCATCGTCTTACGTAGTGAGGATTCGGAAGGGTAGCATGCGTAATTGGAGGGAAAATGGATAGTTGAATAGAAGGAATTTCGTTTTGTGAATTTAAAGTCCGATATATCTAATGTTTTTAAAAGGTGTTTAGTCATGAAAGATTCAGTATTGAAATATTTCCGGGTTTTTTTTTTTCGTTTGGTGGCTATTGAAGAATTAGGGTCAATTTGTTGCCTATACTAGACTGCAGCGTTTCTTGACCATAGAGAAATAAGTTGACAGAAAACGAAGGAAGTATTTCTCAGCGCAATGTCCGAATTTCGAGTAAAATTAGGCATTTTTAATTTAGAAATATGATAACCTTGTTAAACCCACGCATATATAGCCATTTTGGTCATAACTTTCGTAAAATGTAAAGTATTTTTCAGTTTCGCTGAGTAGTACATTCATTTATAATCGAACGCGGAAAACCAGAAAGAGCTCAGTTCTGTATATGTTCAATTGATAGGGCAAATCTTCTTAACACGCACATTGAATTGCTTTATACATTTTGTAGGCTATTCTCGAACATTTTAACAATAGCAGTTTGGTAGTATGTTACGGTTCTAAAAATTGTAGAGTTCTTAAATGTTCATTAGATTTTAAGATATTTAGCACTTAAAATAATTTTTCTGCACATGAAGAACAAAATAAATATTTTGATGTTGAATAAATCAGTGCGATAAACTATAATTCCATTCCTCTTCTTTTTATATGTTTAATAACTTGTTTTAGATATAGAACTACACTTTTTTAAACATGTTTAGTAATCATGAAGAAAAAAAATAAGACACGGATAAAATAAACAAAACAAATTAATTTTTCTGATTATTATAATCAAAGTATAAGAAACACAACAAATCCTAATGCATATTTAAAAAAAATGAATTAAAAAGAAAGGTTTATTTATACAAAATTTTCTTCTAAAGGGTACAAAACCCCTTTTAATTTGACTTTCAATACATTTGTTCTAACTCTAATACGAAAACTAAAGGGTATAACACTCGACTACTACTAACGTTTCTCATAAACAGAAAAGACAGATTTACATAAATTATTAAATTCTTCTACAGATTTAATATTTAAATTCTTTTTATGTTTTAACGATAAATAACATGAAAACACTCTCATGAACATAATGTTCCATGAACATAAATTCAAGATGTCAATTACCCCACTGCTTAACCAAGACATTATTCACTTCATCCTCTCTATAAAAACACATAACAACCAAATAAACAAAAAAAATACTCCTCCACATAAAAACCGACTTAAAAGCTAAAAAAATCCAATATTAATCTCCCTAACCCACCCCAATCAATTCATCAAATCCCACCTCTCATTAAAATCCCTTTTTACCGCATCCGCCAAGCGGGGAGGTGCCCGTTGACACCGGCCGGACCCATTAGTTCTTTCGGGAGGACCATAAATAAGTCCGGCGCCGGACGGCTTCCGGACGGTCGGCTTTTTAATACTTACGTCACCTTTTGAAAAGTAGCTTCTCCTTCAGTTTGACATTGAAATCATGAGGTGGGTGGTTGGGAGTATTGTGAGATTTTATTGGAATTGGTATTATTAGATTTCTTTGCTTTTTTTTAATTTTTCAGTTGGAAATTGATGCTTAAGTTTTGCTTTTAACGACTATGAAACATGCGATGTGTTACCCCGAAAATTGTAAATTTTCTTTATTAGTATTTTTTTTTTATTTCACGGTGCATCATGATTTATGAAAACATCAATGCTCTCAATAGAAAATTTTAAATAAAAAAAACTATGTTACCTCTTTAGCGTAATAGTTTTAAAAAATACTCTTATAATCTGTAACGATTGTAACGTCATGGGTAAATTGTATTCTATGTTTTTACAGTAAAGTTTCACCTTTTTTTAAGTTATTTATTTGCTATAGTTTATAGCTTGCATTCTTCTGGGAAACCTTCTATTCCCAAAACATTCATAAAGTCTATTCAAAATCCTGAATAATATAAGTAGTATTGAAAATTTAATCTTATCAATTCCTAACTGCTGATTCCAGTAACTACCTTTGTATGCCAAGAGAAGGTGAAATTTCTTATCTCAAACACAAGGAAAAAAAACATCCCATACGTACAATAGTTTTATCACATTATAATACGCATGTATATCCCTTTAATATCTAAAATCCACTCATTTAACACAGTATTTGAGCACATGTTGGGAAAACTCAAGATTATCTCATATCTAGTAAGTTATGATATAAAATGAAATTTCACTTATGAGTTATGAATATTATTACTTACCCCAATTTTATGAAGCAAATTTAAAAATCCCAAACTTTGGAATGAGTTTTTACTTTAAACATAAAGATATCCATCCATATCGTAACCAAAGTGAATAAAATTCTGAAAAACAAATTACCATTAAATCATGTTAATAAAACAAACATATTTTTGGTTATGGATACTTAAATTTACATACAGCAACAACTACAGTACTTCAAATTCAACAACCCCTTAGTTCTATAACATTTAATGTGTCAGAGAAAAAATATATTTAAGTGCTAAATATATCGAGAAATTTAAGCAAAGCGTCGTGATTTTCACAAGAAAGTAAATTTAGAACCAATCTTCGTATCTTGACAAATTACATCACAGCAGTGGTTTTTTTTTCTAAACCAAGCAATGATTAATGCGGACAGCTATGCAAAGTAGAAGAAAATGATCATGTAACCTCCCCTTAGAACATTCTTTTTGCCGTTGTTAAGCGTTTTCAGTAAAAGGATGTGCACACTTGGATTTTAAATACATTCTTAGTTTATATAGGGCTTCGAGATGACTTTAATAAAATGTTCGTTTTTATCTATGTGGGTAAGACAGGGTAGATTTTTCATTAACTTATTAGGGATTTAAAATTAACGAGTTTCGCTGAAAAAGCTAGTAATTAAAGGGTGATAAATGACAGCGTATTTATTACAACTAGGAATTTGGTTGAATTTAAGAACAATAAGGCGTGTTTAATAAGATTTTTTGCCGTAAGAGTGATTTATTATTAAAGTTTTGTAGTTATTAGGGATTGTTTAGATTCCTCGATGACTAAAAACCAAATCAGTAATTCCATACTTATTAATATGATGAATTAGTGTTGTTTTAAATTGGTGCTTACTTTCTCTAAAACTTTCTGATATCTTATCTAATAAATGCACTAACTCAAATAAAATAGGAGTTTGGTAGACTGCTTTTTGTGTTATGTAATCAGAAACTCAGGGAACTTATGTGTACAGAGTTTGGAAACTTTAATGTTTAGTGTCATAAATGGAATATTTCTTGGTAAAATATTTGTTGGATGCATTTAAACATTTTCATCTTAACAACATGGATATATTCCTTGTATCGATACGATGAATGTGAAGTCATGTTGCCGGCATCACACATGCACATGCATTCGCTAGCACAACAACTCGTTACAGGACGGGCACATTCATTTATTTCTCTTTATCTAGTTTTTTGAAATTAAAATCTAAAAATTTTTTCGCAGATTATACTTCTAGTTAGCATCTTACAAAAGAATTAAAGAGTTCCTAGTAGCATTTTTTTCACAGCTTGGTACATGAAAAGGTTAATTGTAGGTTTATTGATATCCCGCCTGTGTATATAATTCCAGTACATAAGAAATTTACAACTACACTGAAATAAAATTATTTTTATGCATTCATTTCGGTGATGTTTTCACGGATTAATTCCGTAAGCTAGACAACGGAATATTACCGTAAATTTTTTCGAACTCGACCAGTGTATTCTTACGCTTAACCCAAAATGTAAACTTTTCATATTGTGTGTACACAAGTGTTTTTTCAGGGTTAAAGTTACTCAGGAAAAAAATTACAATTGTTTAAAAGTGAATAAACATTTTAAATGTTCTTAAATCACACCAATTAAAATCCGCAAAACAGCTTTCTTCTTATGTGCAAGTCAGCCGAAATAGAAAAACTGTTTTATAATTATTAAGATCATTAAAAAATACATTCTCCAAAAAATAATTTTAATTTGTTCTTCTATATTTAATGTATTTTAACAATAATTTATTTAATCTAACAATAAGTGCTGCAATACCTTCATGTAATTTTTATTTTCTAAATAAATAACCTTTTCTCTCTGTTCCAGGTTCTTACCCCTCAACTCTAACCACCAGAGACCCTTGGTCGCCCACCTACTCGAGTGCCTATGCAACAACAACAACAACAGAGAGACCAAGAACAACACAAGTGCCACTGGAAGACCCCTCATTTCGTTCAGCAACAGATCCAACCCGGCGGCCCTATATTATGATGGCCATCCTCTCCATCGTACTCTATGTGCGACTTTACAAGAATATTATTACGCTATGGAGTTCAACCACAGAGACTTTGATGGAAGGACACAACTCAACTCAACTAATTTAATCATTCGGACGATTTTTCCAAAGTGGGAAGAGCGTCGGTGTGTCATTTAGTGTTCTCCATCCTCATATGTGCGAAAGATTGTGTTGGTCGAAAACGGCGGAATCTAGTTTTCAAGTAGAATAAATTGATTAGGTGATTCGAGGTTAGGGAACCAGTCTTGAATAGGTATTTGGTTTCAAATGGTAGGCTTATTTTTGCCCAGAAAGAAGCAGATATCATTGAAAATGTTAGGTAAAATGCATCTTATAGTAGGATAAATTAATATAAAAATCTTCGATAAAATCCTCTCATAATTTGTATTTTTTAGCATCACTTCCGAGGTATCTAAACAAAAATTATAGTTTGGAATCCTACTGTAATTCATTCATTGTTTTTTCATTGTTTTCATACTTTATTGACAATTCAAACATTAAGATAACCTTTAAGTACAATATATATATATATACGGGAAAAAGTCATATTTATGTCTAAATAAATAACATTCTTAATAATTCCTTAACAATTTGGTATTCTTTAAAATCATTAGAAACAAAATTTTACCGCCATGGTTTTAAAGGTATTCTCATAGTTGTGGTTGAACTATGACATAACATTATTTCCGGATTTTTTTTAATAGCAACAAGGAGAGGAAGTCATTATTTTCCATCCTTACAGAATTAACACTAAAACAATTGAACGTCCTCCTTCTAAAGTTCTTCTTCTTGTTATAAATAAATAGAACAGTAGTCGATAGGTTTTAGAAATCGTCTAAGTGCTTCGGGTTTGATAGCATGGTGGTACAAGAATCGCGCCTACGATCTATGCAGCAGAACTTTCTATTGAAATACAGATGTTTTGAACCATTTCTGCCATCTGAATTTTTTTATGAGAACCAAATACATTTCTCTAACACTGCCACTGTATAATCTTTTGTACGTTAGGAGAAAACAAATTGCGTCTTTAGATAGGAATTAATCTGCCAAATGGGTACTTTTACATTAATAATGCCCCTCGAAAACTGAGTTGAAAAATCACCGAATGTGATAAATCTCTAGCCAAAATCACAGTCTTTATCAGATGCCATATTTTTCCCTATAGTCTGGCAGCCACGAGAAAAACTTTGACAGAAAAGCAAAACTTTGAAAATAAGTAGAATGATAGTCACACAGATTTGGCCCAAAACGTTTTTTTTTCAGCGTTTATGAATAACCATTATCCCCAAAATTAATTGAAATAAATCCTTTCCATAACAACCATCACAATATTTTACAACTTCAAAAGTTTTCTCGTGGCAGTCAGACCATATTATTTTTGCATTTTTAAAATTATTTCACCGCAACTAATGTTTAATTCGGTACTTTTTTATCTATATATTCCTTAAAAATTGCCGAGATGTTTTAGAAACCAAATAATAAATAAATTTGCCAAAATACCAATTATAATATTTCCAAAATTATAAAACATGCTCCAATATTAGTTGCAAAGACAGAAATTTGGCGATTTTTAAACATTTGGCATCTAAAGCAGCTTGGCTATTATTAACGGAACTGTACTTTATATTCTTATTGATTTAACCGTTCATGGATACGTATGTATTCTTCTGCATATAAGTATTTTTTATATTTTGAGCGTACTTCCTTTTGAATATTTTAACTACTTGATCGCATTGCAAAATGTTGGGCCAAGGTTACTTGATTTGGCGTCTTTTTGGCTGTTTTCTGTGACGTGTTAAGGACAAGTTAATGAAAAAGTACCCCAAAATATTGGTGATACATTTGCCACTCGATTGAAGTTGGATTTAAGTTTCTCCTTGGTAGTATTTCGCCATATCAAAAGATCCAAAACCTTCATCTTACCCTACGTCTCTACAGCTTTCATTATATTTTGCATTGAATGTGATGACATGATCTTGTAATATGTCGTATATATTGGCATCGTGTAAGTGTGTGATTCAAGCTCTTGAATGAATCGTGAATGGAATTTTTAAGTTATCTGTACTTCCAATGAGTGTGAGATTTTCCATATTCCCTATTTATGGATATTTCAGAAACTACGTATTTAAGTATTAAATTTATTTGCATTGTTGAAAAATCCTAAAATTTTGCTGAAAGCAAATCTGAAGATATTCGTTTGGCTTTGGAGAGTTGCTCTGATACATATAAGAGTGCATATGAACAGTAATGGAATGTAAATATTTCTAATTTTTAGAAAAGACCAAATATTAAATCACTTTAAATGAATATGAGGTAACAAATTGAAAAAAAAAAAATTGATTTTTTAAGTTTCAATTTTGGGGTTTTATTTAAAAACGGGAATAAAACTACATGTTTTTCGTTAACTAAAAGTAGCCTGAAATAAATAACTACTTTTTATAAAGAACATAAACCGTAACATATTTTATGTGTGTTTCAATAAGCCGCTAATTCCGTGTAAGCTTCTTGAAAGGCTACTTAATGTAATAAAACACAAATCTACTTTCTTAACTTCATTGTACCATACTCAGTGACATTTAAGTGATACTGCAGAATCAATATCTTGGTAGAATTTGAGAACAACTTGAGAGAAATACTTTCTGGAATGAGCTTGATTCCTCGGTAAAAGAAAGATAAAGAAAAAAAGAAGTTGAGGTCGAGTTTGACTATAGAAAACTATTTAGCACACCCAAATCAGAAGCTTCGAAAAATACATATTTAAAACCAAGTATCAATATTCTAAGCAATAAACAAAAAGCATATCCTATTAGACCTAGAGGTGACTTGTGATGAATCAATGTTTTTGAGCCATTTAGGGTTTGGTTATACTTGTAGTAATGGATGTTAGAAGAAGGGATAATGTATGCAGCCATTTTGAAAAAAGATCTGAAAATTGTGTAGTAGAGCAATTAAATACTTTCAGTTCTCTCTTTTTTTTTTTAAATAACGACTCTAAAAATTTCTAAATTGTTGCTATAAGCAGATAAAAAGAATATCCACAAATGTTTTTTATGTTACAGAAAGGATTTTAGTTCTATATACTGAAATTAATAACTTAGGTAGTTGGTATCGATGAAATATAGGAATATTTTTAATATTTCTGTTTATGAATGAAAAATTATAACCTGCATAAAATCTAAAGTAGGTATTAAATAAAGATTTTAAAATAATTAAATTCCCTTTCAGCAATCAAAGGAAATTTATATATTTGTGCGAATATTATTTGCAAAGTTAATCAACAAGATAAAAATGTAAGAATAAAATAATATTCATACTTTGTGGTGAAAAATATAAATTGTACCTATAGTTTTAACATTCTTTGTAAAGTTTAAAAAATAAAGAAAATTTATTTTTACCTACTCATGAGAAATTATTTTAAGGCGAAAAATATCCTAATACAGTATTGGTGCTCAAACATTATAATGTTTAAAAACACTTTTAATCTGTGAAAAAAAACTACATTATTTTAATAGATTTTTCTATATTTGTTGAGTTTTACATATTTAATAGCCAAATAATTTTTATTTTCCAAACTTTTATCACAAACCTACTTCTAAAATTAAAAATGAAGTTAAAACCATTATTAAGTGTCTGAAAGATATTTAAATGACAATATTATCTCAAATTCTACTAAACACATTGTTTATAGACAATTACAAGTGTACAGATATGTAATTAAATCTTATCTGATAGAAATTTATTGTATAAAGCATGAAATTTCTTCAATTTGATGTGTAAATTTATGTTTATGACCTGTTACTCTCCATCACTCAATACTTACCAGCACTGGCTTAGATATTATGTCAAATTCAAGAGGGTCAATATCAGGTCAAATCAAACTATTTTCTTCTATATGTGCTACAATTGTAGAAATTGAATAAATCTAATGATATATCGTATACCATGTGAATGTGTTTTGAAAATTCAATTGTGATCCTTTGTGAAATCATACTCTTATTCCATTAATTATTGTGGCATAAAAATGGAAATTCTATTCCTTTAAACTAAAAAATGTTAATCTTTATATCTTATTGTTAATGAAATATATATGAATGTTAAAGCACGTGTATGTAAACGTATATGCAAGTGATTTCAGAAAACTGATAAGTAAAGTTTAGATAAACTTTTAAAAAAAACCTTAAACATTGGCATTTAAATTCATTCATTAGACACAGGCAGCTGTTAGAAAGTATTGCTGTAAAAATCTGTGAAAAGCAAACACAAATAATTTAAACAAATCAGCAAATTAAGTTGAAATAAGTACCTTATAGGTTACTAAGTTAGAATGAAAATTTTTGGGTATGTTTCTGTGTCTAGATTTGCCTAAAATACAACAGTATACTTACTGAAGATACAGGTTTAGAATCATTTAATTTTTGCGTACTTCTAAGAAATATATTTTAAATCAATGCATCATTTTGAAATGTTGTAGTGAATAAAAGTACCTAGTTAGGTTTTATGCCAAAGGATATTTTTATTCAATAAAATATTTTAAAAGGTGTTCTTTTCAGCACCATAATTATCTACCTATTCTATGCATTAAAGGCTGGATTAATTATGAAACACTGTTGAATAAATGCTACAGGATATTTATCTGTACCGATATGTTTCATTAACAACAGGAAAATATTATTCCTTAGTATCAACTCAAAGGCATTTAGTTAGGGAGCGTTTATCTTTCAAAGTGGCATTTATCAATTTTCTGAAATCAAAATGTTCTTGTAAATAGAATTCAAATATATTTTTCAGTTTTCAAGAAGAACGTCAAAGAAAAACTATAAGCAGTTTAGTGACTCCTTACCATACTTTCCCTTAGATAAAAACAAACAAAACTTTGAATAGATAAATGCACAGTGCTTATAGCGAAATCATAGTCGGCTCATAAACCTAGTGCAAACGTCGGATATGACATTTTAGTGTTGATTGCCATTTGTCCTTTGCAAGAAGACAAGCTTTGAACAAGTGCTACTTTGTATTTATATTGAAGTGGAGTTGGTCCAGTAACATTCTGAAACTATTTTCTATAGAATTTTGGAATTCTTAATGGACCTCTTTAGTAGATATTTTCATTATGTCCTTTGGTTCAGACATTTCCCTCACTCTAACGTCTCTGTTGAAGTGAGAATCTGAATTGAATTTGTACATATTTGAACTGAGGAACAATTCATTCACATTCTCCCTTTGAAATAAATGTGAAGCTCAATAGATAAATTTATGAAACATGTATGCATTTTATCTATGATAAAAGTTATTTTATTTTAAGCGCCTGAAAATTTCATCTACGATAAATATTTGGTTTTATCTTGAAATTAAATAATTTATTTATATAACTATCTTTGTTTTCTTAGAATCCCCTATTTTCAATTTTATCG
This sequence comes from Tetragnatha montana, assembly GCA_963680715.1. Classification (NCBI taxonomy): domain Eukaryota; kingdom Metazoa; phylum Arthropoda; class Arachnida; order Araneae; family Tetragnathidae; genus Tetragnatha; species Tetragnatha montana. Next base: position 21,143,170 of record OY796686.1, read on the forward strand.
TAAAAAAGAAAGTTTTTTTTAAAAGGCGTAAGTTAAATATTATGCATTATAATTAAGCGTTAAGTGTAATTTCCAATAAGATAATCTTATTGATACAAAAAATTTAACATTCAAAAGTTAAGAAAGTATTTTTATTAAGAAGCATAAAACATTATTTGAAGAATAATATTAAATATATTTTTAAAACATAAAGTATATGAAAATCATTGGAATTAAAAACAGAACAATGAACATTCAATTAAAGTTCACATACAAATAGCATTCTTGGTTTTTATCCTATGTTAGATATTTATTTTCTAAAGTGCAAGTTATATTTACTTACCTAATAGTTATATAATTTTAATTAATAGGTGCATATTTATATATCAGCGATAAATAAAAATTAATATGTATATTCCAAATGAAGTTAAATTTCTAAATTTCAATAGGTAGGTTAAAGAAAATCAATTTTCAAAAGAATTCGGAATGAACTTTAGAAACTTTGGATGTCCTAGTTCTATAACAATAGTATTATTTTATCAATTTTAATCACAGATATTTTTATCATTGATTAGTGTACAAACTCTACAGATGCTCGTTATCTTTTTCTGCAAATCTCAAAGCCCAAATACTGCATACATGTTTCAAACTCGATATTATTCTTTATAACTATGCGTTGAATGTAAAGAGTGATACCTGTGACAGGTAAAAGATACTGCACAATGTTGGGTGAAACATTCCAACGTAATGCGTCGCGGTTCTTTATATTTACACAAGATTCAACTTTTTGTAGTCTTGTTCATTTATATCTTGAGAAACAAGAGATAATCTCATTATTTGATCATTGTTTCTGTATAAACATTTGTCTATTAAATGAACTTATTTAACATTTTCCACCTCCTCTTTTTCTTCATTGCTTTCCATCTTTTCACGAATACACACGCAACTTACAGATTAAATCACCTTGAAATAGTCCCCCCTAAAAATAACAGCTGTTTAATGGTAATGAATGGACAAAAGGTACTCTGAAAGACCCATAGACATACTTTGAAATATCTCATTATATTTCAAATATTCTGATGTTTATATTATTTTAATACAGTCAAACAACCTATAGTTATATATAGTTCGTTTTTTTATATGCTCTTAAATAGTTTTTGGCATGCAATATTTTATATTAAAGTATTGCATGGGTACTATAACATTTTTAATAACGTGCAATCAATCATTATCATATACGTAAGTTTCCCAGCAACTGTTCTTGGGCTTTTTAGAAAATATTTCATTTGGAGCCTGAAGCAAATGGTTTTTTCCCTTAAAGGTATCAAATATTTTTATGAAATAAAAAAGCATATTTAGAACATTTTAAACAATGTAATTATTTCATTGAAAAGAGATAAACATTTTATTTGATATCTTAACTTTCCAATGAACCCTGTTTCATATAATTTAAAATTAAAATCCTAGTGAAATTTAATTATAGGTAAAATAATTATAATAAATGACTTATTTTTGTCATATAAGGCGAAATTATGCGGAATAAAGGATTTTACACGCTTTTCAATCTTTTAATAAATCATTTAAGCGTTCTGTTCAAAAAAAAATCAGCTAAACCAGACAGCATATTACAAGTTCCTTAAATTTGATAGAGCACAACTTTTCGCTCAACAATCTCAAAGAAAAAGAATTTTCTGCTTAAGGGTAACTTTAATACCGAAAGAAAAAAGTTTTCGCTTTTCATTTCATCTGATGACCGCTCAGTCACGTAGGTCCTAGTTCCTAATACCGGCTTACCCGAGGGATTCTAAAGACAGAAAGTGGACACAAACTCCTTACAAACAAGAAAAAGAAGCGAAAGAAAAACACATACTTTTACCATAAACAGAATTAAGAAACAGTACTTGGGTAGGGTATAAATAAAAGTAGACTAAATGCTTTTATATTGAAATTGAGAAATTTAGTGTTGTTGAAAATCATTAAAATTTGTTAATTTTTTTTTTTAAGATTAAATCGTTTATTTTTATAATAAGGAAAGGACACAATGTTCAAAAAACTAAAACTAGTAGAGCGAATTCAAATAAAAACCTCTGATTGTGTTAAAGCTAATTATTTTAACACTAAAAAATAGTTTCCAACTATCAAACACTATAAAAAGTAATGCTATTTAAAAATTTTATTAGGTAACATAATAATGTAAAATAAATATTTTCCGCGCTCTTTTGTTTCTGATAGAGTAATCAATAGCTATTTATGTAAAGAAACGAAAAATTCGATAAAATAATCCTTTGAAACATTATATAGATAACTCTACTTATTTTTTTTACATTGCTTCATCAATTAAAAACAGTGCTTTGAATTTAAAGTAGTTTTATGTAAACATAATAGTACAAATAGCTTTTTGTTTCCTAAAACATTTTGAAGAAAATATTTGAATTGCGTTTTAGTGTGTATAATTTACGGTTCCTAAAAGTATTTTAACGATAATTTGAAGGGAAATTAGAAATCATTAACATTTTTCTCAGAGTGCTTTTAAATAGAAGTTTACAACTAAGTATTTCCCGCTTTTAATGGTTCTGTGAAAATCAGACATTCCATCATATTAAAAAAAGACTTCCTTTTCTTCTCATTCGTTAATATGCAGTCATTTTCTACCAGAGCCCACAACCTACCCAGTCCATTTTCTTGCTGTCGTTACATTTTCTACCCTGTATGTCGCGTTGATTGTAGAGGGAAAACGCGGCAGTTTTGAGGATAGAATAACTCTTTAGCTTTATCGTGGAGAATGTGTAAAAGATTATTTTCTTAGTTCTTTCACTTCAAAAAATATTTTTTTTTAAACACGACTCCGTGTGAAAGAAAATTAACAGTAGCTTTTAAATTGGGAGAAAAAGGTATTGTTAAATGTTTTCAAACTTTAACACTTTTATTTATTGTTTGCTGTGAAACTTTCTTATTCAAATTAGTAAAAACAAAAAAGGATGTTTGATAAATGATAGTATTGAGTATCCAATATAACAATTAAAAAAATTTATATTAATTAAAAATTAATTATTTAAATTAAAAATTTAAAAAACTCACTATAAATCGATTTATTAATAATCCTATCATTTGAACTTAACTGTCACTTAAAGTTAACAAAAATATTACGGTTATTTTAAAACTTAAATTGGTGGGTTTTTAAGTAAAAAAATTAAATTATCAATTTTCAAACATAAATAACAATTTTCATTCATCTAGACAACTACTTATGGTTTTCATTCTACTTTTTCAAACATTTTTGTATTAATCCAAAACTGACGAGCTATACAATTTTTAATGTAAAGGGTTTAAAGTTTGCAATAATATTTTACAACGTAAAAGAGTAAATTTAATGAAGTTAACGCTTATTATTTTATGATAACCCTTCAGATACATATTTGATCATAGTCGCAAAATTACTTTATCCTTGAATATTTTCTTAAACAGACGAGTTAAACTAGCTTTGACATTCGTATCATCATTTAACACCCACTTTCACACTGCTGCTGAGTACATTGAAGTCTTAATAGAATCAGAGGCCAGAATTAAACCTAACTTCATTTAACGTGTGAGATGTTGTGTACATTACAAGCTGTCGCAACGGGATTTGAGTCCTAACTTCAGTGCTAAATCAATTACTGAGTTTCGCTCGAGAGACTCAAGAGAAAAGTCTCGGGACGAAAACCGAAAATGTTTTTATTAGAGGATCTATTTAATCTACTATGTTTATTTAAGAGACTGAAGGAGCGGTTTTTAAATTCTTATTATGTTAGTTTCCAATGTTATTCTAATTATTATTAGGATATTTTTGGTCTAAGGAAAACAGTGGATGTTGGGGGAAATAATTATGAGTTTCAAGACAAATTGAGCAAAACTTAGCATTAAAATCAACATTACCGTTTTATTATTCAAAGAAATGTGAGAGAACCTCTGAAAATGTACGTAAAAACTCAAAACACAAGATGAGAATTTAGAAATAGGTATAATTATTTATGCAGTTATCGTATGAAAGAAGTCAATACCAACAAGTAATTGTTGCAATGCAAAGGCATTTTTAAATCTTTTTGTTTGAAAAATAATTTTAACTAATTTAATTTAATTTCAATTAATTTAGTGTCAAAATATTTCTTATCTCCACTATCAAACTTTGTTACTTGAATTATTACATTCAAATTCAACGAAAATGGGAAACTGATATTTCTTTTATGCATCTAATAAATTTTAAAACATATCCTACAAATATAATATTTTGATAAACTTATAAAAATATTAGTAAAAAAGAAACAACCTTCCTTCAAAGTAAAAAAACTCCAGAAATATAATTTAACCCTCCACTTGAAAACCTCATTTACTAACCTTATTTTTTCCAAATGAATTTTAAGTGGATAATTCACAAACAAATCGATAGTTTGCGCCTCCCGATCGATAGATCTCGCCTTTTATATACAATATTCTCCTACTAAATTTGGCGTCCCAGTTCGATTTTTTCCAAAAAAGATACACTTATAGATATCCGAAAGCTTGTAAATAACACAGCAAGTGGGAACCACATACCCATAAAACCACGCACACCTCGATAAAAGTTGGTATCCTCAGGCAGACTAAAAAGTTTTATTTCTCTTTTGAGGATGGCAACACACGAAGAACCTCCTAGCGCCGATATCTATCTGTGTTTCGTTATCAACAGTTATTTACAATGGAGGCTGGGATATTTTTCGTGTGAATCGAATTTTTTTTCCCCGGAGAGTTCTTTTCCTTATTTCCATATATTTTCCGTAGGAATCGTATCAACCCAAAGTCGATACATTCAGAGCAAATAAATTGGGCGCATACTTTGTTGAGTTGTGCCGAACAATTGTTTTCTTTTCTTTTTTTTCAAAGTGATTTATTTACAGGTTTTAAAACGTAACTTTTTAAGGTCATAAAGACGTTTAACTAGGTAGTAGCGTAGGTAGTTAACCGTTTAATTACCATAATGTTCGAAATAAATTACCCCATAAAATAAACAAAAATATATTTTTGAGATTTCTTCAATTTATTTCGTCGAAAATACGTGTTATTAATGTCAAGTTTAAAAAATAAATTTTCCCATTCTAATAAATATAAAGGGTTGAGTATATTACAATCAAAACAACAGTCCACTGTATATAGTGTAATATAATGTTAAATCAGTAACAGTTACTGTTCTAATCTAAGTTAGTGTCAGTTAAAGTATTTCTTACCTTTCGCTTAAAATGTAGAAACAGATAGAACATATGTATAAAACTAGCATAATCCATTTGATCATGGTAAAATAAGGTCATATAATTTATATTTGACTTCTAAAAAGACGACACAAAGTTTAATTTTTCTTATTTGAATTAGTATAATTTCTGAATCAAATATAAGATAGAATATATGCGTAAAGTTATAATTCGTCTAACTATGGTAAAATTAAATTATTAATTTTATATTTTACTTATTGAAAGAGGACGCAAAGTTTAACTTTTCAAATTTCAACTAGCTTCTATTTTATAATTATAAAAATGGATAGGTTAGATTGGAAATTATACACAAATTAATGTCAAATAAATACAATAAAAAAAAAATTACCAAAATTGTAACTTCCCATCACTTAAAGTAAAATCCTCATATCGATCAAGTTTAACACAATTTGGCACTATCTCGAAGACCTGAAGCTGGCTTTACATCACAAATAATGTAACCATACAGTAAAAGTTTAGTTACTATCATTAAGTCAGTCAAGGTCAAACTTAGGCTGCACAACTTCAGGCAATAAGAGCTATATATTCTTCTCCTCACCACCAAAACAGACAAAAAGATAAATCAATAACTCCCTCCTTTCATCCATAAATTCAATAAGAGTCCAATTTCCTTTGCCTACACGCCCCAGTACCGCTTCATACTTATTCCGGGAACGTACTTCGAGCTCGAAATTAAACGATATCCTATTTACCGAGTAAGACAACAAGCAAAGGCTTCCCCTTGCCCAAGCAAAGTTTCAAAAGAACACAAGTATTAACTCCGTTATCCATCAGAGCCCAGCTTTTTTCTCTGGTGCGGAGGGACAGCGATAATACTTTCCTCCATAAGTACAGATGTTCCCTCAGTCATTAGGACAAAAGGGGAGATCTCTCCCCTTTTTAGAAAAGGCAGACATTTGGCCCCTTGCCAAGGGATGCAGGAATGGATGCAACGATGGCGCCAAGGATCCTGGTCTTAACCCCGATTCTTTTTGGTGTCTTTTAAAAGTCCTCCGTCCCCGTTCGGGACGATTTTTCACCGTCCCGGGGAGACTGTGGCGGGATCGTTTGCGAGGGGGTCTAATTGAGAGCTATCGTTTGCATTTGGAGGGAGTGTGGCCGTGAAGAGGGTTTCCGGTGAAGGTTGGGGGTCTTTTGTGGAGTGGTGGATATAGGTCTGGTGGGGATGAGATCGATACGGATTTATTGGGCTGAAAGAAACTTTGATGAAACAATGAGGTGGCCATTACTACCACAAGAGAAGAAAACACCAACAATGTCGTTTTATCTGCGACTGATTGAGATATGTACGATTTCTCCCAAAAATGTGTCCTCAGAGATTATATCCCCAGTAATTCCTTGAAAATGGACCCAAGTAATGGGAGTTTGCAATACAAATAAAGGACTGATGCCCTTGATTTGTGATTATAGAAACGATTTCAATGACGAATAAAGATTATTTTGTTTCAACGAAATAGTACACAACCAAAACTGTCTCCTGTAGCTGTGGGGGGTTGAAGTAATCTACACGGACAGAATAGACATTATTATGCCCAAGGTTTAGATTTAGAGTAAGGTTATTTATCACTATATTGTATTGAATCAGAAAAATCTATAATATTTACAAACCAAAAAGAAGTCGTAAAGAAACAATAGGTATCTAGAACAAAAGAATTTCAATACTACTTTTTTTATAGGTTAAAAAATTTCTTCATTCTACTTACTGCTTGTTTGGAATGTGTTACATGAAAATAATTGTTATTACATACTTTCACAAAAATATTTCCTCATTTATAGATCAAAATTAGTTGGTTAAATGTGGTTAAATAATAGTCAAAGTGTGTTTACACTTTCATGAAATATTTGTAAAATTGTTGAAAGAAATTTATGGTTAAGAAAGGAGGCTACTATTTTACTTGTACGCCATTACTGACAACAGTTTATAATTATTTATTATTCATTATGAGTCATTATTATTATTATTATTGAAGATTTTCAAATTTCATGAATCTAGCCACTAACTACGAGGGTTGTTTTTTTTTCAACTTCCGTTTTGCTCCTGAAAAAAAAGTAGTAGGAATTTCGAAATAATTTTAGTACTGGTAGTTAGGTACATCCTTCAGGATCAATTTGCATCTTTACTGCATAAAAATCGGACATTTTTTCTGTTAGTTATCGAATTTACAAGCGCGCTCCTCGAACTTTTTTCCCGCCAGTCCATAGAGAATTTCGCTTTCCCCTCCTGCAATTTTCACCTGCTCACTCATTGTTTAATGTTAAATGCTGGGCGAACGGAGCGGTCGCGCGAAGAAGAAAGCGAAATTCTCTATGGGTTGGCGGGAAAAAAGTTCGAAGAGCGCGCTTTTAAATTCGATAACTAATAGAAAAAATGTCCGATTTTTATGCAGTAAAGATGCAAATTGATCCTGAAGGATGTACCTAACTACCAGTACCAAATTTATTTCGAAATTCCAACTACTTTTTTTTCAGGAGCAAAACGGAAGTTGAAAAAAAAACAACCCTCGTATTATTCCAAACTCTACAAAAGGCTTGGTATTTTTATTATACTTTAGGGGAGTTTCTAGGAATAAATAAAATCATAACTGTTATAGTGTTTGTTTTTGAATAATTCCCTGCATGAACTAGCTATTATGTTTCAAAACAATAAACTAGATTCTTATGGAGAATATCAGGAGTGTATTTTGAAAACACACAAGCCAAAATAAAAAAAGATTTTCAGAAAGGTGCTAATTTTAAATCAATACATTCGTTAATGCATTAAAAATCAGTTAATCTCTCCCCAGAGTAATACGTTCCCCAAAATATATTTACGCAAATTAGTGCCTCGGCCAAATTTAGCCCCTCTCTTCAACCGAAGCCCTAAAGAAGAACTGTCGTAAACCTAAATTTTATGGATGCTTCATTAAAACAGGGTCTGGAAACAGCTTCGGTTTTTAAATTACTATGCTAAACAAGGGAATGGAACTAACGTGCTTTCCCAAAGAAAAGGCAGGATAGTGTTCAATTTCCGTTGGGTATTAAGATTATTAATGGCACATAATTAATTAGCGTTGAAGTATAATTCACCATCTGAGGTAGTTATTCTGAGAATGGGAGCTTTTCTTATGGTAAAGTATTGATGGTGGAAAAAAAACTGTTTTAGTTATTCATGTTTTGTGGGATATTTTTCCACTCGCTTTAACTTAATTGTTAAAAGTACACGAAAAAGCTTTTAGTGCGAAGTTGTTTCAAAATGAAGATTAAATTAGGCTTAGGAAGCTTTTCTTGGTCGTGTGCTCAAAATACCTCTTTTTTTTAAATAAGGGACTTTTATAAGAGGGAAACTTATAGGGTGGGTAGGGTATCCTATTACCTCAAATTTTAATAAATTTAATCAGTACAAAATTATTGTGAATTTATAAGAATTAATATCGATTAAAATCTCACGTCAACTTTTTAAGTTAGAAATTATACGATTTTCTTTGTTTTCTAAGTATGAGAAAGGAAAATAATTTTTAAAAAGTTGTAGGTAAATCTCACGTGGGGGGAGGGGGGTCCAATAAAATCTCACTAAATCTCACCAAGGGGGGAGGGGGGGGGTCCAGATTTTGGAAAAAACACCTCACGTAATTTATGGATGTCCCCAAATGATAATATTTATCTCATTTATTTATTGAATAATAAAGTCAGATTATATATTATAATTACAAAGTATAACTTAATAATTAATTTATTTCCAAGATAGCCAAACTTTATTATACCTATACATTAGGGTGGCCCAAAAAACTTTTTTTTCAGGTAGAGTTCTGGGCACCCTCTACTTTTTTTTAACAGCTAATAGAAGCTCACAGCCAAAATTTCAACTCTGTATTTGAATTAGAAGTTGATGACCAAGAGGAGAGGAATTTCCCATGTTAATTAATAGCTCTTTTTGTATTATTTGAAGGTTTTGAGCGTTTTTATTTTTTTCTACATGATTAAATCTTATTTTAACTTGAAATTTGATAGAAATGTTTATATAAGGAGTTAAAAAGCTTTAAAATTTCTTAATAAAAGATTTTTCAAAAAAAAAATTGTATTAAATTTTTTTTTCTCATTTTTTAAAATTTTTGAAAAAGGTGGTTATGATGCCCACCAAATGAAAGAAAATAAAATTACTAAAAAAATGAGTCTGATTTCATGTTTTTAAGTTGTATAGTTCTCTATAGTTATTAGCTGTATTAGCTGTTTAAACTTGCAGGAAAGGAGTTTTTTGGACTTTAGAAAATTACTACAACAAAAATAATGGTGATAAAAAAAACAAAACCTGGAACATTATATCTATAACGTTAGTAGTTTCTTATGAAAAAATCATAAACAAAAGGAGAGGGTTCGATCTTTGGTTTTTTAGTTGTTTTGTATAAAAATCTTCGAATTTGGACTTTATCACTCCTCTTGGTCATCGCTTTCTAATTAAGGTACAGAGTCCAAACTTTGCCTGAATAGTTTTCTAGGTAGGTCTAAAAAATTGAGGGGGTGCCTTGGCAATTTCATAACCATTTGTTTTTCCCATATAAAAGTGGGCCACCCTACTATACATATTTATTTCAATAAGAAAAAAGGCCCTATGCCGGTGATACGGATAGTTTTTTTTAGTCTTTATCTGATAATCGTTTCACCTTTTTACATTCATGATGCAACTATTTGCATTTAGTAAAAGATGTGTTTTATTATTATTCAGTTAGGCAAGGTTTTTTTAAAAATTATTTGTATAAACTACATATACCATATAATACAGATAATGTAAAATACCGTGACGTTAAATTACCTCCTTGAAAAGGTCTTGTTAAATAAAACACAGAACATTATATACTAAACTCCCAAGGACTAAATCAGTTCAATGTTAACATTTTTCAAAAATTTGGATTTTATAGTTATTTAAACATTAGCATAGATTCTTAAATTTTAACAATGATTCTCCCCATAAATAACTTATTGAATTGATACAAAAGACTAACCACATAATCATTTCATGAAGAAAATCTTTTTAATACTCAAACACACAATAAAAAAAGGCACAATCCAGTCTATTGTTATGGTAATACATCCATTTCGACTGCATAACATCTTTTATAAAAGCAACAGTTTAAGAATATAGTCACGTCTTGGTCTAATGGAATTTGAATATACGCTATTGAAATATCTTTACATCATAAGAACGAAATTTTTTTACTCGGGGTGCCATTAAAACATACATGATGGATTGCCACTTGAAAATCGATACAAAAGGATTTGTACCAAAAGAGAGAAATTTGAAAGGAATATGGTAAAACTAATGAATAAAAGAATATAAGTAATCTATTTATATCCATTTCAAAACATACTTTATTCTATCTTTAAACCAATATTAAGTTAATAGCTCGGATTGATATAACTTTAAACCTTTGATTATCAAAATACATACATCTCATTATTTGGGGAAACTACCTGTTTATTGTAAAAAGATTAAACACCAATCTATTAAATTATATTTTAAAATATTTGCTTTCAATGCTTTTTACAGTGTAATAAATTAAGTCTTCAAAATTTAGGGTATTTTGATTTTTTCTTGCACAATAAATTTAATTTTTTAAGAAACATGTATAATGTGAGACAAAAAAAGTATGCCCTATAAACTAATAAAAATAAGCAATTATAATTTTAAACTTGATTGATAGCTAATAACTTTTTTCTTAGATACAAAAACAAAATTTAATATTTTTATTTCTAAAATTTATTTTGAATCGGTTTTTAAAACTTATAGACCATCATAAATCTATGAGTCGAATATTTTAAAGGTTAAACAAATGATAAATCACAAGTATTGATTTCACACTGTGTTTTTTCTTTAAATTATCTAACTTGAAGGGTGAATCAAGCACTCTTGAGACATCTACAGTTTTAAACTATTATTTAAAACCTCTCCCATTAAACTAAATCAACTCCACCCTACCTGCATTTTAAAACCAACCTCAGCTATATTTAAGCGTCAAAGCGTTCAACCCCATAAAAAAACTCTCCCTTTTCATGGCAAGGGGAAAAAAAGGTTTTGTCCTTCCCAGCGCTTCTTGTCTTTTATCTAAAGGTCCGAAAACAAAGCAAAAGAAAGCCCGCTAAACAGCTTTAGGTTAACCACACACAATAGCTATTACGCACTTAGTGGATTTAGTTTCCATCCCTTTTTTCTGCAAACAAGAAGGGAAAAAATGGGCCGAGATTTTCCCAGCGCCTTGTCTAAGCTCTTTATTTAACAAAAGGATTTCCCCTCCCCTGGCCCCTCAGCGATGAAATTTGGTTTGAGGATCGGCTACTGGAGGATCAGAATTTCTTATTACTTCGGGATAATTTTACCCGGTTCGGTCCTCTTGACGTGGTCCTTAATGCGCTGAGATGGACTAAGGCCGATTGGAGTTGCTGTGACGTCAATGAGTGACGTAAAATAGAGGGATTTGCATGGGATTTTGAAGGAAGGGTGACCCATGCGAGATTTATGTATGGAAGTCATATTTTTTTATCTCTTTTGTTAATAAAGAGAACATGGTAAAGCATAAATTGCTTTTGTGTTAATAATTTTAATTGTCATCATAGTGATAATTCCTTCATGGTGCATTCATAAATTTGCAGGATTTAAATTAAAGAGTTTTGCTCTAAAACTAAATATTTAATTGAAAAAAGGTTTCTAAACTAGCTTAAGATGTATCCCGCCTTTATTACTTTTCCTTAACCGGTTAATGTTGAAGTGCAAAGTTACAGATATAGTAATATCTGTTTGACTTTCCTACAACAAACAATTAATTAAAAATTGGATAAAAAAACAATTTATTAAAACGCAAAGTATTTAGCTAACATAGCTTTTACCTCAATTATATTTTCAAAAACTAATTCTAACCTGAAATCCCTTTATTCTATATCTAATATCCAGCTACAATCCTATCCTTCTCCGCATAGATGTAAACAGACTGATCTGAACCTTATTTAGTATCACAAAATGTGTGTGCTAGAAAAATATTTAATAGACAATACTTCAGAACTGTATACTTCAGCCACAATAACGAGAAATTTTAGTTTCAAAACTGCATATATACAAAAGAGGTAAATTGTAAAATAAAGAAACAATCCTCAAGATCTCATACAAACATAAAAAGAAAAGCAACTACAGCTAAACTCTTTCCACTTCAAGGAAATATAGCACACCTTTTATAGAAAATCGACCAAACAAGCCTTAAACGAAAAAAAAAGGCCTAACAGTCCCATCTTCTTAAAAGGACTCTTTATTCCCTTCATTCGTTCCCAAGCCATTCCGCTCAAAATAAACCCTCTCAGAACACGGAACCAATACCAATTCCCTTGCAAAAAGAACAAGGGACCCCGTAGCTATAAACCACGAATCCATCTCTAAAGCGAGGAGAATCCGTCGTTAATTGGATCCCAGAGCGCGCCAATCTAGGCTTACCGTCCTGAGACTTTAATTCTTGTTTTGGCTATCTTTTTCTTATTTTATCGCCAAGGTATTAGAGGGATTTGTTGGCGACCTCTGGCGCACAAGCAAAATAGATAAGTGCGAGTTTTATGTCTTAAATAATCATTAGGGCTTGGCGAGAGATGATCTCTTGGGTTATATTAGGCTTGAAGAAAGATAAGAGATCTCTTTTCTCAAAAGTGTATCTGCTCGCGAAGTCGTGAGAATGGAGTAAGAACGAGGGAGATTGAGAAGAGATTCGGGTTTTAAGTTATGGAGTAAAAATTCTAAGTGGAGTTTCTAAGAGCGTTGGTTGTTCAAGTTGGTTGCATTATCTATAATAAGTTTTTAAAATAAATTTAGTTTGTTTTTAAAGTGGTTGATTGGCGTGAAACACTGAAGATGGGTACAGGTAACTTCTTCTTTAATTAAGTAGATCCATAAATACTTATACAATGCGGTATAAATTTGGGCAGTCAGTTTTAAAAGGTTCTTCAAAAATCTTTATACAAGGATAAATTTACAAAAGTTCTTTCCAAGTAACTTTACAAAAAAATTAAAGAAACGAAAATCTACTGTTTTGATAGAAAAGTTTAACTTTTTGTAAATAGTACTTAAAAAATCTGCAAATTTCAGGATCTAAAACTATAAGAAACACTAACCTATAAGTAGAGTGACTGGGCCTATGGGGTTGGTATTTATATAATAATTTCGCTGCATGAAATAAAAACAGAAGCATTTTACATCTGAAAAGGACTCAGCAAAATGTACTTCTTGATTAGTTCTTCATAAAAAAAATTCAGCTGCTTAAAATTTAAGCCAAAGGTAATGGAGAAACACGAGAAACTGTAAGAAAATTTAAATATGCCATCAAAATACCCCCGCAAAGCCCGGCAAAGTTTTTAAATACACCTCCCAGTAATAACTCCAATTCTGGCATGCACTCCTTAACAAGAGTGTATCACAGGAATCGCGTAGGGCTCATTAAAAAGCAATTTCAGCGAAAGATTTTCAAAAATACTTCAAATCTAAACACGCACACAGTTCAATGCGGATTGCGGATTTTCCTCGAATTTATTATTACGGGCGCCTCCCATCATGTAATTGCATTCGCGAAAAATCTCTCGGAAGAAATAATGCTCAGGGAGTGATGAATAAGCGCTTTTTAATAGAGATGGAAATAAGAGGGACTGATTTCAGCCACTTATGTGTGAGAGGTTCAGATCAGAGACTTGGGACCAGAGACAATGATGGAGGACATCGGGAAATTGAATTCTTTATTTGCGAGAATTCGGGTCAGAATTTTGGGAGACGGTCAGATGGGAATTTGTTTCTCTGTTGTTGAGAAGTATTTTTGATTGGTTCAGCTTTCAGCAATGTATTCAAGTTTAAATTGCGTTTTTCTGATGAAAAGGATGTCATAAAAGAGAAAAATGAATTCGAATGGGGATAAAATGTTCATTTTATATAAATGGTGGAACGTTTTTTAATTTAAATAAATTTTTTTATTCCTTATGATGCTAAAATTAAACTTTTTCTTGACTTTATATTTGATATGTTTTCGTAAAAATATTATTGAATAATACAAAGTTTGTAATTAATACGAAATTAATTAACGAAAATTTTTGCTACATGATATTTTAAAGATGATTAAAAGAAGATTAGAGAAAACTTTAGATTAATGTAATACTCTATAAATTATTGTAAGAAATTCGTGAAAAAATTTGAATCGTAACATAGAATTTCAAAATTAGTATTCCTACAAAGAACTAACAATATGTTAAACTAAAAAGAAATAGCTCATTCATTTAAATATTAAAAGCTCTATAAATGTAATATTTTATATTTTTAAGTCAAATACACAGTTCAAACTATTTTTGATAATCATAGTTTTTATGGTAATCATAAACTGCTAAACACACATAAACATTTCTAACATTTTCGAAATTTGGCTGGTTTTCCCTATGCAAAGAGATCATTTATCGGTAGCATAAGCAGCTAAACCAAACTGTTGATTGAAAATTCTTATCAAAATGATCAACTCTAGTAAACAGATGCTTAGAAAATAACATCCCAACTGTTAATTCACTCACAAAGCCAACTTTAAACAACGATTCAGTTTCGCTAACTGGTCTCGTTAAACATCTTCAAGCTATTTCGTTTGTCATAAATTAGAAATATTGCCAAAAATCACAAAATAACCTACATAAATATACAGTTGTATCAATGACAACCAAAAACAATTGGCAACATCGTAATATTTGGCATTTAAACCACCTTGGCGATATTTAACGGGACAGTTACTATAAACAACAATATCAGAACCCATATATTACACCAAACATTCCCTCACATCCTCAATACAAAAGTTAAGACCCAAAAATAGCCACCCCGAACCTCCCCACAAATTAACCCCCCTGGATTATCAGTCCGTCCCCTCATTATCCCAGCCCTGTCCCTCCCACAGTCTATTAGGTCAGACCTCCCTCATCTGGTCCCATTCTTCGCATTTGGGTCACTTGTTACCGTCCGATTCGTCGGCGGCTTCGCATCCATCAATGGGGTGGTAATGAGACACGGATTCTAATTGGGGCAGCCGTTTAGGACTCTGACCCCTCTCGCCGACCTTGGTGATTTCTCAAGAAAGTTAGGTTGGACATGGGGTGGTATTGAGGGGGATGGGGTGAACTTTCACCTTTTGGAAGCCTTTTGTGGGTGGGGAGGTGAGGTATTAGACATTGATGGATTAGAGAGTTGATTGCTTTGTTATGGGCTATTTCAATAAAATTATCTTGTCATTTTTTTTTGTTTATAATACGTTATAGCGAAATGAATTAAAAACGAATAATATAAACTTACCTGATATTTACACTTTCTCAATTTTTTCATTCCTTTCATTTCATAATAATCCCTTTTTATGGAAGCATCTTTCCCAGTTTTCTTTACAGTGTTGTTCTGAAAAAAAAAATAATACTTTTAATATCTCTTTTCTTCTATGTTTTAAATTTTAAACTTTAAATTTAGAACTATTTTACTTCGAAAAATTAAGTCAACGTGAAATGATCTTTTAGAAGTTAAGTTATTTACTTATACTCATAAATAAAATTGTGAGTATTAATTTACCAGCATCTTTTCCTGTAAATTTAAGTTTTGGTCACAGGTATACAAAAAGTTTCCATGCTTTAGTAATAAGTTATATTTTAGCTGTTATCAATTATGTTCAAACTAATTTTTTGCTGGAAACACACTAAACACTCTACTACAATATGTTTGCAATATCCTTATTTTTATATGCAACATCTTTCTAAACAAACTCACAATCTAAATCAGCAAAAATTAAAATCCTTTTTGTTAAGAGACAGTAAAAAACTAAAAGCGCTATAAACAATACAAAACTAAAAACAACCCAAAACAAACTAATTTAAATGAAAAAAGAATTCATTTCTTGTCTAAACTAGGTTTTTACAAAGGTTTTGTGTCCACACACCAACCAAAAATACTTAAAAAAAATATAAACTCAAATCAGGGTTACGCCACTCCTAGTTAAACTGCTTATTTATTCCAACAATAGAAATCGTTTGGAGTCCATCTGCCTACAGCGGAACATGTCTCTTTACCCTGATTAAACCGCTGTCAAAGGAAGACTTGTTCTCGGCATGAATTACGCTCCCTAAACCACCCCCGAGGCTTTGCCGAGATTGATATTCGAACTTTTCCTGACAATCTAATTTTAGTCCACTCCCCCCTCCTCTTGGTCGAGGGAAGAGTTGGAATTGTTTCAGAGTATCTCGAAACTGATAATTTAAAATTCCGGGGTTCAAGGTAAGGGAATATGCAAATCGTTTGGAAAAGAATGCGTATGTTTGGCTTTCATATTGGTCTTAGTTTGGTTAACGAAATGTTTGTAACTCTTTCTTTTAAAATCGCTCATAACTTATGTAAGAGTCCAATATAATCTATGTGTGTTTTCTAATTGAATACTATAAATTTTACTACTCAGATGTTTTGAAAATTGTTTGATTATGCAAAAAAAAAATAATAATAATTTATGTTCAACTTTGAATGAGTGCATTTTAGTTTATAATATTCTTGATACAGTTGTAAGAAGAACTTATCCCACAAACATGTATTTAAAATTAAAATAATGAAATATTGAAAAAAATTTCAGTTTTAAATACCATTGCTTGAGTGTGGCAATTATAAGAAACACATTTTACTTCACATAGTCAAATCGATTTTAACAAATTCTGCATTTTACAATAGTAGTAACTCAGAAAGAATTTAATATTTCAAAACTTGATTATATAGTTATTCTAATATAATCGTCTAATCAAATGACAACCCCTATGGTTTATTTTTAAAAATGTTCAAAAAACTAATTGCGATGTTTTTAAAACAATCAACATAATATAATGCTTCCTTCTTTCATGTTTATTAAAACTATTTATAAAAGAAATATAGGTAATTTTCAAATAATAATGCATTTATGCAAAAACTTTTTAACTGTCTGGAAAGAGGTATCTAGAAAGCAGATGAACCCACTGAATGTTTGAATATTTGGACAAAAAAAAAAAGAGTATGAGGAAAGAAAACCCAAAAACTAGTTTTGGCATACACGTTTATACAGGCCTTTAACAGAAAAAAACTGATAAGGACGCAGCTGGAATGTGCTTGTATGAATTCTTTGGAATTCCTTTTTTCTGTCGTGGGCACCAGTGGAACTATGTAAGGTAATACTTAAAACCAATATTCTTGTAGGCAGAACCATAATTTTCCAAGTGTTAGACAAATCAAAACAGATTACGGCTGTTTATAGGGACAGATAAAGTTATATGATTGTTTAAGAAGAAAATAATGAGATGATATAATAATATATTACATGTTTAGTTGTATTGTTATTGAATTTTACTGAAGTGTGTAGTACAGAAAAAATTTTAGTTATGAAAAGTGCAAGTATTTACTCCTTTTTGCCTTAATAGAGATAAAATTCTTTATAAATTTATAAAGAATGTTATCTCTTTTATCTTTATTAAGGCAAAAAGGAGTAAATACTTGCACTTTTCATAATTAAAAATGTAATAAAAATGTAATACTTCTTAAGAAGTATTACATTTTTCACATAATCAAACTAATTTAGAATTTTAATGACTAGTAAGGAGAATTATCTGCAATAATTTTGTTTGTATTTATTTCGTGCAGATGAAATTTTGAAACTTGCACAACAAATTTAATCTTTACAATTATTAGTACTATCTTAATATTTACAATTACTTTAAAATTATTAAAAATATTTTTAAATAATGATTTGAAATTTTTCTCTAAAAAAAAAAACAAATATTAAGGCATAAATTTCTTTCAATTGGCTAAAATTTGCGTATTAAGTAAATTCCTTCCAGAAAAATCATTTTCAATAACTACACATTTAGGTGTTTTTTCTGCATAGTATTTAACCTAAAGGAAAAACATGTTTTACTGGTGCAAAATGCTATGTAGCAAAACTTTTAACCAGTGACATTTACAGTAATGTTCAGTGTTTTCTGAGATGGTTAAATTTAGCCAAATTTAATTGCTACAGAACAAAAAGGAAACCATCATCACAAATTCAAAAGTATTCATAAGAATTATCATCAACTTGTTGTCAAAATAAGCCACGCCAACAGACTCCTTATCACTTCCTTTTAGACACACAATCTACAAGTAAACTTATTTCTACCAGCCTTAATGAAAGATTCCGCTCTCAATGAAACGTGATAACAGCAACGATTTTCCAAAGGGTGCGGTCATGAAGCCCTGAATAAGTGATGCGAGGGGAGATCCCTTGGTTCTAAAGGGGCAAAAAGGGGCTTTTCTTGAAGGGCCTAATAAGGTGAATGATTCATTTATTCGTGATTGGAATCTGAGAGGGACGTGGTATCTCTTGGAAAAGGGGGCGTTGCTTGTTATAAGGGGTGCAGTGCATGTGATTGGTTCTAAGGTGGGAGGGTGGGTAAATGATTGAATTTGGAAGAGAGTAAAAATTTCATTGATGAAGAAAGAAATTACTTGAGTAGCAGTACTAACTGTTAAAAAATGGCCTATCAAATATTCACAAGATTTTCCACCTTGGAGTATAATTTCTTTGATCACAGTGCAAGGAACTATTTTAGTCTTGAAAATGAAGAAAATCGTAAATATGCATATAAGTGTTTTTTTCCATGCTTTTAGGTTTTTTAAACCATATTTAACTGACTTTAATTCCATTTAAAATTTATAAAGGGTCCAAGACCTAACCCTTTTTAAACCTAAACAATTTGACAGTATTTGGTGAAAAAAATCGAGTTAATATTTCAACTTGAATGTGTTACTAAAAACTATTGCTATATAATATGATCGTGAAAGCAAATATTGATCATATTCTATATTCGGTGTAACCTAAAATATATTAACATCAAAACAACACTTAATAATAAATTCATTACACTAATGTATAAACGCGGCAATAAAGAGTTATGCCTTATTAACTATAGTTACAGGAGCTTACGCATTAACGCTAACTTTGCTAATTATTAAGTTAGAGGGAAGAAAGAAATGTTACACCCCGAACTTCTCTACACAAGTATGCATTACTGACGAAATATTCTTACAATGGGATTTTTTTCACACAAAGTGAAACAGCTTCACGCACATAATCGTATTACTTCTCCCAATTACTCCGTTAACCTTATTTAACACTCCAACATCAACACCAAGTCCTAGAAGTCGCCTATCATCCTTCCTTTTGAAACCTTTCCAACTAACCCTTTGAACCAACAACTCATTTCCTCTCATCAGTTATCGAATTCCACCCACCCAAAACAACCTTCCCTACAAAAGACCCGTGACATTTAGAACCCGAAATTGATTCCAATATCATAACCCACGTCACACAGAAGCCGTGCATGATAACTCATAGAGGCAATTAACTTCGCACTCTTTGTGCGAACCTCTAATTTATTCTGTCCTCTAATTTATGCAAGCTGCCGTATTTCAAAAGGGAGCTAATAGCCACCACTGAGAATCTTTAAAACTGGCCCTTGTTAAGGGCCGGTTCCTTCGCCCAATGAGTTGTCACACGTGTCGGGCTAGTTAGCGGGCCAATTTATGAGCGCCTCGTAAACGGAATGGGGTGTCGAGGGGTTCTAAAATTGGAATTGGATCTCGTTTTCTATTGGATGTGGAATGTTGTATGGGTTTTGATGGGTATTGTGGTGAGGCAATAGTGGTTGGGAATAAAGGAGGTGAAATATTAACCCATTCATTGCTGTGTTTCGAGATGAGACCGGCAAAATGTATGGAGCGTTCAGTTTTAGGTGAAGCTAACGGAGGGGAATATGAGTGTCAAAGGGGAATAGAGGTAATAGTATTGATTTTCGGTGAAATGAATAGCTTAGAGATGGGAATGTTAAATATTAATCAGAATTCAACATCATTAGAATTCAACATCATTAGAATTCAACATCGAACTCAACATTTTAATTAGATTAAATTTGAGTATTAGATTTGAAAGCACGGGAACGAAACATATTTTTCATCTTATGCTTTAAAATTTGTTTATAGACGATTATAAATGTGAGTTACTCCAATCGATTCAAAACCTGAAGTATTACCGATACTTCGACTCATTGATTGATGAAAAATTTTATTATACATGGTTTTTCTTTTTTTTTTCCTCAACAGAAAATATATTATTACTTAAAAGTAGTATACTTTTTACTAACACTTTAAGGTAAGCTATGATAGAGAATTAGAATAAGGTTTTAATGAAACAACAAAAGCGGAAAAAGCTTACATCATAACATAAAATCCTAAGAAAATAAAATGCATTCTAAAAAAGAAAACTTGGTATATCATTTTAACTAAACAAATGGTAAATACTTCACCATAAATATTATGGAAGTACTTCAAATACACATAAATTGGATAGGATATATCAAAACAAGAAACGAAGTAGTTCACTAGAAGTGTTTTGACAGTACTTCTACTGCTTATTGTTACGAGACCTATCTAAATATTTTGTTTTCTCTTTCTTTTCAGGGCTCCTCTCCTTCCTAACTGCAACTGTTTCTCTTCCCTTCCGGATTATCGAAATAATCAGGTTACGAGGCAGAATATATTTATTTCAATATTACACTTTCTCAGCTGCTGTTATGTAACTCATCAAAATATTTGCTCTTGCAAATACCTCAAGCCTTAGGATTGCTTTCTGTTCATGGGAAACTTCAGATTAAATAAAGACGCATATTTGTAAATAGATTTCTTCTGTATTAAATCAAGGATGATTTTAAGACAAATATAATAACTTTATGTTTTTACTTTTAAGCTCAAGTATAGAAGGTTGACAGAATAAAAATATATTTTATTTTTTCTGTTGAGTTAAAAGTTTTATAGATTAAAGACAAATTTATAAAACATAAAGATTTAAGTTTTAAAAGTAACAAAATGAAAAGTATTGAGTTTTTCCCATCTATGCAGGGATAATGATAAACCACATTATATAGATTGCACGCTCTTATGTACATTTTTATTAATTACTTTAAAAAATAATTCAAAATTATTGTATACTTAAATAACCAAGATATAAAAAGTAATTCTATGATTTCCTAATTTATATGTTTTATTACTATAAATCTAGACTATCACGTTTAATTGTATTGGCAAATTGAACTGAATTGAACTTGTAAAATTACAGGGTGTCTCAAACTTTATTACGCGTACTCTTTATAAATACATTTGTACACGTAATAATACACCCTAATTCCCTAATATAATAAGTTATTATGAAATATTTTGAAATCGTTAAGTCAATTTTGGGGTGCACTGGGACACAATATTTTTAAGGATATAGGATAGATAGAGAGAGATTGGCACGCTACATTCTTAACTCAATCCAAAATCAAATTAAAATTGTCATGTGTGATACCAATTATTGTAATTTGGAATCTTATAATTCCAACATACATTTTCATTACGATTCAAAACCATTTCCTCTTCACTACTCCTCCAAAACAAAACATAAAAACACATTAAAACCAAATTTAACTCAAAAAAGTCCAACTTACACAAAAACAAAAAGAACAAACGTCCATCCACATTAAAACACATCCCTTCCCCATATTTCCGCCGCCTTCAAGAATCCCTTCCGAATTTATCAACCCTAACACCGGAATCTTTCTTCGTTAGCGAAACGCATCTCCGCGCACTCGTTTCAAAGAGAAAAAAAAACTCTAGATAAATCCCCGACCGCTGTAAAACACTCAAAGTTGGTAACGCTCTCGACATTTTTTTTCCATATCCCCCCTCGTTTCTTAAAACAAAAGGAGTTAAGGGATGACGGGCACTTGCAAGCCTCTTTTTATACGGAACAGCGTCAAGTTTATAGGTCTGACCGCGTTAGTATATTTTGCGGAAAATCCTTATTAGCATACTGAGCGAGCGAGGAGAATAGTATGTGTCTTGTTACTCTTTTTTTTTTTTTGCTGGGGATGATGGGGGTATTTACAAAGCAGTGTAGTCTCGTTCTATTTTTTTTAGAGCGTTGCTGTTTTTTATTAGTGCATACTGAAACGGTGATGGGTATTCGTTACGCTTGTAGGGTTATATTTTGTTTTTATGGGGGGGGTTGAGATAGGGTTTTCTTCTTCTTTATATTGTTTTAAATTCAATGTGTAGGCAAATTATTCGAAATGAGAGGATTAGAGTATGACTTTAAAAAGTCAAAAGTTGGTAAAAGGTGTAACTTTTGAGAGTTAGAGGTTTTGTTTTTATACCCTCATTTAAATAGTAATAATTTTGCATTTTATGGTTTGAAATTTATTAGCTATCAAATATTTATTCATGAGTTAAAATAAGACCCATATTTTCTCTAACAACTTAAACTCTTAGGATGTTCGACCTGGAAAATGGGTTTATTTTTGGAAATTATGTAAAGAAACTAGTTGTGTGGAGGGGGTGTCGATATAAATATCCTTCCACATTTGAAAGTTTTAAAAGTGTATGACAGTACTTAAAACATATAATTTTCTTTCCTAAAAAATATCTTACTCCCCAAATGGCTAAATTAATAATAATTCATTTTAAATATTGATACTGTTTATAACAGTTTAAAAGTTTCATTGGGTCTTTCAATTGATCAATGTAAAAAGAAACTAATAATACTTTTTAACATTTTCATAAAGTATTTCAATTCAAATTTTTTCATTTATCGATCTTGGCTACTCATTTCCAAGCAAAGGAAAGATCAAATGTGTATTGTTTTTCATAAATTTGTTATTCAGATATAGATAATATGGCTTTGAAATATATGATGAAATAAAAGTGCTTAGTAAATACTTTCAAAGTATGTAACTCAAAACGGTTAACTA
The DNA here is from genome assembly GCA_963680715.1 of Tetragnatha montana. Lineage (NCBI taxonomy): Eukaryota > Metazoa > Arthropoda > Arachnida > Araneae > Tetragnathidae > Tetragnatha > Tetragnatha montana. Next base: position 21,166,266 of record OY796686.1, read on the forward strand.
CACCTCAACAGAAACCTAACAAAACTTAGGGAAACATCTACCTAGTAACATAACATTCCTACCCACAATTTCTCAAGAAAAGAATGTAATAAAATAGAATTACGAGTCTGAATTCCAACACTGTAACACGCAAAAACTGCAACCAACACTCAAAAATGAAAAAATCTCACACACACTTCAAGCGCTAGAACACCTTTCATAGAAATAACCTTTTTGATTTATGTCCAGAAGGAAGTGTTATACCCCACCTTTCCCCCCTCCCCCTCTACAACGGAAAGAACAAAATTTCGAGAAGGCACCGTGTTGCTACCATCCCCAATAATTTTTTAACGTCCAAATGAAAATGAAATTTCTTATCTTGAAACTTGGATTTCAGTTTTTCGCAACTGCTTCTGGAAATTTTCATTTTTCTCCATTCCGTTTGTGAAACGGTTCCTTTTTTTGTTATTTCTGCTGCCAGATTCTCTTCTCTTTTTTTCATTATTATTTTTCCCTCGTTCTTTTTTAACGGTGTAATTTACATATAATTTTCTCCGGTTTTCGGGAAAAATTTTAAGGAAGGGAATTACGTTTTCCGATTAAGGGGAGCTCTGGGATCAAAATAGAATTCATATCGATATAAAAGAAGAAGGAAAGACAAGATTTTTACTGAAGAAAATTATTGGGAAGCAGATGGGTATGAATATTTCAAGCGCTGATGTGAACTGGAACTTGGGAATAACTTCTTTCAATCATATTTATTTATTTGCCATTCCAATTACACATTAATACACAACTGATTGAAAGGTATTACTTTTCCATTATTTTTTCGGAAATAGGGTTTTAAAAGTAACTAGGGTATTTACCGTACGATAAATATATCGCAAAAGTGTCTCATTTAAAAAAAAAAATAATTTGAATTATAATTCAAGCTGGATTTAATGCTTCTATGCAACTTAATTTCCGAACTACATATCAAAATTTCCTATTGAATTTTCTGGCTTTTATCATTTGACAAAATAATAAAACTTTAAACAAAAAAGTGCAGTTTTATAGTAATGTAATACTTTAAACTATATTACACCACTTCCATTTTACTATTAAATATAATTTTTTTAAATAACTTGTTTTCAAAGCCAACTAAGCACACAACAGTTGTTTATGTATGTAAGGTTGGGTTAATTTATTATGCAATCTAGTTGAAAATAAACATAAGGTTTTCAAACTTTCTTAATTGATAGATACCAAATCAAACAAGTTTTGGTAGGGTAAGAAATATTAAGAACATACTTAATTTTTCTTTGAATTTTTTCGAAGCATTCATTTTCCATATAGTACACGAATAATGACAAGGAAAAGTAAACTTTAAAAAAATAAAACTGAAAAAAATTAAAAAATTACAAAATAAAACCCACAAAAACCATCAATCTCAAACTGCAAATTACTGATTTCAAAACAATCTACACCAGCAATTCTAATAAATACCACACTTTTCTTCCTCTCCTCACTTAAATAAACACAAACAAAAAAACCATCGCCTCAAACACATCACATCTTCCAAGAAATATGAAAAGACCGACCGAAGAAAAAATGAAGAATCGGAAACATCCTTCACTGACGAAGAAAGGACATTTATTTTGTGCCCTGGAGGCCTCTCAACTTTTCAATCCGGTGGCAGATCCAATCAATCTTGATTGTTGTGTTGACTTCCCTTCGTCACTCCAGCCATTTCTATTCCGAGAGAGAGCGTCCAATTCATCCGGATACTGCCGGATCTCTCACTCCCCAGAACTGACTGACTGAGTCGGATTCCCAAATGTATTCATCCTCTGAGGAGATGGCTTTTCATCCCTGATTGATAAAAACTCACTGCAGTCATTTGCTGATTTCCAAACTCGACAGCTTTGGAATTTTCTTTTTATGTAGAGTGCTGAATTGTTTTTTTTTTATTTGTTGAAATGTAAATAAGTGGTTGAGCTTTTTGAAAGTTATTCCCTTTGAAAACTTTGAAATTTGTCGTACCAAAATTTGGTTATGGGGATGTACTTTCAGAAATAAATATTATTAATGTTTTCCTTGTATGATGGAAGTATGCAAATATCATGATTCAAAAGAATTCACGTAAATAAAATTTTAAGAAGCACCAAATTTTAGTAGCTAAACATATTTGTGATTAATACATCTAATATAATATATGATTAAACCATCTTGAACATTAAACATTTAGCTTTCCTTAACAGGTATTGAGGATTTAAATTTTGCTTTAGAGTGTTACTAAGGAATACATTAAGGTCTTAAATATCTAAAACTATTGAGACCTATACTGACTAAATATTACACATTTCTGACTTTTAATAATATGTTATTCATATACAATATTAGTTTATTTTTTTATATAAGTATTTTTATGAGAAGCATTTTTAATCGTAAAATATACATAGTTATGTATAAAAATATTATGAAATGGAAAAAAAAGACCTTTAAATTGGAGCTTAACCATGTATGCATAATTTACGCGTAGATGAGTTTAGAAAAAGGGGAAGAAAAGCGAAAATAAATTAACTTTTTTAAACTCATAGCATTAGTAAATCAAAGTAGTCTGGTAATCATCATAAATTGTGAGAATAAACCATACCACAAAGCAGTGTAATGTACTACATTGCATTAAAAACATTAACAAACATCTCTAACGACCAAGAGACCCAAGGCAGCAATCATTACATTTGGACACGTCCCCTACGGTTCCGGTCATTCCAAACAAAATCGTCTCCCACCATGAAAATTCTAATTCTGCACTAACTACTAAAGAAATTTAAAATACGCGAACGGAATTAAATCTAAAGCCTTCCTTAAAATGCCCTTTTTAACTTCATTTCTAAATCACATTTGGCTAATTACCACTTCCCAGGGCTCTGTAACGATCCCTACGTCATAACGCCTTTACAGCCACTCTCTCTTTAAAATGGCATTTTATTCGAGGTTTTTTTTTTCAGCGGAAGGAGTCTTACAACTCAGCCCGCCTCGTTTCAATTACGCCGGTTGTTTATTTTACATACGTAATTAAAATTTCGCTTTAGAGTCCGAATAATTCGCCTCAGGTGCTTATTCCTTGCGAGACGATTGGGTGTTCTTTTTATGGTTCAGTAAAATGGCGCTGGATGTAGGAGCTTTATTTGATTACGACAGCTGTTTTCATGAGCATTGACAAAAGAAGTCATTTTGAATAGTTAATAATTGTGATGACCCTTACGGATGGTGGATTTTGAAAGCTCATTTGACAAAACGCTCTTCCGGATGCCATTCACCTTTTTGTTTTGAATTAAATGCTAGCAAATATTTTCGCAATGCTCTTAAATTAAAAGCCGTGTGGATTAAATTCAATTCTAAAGTTTGAAGGATTAACAATAGGTTCGATGTGTCTTATTATGTTAGGTACAATTCAGTTATTTATCCCATTAAAAACCACCAGGCTGTTTTGGACGCACTTTTTCAGTATCGTCAAATTTTCGTTGCCATCGTCAATATAGCTGAAAATTATACTACATATAATTTATTTGAAGTTTTTGGTGATATTTGGCATTAAAAACTGCTTGGAGATTTTTTTTTATTTGATATATAGTGGATAAGTCTCCGATTGCCTGCATCCATGTACACAAGAACTTGTAAAATTGATTCTAAAATTATTATGTTTATGAGTAAAAAAAGGTGTAAAGTATTGCATCTTGACAAAATTTATCTAACTGAAAATTACTGAACGTAATGTAAACAAATAATTTTTTAAATTAAATAAGTTTTTTAATGTTCTTAAAACATTTATTTCTCAACAATTCTTTAGAGAAAATGTTATAAAGTGTTAGTAAATTTACAAATTAGATAATATTTTATACTTTTTTTTAAATTCTAATAGTGATGAGCAGTATCATAAGTGTAGAAAATGAGATGGTAATGTAATAGAGATAAGAGTTAATAGTTATCAAAATAAGACTATTTTATCAACAAGAAAACATCATTTTCACTTTCTCAAAACTTAGTTGCAAACAATTTTCTTAAAATACATTAGAAATTTTAATATTTTCCCAAAAACGTCCCATTTTTCATCCAGCTCCATCTTTCCTTTCTAACATCCCGAATTTCAACCTATCAAAACAAAAACATATACACACGCCAGATCAAAATAACCTGCAATAAGTAATAAAAAAATCCCTCTAAACGTCCAACCGTTCACGTCAACTTTTCCCTTTTAAAACGACAAATATTCCCGAATGTTTACGCAGGCAGCAAACGATAGCGGAAGAAATTTATTCCGGAAAAAAGTTAATTTAAAAAGGGCATCAGCGTGCAGATACATCCGATAGGGCGTGGAAGGGAGAGTGAAAGAAAATACTGTGCACTTTATCGAACAAACCTGAAGCAATCTGTTTCACCTGTTGCAAAAAGAATTGCAATCGTGCGAGCAGATAGTGAAGACCAGATGTTGCAGAAACTGGGCTGAGATCGAAGCGGGGCTCGATTTTTCCTTGACTTGACATGGGAAACCGGGAGATAGGATTTCTGCATGGAAGAGGAAAGAAGCATTTTTTTTCTTTCGTTTTCTTAGGGTTCGGGAGCGATTTTAAGGCTTTATTTATTTCTTTTGGATCGAGGCTGTGATTAAGAATGATTATAACATTTGTTTAAAGCAATCATATTAAATTATAATGAACCGTTTGTTTTTAAAATTTTTCCGATTTATATTGAGATGATTTTACCTTCTAATAATCTAATAATTTACCTTCTATAATCACAATATTGTTCTTATCACAATATTGTGATAAGAACATATTGCATATTTTTCACTTTCCTTTTCTTACTGAGTTAAAACAGGGAGTTGTTCTAGAAGTTGTTGTATATTTGTTACTTTCCTTTTCTTTTGTTTTTTCAGCTTTTTTTAAGTTTGTCACTAAGAACTAACTAAGAGAGAAAAGGTAAAAAATTTTCATGTGAAAAATTAAATTTAGTAAAACCTACAAAATCTTAAAGCCATAATTTGTGAGTCTCCTTTCTAATATATCCTCTATGAGGCATGGAATTAATAAACGACGAATTTAAATTAACCAACCTTATTCGAAAGTATCCAAAAAAAAAACACCAACCAAGCAAAAGAAAAACAGCAACCAAAAACTAAATTAAATTAAAACTCAACGTTGAAGGAAGGCGCTTCGCTATAATCCCTACATCAAGGCAGAACCCCTTCCTCAATTATTTATCAAATCGTCCTGATTCACGGTGTTCCTCCGAGATATCCTCCGTATTTCAATTACCCCCATCCCGATGATCCTCGCACGATGTCCAGTTTCCATAGCAATCTTGTTCACGGGAGAGAGGTAAATATGTATCCGTGCTTTCCGAATGGTCCTCAAACAATCCCGGCATGCCATTAATATCCGCAATGGGACTAATGCGCTTAGAGATTGGGAGAGGAGACTGGAAAGTCTATTTTGTATTAATTTGAATTGAATGATGGAAACCTGCCTTATTTAGGTCTATGAAAAGATTTGAATGTTGTTTTGATGTTGGGTCGTCACTCATATTTTGTTCTCGACAAGAGCTGTGTGAAGTTGTTTCACATTGCACCATAATTGCACCACAGAGCTAAGGGTCCACGGCCATAGGCAATAATGGAAATGGGGAAAAAACATTTGGTATGCCTCGTGTGATGAGAGGCTGGTGGCGCTAGGATCGCGTCCACTACTCGTGAAACTCACTACACCTCCTTTGCCACGTCACGAGAGGCGGAGTAAAAGAAACTGCTAGGGCGTGGTCGGAGTATTCTAGTATTTGAAATTGACAGATTGGATTAACAGCTGTGACCATAAAATTGTACTGCCTATCCCTCTGTCATTCCCAGCTAGTTACGATCGACATTCGCATTTGCAGTGCTCCCCTCTTCCATAAGATGGCATTAGAAAATAGCGTTTCGGACCCTTAGTTCGAATTATTTTGCTCTGTGAATTGCACGAGAGAGAGAAAAAAATAAGTGTTTAGGCTTTAGGCCTAAAATTTACAACCTGAATTTTGAAAACTAGATAGATTTAAGTAAATGAAAATATGGTGTCGTGTGAAACTTCACCACATGCTAACATGCTGGGAATATCAAAACTTTTTTGAATGTTCGAAATGTTTATGATTTAATAAAATACTAATAGTTGTGTATCGGACACACTGAGCGGGAGACAAAAGCCTATATGGAATATAGTATATTAGAGTTTGTATTAGAAACTGTATTAGAAGTTAAAGAAAACCAATTCCACTACATCTTATTGAGATTTATCTTTCTAACGAAATCCCTTTTTTCTTAGGAAAGACTATTTTTCAAAGACAAGATTCCCAAGCAGCTAATTTGAATCAGTCGAAACTTATGGAAATTCTAAATAATTAGGGCTTCACTCACAAAAACAGTTAAGTAATTGGAAACATTTACATTTAGATTTCCGTTAAGATCTCATTTACCTGAAACAATTGAATACCCAAAAGAAAACTGAATTCATTCACAAACATTGAATGAAGCCTTGACCTCAAACATTCCTTTTATTTAAAAAGAAAAAACGGAGCTTATTAGCTCTGACAAAAGGAAATCACAGAAAAAAAACGGAATTCCAGTTTCCCGGAATGCTAATTAAAAATGATCGGAAACGATTCGAAAACAAAGAAAATGAATTTATTCGACGTAGCGATAAACGCCAAACGATTCCACGAATAATTCGGGCGAAATTGAATGCATTCATTTTGACACGCAGCTTGGGGAATGAAGGGCTGGAAACTAAACAATGCGATGCAGCGGGGCCTTTGTTGCACGCTATTAACCCCTTTAGCATCGTTGCCATCCATTGAGAGCCAAGATTACGGCGGCCGTGAAAAGGTAGCATTATGCAAAAAAGAGCCGAGAGGGATCTGGCAACCGCATAAAAATGCGGGATTTCTTTGTGCCCTAATGGCAGCAGTAATGAGATACAGATCACGTTGCGCAGAAGAATGAAAGCGGGAAGAATGTTATCGTCAGATTAACAAGATTAGAAGGAAATATCTGCCCTTTCATAATAAAGATAGGGAAAGTGGGAGTTCATAGTGCCATTTTGTCAGGCAGGTGGGATGCTTAGGATTCCTTTTTTTTTTGTATCTCTATGAGATCCATATCTCTTCATAAAATGACACCATTTTAATTTGGTTGTATATTACCAAAAGAAAATAGAGAAGAACAACCACAGAGAAGACAGAGAGATAAAATTTCTCTTTAGAAGTGAATAATTATATTATTACTTCCTATTTACAGGAAGAAGTGACTATTCAACCTCTTAACTTATTATTTGTTAAAAGATAAAATAAATACGCACTAAATATTTCTGGTGATTGGAATTCTTAACAATACTTTTTGGCTTAAAGAATTTTATTTTATAAAGTGCAGGGATCAAAAGGTGTAAAACACTTAGAAAAAAATATAATAAATGTTCTTTTCCACCGTGATAAGTGAAAGTACGATATTAATATTGTCTTGAAGAGGTAGAAAAATTAGTTTTAATTCCGTATCAAAAGAGAAATTTCCCCAGGTGAGGATCGAACTCACAACCTCGGCATAGCCACAAGCACTGCTGTATAAGTACCGCGCGCTAACCAGTTGCGCCACTGGGGACGACGGAGTTTCGTTATTTGTTTAAGGAGTAAAAACTGCACATTGTTCAAAAGAAATCCTCTTAAATCTTCAAACTCCGTGAAAAATATAGAAGACAATATGGAAAAGTGAAAACTCCTTATTATTCACTCACTCTGTATAATATTGGAAGAGGAAAAAGTAGTTTGATTTTAAAACATTTTTAAAAGCTTCTAAGTTGTAGCATAAATTTGTGTTCTCTTTAATAAATTGTCAGTTTTAAAAACGGAATAAATTTGAAATCAAGTATGAAAAAAAGTATTGGGTCTTCAGAATCCTATTTAGCCTATACGGTAATTAATATTATATCAAAAAAAATTTGTGTGGAGTCAAAATTTAGAGATGGATTTATTTTCTTCTTATATTTTCATCTAGGTAGAAATAACAAAACATAATTCAATTGAAAATAGTTTTGCTTTAATTTTATTTTCGAAAAGTTTTATATTAATTTCCTATTTAAATCTTACGCTCTTTTGGAAGAGCTAATTCCTAATACGGAGTAGTTGTTACTTTTTACTTAAAATACACCTTTATGTGTACAAAGGGGGGAAAACTAGGAAACCCCGAAAATGTTTAAATAGCGCAAAATGCGTATGTTTATATTTTATTACTTTACTTCCTTTCTAAAATTAATTCATATCTAACTCTTTTCGTTTTAAGAAGATTATTTTTAGTTTTAAGAAGCTTCATTTAAAAATAAAATTTTAATTCTTTCAATTTACCTTGTCGTGAAAAATAATTTTACCAGATTTTATTAATAATTCTCTCATTGACACATATGCACAAATATAAAGTTCCTAACTTCAAATACTCAATTTAAAGAAAAGGTACGCAGGCTTTCCAAAATATATCTTAACATTATCTCACACATGATAATATTTTCAAAATTTATGATCAAGTATTGCGCCTTCAAAAGCTCTTCACCATAAATCAACAAAGCCAACTCTCGCTTAAAATTTGATGACTCGAAACAATCTATTGATATGCATAATTCCGGAGTCTCAAACAATTCCTTTAAATTACTCAGCCAACTACTTAATTCATTTTAAAGTAATCAGTGAGCGTGTTTAAAGATATTCTTAAGAATTAATTTCAGATTTAGGTTACTCTATTAACGTGCATTCAAATTTTAAGGATTAGTAACTTCAATTTCCGTCAGTGTTCGTTCAAACAAGAATAGATTATGTATGCCAGGCTTATGTTTGTTAGTATGTTTCTAAATGTATTATAAGTGGAGTTTAAATGTAAGAGTTGAAAATCTTGAATTTTACCTTGAAATTCTTTTTTAAAAAATAAATGTATCTCTTATGATGCTGTACCATCTGATAAGGAGCTGTGTACTATTTATTTTCAGGTAGTCTTATATAAAAAATAAATATTAAATTAACTTAAAATTTGCATTTTCGACACATTTTTTTATTATTTAAACCCTTCTAGAATAAATAAGTAGGTATGCAAACACACACTAAAATAGAAAAATTAAAATAGAAAAAATAGAATTGTTAAAATATACATGCACTTTTTTTCTAATATTACTGATAACTTTTCCAACTTTCTACCGTCAGAACTCACAATGGCTTACTTTATTGTAGAATTTTAACAAAGGTTTCATCTTATTCATGTGATTTTATTTCGTGTTATTTTAACATACATACTATCATAACAAAAGGAACGGTATTAGAGAAAAGGTTCTTACATACATTAACATCTTTTGAGAATAATTTAAAATTAAGATTGTCATTGATTTTATTATTATTTCAATGGATACAATTTTATTTATACAAGATATCAGATAGAGTTTAAAAGAATCTCAAACAGACCTATAAAAACACGTAAAACGAATACATTCATTTTATTTCCTACAAAACTTATAAAAAAAAATCTTTCTTATATCTATTGAAATCGAACAACAGGACGATTTATTACACACCATCGACATAATTTTTATTCGCTAACTATCTATTCTCCAGGAACCACAAAAATCGTTTTACGACGACGACTATTCGATTTCTTAGCGACCTTTTATTAGTTTAGTAGTGGCCCTCTCTCGTTTTTTTTTTCATCCTCAGTCGTAAACCTTCCTAACTGAACAAAACTCTAATGCCCAGCAATAAAGCGCAAAACTCAATGCCATAAACCGATAGGATCCAGATAGCGCCATCCATTGAAATATCAACAAAAACAACCAATCGAAGTGAAGTAAAGAAAACCGTTATCTTATTTTTTTGAAAATTTTTGAAAGAGAAACTTTGTGGGCGTGCCTGTTTCTTTTCTTCGATTGCGATGATCCCAAAGTATTAAGAGTTTTTGTTCCTTTGTTTGCTGTTTGTTTGGAAATTTAAAGACGGGAGGAATTGTGGGTTGTTTTTCGTTTAGAGGGCGGTTTTAGTTTTCTGTTATAGCAAACCTGCCATTACAATTCCATCTTGTTTTTATTGGGATGAGAAAGGGTGTAAAATAAGGATATCAGGTGTGGTGAGTCGGAAATCTGTGATGAAAGGAATAAAAGATATTTCAAAGAGTTTAGATTTAGCAGGACCAATGTTATAACTGTGAATTGCTATTTACAGAACATTGTATGTACATTATTCTGTTGGTTTATTAACATGTTATGAATAATTCAGTCTTTACAGTTAAAAAGGAAATTTAAACCAAGAAGAAAATTCAGATTATTTTATTCCAAACTATTGGAAAGTTAATAATTGCGAAGCAAAGACAACTTTGGAAAAATGCACATAAAATTTAATTAAAACATACAGCCGGTCACACTGACGAAGGGGCTTCAAGCAGCCCTGAAACGGCTGTATGTTTTAATTAAATTTTATGTCCATTTTTCCTACGTTGTCTTTGCTTCGCAATTATTATTCTCTTGCACAGTGTGGATTTTACATTTATTGGAAAGTTACTCCCATTTGATCACTCTTTATTACCTTCTAATTAACAGTATATATTTTAGCAAAATTTTTATCGGGTTTTTATTAAAAAATTATTTTTGAACTTTAAACCTCTGTTTTAGTTTCAAAATTAACCCAGACACTAAAGAAAACTTAATTGTTCTGAGCCATTCTTAAAAAGTTTGGAATGCAAATTTTTTCACAGAAAATAAAAAATATTTATTAATATATTTAACAATAGAACGGTATATAGATTAATAAAATATATTGATCGATTTAGGCTTCTTTCATTGCTAAGTTCAATGTGAATGGTGAATGCTCACACTGTCCCACGTCATTCAATTTCACGGTACACACATAAATTATAATCAAAACATTTCTTTATGCATATACTCCATACAGGAAGAGTTTTTCTTTTACCCATGCTAAACCACCACCAATTTATAACTACGCCTCAACGGGCACAAAATCATCCATAAACCGACAAAATTTCCTCCTTAAAAAACTGAAACTGTAATACTATTCCTCTCTCCACAGCTGATCAAAGCATCCTATCATCTCAAGAGAGTTAAAAACAGCCAACGAACTCATACACGCTGCCTTTACGGCCGCTATGATGAAGTTGTGAAGACTGCAGCTGCCGCGCAGACCTTATTAATTCCCGGCTTGTGTTATGCTAATCTTAATTACACGATGTATCATCCGGAAAACAACAAGTGTATGGATAAATGGAGCGCTGGGTTTACAGTCTGAGCGATCCTTTCTGCTCAAATGAGCCTTTATTTGCATGTCTCCTTTTGAGCCCATATGTTAAGGGCGCGGTAAAAATGTTTGGAATATCAGAGGTTCAAGGCATCATCGTTTTAAAGGTTTTCTTTTAGAGAGAGGATAAATTAACTGGGGAGAAGGGATTTACAATGGGATCTTAGTTAATTGCTGCAACTGCGTCTTAATTGCGGCAATAAGTTATCCAGATGCAAAGGGGTAATAATATAATGATAAAGATGTTTTGTTTCAATTGAAGTTTGTAAGAGTACTTTACTTAACCTATACCTTTTTTCGTAAAAATTTACTTGAACAATTAAGATCGCTCTCGTGACTTTGAAAAGTATTAACCTGCACAGTATACTATTTTATCAAACATAAAACTCAAAAATCTTTCTACTTTTTTAATAATCAAAATTATGTGCTTCATACTTTCTTAAACCATTGAATTTCTCTTACATTGGTAACGCTTTCAGGGAAAACATTGTTTAAAAAATACTAGTTTTCAAAAATTTTACATAGAGCATTTTCAATCACATGACTTTACCTAACAACCTGTTTTTGTCCTCCAAGTGACGTCATGTGCGAATGCTCTATTTTCTTTGCACAATTTATGTCTGTCTACCACAAGAAGAGCTCCCGCCAAATTGTCTGGCTATGGTGGTTGCTATAGCAACAAGACCAGTCCATTTTAAATAGGGATTAACCGTGCTATGAATTGGGGGGGGGAGATTAAAGTCAACGACGAATTTTAGTAGTGTTTTTGGCGATTGATTGTTAATTGAATATGTTTGAATATGTTTGTTGATTCGATTGTAGAAATTGTATTTATATTAAAATGTATCAGAAAATATCAGTTTTGTTACAGAATTTGTTTTACTTTTTTAACCATGCAGCAAAATTTCGAACATAAAATAAATTTTTCAAAAAGAATGCATTTTACTTACGATATATTTGTAAGGTACGAAGATGATGGTGAGAGAATACACTTGGAAGACTTCCAACTTTTGCCAACTCCCATGGAATTAGTTCCCAAGAAAAGCATGAAAAAAAAATATAACACATTATTATAGTTTAAATCATCTACATAATTTCAGTTAATAACTCTCGGTAATGAAATAGTTTCAAACCAATATAGTTTATTACTAACTTAACACTAACGGCCGTATTCACCACTAACTCAACCTAAGGTTAACCTGAAATCAACCTTTTTCGACAACTCTGATTGGCTAAAACTTTTTTTTCTATTATCAACTGCCAAATAGAAGTTTGGATTCCAGGCTAACCTTAGGTTAGAATAATAGCTGAATACAGCTGAATACAGCCGTAATTAAAGTCAGTTTGGTTTATTATTAACTTTGACTAATTTTTTTTTAACCAATCACGGGTATTTTGGATTGATTATCCTTGACCCGTGAATTGGCTTGAGAAGTAACTACTGTGTTATCCAGCGGACACCTATGTACAGGAGCCATGGAGCCGACGTATTGCGAACCACGCCACACACAGATTCGCTCGCACAACCCTTTTTAGAGGGGGGAGGCACATTCATTCATCACACAGAAGGACAGACAACAACATCCATGCCAAACGGGGATTCGAACCCCAGACGTACGGCTTCGCGGTCAGATACTCTATGACCACTAGACAAGTATGTCGGCAGAACTTAACTAAAGCCAAATTTAATAAATATGATATGGAATAGATATGTAACTAAAATTTAAAAAATTTAAGAACTAAACTATACATCAGATTATCCTCTAAACAACGAATTGCACAGTCCAACAGTTAGACTCATGGTAAAGAAGTAGTTAAACTTTCCGACAAACTCATTTCAATGGGGAAAAATCACATTTCATAAAAACAAATTAACCCAATGAATGATCTCAATGTAAATAAGAGAATCGAAGATTTACTAAATCACAGTAATTTGACTGAAGAAGTTTAATAATAAAACGTCAAAACTTATTGAATGAAAATAGATAGCCTTTTTATTTTGAAATATCTTTATCTGGTATTTGTTTCAATCCACCAAAACGTAAAACGAAAAATCAAAATGATATTTGAGTGTTATTTTGATCACACAATTGGGCAGCCTTTAATAGAAATATAAGGGGTAAAATTTATAAAAAATATACTTGCAGATATAGTATAGATATTTTATAATTAAGTTAAGAAAAAAAGTTATAAAAATAAATACGTATGTGCAAAATTTAGCCAACATTTTAAGCATTTGTGCTATTTAAGGGTATAAATAGTTTTAAAAAGGAATGTCAAGTCTTTTTTAAAGAAATTTATAATTCTTTTGGAAAAACAACGAAGGAAATTAATGTTTAAAAAATTAAAAGAAAAGGAAGCCATTGGAGAGAGGTTTATTAAAATATAATCAGGTGTGATGAAAAATCAATGAAAATATGGATAGATTGCAAGAAACGAAAAATTTTGCTTTTAAAGTACCTAAAATCTGAATTTTTGAGAAAAGTGTTAAATTTCGTGTTATTTTTAATATATTATAATTGTCCTACTATTCCTCTCGTGTTGTTACCTTAGTAAAGAAACGGTTTTCTTTGAATTTTAAATACAGACCCACAAATATTTATAACTTTCGATCTACAGCTAATTAAACACATTTTTTCAGAGAAAAATACTTGAGACACAATCTCATCTCTGTTTAAAAAAATAATTATACAAAACAATTAATTCAAAACAAATGAATAATTTCAACCGCCTCAAATGGTTGATTTTAGCAGTTTCTTTTTTACAGCAAAGATTAGAGGATTGGAAATTGGCCCAACAAAAAAAAACCTGACAATTTTGATACTTAGAATCATAAAGCCTTTTTAAAAACATTTTTTAATAAAAATCTTCAATGTTACCTTAGCAGATAAAATAATTCCTTTAAATTTTGAATGTAGACCAACAAACTATAATTTTTCAATGCATCCTTATAAAAATTTCTTTTTAAAGAAATTTTGCTGAGACATTTTAGTATATTGACACTCACATCAATTTAAGTAAAAAAATATTTTTAAAGTAATATTGTTAACTTGCAAAAAGCAGTTCTTTAACTGCATAAAAAGACTAGAGAGGTTTCTAGTCATAGATAATTTTAACTATCTCAAGTGTTCAAAAGCAGTTTCTTAACTGCATGCTTAATACAAAAGGATTTCTAGTCATTTATTGTCACAATATCAGAGAAATAAATGAGACACAGCTTTTCTCTGTTTAATAAATTAAATAATACAATTTTTTTGCAAAACAAATAAATATTTTATCTATCTCAAGTGGTAAAAAGCAGTATCTTAACTGCATGCTTAATACAAAAGGATTTATAGCAGGGGTTTCCAACTGGCGGCCCGCCGAGTCATTTTGTGGGGCCCACGATGCTCCTTGAAAACCCCGAAACTCTTCAGAACACTTTTTAGCGTACTAAAATTCAAACATTTTTCGGGCGAGGACCCCTGAACCCCCCCCCCCCTATTTACCTCTTATATTGTGGAGTAGCTTTGGTCACAGTCGTCGTTTTCTATGGTGAACAAATAAAAGTTTTAGGTTTCGAGATAGGGGGTGTTATAGCCTGAAATTTCCCCTGAGCGTAGAAAGGGGTTATAAAGGCTAAAGTAAACCTTTATCACGAGGAGGGGCAAAATGGAGTATTCAAAAATTAGGTAAAACACTATTTTTAGGGAAAATAGTCCCAGGGGGTAGTGGTCTATTCTCTATTATATAATCTACTATTAAAAATTTACTATTGGCGTAAAATTCATTTATTGAATATTTATACAATAACTTAGCAACTTTTTGATATCCTTAACATATTTTTAAATTAAAGTTTCCTGAACAAAAAAAAAAAGAATTCCTGATTAACTCTAGTTACCATGGCAACGAGAATTGAGGATGGGGCCCCGGAATCGAGTCAGTGAGGGCTTCCAGATTTCTACGAAGATGTTGCTGAAGATTTAGCCACACCTCACCTCACCCATCCTCCTTTACAGATTTTTAAGCAGTCGACACCCCGAGTACTACGTGCCGACTCCCCTGGAAGTAGGAGCCGGACACTAACCATCCGGCATTTCGAGGCGCTGAGACCTGTCATTAACCCGGAGGCGTCCCAGGGGGTAGTGAGGCCCTGGGGAACAGTGACCAACGCATCGCTTTCCCACGACAGCGTATCCCCACTACATGTCGACATGCTTTTCTGCAGTCTGAGTTTTCGATTACCATTATATTACTACAGAGCGTTTATAGTGCATTTCTTGTGGAATATTTAACATGGTTATTATAATAAATAAAAATGTTAAAATATCAGCACAAAGACGTAACTTTTTTTAAACTAAATTGAACAGATTGTTTCAAAGAAGGTCTCAAAAATTAATCCGTGACAGTTTAATATTTTTGAGTATCAATATTTGTTATCATCATTATTAAAATGCATACTAGAAAATGTTTCAAGGAACATTTTAATGATTACAAAATTAAATGGGGATAAATGGTGTAAAATCAAAGTTTTGTAACTTTGATACATCTGAATAATCTTAAAGAACATCAATTTCAAAACTATGAAAATTATAATATCTTTTTTTTAAAATAACCTGTTCAAATTAGTCATAAAAAGAAAAATGAGTAAAGTAGTTCTAAAACATTATCAATACAACTTAAACAAAACTTTGAATAATAAAATTCGGTTATTTCTTTTTACCATGGAACTAGAAGACTGTTCTTCATGGACTGTATTGTACTAGTTCCATGCTTTTTACCCATTATATTATTTATATATTTACATTATAATTTCATTTCAACTTCAAAGAAGTACTTTTTTTACCTATATAAGTTTAGCTACACTTTAAATAATGTAATAAATTGAAAAACGATACAGAATGATTTGAAAAATATCAATATTTTAATTATATTTTTTTAAATCATGATTGTTGTTATAATTTAAAAAATTGCTTTGTATTGTTGAATGCAATGTGCCAAAGAGAAAAATCCAAATTTGCTTTTAGTAGAAATTTCTTTCTATATATGCTAGCTAACTCTATGCTAACTTTTATGCTAACTCTAAAAAAATCTAATGAGGTTTGAAGAAATATATTTTAATTTGGTGAAAATTACTTTGTATTTTTGAATGCAATGTGCCAAAGAGAAAAATCCAAATGCGTATTTTATACTGTAACCCAGGCCTACATTAAAAAAAAATATGTTGGTAATAAAACTAGTCCTGAATGAAAGACTATTATACTTGGATACATTCGTATAGAAAACAATATAAATATCGGCTCTTAACCTAAACTTAAAAAATATGGAACAACATTTGAAATTCTAAGAGAGTTTGAAACCTTCAAATAAATATCCATTTCATTTCATAATTTTTTTAAACATAACTTTTATTTTTGTATTTCCTTTTATTATGATCATGACAAGAAAGTTGTAGAACAAACTTAAGGGGTAGGTGCACGAAACAAAGTCCCTATCTCCGTAATGTTAAAAATGAGGATTTTTAAGGATTCCCTGAACTATATTACATACTTTAATGAGAGATTTTAAGGCAATGATGATTGGTTATTTTTTAAAAAATTACTATCTAGATGTACTTGGCTTTTTTCTCAAAAAGACTGAAATTTCATGATGTATCATACAGTAACTTCAGTTTGAATGAATTTTTTGAGAAACAACCCCCATTAGAATATGTAACATAGTGCCATTAATTATAATACCAAGTTATAAGTAATTTGCAGAAATAGATTTTGAGAAAATGTTCCTTATGTGGTAAAAAATACAGTTTTGAGAAAAATAAAATTTAGTAAAAAACTAACTTATTACTAAAGTGCATATCACACCATAGCTATAATATTTAAACCACAATTTTTTTTAAAAAAAGCTAAATTTCAAGGCTTAACATATAACAGAACGTTTATTTTGGTTTGAGGGGGCGTGGCACCACAATCACAGCTAATTATCCATTTTTAATTATTTTTTTAAAAAATAATTAAAAATACTTCTACTCCGCGTAGAATAATAATTTTGGTATCATTCGAAGTGTAAAATGTAATACTTGTTGAAAATGCAAAAATTGAAAAATGTGTTTCTTGGTCGAAAGTTGTGCACCTACCCCCTTAAGTTATCAAGCAGACAGTTTTCTTGAATTATTTAGCAGATTTATACCATAACTTAGTAAAGTTTTCATATCCTTAACATATCTTTAAATTTAAGTCATTCCCGCTCTGTCCTTACTATCCCTAGTGATGCAAACTTTCCTGATTAACTCTAGTTACCATGGCAACGAGAATTGAGGATGGGGCCCCGGAATCGAGTCAGTGAGGGCTTCCAGATTTCTACGAAGATGTTGCTGAAGATTTAGCCACACCTCACCTCACCCATCCTCCTTTACAGATTTTCAATCTGTAGATTTTCAATCAAGATAATCGTATCCCCGGGTACTACGTGCCAACTGCCCTGGAAGTAGGAGCCGGACACTAACCATCCGGCATTTCGAGGCGCTGAGACCTGTCATTAACCCGGAGGCGTCCCAGGGGGTAGTGGTCTATTCTCTATTATATAATCTACTATTAAAAATTTACTATTGGCGTAAAATTCTTTTACTGAATATTTATACAATAACTTAGCAACTTTTTGATATCCTTAACATATTTTTAAATTAAAGTTTCCTGAACAAAAAAAAAAAGAATTCCTGATGAACTCTAGTTACCATGGCAACGAGAATTGAGGATGGGGCCCCGGAATCGAGTCAGTGAGGGCTTCCAGATTTCTACGAAGATGTTGCTGAAGATTTAGCCACACCTCACCTCACCCATCCTCCTTTACAGATTTTTAAGCAGTCGACACCCCGAGTACTACGTGCCGACTCCCCTGGAAGTAGGAGCCGGACACTAACCATCCGGCATTTCGAGGCGCTGAGACCTGTCATTAACCCGGAGGCGTCCCAGGGGGTAGTGAGGCCCTGGGGAACAGTGACCAACGCATCGCTTTCCCACGACAGCGTATCCCCACTACATGTCGACATGCTTTTCTGCAGTCTGAGTTTTCGATTACGATTATATTACTACAGAGCGTTTATAGTGCATTTCTTGTGGAATATTTAACATGGTTATTATAATAAATAAAAATGTTAAAATATCAGCACAAAGACGTAACTTTTTTTAAACTAAATTGAACAGATTGTTTCAAAGAAGGTCTCAAAAATTAATCCGTGACAGTTTAATATTTTTGAGTATCAATATTTGTTATCATCATTATTAAAATGCATACTAGAAAATGTTTCAAGGAACATTTTAATGATTACAAAATTAAATGGGGATAAATGGTGTAAAATCAAAGTTTTGTAACTTTGATACATCTGAATAATCTTAAAGAACATCAATTTCAAAACTATGAAAATTATAATATCTTTTTTTCAAAATAATCTGTTCAAATTAGTCATAAAAAGAAAAATGAGTAAAGTAGTTCTAAAACATTATCAATACAACTTAAAAAAAACTTTGAATAATAAAATTCGGTTATTTCTTTAAAAAAAAATCATAAATTTACCTAGACTAGATCTTTTAATAACAACACTTTTTATCATAATTAAAGACGTTTTTTAATAATTCTTTCAAACAAAAACTATAATATCTCAGTACATACTTCTTAATTAAAAGTGACCAATTTACTAAGATATCCCCTGTTTTATTGAGATTTAAAGTTAAAACAATTTGACCTACTCGATTGATTTATTTGATGCATTTCTATTGTAAATAAAAAACGGGTAGTAATGTTTATGATTCTACTTTACTCTATTTTTATGTAACTAAATATTGATTCATAAGAAAATTTGTAACCAGAGCTGGGTCAACAGCTTTGACAAAGCCCAGGTTTGAAATAAAACTTAACTCCTACTTTTAAAAAGTAACTTACAAGATACTGTCAGGGTTGTATAAATATCAAAATACCGGATATTTTTGTATATAGAATATTTTGATATTTATTTCATATATTCACATTTACACTAGGGAAAATACTACTGTTTCTTAAAAGTAAATCCTAGATATATAGAGTATATTAAACCAAAGTATTACTACTCAACAGTATTTTTAACCGAATCTTAATTATCCCCAGACCTTGTTAATAATGAGAAAATATCAATATATCAAGATTCAAGAACTTTATGTGATTACATTATAATTTCATTTCAACTTCAAAGAAGTACTTTTTTTTACCTATATAAGTTTAGCTTCACTTTAAATAATGTAATAAATTGTACAACGATACATAATGATTTGAAAAATATCAATATTTAAATAATTTTTTTTTAAATCATGATTGTTGTTATCATTTAAAAAATTGCTTTGTATTGTTGAATGCAATGTGCCAAAGAGAAAAATCCAAATTTGCTTTGAGAAGAAATTTCTTTCTATTTATGCTAACTCTAAAAAAATCTAATGAGGTTTGAAGAAATATGGTATTTTAATTTGGTGAAAATTACTTTGTATTGTTGAATGCAATGTGCCAAAGAGAAAAATCCAAATTTGCTTTTAAAATACATTCCTTTTAATGCTAATAAAAAAAAACCTAATGAGGTTTGATGAAATGATATTAATTTGATAATTTCCCATTAAAGGTTTATTAATTGCAAAATAACAGGCATATTACACACTAAATTGTTTTTACAAGGTTAATATTTTTTATAACTTAATTAACAAGTCACAACGAAGTACTCAAATTTTGATTTTGTTGTTGGATAAAAGTGTGTAGTGGTACTAGACACAGGCTTCTGTTAAGGAGTCTCCACCCCTTCGCAGTCGCCATCATCGCTAATCTTCGTGCCTGAAGGATTCTGAAAAAGAGTCTCCACCCTTTCGCAGTCTCCAAAGCATCGTTTTCACGAGAGCCCACACTACACAGAAAGGGTTAAAAAGGAAGGGTAAGAAGGAAGGGGTAAGTTGAGTGGTGTAGTGGTCCAACATGACGGAAGCTTGCTAATCTTCGTGCTTGAAGGATTCTGAAAAAGAGTCTCCACCCTTTCGCAGTCTCCAAAGCATCGTTTTCACGAGAGCCTCCACTACACAGAAAGGGTTAAAAAGGAAAGGTAAGAAGGAAGGGGTCAGTTGAGTATGGTAGTGGTACTAGACACAGGCTTCTGTTAAGGAGTCTCCACCCCTTCGCAGTCGCCATCATCGCTAATCTTCGTGCTTGAAGGATTCTGAAAAAGAGTCTCCACCCTTTCGCAGTCTCCAAAGCATCGTTTTCACGAGAGCCCCCACTACACAGAAAGGGTTAAAAAGGAAGGGTAAGAAGGAAGGGGTCAGTTGAGTATGGTAGTGGTACTAGACACAGGCTTCTGTTAAGGAGTCTCCACCCCTTCGCAGTCGCCATCATCGCTAATCTTCGTGCTTGAAGGATTCTGAAAAAGAGTCTCCACCCTTTCGCAGTCTCCAAAGCATCGTTTTCACGAGAGTCCCCACTACACAGAAAGGGTTAAAAAGGAAGGGTAAGAAGGAAGAGGTCAGTTGAGTATTGTAGTGGTACTAGACACAGGCTTCTGTTAAGGAGTCTCCACCCCTTCGCAGTCGCCGTCATCGCTAATCTTCGTGCTTGAAGGATTCTGAAAAAGAGTCTCCACCCTTTCGCAGTCTCCAAAGCATCGTTTTCACGAGAGCCCCCACTACACAGAAAGGGTTAAAAAGGAAGGGTAAGAAGGAAGGGGTCAGTTGAGTATTGTAGTGGTACTAGACACAGGCTTCTGTTAAGGAGTCTCCACCCCTTCGCAGTCGCCATCATCGCTAATCTTCGTGCTTGAAGGATTCTGAAAAAGAGTCTCCACCCTTTCGCAGTCTCCAAAGCATCGTTTTCACGAGAGCCCCCACTACACAGAAAGGGTTAAAAAGGAAGGGTAAGAAGGAAGGGGTCAGTTGAGTATTGTAGTGGTACTAGACACAGGCTTCTGTTAAGGAGTCTCCACCCCTTCGCAGTCGCCATCATCGCTAATCTTCGTGCTTGAAGGATTCTGAAAAAGAGTCTCCACCCTTTCGCAGTCTCCAAAGCATCGTTTTCACGAGAGCCCCCACTACACAGAAAGGGTTAAAATGGAAGGGTAAGAAGGAAGGGGTAAGTTGAGTGGTGTAGTGGTCCAACATGACGGAGGCTTGCTAATCTTCGTGCTTGAAGGATTCTGAAAAAGAGTCTCCACTCCTTCGCAGTCTCCAAAGCATCGTTTTCACGAGAGCCTCCACTACACAGAAAGGGTTAAAAAGGAAAGGTAAGAAGGAAGGGGTCAGTTGAGTATTGTAGTGGTACTAGACACAGGCTTCTGTTAAGGAGTCTCCACCCCTTCGCAGTCGCCATCATCGCTAATCTTCGTGTTTGAAGGATTCTGAAAAAGTACTAGCATACCTAAACATACATACATAATAACTATCATAAACCCAATTTGCTTGGATTGTTTTTAATTTCTTATTTTGTTTAAGTAACATTGTTTCAATTTTGATATGAAAAGAATATTATAAACATAAGTGCATTTATTATGCATTTTTATGTACATTTATAAGTGCATTTTATGTATGCATCCGTAAAATGAATAGAAAATGCTCAAAATTGAGACGAGTTCCTTTAAATTTTAAATTTATAGAATTACTTTTACTTACAAATTTTTACGACTTTGACATGAATTCACATTTACTTTGTTTAGGAGTGATAAAGGTACTTTTGATGGTCTCAATAATCAAGCAAAATTATGTTAACACCAGTTATTTAAAACCAAGTTAAAAAGCAACTATTACTTAAAAGCTCTGACCTTAGTTTTAAAATAATTTCTTTAAACATTATATAAGGACCTACAAATATTTATGACTTTCCAATGCATCATGTGATCTTAATACTCAGTCCTTGTATAATAGTTTGGTTAACTGGATAAATAAAACATACATATTTGCAGGCATTTTTATACGAAATGTTAAATACTTGAGACACAATCTCTTCACTGTATAATATGAAAATATTTATCCACATTATGGATAATTACTGTAATCATAAGTGTTTAGCACTAGTTTACAATAAAAATCTATAATGAAGATGGGTCAAACGTCTTAACCCTGAAAATTCTAAATGCATATAGAAACATTTTTTTTTCAGTAGAAATCCCAATAAAAAGCTACAGCTTAAACTCGGTAATAATTTTTTTGGAAAAAGGAACAAAAGATATTGTCACATTTTCCTGATGGCATCATATGACGTGAAATATTATGTTTACAAAATATATTGCTCTGGGGTAGCTCAAATTAAAATATATCAAATATTTTCAGATGGTACTTAAATTTTGAGCAGATTTCTTCAACTCTTTCGGGGGGGAAACAGGTGTTTCTTGTCACTTTTAATCAGGATTGGCCGATATATATCACGATATACACATTGCATTAAACATTAAACAATGATTACAAGTTTTTATTTTCAAATCTTCAAAATCTTTCAAAGTTCAAAAGTGATCCAATTCACCCCGTTTTACGGTAATTTAGCAGTGGTATATAAACTCAGCATGGTACAAACATTATTTTGATAGATTTCCTTTAAAAGATTAAATTTCAGATAAGGCAGAATCTTTAACTGCATTGTTATGGCTAAGTTATTTCTGGACTGCAGAGAAACATTTGACACAGTCTTTTCTCAGTCTAAAAAAAGGATAATTTCAACCACCATGTGTGGTGGCAAGCAGTTTAATTCTGTAAAGATAAGAGGATTGGAAATGGGTCCAACTAAATATCCCTGACACACAATTTTGAATAAACAGGAAAAACCAAATAAAAGGTTTTCTGTAGAGAAATTAATGAAATGACTAAACCACCTTAGTGGAATTTTTTTTTTGTAATAAGGACCCAAGACATCTTGTTAATTAATTTACAATGCATCCTCTGATCTTATACATAATTTCTTACAAATCAATATTTGCTGAGCCAATCGAATATTCTTATTTAAACTCAGCACCCACACACAAACATGGTATATATATTAAATTGACAGATTTCCTTTAAAAGGAAATAAAATTTCAGATAAAGCAGCATATTTAACTGCATTGTAATGAATAAGATAATTTTGGACACCAGAGAAACACTTGAGACATTTCTTTTCTTACATAAAATTTGCTGAGTCAATTATTCTTATTTAAACTCAGCATGTTATAAATATTAAACTCACAATTAATTTCCTTTAAATGGAAATAAAATTTCAAATAAACCAGCATCTTTAACTGCATTGTAATGAATAAGATATTTTTGGACAACAGTTAAAATTTGAATTGACAATTTTGAATACACAGGACAGCCAAATATAATGTTTACTTAGAGATACTGATGAAAAAGTGAAATTAGTGAAGATATTTTGGAATAATGACTAAAAAAACACTATTGATATTTCGCAATGCATCCTCCAATCTTCTACTCAGTTGTTTACAAAAAAAACTTGCCTTGACAAATGAGTATTTTTAAAATATTTTCAATATGTATAATTAATACTGACATTTACCTAGAAAAGTAGCTTTATTTTATAATTCAGCAGTTTTTAAAACTGCATACATTGATAAGACAAAAAAAATTATTGTTATCAGAAAAACTTTGTTCTCTATGTAAAAATAGATATTTTTTTCATGTGATTGTAAGAAGGGTTTTTTTCCATTAGAAACATGTTTGAAGTATGGCTCACTGAAATTGAATTAATTAAAAAATTTTAAATAAAGTAGTTTGTTTTTTAAATAAATAAATCAAAAATATTTCCCTGAATCTATCTTTTCTGATCAAAGTTTTGTATACACCTGTACTTCTTCCCAATAGTTACTTTTTTTTTTTTTTTTCATTTTTATACTTAGTTTTATTAAATGTAACTAACTTAATTAAATTCAAAAAGTCAATTAAAACTTTTTAAAT